>JAOXXN010000001.1:40285915-40305241 GCA_026770055.1 Myrmophylax atrothorax | reverse complement strand
AACATAATTTTGATTAAAAGTTCAAACTTTTAATTTTGTTAACTTTTAAATTAACAAAAAATTGCAGTATATAAAACCAACAAGTACAACAATCAGAGCTAGAAACCCACTGGTTTGAGATGTTCAACACTGAGCTGAACCACTGGATCTAAGCAGAATTTTCTGACAGAGCAGTGGGGTTCTCTTCTGCAGAAGTCAGGTCCCCCTGTGTGTCTACACAGAGCAAAATTATCTGCCGGAGGCAAAACAACCTATGGAGTAAATCTGCCTGAATATTATCCCTGGTCTATGCTGTTGACATTATAAAGAGCTGATTCTATTAGTGCCTTTGAGCCAACTCTCCATTATCCTTTCCTGTAAAAAGGGGGAGATGGTACTTGGAAGCACAAAACGTCCTTAAGTAATCATCATTAAATCAGTGTTTAAGGAAAGAACAAGTGATTTCTTGGCTACGGAATTTGCTACTTCCATTTTCCATTTTTCTTGCCCAGACTAGTAATCCTGCAGGGACCTGGAATTTGCACATTGCACTGACACAAATGGAGGCCTATATAACTGGTACTGTTCTGTTTTGTTTCAAATTAATACACTGTAATCCCTGAGAACAAGAACAGAAAAAAAATTTCAAACTAAGTGTTCAGCTGTATAAAATTAGAAGCAATTGAATAGCAGAAATGCACAGAATAAGTTAATATAACCATGAGTGTTTCTACTGGCTACTCCTGCAGTACAGGGCAGCACAAGTCTGGCCCTCAGTGTCAAATTGGGAACACTTGGACTTGCTCAACCTTCCTATGTGGCTCAGGGCCAAGGCCACCAAAATCAGCTACCCAGTTCAGGTTTGTTTTAACTTCAGTAACAGTCAGCATACACTTCAAAACCATACTCGTAAAATACAAAGTTGCTGTTTTCCAACAACAGCTGAAAAAAAATTTCAAGCATTCCTGGAAAAGCAAATCAGGAGGCTGATCTATATTAAGCCCAAGTGAAAAATACAGGGGTTTTTTTACATGTAGCTTAGCCAGCATTAAATCCATAGGAAAGAACACTGTTCCTCTGCAGAAACTGAAAGCTAACCATTCCTTCTTCCCTTCACTAGCTGAAAACAGGAAGAATGTCAACAGTAGCTGACACTGCTTACAAAAACACCTTTCTCCAACATCCTGGTCCACTTAGTTAAGCATAACTGTAAATCAGCAAAATCAAACCTCTATTTCTTCAGTGACAAACAAGCAGAAGCAACTAACAAAACTTTTTGTAGATACATTTCAGAGAACATTAAAATGTCATCCTAGACTTCTGAAAGCATAAGATGTTTCAGTGGTTTATTTCCAAACAAGATTTTAATTTCTCTCAAACCTGTAAAGCATTTTATACATAAAACCAGAAGCTTAATGATCTCAGTGGTTCTGAAGGAAAAAACAGCAAGAGTGCAATAAAGTTATAGTAAATTATGGTCACCAGAAAGTGAGACAAAGGAAAAGTCAACAACAACACAGTACATAAGATGCATAAACTAATAGAGTCACACAGTTAATTTATGATCAATATTTAATATTTCACTACTCAACAATTTTGAACCCAACTCTCATTGAAGTCAAATCAGTTTAAAGACATTATAAAAATTATAGATTGTCATGATTATAAAAAGTGAAATAAAAATTTTCAATAAAACAACAGACTTTATCTACAATGTAATAATAGTTACTAATAACTACCGCTTACTAAATCGAATCATCCACTTATCTGAATTTACTAGAAAACAACGAAGGTTTAGACTGATATTTACTAATTTGAAATCAACCTGCTTTGCCTCAGTATTTTGTTCATGCCACAGAAGAAAATAACATACCTTTGAAGAATCTGAACTTTTCATATATGGTTCAGCACAATGTGTAATACTTCCCTGTAATACCTTTTCTATTCTAGCCACAAGAAAGATGTCAGTATGAGGACATGTGACTGAGAATATTCCCTAGAAATAAAACAAGAGATAAATTTAAAAGGAAAATGCATGTACATTTTACATCATGTAAAAGAAAGCCATCCAAATCATGCAGGAAAACTCTTTTTCTTGTATCTAAAATCCTACTAATTCTTTACATTACTATTTCTTACCTGTTTTGGATATTGCAACACAGTTTCATGAATGTCTTGAATTCTGTGTAAGCTATCACCACTGCCATTCATCATTTGTTGAGATGCACTGGGTATCATGTGCCTTACTGAGGGGTGATTCAAATCAACATGGAAATCTGCTGAAATCTTCCTGTTGTTTTTAATATCAAATAATGACAATGTGACAAAGAAAGGTTCTACCTAGACATTAAAAAAAAAGAATCGAGTGTCACTGCTGGCATCTCTATCACTGTAAAAATGTGTACAAAAGAAAGATGAGTAGCATTTTCATAAACACTTAGGGCCATCACTCTAGATAACAATGACAAGATGTACAATACAGGAAAATAAAAATTCCTCTCTCTACCACACACCAAAAATATTAGCAAAGTTATTTTTTGTAGGATTTAGGCTTTTGATTTAAGAGAGTAGAAAAAATCCCCATGATACAAATTCCTCAATCACAGCTAGAAATGCCTGCCATTAAGAATAGTGCCAACAAAATATTAAGACTTTCATTACTGTATTAACAGAAAGTAATTACATTAATTATTTACATTTGTTGTTGGTCCTTCTTCATTTTCTGCAACGCAGCTTTGCAAATTAAAGGATAAATCGTTACACCTCACAAGAATTTTTTTTCCAAATTTCTCTTCAAATGGCTTCACTTCTGGTTCAATACTAGAAAAGTCAAGTTTCTTTAAAAAGAGAAAAGAAAAATGAAAGTAAGTTGGTTTTCATCTCAAAAGGATCAACATAAAAAACCTCCACTTCCTTGTAAGAAGTCTAACCTGTGCATCTGGATCCAAGGCAAAAAGTTTAACTCTGCTTTCACTTTTCAGCTTGATTTCTGCTTCTCTGGTACTCTGTTCAAAATAAGAAAAAAAGGCTTAATATCACACTATTAAATACATGTGGCTTTCAGTGTCATTCCCTTTTCTGTGATGTTCAAAGCTTTACACATTTTTAATTCACGCATTTGTTTTTTCCATTTCTGAGCTCTGAAACTCCTTAGTTTACACTGCTCCGTTACATCCAAATAAAAAGTGAGAATCTCTCCTCTAAAGGCTTTACTCCAGTCCTAGAAATCTGAAAACTTACGTCGTAACGTGTAACCTCCCAAGCTCATGGGAAGTACACTCCACTGTAACTCATACAGCACTTTCCCTCCTTAAACAATAACTTTCATAACACTATTCTATTTAAATAAAAAAATAAATTATGACTGTAGGTTAAAGCTCAGAGCTATCCTGAGAACTAAGATTGCTCAGGAAACAAGAGATCACCTAAATTAAGAAACACCATCATAGTTCCCTTTCTTTTTTCTTTTTCTTGGTTGCTTTTTCTGCTTTTCTTGAGCTCTACCGCCAAAGAAGTGGTTTTCCTGTGGGTAGCTGGGAAAACCTCCAAAACTTCCATAAGATAAATCCCTCACACTTAGAAGTGACTTTGCAGAGTTCACTGTACACTGATCTTGCCTGGGATTCGTGGATACCTATCTATTAACAGCAAAACAAAAGTGAAGTGCTACAAAATAGAATGTGGAAGCTGAAGGTATACATAGGTTAGCTTTTGTGGGAAAAGGTAACATTTAAAGAGTATTCTATGATTTTTGAAGTCAGGACATGACAAATGAACATCCGCATGTGCCAAAATTACCCACGCAGGAGAGTTGCCATTCTCAAAGTAGCAGCTGGCTAAACAGGGATACAAAATATGACATTACACACAGGTGTCTCTTTTTGGATCAGCCAGTATGGGTTAAAAGAAGTTACAAACCCAAAATTCTCATCACTGACCATCATTTGGAAGTGACCTACTGTCTACATCTGCTTTGCTGGAGGTTGAAGCAACTTCCATTATGTCTCAAGAAAAAAAACAAAGAAGAAAAATCAAACCAAACAAAAAGAACATAATCTCTAAGAGCTCAAAAACCTATTTTTAGGTTGATAACAGAAATTTAAAAAAATAAACTGGTTTAAAGGATATAGTACAGAAGAGGAACTTCTGAGGTGCTATTTTGAGTAAAAATGCTCTAATGGTTTTTATTTATTTTACTTTGTTATCTTTACCACACACAGGACAAAAGACAAGAGCTGCTGTGAAAGAGACAACCCAGATACTTGATACCAGCAGAACTGCCAGATTCTTCTTCAACAGCAAAGTGTGGTATGATTGAGAAATACAGGAATGTGAAGAAGTTTAAAGATGGAAAGAAAGTTGGGTGAATATTTTGCAAAGGTAAGAAAGAACCAGTGGCAAGAACGGAGGTGGAAGATGACCTAGTCATATGAGGAAGACGGAAACTGTTTCAGCTAAAGCATCTTGAATAATTTTAGATTCTTTGGTGTTTTGTGCACTAAAGACAAGATGAAAATATGCATTTTTGACTGACAGATCGGGGACAGTAGTCAGAAGTCAAGAACTGACAATGCATGCAGTCATCAGCCCTCTCTGTAGCACAGCAGTGACTCCATAATTTCATTTCCTCATCTATAAAACACAGAGAATATTTTCCCACTCCAATGAATTCTGGGACCTGTAAGGGTTAAAGAGGTACTTGGGTACACTCATCACGACAGTCACTGGTTATTTCAGAGGACTAATTTGTTTTCTTTGAAGATTAAAAAAAAAAAACAAACAACTCCAAAAAACTACCAAACAAAACCCCCAAACAAACCATCACTACAAAACCCCTACACTGACTCTTGGCACTAAAGATACAGATAAAAGGAAGGTGAAGTAGGCAGGAAAGACGGACAGATTCAGATATATGTGTGCACATCTGTGCATTGAAGAGCAAAATACCATCTTACTTAGTTTATGCTATAAACTAACAGATGTTAGAAAAAGGAAGCCTTGGAGATGTACTCACAGGGGTTAAAGCCTTCCTGGGAAGACTGTTTTTCCCCCTATTGTCAGGTGCTCTACAATCCCCCCGAAGGAATTTCTGCCTCCTGATAAGGATATGAGGTCAGCTATTGTGAAATTCTCTTCCTAGAACCAACAAAAATAATAAAGCAGCTATAAACTCTTCTAAAAGAAGGCCCAATGCCTTGTAAGACTTCCACTGGGAAAAAAAGAACTAAATCCAAACAACAGCTGAAAAGACAGTGCAAGAAAGAATAGAGGACAAAAAAAATCCTCAAAACAACATTTATATAAAGCACTTGAGCTAAGGCACAAACAGTATACTAATGCAAATGGACAGACTTTTTCTCTGTTCTCCTCAGGGAAAAAAAAGGCCAGGAAAATACATTAGAGTATGTTATTTTAAAAGGTAATGTTTAGTACAGATGAACTAGAATGGGAAAATTAAAAAATTTATTTTGAAGGAACCAGAAATTTAAATGAGTTATAACTATGGAATTAAAAAAAATTCCAGACCTTAAAAAGGTGAGAAAAATAACACACCAGAAAAATAGTGACCTTAAAGAGCTGCATGTTTCTGAACCAAAAGTTATGGAAACAGGAAGTAGCAATTGTAGTACTAAAGCTTTATGCAGGTCCTGCAGCCCTGAATCCAAGTTCCCTCTGGAAGGAATATGGAACCTAATCAATACAGTAACTCTGACTATACAGAAAGAAGAATCTTCCGTACAATAAGAGCATTTAACTTTATATTTGTTTCTGAAATAAATTTTCATAGCCTCACCTAAGTATGCTGTTCAATGCTTACAGCTTTACCAAGGAAATCTGGATTGTATGCACCACAATCCAAATTAATTTCAAAATACAGAGGTCGCTGGAGCTACGTTATCACATAACAGCTTTTTGTGTACATGTGCTAAATTCATTACAAACCAGTATCAGAAAGAATTAAGTCAGGCAAACAATTTAGGTGCTAGAAGCTTGTTAACATATCTTTTGATATGTTAGCTATTGTAGTAGAATTTGGTTTGCCTGTTCTCAATTCATAAGCTGCACTCCCTTCAGGAGTAGTTACGAGGTCAGACAGATCCTCAGAAAAGACAGAGAACATTCCAGAGCATGGTGAAGCAGAAAAGTTTCAAGACTGCAGGCTGTACTGCACTGAAGAAAAAGGAAGTCACAAGGAAAAGTTTGGATTCTGCAACTTCAGTAGAAAAGGTCACCAGTTCCAGTCCTTGTGATTTAACAAAAATTTCTCCCTTGCAGAACTCACAGAACTTTTGCTACACACAAGTCACTGATTCAACTGAAACGAAGTCTGTAAATGGGCTGAGGAAGAGTTACTGTTGTTTTCTACTTCTTTCTATCTTATTTTATTCTAATTTCCACCACTCCTCTGTAAGAACAAAATTGAAAAGCAAGAACCATGGCAATATGGGAAACATGAGTGAACCTGATGGTTCATTGTAAGTACAAGCATCTTAATTACATTCACCTCATCACAGCTATTAAGCTGCTCTGTATTTCTAAAAATAAAAATAACACTTGACTTCAGTATAACTAGATTTCCATAGAAATACTTTAGCACTTACCTGCATGCAATAAACCAATACAAAACATTATGAATTAGTAAAATAATAGAATAATTAAACATGCTGCATTTAAACATGTCCAGATTTATACAGACAACTTCAAGACGCTATCTAGTTTGCTTAAAAAGGCAGAAAATAAGTTCAATAACCATATCTACTCATGAAAGAGCTTCTAAGCTTTCAAACCATGACAGACGGACTGGAAGTCAGAAGCCAGTGCCTTATCTTTACTGAAAGTTCATGTGGCTAACTTAAGTTTAGTACTTTATATCCCAAACTGGCATTTACAATATGTATTACCTTGGCAATTTCAGGATAGTAGTTATCAAAACTACTTGATGAGCTTTCCAGTTTGCTTTGTTCATCATCTGAAATTATAAAACCACATTTAAAAATAAATATAAAAACCCCAAAGTACTCACAAAATTCCATAGCAATTTTTTTTTCTCCTACTCCCTCAGAAATGACAATTAACATTAACTGCTTGTGGACAATTCCATCATTACATTTTGATGCAGTGACTTCCTGGAGGATGTAACTGGTAATTAATATAGTAGCAGTCATTTCTAATCTTACCTAGAACACAGCTTTAATATTAATTTTAATATCTGCATGGGGAAAAGGAATGCTCAATGCACAAACTTAGATTCCTCTTTCCCCTATGCACTATAACTTGATTTCAAAACAAATTCCCTCTGTTCATTAGGTTCCCAGCTCTACTCTCCAACAGTTACTGCATTTACAAAGCAACCATTCAGTTAGCTATAAGCCTCTTACAGTTCTAAGGTCAACTGGGGACCACTGACTAAAATGTCTTTCACAGAGCTACTGGCCTCTCCTGTTCTGACTTGCTTTTGTTGCAAACATCACGATGAATTCTGACAATCTTCAAAGACTGTGACAATCTCACTTTAAACTCTACTGATCCCTTTTGGTACTTGTGCTTTTATAAGACAAAAACCTTCCATAATATCTTCCAGGTTCTTCTGGATATGCACACTGTTGGTTTCATACCAGTTTCTCTCCCCATCCACTCTCAAAAGGAAAAATGAATGAGAGGACATCTAGACTATCTTTTTATCACCAAACTACCAACTACAAGTACATCGCATTCCTTACAGATATCTGCTTTACCTATTGTTAAAGAGTTCTAACAAGAGATTTCTACACCCAAGCAACCTATTTTGGTACTTTTGGGAAATATTTGTGGTCAAGAGAGTTGTATCTAAATTTAAGCTCCTCACTGTAACCACAATTTCTTTTTCTCCTACCTACAGTAACCACAGAACAGTTCATTCAATTTTCAGCCGCATTTTATACATTTCAAACCAAGTCCCTCCTACCTTTTCTTTTTTTCCTTAAACTGCCTCAGTCCTAATTTAACATTATAGGTTCTACTTTTCTATATTTAGACAGTCTTACTATTCTCTTTTGGACTTGACTCATTTTGAATCAATACAGAGCAGTGATATTTTAAAGCCAAAAAGGTCAAAACTCTCATCAGTTCAAATAGACAGTAAAAAGACCTATAATTTTTATGACCAAAGAAAAGAATTTAGCCACAATAAAGCCTTTCTTTCCCAATGTGAGTACCCTGCTTACCTTCGTGAGACTCTCCATTCCTTTTTTCTTGCATTGCAGCCTCAAAGTTAAGCTGGAGGATTTTGTTCAGAGTGTTTATCCACTCTTCCATTTCAAGTTCACTGTCTGCAGCTAAAAGGTAACTACTCTTGTCTTGCATCTTGAGCTCAAATGCGAAACGTCTGACTTTATTGTTCTATGAGAAAATATAAGACCTGTGTAATATCTTTACATACTGTCTAACCACAATCCAAGAAGTTATATGTATTTCAGATATTTTATAGAAAAATACACAGTTTGATATTTTGAAGAACTGCCTTATAATTACACTTTTTCCTCTCTGACATTTGACATTCTGAATCTATTTGTACCACTGCAACAAGTGCAAGTAGGAAAGATAACAGCTGATTTTCCAGCTTCCCTTAATCATTCTGCTTGGAATCACTTTAAAAAAAAAAAAATCTAATTTCAAAATATCAATTCTTTATGCACCCAGATCATCTAGAAATGAAGCTAACCAAGACATATTAAAAAAAAGAAAAAAGCACAAAACTATATTAATATTTGAGTGACAACTGTTTGCACACTAGAATTTCATACCAGAGATAAAATCATAACCAACATCAACCCTGAATGCCTCGATATTGCTAGTCTTATACATATACATGAAGTTGGGAATCAGTTCCTCCTTTGTTCCCCAACCATTATTGCCATCCTTTATGCCCAATTTAAATCAATCCTTCAAATGCACCTAGCCTGACTCATATTTCTGGGAATGAGTTCACAAATCTCAAATGAAAATTCTGTATTATTACAAATTTAATTTTAAAAATCGATCATTCATTAAATAAATACTGCAATAAACAATATGACAGACTTAATGGTTGGGGGATTTTTGTCTAAGTTCAATTAAATGCCAAGTTATATTTTAGTTTCACTATACTTCAGATTTTTCAATTAACAGACTAAGTACTGGTTGGCAAAATAGTCAGCTTTCTACCAAAGATGTGTTTCTGTTAAGAAAGATATAAACTAATGTATGGAACTCAGATCTACAGGCAATCTTACCAGCTGAAATCAGTGCTGAAGTAAATGAAAAATTCCTAAAAACAGTAACCTCTAACTTTCACAGTAGAAAACCTTGACAGAGGTGGTACAAATCACACATCTCAGTTTTCACAAAACACTGAATTAGAGCAACTATACCTATATATATGGCTGTATGTATGAGTAGATACACTGCATGTTTTATGCGCTCTACATCTGATCAGAAAAGTCTCAATATACTTTAGTATTAAAACAAGAACCCCAAGAAAACAAAACAAAACCAAACCCAAAAATCCCAGACAGTATTCCAGGATTTCCTGCCTCTTTATTTAAGTTGGGGAAAAAAAATCCACCCAAAACAAAAATCCCAAACAAACAAAACTCCTCTGTTGCACAAATTCAGAATTCCGTTTATACAAGTACTGAGGAGGGAGCATATTTTGCTCTACCTTCAATGTCTGTTAGTGGAGTAAGTATTTTTCTCTCAGGCATCCACTGTCTTTGAAAAAATAATTAGGCACATACACTAAATGACTCAAAAACAGAAGTAACAAATGTTACAGGAATGCAATAGCAACTAATCTCCCCTCAATGAAAAGACTTACTCTGAAACAAGTAGTTACATTCTCAGTACAAAAGCTTGTAAGGATGCCTACCTAAGAACAACCATTTCTGTGGATTACATGTCCAACTACTCCAAAGTACCATGGCTGGGGTCCTCACAATTTTTTTACTTTATTTTCTGTTAACTGGAAATGCCATTTCTACTGTGTAGATACCACTTTTACCCCATAGAATTTTATAGATGCTAATATAACACCACTAATAAGCAACAGTGAAGTAATAAAACTAGATCAGCCAGAGAGGATACAGTATATAATATAAAATAATAAAATTACATGTCTGGAATAGGGCCATTATGTATAATATTTGTTAGTTCAAAATATCATTTACTTGCTTCTCACCAACAATACAAGTGAAGATAACAGTTATTTTCAAACCCCTTTATTCTGGCTACTGAATGACTACTTGGTGTCTTAAAAGTGGGCATTAAGTCGTTTTGATTTTGCCCATGATACTTATTCACAATACTCTTGAATTTTCAATTGTACTGAAAAATACATTATAGCATTCAAGACAAAAGTCAGCTACAAATTTTAAAGCATCTGAAGCACAGCTTTAGTTAAAGACTACTGTATCTGCCCTCCTTGCAGTGGAACAAAGGAATGGTAATAAACTATTTTTTTTTTTAAAGCAAGCTTCTGGCAGTCTGAGGAAATTTCAGGTTACTTGAACAGAACACAAAGTATGAACACTATGAAAATATGACTGAGAAAAAAGGAGATTTTCATGTTTTAAACCCCAAAACCATAAAATCATAGAATGGTTAGAGGTTAGAAGGGGCCTCTGGTGGTCATTTCATCCAACCTCCCTCCTCAGAGATGGTCAACTAGAGCCAGTTGGCACAGGACTATGTCCAGGGAGCTTTTGAAGTTCTCTGATGATGGAGATTCCATAACCTCTCTGGGCAACCTGTGTCAGTGCTCAGTCACTCTCAGAGTGAAAAAGTACTTTGGGATGCTCAGAGGGAATTTTTCATGTTTGAGTTTGTGCTCATCACCTCTGGTCCTGTCCCTGGGCACCAGTGAGCAGAACCTGGCTCTGTCCACCTTGCACCCTCCCTTCAGGTATTCATATATATTGATGAGACTACAAATGAGTTTAGGAACCACTGTTTTGGGGTTTTTTTGTTTGTTTTAAAAACACAAATCAAACACAAATCAACTCCAGCACTGGAGCTGGACAGATTCGTATCTCTAAGGCAAAACAATTTGTATAAAATTGCATATAGAACTTGCAATATGATTAAATTTATTAAAGCTATAAGATTTCAATGCAAATTGCCTATTAAATATGTATCAAAAAACATTACTACAATACTTGGAGGGAAAAAAATCCTCTGTACAGCTGGTGTATCTCTTCGTTGAGATCTTCAAACAACTTTATACTAAAAAAATATTATTTAAAAAATCCAAGTTTATTAAATTTTACCTACTTCTATACAAATTTTTAAAATGTACTAAAACCCAAGGGATTTTCCAGGTATGCTGTGTCTAACAGATCAGTTACAGGCTGTACTATAAACACATAACAGAGTCACAAGAAAAAGAAAAATAATCTTTTCTTTGGCACTTGTTACTGACAAACATTTGAGCAAAGCCCTTAACTTTTTAAAATAAAGAAAAGCACTGAAAAGTAACACTATAAAGGTCAAACGAAAGCATCTGGAAGGGTGACTGAATTTAATACAATTCCCACACCAAAAATCCCACACAAGAAGCTATGAAAAAAATTTTACAGCTCATGTAAGCACAGAATCTCACTGAAATGAACTTCAATTTTATGCTGTCATTACTTTGCCTTTATTGAAGTCTGGGGTTCTTTGTGCATTTGCCTTAAAATTTGGTTTGATAACTACTTGACATCAACTAGTAATTTATGTTCTTTACAGAAAGAATTAAAAAATTCAGTCTCTTGCCTCTTGAAATCTTGTTTACTGCTTTTGCAAGATGCAGTGTGTATATTTGTTCCTCTGCCTAACAGGTACTTATTTACATATAACAACATTTACCAGTATTTTGAAAGAAATTTCATTTGCTATCAAATGCAGAATTAACTGGAGAACAGGCAGAATAATTATAATTACCTGAACCACTCCCATGCATGAATCTAGAAATATTGATCCTTTAGGTTCTTTTGATATTTTTTCATCTTTGTAGAAATTGAGATTATAGGATCCATCGCCAAGTTGGATTAAGTGGAAAAATCTTCTTTTAAAGGACTAGCAAGAAGAAAGGACAAAAGAAAAGCAGTTACAACACCTGCATTAATCATCTTAATATTACAGTATCCATAACTGCTATTTAGACAGTACATAATAGAAAAAGAGCTTTTATTTACAAATAACCTAATCAGTATTCTCAGAAGATAAAAGAGAAATCATTAATTTAAAAAAAATTAACTTATGAGTATCAGCAACAGGATTGTACCATACATTTGACAGTATTTTTGACCTATTGAAAGATATTTAAAACTGAGTCTACAATATCATACATAATATTTATTGTGACATGAAAACAATAAAACCTTGTTTCTAAATAAAGAGGCAAATCAAACCTCTATAAAAAGAGGCAATGCAAACAAAGAAAAAACTCTCCTCATATTACACAGTCCCTTTTCTACTAACATCACACCAGAGAACAGTTCAGAAAGTGTAACTTCTCCCACATACTGGATTTTTCATGTATTCTTTTCTGATTTATGTATAATAAAAAGATAGCAAGATTTCAGATATATAAATTACATACAGGCTTCCCTCTTTCATTCCACCCCATTTTTTTTAGAACTAACTCATATACAAAATGACTTCTCAAAGGCACGGGGACATTTAATATTGGTGTTCAGTTTTTTACTGTGGACGAGACATTCTTAAACTTACTCTCATTGTCACACTGATTGCACTATTCATGTTGCCTTTGTGCAGCCATCCCTGTTTTGTTATTCCACCCTTCTGAGACCCAAGAGATGCTGCATCCTGGAGATGAAGAAAGGAAGATGGGGGACAAAAAAAGAAAGTAAAGTTTTACATCAGTCTGTGTAATATTTATCAAAAATTTCAGAAGTCACTTTAGAAGCTGGAATAACTACATTCATAATGTAATGTACCAGGAGTCTCTGCTGAAATTCTGTAGCTTCCTAATTATTTTATTTAAAGGTCTGGGATGAGATGGACCTCATGCAACTTGTAATAAGTAATCTGGCCTCTCTTATACAGGCTTTCTCTACAGCCAGCAGGATGACCCAGCTTATAGATAGCTAAATGTTACTCAAGATAAATCCCACTGAAACAGAGGAATCAGGAAACACTCAAAACTTAAAACATTTACTTAGTAACCTTTTCCATATATTCTAATCTTGGAGCACATGAATTTTCACCAATTCCCATTGCCAAAATCAACAATGTAAAGACATGCTTTCCAAAACTTCAATCGAGATTCCTCAAACCATTTTGTTTTATATACAGTACTTCAAAGACATCACTTAACTTAAAAATTTACAGAAAACTAAGTCTTGAACTCTTTCTTGAATCGGATCTGCCCTTTTACAGATCAGAATCAAAGCTTTGTAAAGAGAACAAGACAAACTTGGCAGAAATGGCAAGTTCACAAACAGCAGATGCAGTGCATGCATCACACATCACCCCCACTGCCTGTGTATCACATCCATCTGCCAGCTGATGGAACTGAGGAACTGAATCAAAACCCTTAGGACGTCAGGAACTACCAAAACTCAGCACTCTGCCACCAAAGCAGATCAAGAAGCCACATTTGTAACTGCCACAGAATAAATATTAAATCACCAGTTCCAAGTAATCTTAAAGAGCACTCCCAAGCTGACTTTACAATGGTTTCCAGTTGATGCAACTCATTGTTAAAAAAAACATTAATCAATTAGACATGTAGGAAGATTTTCAACCATCCAGAAGACAAATACTCCTGGCAATTTATTATCCAAACATAATAATATGAAATAGTTTCTGAAACTAAATCAGGGAACATTCTGTAAAAAGTTACTAGGTAATTCACTTACAGCTTAGTCTGCCAAGCTTGCATATTCATATGCATATGCACATGTGAACTTCAAGAAACATGTGAGCAGAAGGCAAAAGATGCATCAATCTGTTCCTTCAGAACTGACAGTCAGCTTGGTACTAAAGAAGTTAGGCCCAGTAAGGACGACATGGTCACCAATTATCAGAGCTTCTGATATAATGCCCCAAAAAGCACAGATCAGAAACACTCAGTAAATTTTCATTTGCCCCAGTGAGTCTCACTGTTCAAACAATACAGTCACATTGTTTCATATTTTCAAATCATTAGCCCCCACCCTTGTTCTATTACCTCGATAACCATTTTTCTTGTACAAGAATCAAGATGTAGAGATAAGTTAAAACACTGGGTTTCCAACTATAACTCTTCACCTCCCCTGGCATCAATTATCTCCAAGGAAAGAGTGGTTTAAAACCACCTTTACAAGCCTAAGATGATGAGAAGCTCATGAGTTATTGCCAAAATTTGGCACATAACAAACAACGCTTTTCTGTAACTTGACAAATGAAACGTTACGATCACTTGACATGACAAAAATTCTTTCATTACCTCTGTCAACAAAAATTAGGATTTAGCTCCATTAAGACTCTTTTCCCAGTTCCCAGTCTCTGAGGTACAGTTTCCCAACTCTGTTGAGCTGCATGCTGTTTTCTAACAATAAAAGTGACCATGATTTGGGCCTCTCCAGTTACACCATTTCTTTCTGTCAGACAGAATTCCTGCCTACAGAGCCAAAAAGCTACTGAATCTTTCCAGCTGACCATCTGTTAATACAAAGGAACTCGGAATCCAGTTGTTAACACATGACTCTTACACTGAAAACATACTTCCTGTTTCCAACTGGTAAGGTAATTTCCTCACTTTTATCATTACTGCTGCACACTGGGCCTCAGGTTTTTTAATTATCTTTCCCACAAAAGTTGCTCCAAAGTTTACTTCAACAGCAACTGTTTCAACAAAACAGTCCAGTATCTTGACTGCATATTAGATTTAAAAATTCCCTTTACAAACATCAACCTGACGGCTTGATAGTGCGAAATAGTTTTGGATGGGTAATTCTCTCCTTTTTATTGATGCATGATTCAATTACTCTGATTTTCCTCCAATTTTTAATCACTTGTAGTTTTTTGTTTTCTATCATTCTCTTAGTAAGTCATCTTTCATCAAACACAAACAAAACTGAAACAAAAAGAAGACCAAACAACTTTCAATCTAAGATTTGCATCTGCGCTTTTTGGCATAGAAAGATGTTAATGTTTGAAAGAAAAACCTCTTGCATTAACTCTTACTCAATGAAAGAATTCATGGTCCCTCCCACACTATTGTCCCATTAACTTCCCTTCTCTTCCTAGCATGTTTTTTTCTTGTGTTTATATTTCAGGTTCCTCACAGAGCAGTAGACCTCTTCTCCAGCTGCCTGTACTTCTGAAAGAGATGCTCTGTCCTTGCCTGCTCAGGAAACTGGGCAGAAGGAAACAGGAACTCCTCTCCACTTACACTTCCTAATAAATACATTCCACCTGCTAATAGCCAAGTTAGAGTTTCTCAGTTTTCAACTAACTCTAGCCATGTTTCCTAGTAACAATTACAGTCAATTATACATCGATTCAATTTTTTAATGTTTAACTCACTGTTTTCTAAGACACTTCTTTTTTCATAAATATTATCACAGTAAATAATATAAAGTCTTTTAAATTTCAGTATAATAGAAATCATAATTATTCCCATCCTACAAATAAGAAGTTTTGGATATGGATGCATGAAATTATTTGTATAAAAATCCCAGTGCAGATTAATAGCAGCGCTGGATAAATGGCATTCTGTGACTATCTGTTCAGGAATCTATTTACTCAGATGAATTCCCCAAACTACTTCTTCACACTTAATCCTTTTATTTTATGTGTAGCAGCCTTGAATACCAGGAATTTAGAAGCAAAGTAATTGTCAAGAGGGAAACACCATAAAAAAGAAAAATTATTTTATTTTAATTCTTTTTTGAGATGTAAGAGTTCAAGTACTTGTAAGAAAAACAGTGGCACTTAAGCACTGTGTTTTGAAACAGGGTGTGGTGAAAAAAAAAAATCACAAAAATAACAGAGGCAGTTGCTGAAAAAAAGTCTTTGGCATTTGAAATATACTTGAAAATTGCTTGAGGTTATACATCTATGGTTTCCCTAAGCCAATGTCAAAAGAGAAAATATCTTAAAGAGTTTTAGTCCATCTTTTTAGCTTTTGTTTCCATGATGGCTCTCCAGCTCTCACCTTATACTCAGATTTGTGACAAACTGATTTTAACTCTCACCGTATGCTATGCTGTCATGCACACTTAACTGTGTGTGCTGTCATGTTGGAACAGATTCACCCATGATTTTACTCGACTTCATGATTAAACTGCATGGAACATTTCTCTCTGTAAACCTGTCTACATTGAGACAGTGCAAGACAAGACAGATTTTATGAAAGCTGAAGATTATACGCCACCAATATTAAAACTTCAACTTTGCTATCTGTCAAAACTTTTTCTGTCATGTGACACTCTCAGGAGAACAAGGCTATTTGAAAGGAGATAGGTAAAACAGCTAATTTGTTTCCCAGTCAAGTTGTTCAAGCTAATCCCTGTTGTCATTTACTGACATTAACACCTGAACAAACTCACAAGCTCTACACACCCAACATTCTTTAATGAAAACAACAGAGAGTAAGGAATTACGATTATCTCACCTCATCTTTATCTGCTTCTTCATCCACTTCATATACATGAACAGGAAGCTTCTCTGATTTTGACCCTTTACTAAGAAAGAAAAATCTTCTGAAATACTAGGGCTTTTGTGATTAGTTACATATTTTAATTATATTAATTTACTTATATATATAAAAATTAAGATGTTCTTTTCCTAACTGAAGAGAAAAAAGCACAAGTAAAAGCATGTAATTTTCATTAAGTACATTTCTTAGCCAACAATTTTCCTCATTTGCACATCTGCCCACAGTCTTTCTTTTGCTCTGCTTGTCACTGTCCTAATGTGTAACCCAAGAGAACAAATGGCTTCTCATTCAGTGCACTCCTAATGCCTTAGAAGCAAGAATTCATACCTGCCACCACTGGCTCCTTGCACGGACAATGCATTTACTTAAATTCCTACTGACTATCATGGTTTCTACTCAGGGCAAGTGAAAACCAGGTACTGACTTGTACAAAACCTGTGAGTGCATCAGAACTTTTCACAGGAAAAGGTAACTATTTCTTAACTGATAGACACAGGAGAGTAGGAAGTAAGGAAGACACAGATCTCCCAGAGTTGGGGCATTCAAAGTATTTAGCCATTCTCAAACACTTTAAGTTAAGGTTCTAATCTCTATACTGTCCCTGGAAAATTTTGAAAAAGTATGAAAAGATTTCTCTAGCAGATGGTTTAGAAAGTATGTAACAGATGTAGATTAAGTTTTTACTTAGAATCATTCTGTGAAAAGCTGTTCTAACCATCTTGGTTAGGTTCTATTCCCTGAGCTCCTAAAGGGAGTTTCAAAAGCTGCCTTTGAAGCTACGAAAACAGGATATTGCCATTTTAATTTCATCTAAACATTAGCCTGTTTTAGTTATCAAACTTAAATTCACATTGTCCATGATACAATCTCTTGTTTGCCTTTCCTATTAATAAGGCAATGTTATTACAGTACCTTTCCAGAAAATGGTTTAACAAGATTTTAGACCTTCAAGTTCATAAATTCCATCCAACAAAATCTTTATCATCTCTACTGACTACTAAACATTGATACAGCATATTTCAGTTTATATTAACGTATTAATATAATGTATAACATGTATAAATATAATTCTGTAATAGGTAAGTTTATAATAAATACAGTTAAAGTTCTTTCACAAATTCAATTTATTATACCATTAGATAGATAACATACTTACTTTGGAAGCTGTCGAAACTCTCCTGAGTAATCTTCATATCTATAGTTAACAACGTGCCAGTCTGAATTGTAGGTTTTGATGCACTGTTTTAATGAAAACAAAATATCAATATTAATTGGAAAAGGACTAAAGGCATTCACTAGACATGACACAAGAAGCCTCCTAGAACATGGCTATTTTTGAACTACTATGGTTATATATCAACCTCTGAAAATTCTGTACATTTTCTTTCTTTCTTTTGCCAATAGTCTAATGCAATATAGCTTTTTGGAACAAGTTATATGTTTCAATAGGATGTTATCATCTGCTGGACATGTGTTTTATAAAACCAGAACATGCTGAATGAACTCAGCATCTGGATTAACCATCTTCAATTGTCCAAAAAGTTAAAGCAGTATTTCACTGCAGCTGCAAAAAGTTAAAGCAGCATTTCACTGTAGCCTTTAGAAAACTCAGCATTAAAATACAGATACTTTATTAAAACGAAATATTCAATTTCACATATACTGATACAGAAAAATAAAAGACTCTTTTCCTTAAATTTATACTTCTACTGCAATTAAATTGATATTTAAATTTAAACTGCATGTTTGCAGTGGTTGAAAAGCAATTATGTCATTAAATTCTGATCTAGATCACAGGAAATACCATTTCACTCCACCCATATTGTTACAACATAAAAGTACTGACTTATCTTGGCTTTGAACAAAGTAACATAAAACTGACAAAATTTGTTGACAGAAACCATTCCATACAAAATTTTATGTTACACAAATAAACCTTCATGTACACAAACACAGCATCTAATAAATCACAAATATTTTCTTTATATTTCAATATACAAGCTTAATACTTGCCAAGCAATTGGTTCTGCAGAAACTCAATTAACTTCATAAGTTACCTAAAACATTCCTCCCTTCGTGTCTATACTCTTTGATTTTATCTTAAAAATGTTTAGGTTAGCTATTAAGGATATGTGTTACTGTGAATAAATCACTTTGAGGTAGATTCGCCTATTTGGAACGCCTTCAGTTTTACTGGAATTACAACAGACATTAACTTGTTTCAGATGTTAAAATATCAGCTTAAAACGTATCAATAGGAAACCAGGAGATAATATAAAAAAGATAAAAAGTTTAAACTTTTCATTCCTTACAGGCTTCCACAAGACACTAAATGAAATGCAACCTCGCAGAACTAAAGGACTGACAACATAAGCGAAGAGTTTTGAGAAACTTCAGGTTTGAGAATGTTTCTTCTACATAGAGCATACAAGTTGAGCAGTCATAATGAATTTTGGACTCTGCAAATGTTACAGTTTGCAACAAGGCTGGTGAAGGGACTGGAGCATAAGTCCTATGGGGAGAGGCTGAGGGAGCTGGGGTTGCTTAGCCTGGAGAAGAGGAGGCTCAGAGGTGAACTCATCACTGTCTAGAACTACCTGAAGAGAAGTTCTAGCCAGGTGGGGGTTGGTCTCTTCTCCCAGGCACTCAGCAATAGGACAAGGGGGCACGGGCTCAAGCTC
>JAOXXN010000001.1:40242099-40255169 GCA_026770055.1 Myrmophylax atrothorax | reverse complement strand
AGCCTCACCTAAAACATCCCCTGCGCAGGCTGGAAGGGCACACCCACGTGGGGAGAGCCCTGCCCAAATCTGCCTTCACGAAGGCTGGCCATACATACAACACAGTAGAGATGGGGGCCTAAAGCCTCCTCAGTCCAAAGATTAAAATCAACATCATTTAGCACTCTTTAGAGTGTTTTAATGAACTAATGATAGTATATCAAAGGTAACATACTCACTTCTGTCTGATAAAGCTATGCTGCAGAAAAGAACTGAAGGTCTAATGGCCTTGCAAGAGTAAAAAGAAGTGTATGTACAACAATTCATGCTTAATAGGAATGTTCATAGCAGAAAAGATAATTCGGGTGCTGGTTCCTGTTGCAAAAACTGTTCCTGCAATGATAGCTTCATGCAGATTTCACAAAGAGTTTTGTCACATTTCTCTTCAAGAACTCATGTTTCCTCATGTTTCTTTCTGTGCTAAAAGCTGCTTTCTGGGCACAACAGTGAGTTTTACTCTGTCTTAGGAGTAAAAATCTCAAGCACTTGATTTGTCAAAACTAGTGCAGTGTGTGTGTTTGCATATGAATTATTCTTAGTAGCCCTTATATCCATTTTCCAAAATGGCAAGGAGAAGGATACAGAAAACTACAACCTGGTCAGATTCACTCCAGTCTCCAGGAAAATTATGGAACAAACTCTCCTGGAAGCTATTTCTTGACATACAAAGAATAAGAATATATATATATAATGTCCAAGTAGACCATCTGGATTTAACCAAGGACAAATTATGCCTGAACTCCCTGTTTGTCTTCTGTGATGTGACGGTTGGCTCTGTGGACTAGGAGATAGCAATGGACCTTGAATATGCTTCTGACACAGTCTTCCACAGCATCCTTGTACCCAAATTAGTCAGATGTGGTCTGAATGAGTGGATAAGGATGACATCTCATTGAACAGCAAGCTGAATATGCTAAGCAGGCTTATCTTTTTCAACCACGACAGTTGATATTTGGGGTTAAAGTATTTCCATTTTGTGGATATTAAAACCAGATTGTCAGAGTCTTCAAACAACCTGTTCTAATCAATCTGTTTTGAGCAGGGTGCAGCACATGGTGACTTCCAGAGATTTACCTTTCAGCCTGCACATTTTCACGAATCTGTGGTGGTAGACTGGGTAGCCACACAGTAACCACTGAGACAGAGAAAAGCTACAAGAGAATTGCATCTTTCAGAAGAAAGCCAGTATACGATTACTCTAGGAGGTAGTCTTGAGAACAGCATGGTTAAATTTCTATGTCATTTTAACTGAGGATCTGCACACTTAACATGGCCCTAAGAAGAGATTTGCATCCAAGAGAAACAAAAAACTACTGTGACATTAGAAATACTGAGCATACCCCACCAGGCTCAAGACCAGTGGCAGTTTATCATTTGTACAAGATGCCTCTAATATCAAGGCTTATAGCAAAAGTAAAAAATTATGCTTATGAAATTAGGTCAAGGTTTAATTCTCTCCTATCTTGACAAGGAAGCTGTAGTAACTGGCTAATACCACAAGTCTCTTTTAATTGACAAACAAGGGATTGTTTGTGTCTATCATGCCTTCTATACATTTAGAGAGGTGAGGAGAAGGCATAAATGATACAATCTAGGACATTCTTTTTCAGATCTTGCACACATAGTATTACATATGTACTGATGGGAGAGATGCCCAAAATTTAAAACCCTGCTAGTTGCAAAATGCTAAATAACTTAGCTAATAATTTTAGGTCACATAATTGAGAGCTGCAGAAAGGTCAGTCTTCTCACAAGTCCATTCCTACATGAGCAACAATACTTTTATCCACAGATGAGCACTGGGGTCTGTCAGTAAAGCAAGCACCTTAACTTCAAACAGCTCAAGTGTACTTGAGGATAAGCATATCAAGGAGAACTCAAAGAACTCTAGGACTTTGTCGAAGTCAATCTAAACTGAACAAAAGAACATTTATTTCTCAGACACAAAACACCTATTCCTTTTAACGGTTTTACACCACAAGTCATAACACAGGATTTCTGATATTGAAATATGCTCACTGATCTCCATCTAGTGGTCACATAACTTTCAGCTTTCTGAAGTTAAAGTGACTATTCTGGGCTCTTCAACAACTGATAACTACAACAGAAAATTATCAATTAGAGAGCTATAAAAAAAAAAGTTGCTAATTACAGGATATCATTTTCAGAAACACTGGTGAAACCACAATAGAATGAGTTAATAGTCAACAATACAGTACGTTACAAAAAAAAAAAAGTTAAAATCCAGTTTTTTAATAAGTTTACTGTGTTCAGGTAAGAACAGCAGAAACTTCAGGGCTCAGGCATCCTTTTATACTCCTAATTCCTCAAGGAGGGTATTCAGACTCGGGTCTTTCTCCTTCCCTTTGTTCCAACTTCCTCTCCAGCAGACCATTTGCTGCAAGTATTGCCCTTTGAACTTTACCAGCAAGACTGTATACAGCAGGATTATTTGGGGTTTTTTTCCTATTAGAAGCCTCATATTTCATGTGAGGAAAAACTTACTTGATCATGTTGTATGCTCTGTCTGGGAAGGAATTAATATACATCATTATTGAGCCATATACAATGACAAGCAAATAACTCCAGGGTGATAACCACCCTGGCAAGCAAAAATCCCAAGACAATTTCTGAAGGAAACTAGAATAGCATCCTTCAAATAATTGTGATGTGTGTCATCTGTTCATTAACCTGAATGCTCTTTTTAAACTCACTGACGTTTGAGATCCAATACCGATTTAAAATCCCTCTTGGACTAGCAAACAGTAAGATTGTAGCCTCCTTGAACATTCCTTAAAGACCATTATATTACTGTGATTTTCAGGTAAACCATCTATTAAATCAGACAACATGACACTGCACAAGTATTAGTGCCAGTGCAAGTGTGTGCAAATATGCCTGGAAGAAAGATGTCTGCAATACCACTTGACAACATCACTGCAGAAGGGCAAATGAGGAATGGGTTAGATGAGATGACTTTCAAACTTATTTTCACAAAGCTTCAGTGCTGTATCATTCTATTGTCTGGCTGCAGTCTCTTACTACCATGCCTAAAAACAAGCCTAGAAAGGCATCAAGTGAAGCGCAGGCAGATGCTCTGTCAGAATCAGCACCCTGGTGAAGAACAGTCCTTCTTCTGAAATCAAGTAATATAAACACCATCATGCAACATTAAAGAACAAAGAGAGTGAAATATCACTGGCAATGTGGTGAAACTGGAAAATGGACAACCACCTTTCAATCACCTCAAAACTAAACTCTTTTCCTCTATGTTGATATCCACCACGCCAGCCAGCATTTCCACTGGACTTCAATTTCTTCACAATCCTGTTAAAATGAGATGGAGAGCTATCTAATGAGCCCTTGCCTCTCTCATGGACAACTCTCAGCTACTTCTGTGGAGCTTCTACTTTTTTCATTCATGTATGTTCCAGTACTCCTCTCAGCCTCTGAAAGGCAGCTGCACCTTGGGTAAACAATAAGGTAGCAAGATCATATGTATTCCTGTCAAAACACAAGCATCCAAAGGCAGTGGAGGCTCTGGATTTGCAAGCTGAAACCCAATTTTATGTCTATAAACTCAGACACATTGAATTCCAGGCTCCTAAAATCAACAACATTATAATTTGTGTGTTATAACAAGTGTAATGTATTACATCCCGCACTGATGTAACCAGATCTTTAAATGTCTTCTCTACTTAAAATTATGCAAGCATTAGCTATTCTGACTAAAATGTGCCACACTTTGTTGGGGGAATAATTTTATAGCAGTAAAAATATAAGCCACTCTCTTATCTCTGAATTTACCAAGTAACTTCTTACCACCCACAGAGTACCTGGAAGTACTAAGAACATCTTAGTCTGTGCCTCAAATTTCCAAACCTAGATCAGTATCTGTCAATATGTCATTTCTTCTGAAGTCAATAGCTACGCCTGAGTATCAAAAAGCACCCTGAAGTACACAAAGCAGCAGCTAGGGATTATTTATTTACACTAATGGATCTATATTACAGGCTTCTCTGTACTCTAGCAGCAATGGATCAGCATTACTCCTTCTCAGGTTTGTTGTGATTAAATTTATGTATTTACCTCTCTTTTTTTCCCCATTTTGGGCGGTTTGAGGTTGCTTCTCTTGTTTTCTTTGAGTTTGGGGAAGAGTGGTGTTTTAAAGCACATTTAGGTAGCTTAGTTAATTTTATGTGAGGTCACTTGATACTCCCATTGCACAAACAACTCTGTTTCATAGTAGAAGAAATTTCAAAAGGGACTATTTGATTTCAACTTGAAGGGACTGTAGCACTGTTCATTCTTCCATGAAAATTTCAAACAAGTTTAGAAGAGTGATACGTATTTTGAAGGGTGACTGCTTTATTGATTTGGTGTCCTACATTTTTTAATTTCTAGTGTTCTTTCCTAGAATTGTTACTAGAAGAAACTTTTCAAGATTACTGCAAATGCAGTTAGGAGGGGAAAAAAGAAAAAACAGACTAAACCATGTCTCCTTTATTTGCTGAGAATTATAAAGTTGACATTTCTTCCAGAACTATCAATACTGAGCATGTTGTACACAACAAGGTCTACTTTGCCTTTAACCTTTCCACACAAATCCTGTGAATCTGATTTTCCCAGCAATATTCAGGCTAAACTAACTTAATTCTTCCTCCTCCTAACAGTCTAGATTGAAAAATGATCCAGAACTCTCATGTTCTTTTTTTGGCACAGTTGCAGAAGTTGAATAACAAATTTCCTTCTAAAACTACCTGACATCCTTTCAGATAGTGAGCTGAAAAAAAATCTAGCTCGTTCTTTAATAGGAATGGGCCTTTTTGTTCAAAGAGGGCCTCAAACCAAAACTTGGCCTGGACCCAGAGTCTTAAAGATGGAATTCCAGAAAAAGCCTCCATTAAGACTGACATCACTAAGTAACTCCAGTCTGAATCAGTCTGCTTTCAGCCCGAGCCATGGATGTACTGGAGAGAGCACAGCAATGGGCCACAAAGATGATGAAGGAACCGGAGCATCCCTCTCACACATTAAAACAGAGAGCTGGGACTGCTCAGCCTAGAAAAGGCTCAGCAGCATTCCATCAATCTGTATCAGTACCTGCAGGGAGGGTGCAAAGAGTACAGAGCCAGGCTCTGCTCAGTGGTTGCCAGGGACAGGACCAGAGGTGATGGGCACAAACTGAAACACAGGAGGTTCCCTCTGAACATCAGGGAACGGTTTCTCATTCTGAGGATGACTGAGCACTGGCACAGGCTGCTAGGGAGGTTACAGCATCTCCATCCTTGGTAATACTCAAAAGCTGCCTGGACACAACCTGTGATTGCGTGAGACAACCATGGCACTCCTTTGCATCCTATCATTTGGAGTGGTCTTTCCAGCTGCTTGGTTTTTATTCCAGATACTGACCATTGCCTTAAACAGAGCCATACTCACAGAATGGAATGGTTAGTTTTGCCAGCCTGAGGAGCCAAATCCAGAGTTTTCAACAAAGGCTTTCGATTCCTTCTCTCTCAATTTTCCCCTTACTTGAACTGTCAGGAATCTCTGGACACAGCAGGAGACTGCAGAAGACAGTATCTGGATTCCCCATTCCTCCTCTCATATCTGATTTATTAAGCACAGATGAGGAGATGACAAACTGTTCTAACAGACACACTAATCCATCCTTACACTAACAAAGAATCCTATCCCTTAAACCTTGCAGTTAGATGAAGATTTTTTATTTTCTTTTTTTATGTTTCTGCAGCAAAGCTCCTACTTCTCTCAACCACTCACAATAGGAGTGTAAGTAGAAGGCAACCTCTGCAACAGATGTTGGATTTCTCTGACCAAAGCTTTGTGGTCCACAACAGTTATCTTCAAAAAAACCCCTTAAGAGCTTCTGTTCAACTTTCTGAAGACTTTTAGACATCTAGCAAACATTTTCTGAAGCAGAGTTCATTGTACATATGAAATTCTGGGCCTTGCTTAGCACAAGAAATCTAGGCTATAACATTAAATGGGTTGGGCTTTAATGCCTGTTAATTTATTGGGGGTTTAATGCTAAAGGAAGTCTCTATTTTGAGATATATATGCTCACTTTCATTCTCACAAAAAGAACTTTGAAGATTCTTACAGTAAATTAAAATCAAAAAATAGAATTCCATAGCTTTCTCATGATGCAATACCTACTATATCTCATAGATTATTAAATTTAAGACACTAAATACACCAGTACCTCTGGACTAAGACAAAATTTAAGCCTCCTTTCACAAAACTATCTACCTACTCAATTAGGGTCTAAAATAAGTTACATAACCAGAATTACTGGAGTACTTTCTCATCTTTAGATAGAACTTCTTTCAAAAATATTTCAGTGACAAAAGCATTGTGTAATACATGGCCTACTTATGCGATTTTATGCCTTTTCCCACTTGCATAATTAATGCTTTTCATGGACACAGACAATCAACCCAAGGGTGGCATGGGAAAAACAAATTTGTCTTTACTCTCTTACAAATGAAGTTTTGCCTTCAGTATCCACGTCAAAAGAAGTACTTGAGATCATTCAACCTCAAAATCAAAAATAAACACTAGCCAAGGAAAGAAGTTTTACATATATTTTTAATATATATTTTTTTTAAAATTACTGCATTAGCAAGTTCTTCAACCGCCATCAGAAATTTCAGGTCTAAATAGGAGCTTCCTGGACACCAGCACTGAAGACACCTTTTACCTCCATAAAGAACCACTGACAATAACAATAAATGGCCTCTAACAATTACAGAAAATCTTAAATAAAAGCAATATAGGCAATACATTTCTCAGGAGGACACCATCAAGTTTGTTGCTCTCTTGAAAACTGAACTCCCTTTATTGGCTTCAACAACTTATGATCAATTTTTCCTTATTATTTTTAAAGCAAACCCACATGAATTGGGCAGAATCTCACAGCCATCTCAAAAATACAAACATGCAATTAAATTGATGAATTCACAAATCGCTGAGCTTGCACACACACTGATATATCTGATGGCTATCTAATCTCAGTACATACTACTCACAAGTGACCACTCAGCCCAATAACCACATATGTTTAAAAGTAACTTGAACATGTACACCCATGCAACTGAAAAACCAGTTTACATTAAAGGTCTAGTTTTC
The DNA here is from genome assembly GCA_026770055.1 of Myrmophylax atrothorax. Lineage (NCBI taxonomy): Eukaryota > Metazoa > Chordata > Aves > Passeriformes > Thamnophilidae > Myrmophylax > Myrmophylax atrothorax. The sequence goes on along the minus strand of JAOXXN010000001.1, from coordinate 40,247,981 downwards.
AAAACAAGTGATTACAGACCTTTTTGAAACATCTGCATTGGCACACAATGCAGCATAACCAATGACTTTAAGTGAGATATATGGGTTTAAGTTTATTGCACAAGATCTTGAAAAAATAATAATCACAGGGTTGTGAAAGTCCCAAGTTTAAATGTAGGTGTGATGAGATAGAAATATCCTGATTGAGGATAAAAGAGCATGAGTAGGAGGGAGAGAGGAGAGATAAGTTGTGATGTTCCATGCTGCGTAAGATGGAAAACCCAACCCAGCATCACCCTACATCTGACATTTGCTGTATTAGAAGCAACTTATAAAACACTCATTCTTCTATTTTAAACATAATTATCCTTATTTAGCAGAAAAGAAAAAGTTCTAGAAAATAATAAAGAAATAAGGTGCAGCTTACAAGAATGATCTAATGTTGTTGAATGGTTAAGTGTATATCTGTTCACACAGAAATACAGCTGTCCTGTATTTTGTTTGTCTCTCAAATTCCCTTCCTGAGCAGGAAGCTTACCAATACTCAAAATTTAAATCAGTTTAATGGTATTTCTTAATAGAAACTTCAGTACTGTAGTCCATCCTATGGATCTTCACAACTGCAGAAATGTCCATCATACCCACCAAGTTTCCTTTGCAGTATGAGACTTTGCAGAAATAACACTTTTCTTACTATCTTGTATCCCACCAAAAATGTTTTTATATGCACTTCGCAAAAAGAACTGGAAAGACAAAGTTGACATAAGGTTTTTTATAAAGAAAGAACATCAGTAAATTTGACATCACTGAATCACAAAATCAGAGAATATGCTGAGTTGGAAAGGACTCATAAGGATCAAGTCCAACTCCTGGCCTTCATAACGCCCTGCTCCTCATACAGCGCCCCCTCAAGGCCCTTCACCAGCTTCATTCCCCTCATTTTGACACTCTCTAAGAGCTTGGTATCTTTCCTACATTGCTGTGCCCAAAACTGCACACAATATCCAAGGTGAGGCCGCCCCCGTGCAGAGCAGAGCGGGACAATCCCCTCCCTTGCCTGGCTGATGATGCTGTTTCTGATGCCCCCCTAGGACACGGTTGGCCCTCCGGGCTGCCAGGGCACTGCTGACTCATATTCAACTGCCCATCAACCAGGATCCCCAGGTCCCTTTCCACAGAACTGCTTTCCAGCATCTCTTTCCCCAGTCTGTCCATATATCTGGGGTAGCTCCATCCCAGGTGCAGAATCCAGCACCTTCCCTTGCTGAACTTCATATGGTTGGTGATTGCCCAGCCCTCTGATTTTTCTAGGTCTCTCTGCAGGTCCTCCCTGCCTTCACAGGAGTCAACAGTTTTGTGTCATCTGCAAACTTGCTTAGTATCTTTGCCAGTCCTCTGCATCCAAGTCATTGATGAAGATGTTAAAGAGCACAGGGCCTGAGATGGAGCCCTGTGGAACCCCACCAGTGATGGGTCACCAGTCTGATGTCACCCCATTCACTTTTACCCTCTGTGCTGGACTCATGAGCCAATTGCTCACCCACCACATGATGTGTTTATCCAACTGTGGGATGGACATTCTGTCCAGCAGGATCCTGTGAGAGACAGTATCAAAAGCTTTACTGAAATCCAAAAAGATTACATTAACTGGCTTCCCTTGAGCAGCTGGATCGGTTACCCTGTCATAGAAGGAAATCAGGTTGAATAAGCAGGACTTTCCTCTCATGAAGCTGTGCTGGCTGTGACCAATGACTGCTTTGTCTTTCAGGTGTTTTTCAATACTTCTCAGAATAATCTTCTCCACAACTTTACCAGGCACTGAAGTGAGACTGACAGGCCTGTAATGTCCAGGGTCCTTGACTCACTAGGAGAGCCAAGCATTGTCTTTGTGATATACTGACTTTGCTCCATGTCTGAAAAGCTGAACTTCCGCAAGACTTTTAGAACTCAAGAGCTCTACCAGGTATCTGAAGTTAACTCATACAGCCCAAGGCTGTCTTAAGACACCAGTTCTAACCTTCAAGTAATTAAATCTATTTGACACATCCAAATCAAAAAAATAAAGAACTGCACAGAGCAATTTCAGAATCACTCCTATTTCATGCCGGTTTTCCATACCTTGAGTTTCTACTGTACAATGTTATTTTTGACATGAGGGAAACAACTTTTAACTTTTGCTGCATTATTTCACCTATTTAAACATTTTCATTATCTGCATATTTAATATGGGCATTTTATTGACAGCTAGGCAAAAGCAGATTAAATTTCATATGCTGAACCATTTTCTTAATGGCTTATTATCCTTAAATATCAGCTTAACTTAATACAGAGTAATTCTGTCACTGAGATAAATTATCATGAACATACCATTGAACAAGACACCACACACACCTCCTGAAGTCCTACTGATCTGCATGCAACATCCTTTGAATAACTCTCACCACCACTTACAGAGATCACTGACAATTCTGTATAATACTAAAATTGCATTGAAAACTGCTCTTACTAAGATTGCTGGTTTAAGAGACAGACTTGTCATTCCCATAGTCTTCTCCCTCAGACACAAATGTATTTGGGTGGCCAGAGGCATCAAGTTAAGTCACGTGGCAAGGCTGAAGTCAAAACAACATCAACAATGCACAAGAGGATATTCAGCAAGGATGTTAAACAGAAAATAGCAAAAACTGAATCCAAATAATCAAGAAATATATCACGTGCCTTACACCTCAATGAAAAGCTGATTACCAATTAAGTTTCCAGTTTATTCAACCAAACTGTACTTGTTGGTTCAGCAAATTAAATCCAACAGAGAGAACACACGAGATGTCAAATACTGACAAGACAGCTTGCTTCATTCTGTGATGAAAACTAGTTTGGCAAACCACATCTGTTTCAGGTTTTTCTATTACACAGTCAAGTTCTTTAGTCTGTCAGCTGGGTGAAAGTCTCTGACTTAGTTCCGAAGAAGAGCAATCTGAAAATTTAAAATACACCATGCCATCCTACTACCATGCTGTTGTCAGTCCTCTTTCATCAGTATCATCCTAAGAACATTTATATATCAGAAAAAACAAGCATATTTTAGTAATGTAAGCTAATAAACCTCATTTAAAGATGGGAAAACCTGTTTTTTAGCTTAAGTCTAGCCATAGATTGTTGTAAAAATTGATGTAACAGCAGTCGTAACAAGTTATAGAATCTACTCAATCTTACAAGTATTTGCAGTTCACTTTTATCCACTACTGCAAGTAATGACTGGACAATTTGCATCACTACTCAGTACATTCTGCTGCAGAGATGTACAGTCAGTAACGATATTTGGTTGTACAGATCTGGACAGATCACCCACCACACACCAGTAGCTTGAATTAATTCTTCCCTACCTCCAGATTCTACACAGCAATGGAAAACAGCTCCAGTAATCTTTCAGTGCTGGAAAACCTCAGCACTTGCTCACAAGCAAGTTATCACAGAAAAAGCATGTTAGTTACCAATGCCAAACTATGTCTTAAGCAGGACATTTTTTTGACAACTCGGTTCAAAAAATCCTGGGAGGGCTCTACTGAAGAGCTTGGAGAGGCAGCTTTGGAAAGAAAGTGAGTCTTCTTTACTTTAAATCCACACATTTGAAAAGAGTATTCCACTATTCTAAGTCTACTAAGACTCCTATTTTCACCATGTCAGCCCAAGAGATTTTTCAGGTAACACTGTCCAGAAACTCCAACAGCTAAAAAACAGGTCAACTTCTCAAACTTACAGAAACAAAGACTTTATAAAAGACTTTTATTACAAAGAACAATACTATCCTACCTAAACACCTTTTTAAAAATGTACAATTTCATTCCAAACATCTCAATATTCAACAAAAAGAGTTACAGTACATTAACAGGCGGAAGGAAATGTAGAATGTAAATGTAAACCTGCAATTACTAGCTTTTTCTTTCATTATTTAAGCTCTGTGTGTGTGGGAACATTGGAGTTCAATGATAAAATGAACAGGATTCATGACAACAAGAGAGATATATCAGCAGGGTCAAAATATGGCTAAAACTGAAAGGTGAACTTCAGCACTAGACTGTACAGGAGAGAAACGAGGACATTGCTTCATGCATCAAGATAACAGAAAAGGATCACAGATGTTGTCACCATGAACAGTAAGTCACTTATTTCACTTTCTAAAATACTGAGGGAGACCTTATCCAGAATAATATGAAGCCAGTACACCATCACTTCTTTCATCTCCATAAAATTCTACAGAATATGCTGTTGTGGTAAAAATACCTAGGACATCAGTGCTTATCACCCTATTATGTATTTGGTCAACCTGAATTAATTAAAGAATCATATAAATATTTTCCAGCTCATCCCAAGGACACTAGTCATAAGTGAACCAAGGGAAAAGCTTCTGAAGGCAAAGAAGGGAATGGCAAGGTTGCCAATTACTGCAAAAGTAACATTTGCGTCATGAAAATGCTTAAACCTCTTTCATGCTTCCTCAATACAAAAAATATTTTAAAATACATATATTTTTCTTCCACTCTTCCCAAGCAATACTTGATCCCTGGAGAACTGGTAATACATTTCAGATGTTCACTACATGTGCATGTGCTAGCAGTGCCTTAAGGAAACCTGTCAGTATCCAGGCGGACCCTGAACTATGCATAGTAGGTCTTTCATAAATTCCATGACCCACAGTTAAGTAAAGAACAATGTAATTTTAGAAACATTGTTTTATTAAAGAGAGGTAATCGTCTTTCAATCACAGCTACAGCATTTGTTACACTCAGAACACATAGCTATAACAAGACAAACAGGGTCCTGACAGAGAGTTCAAAAAAGTTAGATAAGATCAAATTTACCATTAGCAAGAGGGAAAAAAAAATGACAGATCAGCTTCCAGTATCAGGAACCCCAGCACAAAATCCCCTTTAGTTACACAGGGTTAAGTGCTTACTGAAACATTCCCCTTGGAGATAACAGAACCACAAGAAAAACAAATGCATACCATAAATAAGAGCCCCAGGAGAGAAGCTCTAAAAAGTCTTGCTGAGGCTGTTTAAGGTGTCATCACCTGCATACAGTCAGGCCAAAAAATCATACCTCTCTCTCCCTCTGTTCCAGCTGCCTCAGTTCAGCATCTAACACAAATCACAGAACTGTTAAGTGTTCACTGGAGGTGACCCCTGGAGATGACCAAGTACAACCCTCAATGCAGGGTCACTAGAGCAAGGCATCCAGGTGGGTTTGAAATGTCTCCAGAGAGGACTAATTCACAATGCCCCGGGGGAGCCTATTCCAGGGCTCTGCCACCCTCAATGAAAAAAGAAGTTCTTCCTCATCTGGAGGTGGAACTTCATGTCTTTTAGTTCATGGTCATCACTCCTTGTCCTGCTGCTGTGCACCACTGAAACAATGTGGCACCATCCTCTTGACACCTGCCTTTGAGATATTTACATGCATTGATAAGATCCCCTTTAAGTCTTCTCTTCTCTAGACTAAACACCTATTTTAAACACCTTCACACAAATTTACTTCCACCAGTTTAAACTAGATGAACGCTCCCAGTAGTGCGCTGGAAAAGACAACTACCATGTGCTAGCACAGCACAGACAGCAGGCATAAACAACACACCAAAACATTCCTGCTACACTTGCCAGCACTCATCTCCCATTCCGCACACCACAAAAAACTGCGTCTCAGCTGTAAAGACAGTAGAAAGCAGCGAGATGAAAAATCCCTTTGACGCCGCTATTTCGACACACATGGAAGCGGCTCCGGTCGCGCCAGGCCAGGCGCCAGCTGCGCCCGCTCGCTCCACAGGTGAAGTTTGCAGGGATGGGGCGGGAGCGCCCGGCCGTGCCCGCCGGGTGCCGCAACCCAGTCGGGCGCCGCATCCCACGGCG
>JAOXXN010000001.1:40162433-40174072 GCA_026770055.1 Myrmophylax atrothorax | reverse complement strand
TTTTAAGTTATTCACTTTGATATTTTTGATTTGGAAGAATAGTTTTTGGAGAAGAGGAATTACAACTCGTCCTTTATCCAGCTCATGTTTGCAGTTGGCAAAGTGATAAATAAAATAACTGAGTGTTTTGCACCAAGGAGAGGACTGAATTCCAGTGAGAAAGACACAAACACTTGAAAGGCAGATAACTGTTTAGCCCAGAAAAGCTGATAGCAAGTTATGAAATGTTACATCTCTTCCAATCCTGGGAACAGTGAGATATTACAGGGTTGGCTGGATGTCTTGTCAGGGACAGCCCACAGCACAGATCCCGTCCATGGTGAGGTTCAGCAGCTTGGACATGTATTCCTGCAGGGTCTTGCTCACAGTACAGATTGATTATTCACTGATAGAATCCAGCTGGGTTTGAAAACAGATTTTAAGACCCTCTTGAGCAATACATAATTTTATTTGTGTTTCATTAATAAAGCTGCAGTCCCCAAACTGTTGCATGTAATAATTCATATGAATGAGATATTACGTGATGTATTTAATCGTAAGTGTGCATTGACTATGTGTTGGGTAATTATGTTTTGACTGTGCATGTATTGATTAATTATCCTGTTGATTAGATGCGCCTTGATTAAGTAGCGGTCACATAGCATCCACGATACAGATGCCTACGCCTCGACTGGTGGCTCTGTGGGTCACTAACTCTTCACAGTATGATCGTCCACCACTGGCTACTACAGTAGATAAATCATCAGTGATAAAGTTAATTCTGCAGTTGCAAACATTTTGGTTCAACGTACTGCTGATTTCTTATGGACCAAAGATGTATTGCTGTTCTAAGCCGCTCTGCAATTCTTGGTGTGTCCTGCTGGTACATCTTGACATTGCTCCTCTCCCATGTTGAGAACAGTCACTGTCCTGTGTTATGTGTTATGGAAGAGTCCGGCTGTGAGCTGTTGTGTTATATCATCAGATGAGATGGAATGTAAATCATGGTTCTTACTTGCTTAGACCTTTCCTTGAGGTGCTGATAAAGATGAATAACTCTGAAAAGAGAGTAGCAAAAACTTTTTCTGCTAGTGGGTCTGTGGCCAGTGAGGCACACTTGTTTCCTGTTTTTGTTTGAGACTAGAAAGTGGCACATTGTGAAAGACCATTAGAATCAGATTTCTGAGAATTTCAGAGTTCAAGCTCCATCTTTATGCCTTCCTAATTGTAGCTATTTTGACAGAGGATGTAAATTAACCAATAAAGATTGCTCAGTCTTAGAAGAACTGATGAAAACATTTAAACAAATACTTTTTTTTTTAAATTGTGAAGACCCTATCTGGACTATATGACAGTAAGACTTCATTTGTAGTTAAAATATATTATGGCACTAGCTCTTTATTGCTCTCTGTTCCAAAGATCTTTTTTACAGACATTTTAAAATTACAAATCTGATCATTAATCACTTCATTTCAGTTGGAATTTGCAAATTGCAGCACAAGAAGCACTGCAAAGGGATTATGATGTCAGTGGTGCTTGTCGGCTTGAGTAGAGATGTTGAGCTGTACAGTGAGGGCCTCCAAGCACCAGCAACCATGCTATTAGGAAGGCAGGGCTGTAGCCAGAGGATTTAATTTTTCCAAGTTCAACCTCCTCATGCAGTGAAGGAAACATAAGCAGACAGAGGCAGCAAAACCAGTTTAGAAATTAGGAGGCATGGCCCTGACCCGAGGCTTTCTATCTGCAATGGTCCTCAGCTAGTTGCTCTCAGCCATGAGCTCGGCCTCTGTGGGTTTGCCTAGCTGGGGGCAACTCCCTGTGCTCCTGGGTATGGCCAAGGGCATGGGATGAGGGGCTCACTGGATGGCAGAAACAGTGCAGGAGAAAAGCAGGGAGGGGCAGAGATGGCCTGGGTGTACCCAGGGTTGTGTGCCATGCACTTTGCACTTTGTCATCACTAACTCTCTTGCTGGTGGTGGTATCCATGTATGTTAGTTTTAGAGCCTCTGCTCTAGCTTGTGTGTTAAAAGGAGTTCAAGTGAAAAGATCTTTAATTTAACGAAATTATTACAATGTAATCTATTATATCAGTAATTTCAAATGATTTGACTATCCTGATACCTACCCCTGGCACATTTAAAATAGTTGGTTTGCCCCTATCTGAGTGAATGAAGGAGTAAGGTTCTGGTAGGCATTTGGGCTGTTTTGATCAGCTGGCATTGTGAATACACTGTATTTATTTTTTAAAAGCAAAAGAATTGAATTGTCCCAGAGGTCCCTTCATAGTCTGGTAACTTGCCAGAGGTCTTCAGTTGTCCTTTTCTGTCAAAAAAGCCTCACATGTGCAGTCGGCGGGGAGGCTTCGTCTCTTCCTCTCCAATTAGCTACAATGATCTGTTACTTCTACTACGCAGAATTGCTGCAACTTTCCATGCTTTGCAGTTGTGACATTAAAGTTTCGTCAAGGTCTTAGCCCCTTAGTATCAGCAGCAGTGGTAAAAGACTATCTGGCTACTTTTTAGGCTGGTAAGTTGAGAATAATCAGTTTTCAGTGTCTCTGTATTTAAAGCAGGTTTCCTTCAGAGTGCCTTCTGCTAACTAACCACAACTTCCCTCGAAAGTTACATGCCACAGGAAAGATGAAACTGCTAAGTCTAGCTTAATAGAGGGAGGAACATAGCTCTCCTTTTGCATAGTATAAGGCAATGTATACTTTTCTGGAGGGGATAAGGATAACCACAAATGTTGCTGCGTTCAGAACAGGTGCAAAACTTGGGGTTTTTTTAGTTTAGCTCTTTGCACAACATCTGTCACAACTGAGGAAAAGAGGAAGAGGAGAAACTCATATTTTTGCACTGAGGAAAAATGAATGCAGCTTTGTGGAAAGAAATATATGCCATGTCTTGACCTTTATTTTAGGAGAGTGCTAATGACAGCATTTTGATAAGGGCTTAAACAGAGGATGAGACTGAAAGACTTTAAGGTTATATCATTTGCTGGTTTTACTGCAAGGCCATTGCATTTCATGTTGCTTTCTTGTCTAGCTTAAAGCTTGGACCAATTTGCTAGTCATAGTAGAACATGGGTTTAAAGGAGCCACTAGGGATTGGGCTGTGTCCAGTCAAGTTTTGAATATCTCTAAGGATAGACATTTCCCAGACTTTCTGTGCAACCTTTCCCAATGTCTGACTAGCCTCATGAGGAAAAAAATGCTTTCTAATGTTTAGTTGTTCCTTGCTGCAACTTGTGCCTGTTACTGTATGTTGCCATCTTTTCTGTACCCCTCCCATTAGGCAATTGAAGACAACGATAAACATCTCTCAATCTTCCCTCTCCAGGCTGAACCATCTCCTCTCCCTCAGCCTCTCCCGCTGCAGCATGTGCTGCAAGCCCCTTCAGCATTTTTGCTGGCTGTCTGCTAGACTTGTTCCAATGTGTCAGTATCTTTCTTGTACTGGGAAGCCCAAAATCCTGTACAGAATTCCAGGCATGATGTTACAAGTGCTGAGTGGAGGGGAAAGATTGCTTCTCTGAATGTTCTTTCAAACACTATCCTGTATGTGTTTGGCTGTGAGGTCACACTATTGACTCCTCTTAAACTTGTCTACCAGGAGCCCAGACCTTTCTTGCCAGTCTGTTTTCTAACAAGGTCATGCCCACCTGCACTAGAGTTATTCTAGCTCAGATGCAATGTTTTGCATTTGACTTGCTGAACTTCATGAAATTCATATGAATCCATTTTTCCAGCCCATTGAGGTCATCTTCTTCCTTATTTAACACTTCTGAGCAAGATTATCCAAATTTGGCAGTCATGGGGCAAGATCCTAGTATAGAGAACCTGTATGCTACTGTGTGTAGTAGGAAAAGGAGATCAGTATGCTGTTGATCTCCCTGCATGTAGAGACACCATGTTCTGCCACCTAGCTCGAACCCAGTTGGATTCCCATACTTTGTTTACACTTGCCTTCTTTCCTTCCTCTGTAGTTTGAATGAAGTGCTGAACAACTTTTACCTGACTGTTCCCAGGAGAAGAGACAAGATAACTCAAAGGAAGGGGATTTGGTGCAGATTTGTAAAATCACAAGTAATGTGGACAGGGTAAATAGGGAGTTGCTGTGTCACTCATTTTTGGTACTTCAATGAAACTAACAGGTGCCACAGTGAAAATGGCTCCAGATACCACAGATAGTTACTTTGTGCTGCAAAATGCTGCAGTCACAGACATTTTATTTGAGTTCGAAAAGGGACCAGGCAGGCTGATGGAAGAAAAAAATTGATGGAGGACTGTCACATGCAAAGATGAGACATCAACCTCAGGAAGTCAGAAGTTAGACGTTGCAGGAAGCTAAGGGAGTATTCTAAGGGGGAAGAAATTGAGGAAATGTATCTGAGCTTTTACTATACAAACAGTAATTCCCGTTTTTCTTCAGAAGAGGGTTGCAGCTTGACAGAGTTTTTTGTATTTATTTTGTACTATAGCCTTATTTTGCAGGCTGCAGCTTAGCCAAGACTGTATTAAGAAATATTGCACTCAGATGAATTTGTTGTTTTTCAGGTGATTCTTGGTGTCTGTCAACCAATCTGTTTTGAGCCAGCACAGTGGGATACTGCTGAATACAATAGTTTGTCTTCAGTTGTTCCCCTGCTCTGTACCGCAGATGTGGAGGTAGAAGAGACCGAGTGTGACGCTGCTTTTCAGTATTTTCAAAACTGGTCCTATAAGGCAAACCTTTTCTTCTCTTTCTCTTCAGTTGTACATTATTTATTTTTCTTCTGTTACAGGCTGTCTTATAATTTTCCTGTGAATCTGTTCATTCCTCGCTTCCCTGAAAGCTTTTTGAGTTTCAGAACAATGTTAGTCTTGGAAAGAACATCTATTTCAAAGAACCCAAAACCTTCCCTTAATTTATTTTTTTAAACACTGATGAGCTTGATGATTTAAGAGACGTCATTAACCACCTTCAGAAATCATGTGTTTTGTGGTAGCATTTTGGATAGTTGCTATTACTCTCTTTTGCTAGATGACCATGTTGATGACAGGTTCCTCATCTACGTAGTTTTCAGGGCCACAGACAAAAGAGTCAGGCAACAATGCCTTTGGGAATACCTGTCCTCTTCTGGGTCTGTAAGCCACAGGATATTGTGTCCTTTGTCTCCACACTTTCTGTTATTTTTCAATATCTTCAAGCCCAAGGCAGCTGACAGTACTTGCAGTATTAGTCCTTAGTTAGTCCTGAAAGTGTCTGTTCCAAGATCCTGACTGGACTTGACCCTCCAAACAGTTTCTTCAAAAAACTTCAGTTAGAGCCTCACGATGAGCAAGCCATTTGTACCTACTGCTACTTGTCAGCTGCTTTATTTATGTGTTAGAAGTGTGAGTGAGCCCCAGATCTGTGACCATTGGCCAGCCTTTCATGTAGAACGGGACATTTCTTAGAATGTATCAAAAGCTTTTCCCAAAGCAAAAGCTCATTTTCTCTTGCAAAGCTCATACTGCTTTAGCCACATGCTACATGGCATGGCATGGCATGCTCATGTCTGTTCAGACAGACACATCTGTTACATACTCAGTGTGGAAGAAGGAAAGAAATACCAGCTATGGCTTATCCCCCTTTATTCACGTCTGTGTGGCATGCAGGAGAGTCCTGAGGGTGTGTCACTATGGGCAACTGCTATCATGAAAATACTCCAACAAACAGTACTGGGGGAAGAGCACCAGCAGGATAAATGGATTGTGAAGGAAACCATTTGTTTGAGAACAGCAGTAAGTTTTCAGTATTACTGTTTTCCCTTGGTCCCCTGCAGCAGGTTGTTACTGTCTCTCTGGTGATGCCTGCCAGCCCCACAGCGCAGCTGGTAGAAAAAACAAGACAGATGCTCTCTAAAAGTTTGACTTGAGTGCAGTTTCCCAGGCCAGCTGAACCGCCCCCCCCGCCACTTTTGGCAGATTCTGATAAGCACACAGAAAAGTCTCCTCATCAATACGAGTGTGCTGTGAGTGTGTGCTGACGAGTAGTGAGGGGAAGCAGAGGCATCAGTTACCACAGCTATAAATTGTCCCTGTTTCTGTCTGTGCTTTTGTCAGGAAGCTGAGTTTATCTTAGCTTTAAAAGTTTATTTTATTGGTTTCTTCATCATTTGAGAAAAATTAAAATAAGGAGGAAAAAGTAGCCTTTCTCAAACCCATATCTAACTGGACCCAAGCTCTAAGGCTTATTAGAGCAAAAGCAGTATTTTGATGTTAAGTGTTTGAGAATGTTGTTCTAATTTAGAAACAAAGTTTCAAAATGAAAATAGTGGAATTGCTTATGTGAGAAAATGGAGATAAAGATTTTCAATACAGATCTTCATTTTGTTTCCACTTAAAATGTAGTTATCTGCAGTATGTGGTATTTTAGTACATATTTAAGTTATATTTTACAGACCAATATAAAAAAGACTTCTTATCTTTAAGGTTTTATAATCACAGTTAGATGAAATGCATACTAATAAACAAAAAGCCCCAGACATGAGGAGAATAAAATGAGCCTGTACTGGTATAATGTTAGTATGTACATTTTATTTCTACAGATTCTAGATGTTCATGGGTGGTCTGTCTGTGGTTTTATCAGGTTATCATTTGCTTACTCCAATAGAAACAAATTCTTAAATAATGTTTTAAAATAGTTTATTAAAAAAGCTGACGTGAACAGAACTGCTGTAGCATACAGAATTAAGTAGAACTTCTGTTAAACATTGTTATTCTTACTCGGTTTGCTTGAGGATGCATAGTGTCTTTTGTAATCAGAAGCTCAATTCTGGCAGTCTTAAGTGGTATGAAGTATTGGAGAGTTTGTGTTATAAGAAAGTAATTGTTAATTTAATGTTTCCATACTGATGTTCAGATATGACCCTTCCATGTTTGCAGGTGGGGGAGGTCAACATATGAGGAAGGAAGGAAGGAATTGCAAAGATGGCAAATGTAACTATGTTTGACTCAGCCTCAGTGCCACAGAGATCCAGCTGCAATAAATAACATTTATTCTGACATGTGGCAAAGCTTTTATTTATAATTGTCATGTAGTCTTTAATTTTCCTTTTCTACCACAACCTTCTGGTGCAGTTACCGAGTTGTGTTGGCAGATGAAGGCACATTAATGAGATAGAACACTAAAGAAAAGATAGAGGGGCCAGAAATAAAGTAGGGAAGGAAACTGACATGTGACGGAAGGGCACAACGACAGGAACCCAGGCCTTGCATCCTGGATTCTCAACTGGTATTGAGCTCATTGCAGCAGGATGTGTTTAAGTCATTTGGTCTCTTTCCTGACCCAATTTCAGTGTGGCCAGATGGATCCAATGGGTCCCAGATATGCTCCATGAAGGCACGATGGGAAAACTTGTCCTTTCCCAGCGGATCCTGCTGTTCACCTTTATTGATCTCTCAGGTAAACAGCCCTTAAAGAGAGGTAGCCATCTCACACCATCAGAATTAACCCATTAATTTACTGTTAGGTAGTCTCAACTGTGAACATTTATTCAGGTTTTTAAAATGTTTGTCGTTTGTCCATGTCTGACTTAGCAGAGGTTCTGAAGAACTCCCTGTCACTGTTCTTTTAACTGAAATGGTGCAAAGTTCATATTACAGTCTCTTGCTTCAATTTGTGTTTATAAATAATTTATATACAACTGGAGTAGATACTCTTTTTATAATACACACTAGAAAGGAAAGTTCTCCTTTAGGAAAAGGAGTTAAGAGATAATACACCTTGTGAAGATGAACAATTTAACATACAGGCAGAACCAAACAGTTCATTAGCTTTTCATGTGTTATATTTGACAATATTTTCTATATAAATTGTCCAGTAAGACATTTGTGCTCCAAATACTATAAAATGCAGTTTCACCTCCAAAGGGCTATAAATTTAAGCATTTGTGGTAGTCAAATATGAGCAGAAGTTCTCCATTTCATCTCAAAATTTTGTGTCCCTTTCTTGTATGTCTGAGCTAACAAAACCGTTGCTGTAATTGGAGCTCAATTAGAGGTCTTCAAATTTTCAGGTGTTCTGGTTATAGTTGGTCTGAACTGTAAGCTGTTTGTGTTTAATCCAACTGTGAATAGAGTCTTTGCCTGAGTTAGTAACATCCAGGCACGCATATGTGCAGCATGGAATTTGAACACTCAAAATGGTGCATATTTCCTGAAAAAAAATAAGAGATCAGTCAAAAGGATACAGCAAGGAGATTATAATGCTGAGTTTTCCTGCTGTCCTGTGACAATTCTTTTTCAGTCCAGCATCAGTCCTTGATTTCCTGACATCCTGAGAACCAGAATTTTACTTAAGCTTCTGTATGGGAAGCACTAAGAGTTTTTGCTGTGGACCCTGGGTTTTTAGTCTTGCTCCACTGTGGTGTACTGCAGACTTTATTTTTCAGGTAGCTTTCCATTGGATGATTTAGGCAGTACCGTCATTTGCGTTTCCCCCACCTCACGAGAGCTGTCTTCGTGGTGTGACCTGGCAGCGCTTGAAATTGATACGCTCACTTGCCGTCGCAGTATTTTCAGTACAGTTCTCTTGTATCCTTTGCATGCAAAGAAGTAGATGAAAGGATCTAGGCAGCAGTTAAAATTCATCAGAAATACAGTATAATGGAGGGACTTCTGGAAAATTTTGGTTTCGGTGCACAAGGGTTCATTCTGAAGTTTTTTAATCATGTGTTGTATGATTGCAACATGATAAGGGGTAAAGCAGATGATGAACACTATAATTACAAATATGATTGTATTGATGGCTTTTTTGTTTATCCCTGATTTTTCAGTCAGTGGGTTTTCCTTGGCCGTTTGAAAAAGTTTGCAGCTAATTTGAGAGTAACAAAACAGTATAATCCCCAGGGGAATAAGGTACCCTATTAAACAGGCAGCAAGAAGTATAAATGGTAGATGTTCTATTTTTTCAAAGTTTGGATATTCCATACATGTAGTCCTTTCTTTTTCTTCCTGTGACATGTTTTGTATAAGTAATGGGAAAGTTTGGCTAAAAACAAGAAACCAGATAAAGACACAAATGCCCTTGGCATATTTAATCCTTCTGATCTTGTATCGGAAGGGATGGACAACAGCAAAAAACCTGTCAATGCTCAAACACGTCATGAAGTTGACACCTGCATAGGTGTTGATGTAGAACAAGAGAGCAGTTATTCGACATAATGCTTCTCCAAATGGCCAGTGGAATCCCATGGCATAGTAGGCTATCCTTGTTGGCAAGGCAATACAGAACAGGAGATCGGAGAAGACGAGATTTGTTGAGTAGAGCGTAGTGGAGTTGATCTTCTTTCTGTTTTTAAAAATGACGGTGAGGGCAATGGTGTTTCCAAGCACCCCAAGTACTAAGATGGAGCTGTAGAAGACAGACAGTAGTATCCGTGCTGTATCTTTGTGCTCATACAAGTCACAGGTGAAACTGTTGTTTGCAGAGGCTGTGAAAGTGTCCATTTCTGTAACCACTGTTGTTGCAGGAAGCTCAGTAGACCTAATCAGAAAAAAAACCAAAACAACAAAAGGGAACATTTTGTAATAAATGTAGATAAACTTCTTCTGAATAACAATGGCCAACCTCTGTTGCAAAAAGCAAGACTGAAAAACTGAAATGAAACTTCACTGCTGTGAAATACTTCTCGATCCTCCTTCTGAAAACAAACAAAAAGATACCTCTTTTTGGCTTTTCTGTTTTGATCTGAATTCCTTCTCTGATGGAAAAAAATCAGACCAGGCAATGTGATAAACCTGGGATGTAATGTATTTAGAAAGTGAAGATTTTAGATGGTCAGGAGGTGGGAGAGTGTTTAGAGCAATCTGAAGGGAAAAAGGAGTCTGAAGAAACCACATGATAAAGGATCATATGAAGCCCCCAAGGGTTAGACAAGCAGATAAGATTTTTCAAATGTGTTCCAGTTAATTTTTAGGGAGTTTTTGTTTCTAACCATTCACATTGTGGTGGGTTGACTTGTTTAGAGAAACTTGCTTTCAGCATTCTTATTATATGCCAATATACATTATAATAGAAATGTAGAATCATTGGAAAGGATCTTTAAGATCATAGATTCCAACGATAATAATTCAGCTTGTTTAATACTAGTTTTAAGAATTGGCTTTTGGAATCTAATTCAAATATTGTTACAGATGTAAATTCTTAAGACTGCTACTTTAATCACTCTTTAGTGATGCTGGAAAAGAGAGAGAACCCTGATGAAGTATTTTACACATTAACAATTTAGTATATTATAGAAATTGTTTCATCTGTACAGTCAGAAGCAGGATGGGAGAGCTGCAAAGTGGCAGTGATTTGTGGGACTCAAAAGTATTGAAAAATGATTCAGTAGAATTTCAGAAATGGAAAGAACCCCATCCTGTTGATACTTACTCCAGTGCAAACATGGCAGGTGTAGAGTGTAAGCAAAAATGTCAAAAAGGATGGGGCATCTGTTACTCCTTGAGTAACTGTTCTACAAAAGTGGATTAAATAAGCAGTCAAAACAAGATTGCTTCTGCTTTAACACAGAATGCTATCTGGAGATAACAGCTGTTGCAACTGGAATTGTAAGTCTGTCTGGTACCTTTAGTTAACATCTAGGTGATTTTTGAGGATCTGTCTTTCGATACCCAATATTTACAAGCAACTGTTGCACCTTGAAAAGGTCTTGCTGGAAAATATCTCTCAGTTTTAAGGGGTTTAAGCTACACATTTCAAAAAGTATTCCTTATCCTTTTGGTAACTTGTGGAAACATAAAAGGTTAGTATCTTCTTTCATGTGTTTAGGAGATTGTCCTACTTATTTCAGGTTGTTCACAATTGAAGTACCTGCCTCACATGCTGTGTTATTACAAGCTTGTCTGATCAGACTTGTGGCAGGGTTAGCAGGGGTGCATAAGATTCTCTCTAAACAGTAAACCTGTGGATAGTGGATAATGTGTGTTAAAATATGTAAATGAGTTACAGTATACTTTTAAAGAAGAAGTGCAACATCCAGGTAGGGTATTAGGTCTGTGTCTGCTGTCCTGCACAGACTTGAGGGAAGACAGGTGATTACTGACTGATAGATGTGCAGTGTTCTGATTCTTAGATATCCATGAAGTATGAACTTTCTCTTGGGAGGAGGGAATACTCCATTCAGGGTGGGAAGTCAAATCTGAAGTGGGATTTGTGGTTTGAATAAGGGATTTAAACAGGTAAATAGCAACTCCAGCTGTAGTGCAGATTTAAGAATGTCTGTAATTTTATATTGGTTAGTTCTGCATTGTTCACAGTATCTTGGTGTTAGTGTGTTTGATGATTGATTAATGCAGTACTTATTTCCCTGAAAGTAGTTCTGGTGTGCTTTCTTCCTGTATCATCTTTTCCCTTTAGAAGTGTGTCGAATAGCTCTTGGTTTTTTCCTGGGTGTAACAGGCTGCCTTTTGCCTAACATGGTGTGGGTTTGTGTGCGCACATGGATGGGTCAGTGAGGTATTTGTTTTGTTTGTCATATTTAAGTGCTTCTTATTACTTGTTCACACTCACAGCATCACATGTATCTTCTCCTCATCTCTCAATTTCTTCAACATAATGATGCCAAAGGGGTTCTTGATTTTTTGATTTTTCATTTTTATAGATTTTAGAAGTATTTGTAGCTGTAGCAAAGTA
>JAOXXN010000001.1:40149698-40162304 GCA_026770055.1 Myrmophylax atrothorax | reverse complement strand
TTCTAGTAGCCTAAGTTCATTGTTTATATATCCTAACCCATACCACAGAACAGGGAGCTCAAATTCCTTTAGTTAATTAAACCTGTTTAGACTCTTTTCAAGGTAGAATCCTGACACTATCAGAAGGCCTACAGAATGAAACATAAACAGAGCAAAGTGACCCAGAACGCTGGAGAGCATCCAAAGCCCTTTGCATGTTGAAGGAGAGGAGCTGATGATGAAGAGAGGGTCTTGCCGACCCCAGACCCAAATTCCTGGGGGTGGGACCAGGGGCAGGACCAGGGATGAACCAGGAGATGTGTGAAATAATGATTGGAGGGATCATTTTATAAAACCATGGAAATCAGGGTTCGGGGGGACACAAGCATGTCATAGTGTATTCCTGTGGGCACTTAGCCTGGACATTAAAGAATCTACCTTTTTATCTTATCCCACATTAACCTGGCTCAGAGTCCTGCTTTGGAGGGGGGTTCTCTCTTACGGCAACATGTGTAAGGTAGAATAATCTAAGATTTATGATAAACAGTTTCATTTTAGTAACTAGCTGCAGCATATTAACTGCATAATTTTATTTTCAGTGTGAAGTTGGAATAGTTCTGGTTCATAAATAGTATACGTAATTGTCACATCCATCCATATGCTCTTCTGTAAACATTTGTAAAATGTAGAGTATCTATTATACAAAAACATTTAACTATAGTTTAGGAAAAAATCTGTAATGTCAGTAAAACATTTATTTTTTTACATATAGGGTAGGATTTCATAGAATGCATGTTACTTAATTTTGTCCTATGAAGTTAGATTTTTATTGTAATAAATTAATCTAGAACTTAATCTAGAACTCAATATAGAAAGTTCATCCTCACATATAACTGACTGTATTGAGAAGGAGTCCCAGCTGAGAGGGTGTTTGTGTCCATCCATGGATATACACGGCAGAAAGAGCTGGCCGCAAACAGATGATAACAGTGCTGGAGGGGACCAAGGCAGCATGCATGTCAGCTAAGCTATGCTCCCTGACAGGCTCTTCTGCCTGCTGTGGGAGTCAGGCCTGGGTGCAGAAAGTGTTCTTTTTGATCCCCTGTTACCCCCAAAATATTTTGACTGTTAATGTAGGTAGCACATTTTATAATGCTCTAGAGGAGTATTGGTATTTTCTATATCTGTAGGTATGTATGGGCACTTTTGAGCAGTCAACATGGTGTCTGGGTGCTGAATTATTACCTCAATATATTTTCTTTAAAAAAAAAAATAAAAAGGAGAGAGATACTATATCTAGTTTGTGGTGTAAAGTTGCTACCAACTAACATCTTAATGTGCATCACCTGAGCTGTGGTAACTTCTTTGTATTTCTGAAGTCTTATTGTTGTTGAATGAACTACATTACCCTCAGCACATATTTCACCTTTTCATGTCAATCTTGAACAAGGTTCCATTTAAAAAAACGCCTTCCTTCATAAAAGGTGTCTAGACTATTAAGATTTTTTAAAAAATTCCTATTCCTTGTGTCAGGTTGCTGTTTATTTCTTGTCAGCAACCCTTAGTGATCAGCTTATTATACATACATACATTCTGTGGAGGATGTCTTATGCTGTATCTAAAAACAGAACATTTTGAATACTTTTTGTGCATTTTACATTCTTGGAGAAAAAAATGGAGAATGTTATCTCTTTACTGCTGCAAACCTCAGACTAGCTGGACTTAATTCTTACTGATTTTAATGAGCTGTGTGTCTGAATGCCTTATGAGGATATGGCAATTTACTGTCACAAATCCAGATGCAGCACTGAAACTACCCTCTAGGATCATTACCAAAATTTTTGCTCTTCTAGAGTGTTGTATTAAGAACCCCTCCAGTGGTTTTCTGGGCTTATTAATGATACTATTTCAAAGTAGATACTTGGGAAAAAGTTAATATTAATTTTCCTTCCTAAATTAATAATTTTAGAGAACAGTGCCACAGGGTTTTTTTGGCTTAGAGTTGCATGCAAAATTTTAAGGTATAAAGTACTTAAAATTCCTGTCTTTATATCAGTATTGTAAAGAAGCTTGTTCAGGTTTTTGCATTTTCTGGGTCTGTAGACACTCGGTGACACAGACCAATTACTTCTTTAATGTGACCTTCTGTATAATCCAGGCTATGTTATTGTTGTAGTTATTTGTGTATGGATTCCAGTAATTTTTCATTTAAAGTACATTTTCTAAAATACTGTTTGGTCTTCATTTGGAGAACTGAACAGAAAGTGAATTAACCATTTGTTACTCTAGTCTTTTGTCAATATTCCTATAAAAAATGTGTGTGTCTCTTCCTTAAATTTCTCTAAAATTAATATGCAGTTGCTGGTTTTGTTGAGTATTTTTATCTTTACACAATCTCATGGTTTGGGCAATTCGAGGTGAACTTCTCAAATATTTCACCACAAGCCAAAATATTCCTCTGATGTCCATTCTAATCCCAGCTTTGTCCCACACAGGACATGGGTTTCCAGATGCCTCTGGGTATGGGTGTACCTGGAAGCATCCTCACCAGTATGCCCCGCTTTTCTGCTCAGTTGATTATGTATCCAAGATAGAGTTGTATTGCATTGCACTGGGAACTTGTGAAGTAAATTCTCTGTGATCCAGGAGTATTTCTCTGATTCACTGTCCCCCAGGATATCTCTAGTCAAAGGGCATGGCCATTTCTTTCTGCTTCTATCTGGGAAGACCTTATGCCTGGGAGAGTTTAATGTTAATACTATGCCCAGGCTTGCAAACTGTGCAGGTTGTTCTTTATTGCTCTTTCATTTGCCATTTTCAAGTTTTAACATTGTGTTTGCTTTCTGACCACCACATTTCTTTAGCCAATTACCTTATGGGATTTGTTGGCTGGGCAGCTGCTGGTCTATTCTATGTGCTTTTTTGGTGTTTCACAGCAGTAACATACAGTACCATGGCAAGCTACTTACCAAATCTAGCATGTCTGAAATACGTGCAGGTGCCTTTCTAAACCAATTTTGTAATCTCATCAAAGAAGATAAAAAGGCTGTTTTAGGAGATTGGTGTTCTGTGAAAACATTTGACTGGCATTAGTCATCTATTTTATGTTTATACATTTGTTTTACATTTAATCCCCACGGCAAAAGGTGTTTGATGAACAGAATGGTGGCTCCAGTCTGGAAGTACTTACATTATCCAAAGCCCTGGATCACAGACGTGTTCATGTTTGATGAGCTCTATGTGTACTATAATGCTACATATATTTAACTGTTAGGAAGGATAGACCTGAGCTGTGAGCCAACAATTGCACTGTTACAACCCTGGATTACATGGGTTTGGATTGTGTTCAAGCAGTGGTACAAAGCTCCCTCTGTGTGCTTAAAGAAAGATGTTCCCACCTCCTGCTTTTGCTGGAGGAGAACTGTCTGTCTTTTCAGCAGAACAGGGAACATGTAGAAGGCATTTACTGTGTATTGTAACCTAATGTGTGATTTCTCTGTCTCTCTTTATAAGTTTTCTTCATTGGAGATGAATCCCTGGTCCATCTGTCCAGTAGCTAATTAAAGAGGGATATTAATTAAATTCTTGGAAAGGCATAGCAATTCATTAGGAAGATCCCTCATGGCTCTGTACATAGTATGGTTTAATCACTATGAGATGGACAATATTTCTTTAACAAACAGTATTGGGGATAATGTTGTTTATCTATATGTAAGGAGCATAAATTACTTAACAGGAATGGTCAGGAAAAGAGAATTCTCTTCCCCTCTGATGCCTGGCCTGAAGATTTACTGAGCTTATAGTACTCTGCAGATATGAGCTGTATAATTTGTCTTACAGATTTTTAAAACAGTAGAAGATGGGAAATACGCAGTCCTGTGTTTATGTAGGTTTAATTTTTTCCTTCTTCTCAGATTAATTTTTTCCTGTTGACCAGTTGGGTTTCTCATTTACCATGTGAGTGATCTTTAGATTGTTTTCTATGTTTGAGAAAAAGGCTTGATTCAGCTAGGTTATGTATGTTAAAAAGTGTGCATGCTAAGTTGCATGGTGCAACACTTAGTTAATATGGAAAGAACAGAGATGTGAGGTACATACAAACAGGTGTATGGACTGGCAGCTTGGGAACTGCATGGGGTTTAGTGAGAGCTGTGGCGACAGACAGGCGTGTCCTAAGGCTTGCTGTTTCCTTCTGACACTTTAACACTCATATGCTTCTCGTGCATCATGGTGCTTTACCTTTCTTTGAAAGTTTTGTGTTCTAAATGCCAGTGAGCAGGCCTAGTGACTTGAAGAATGAGTCCACAGCTTGCAACCCAATGATAATTTTGCTGACAGAGTTTCTAGGCTACTACTTTTATTCATCTTCAGTTAGACCCAAATTTGTTGGCATAGTAAAGCCAAATTTGTAAGCCACGTGACAGAGAATCCCAAGTATGTATTCCATGAATGAAATTGTCTGAACAATGGCTATAAAAATTATAATATTCTTTAAGTGCTTAACAGAATATGCAGATGCACAACAGCATGAGATCTCTATGGTCCTGCTTTTGTCTATCACAATAGATTTTGCAAAGTTATATGACAGTTACATCTGGTGCTCAAAAATAATAGTGAGATGGAAATGAAGAAGTTGAGTTGGAATGCTGCATAACTGGTTAAAGTGGAAGTAGTTTGAAGTGTAGGTCTTGCTCCTATCTGTTGGATCGCTCTTAGGTGTAATCTGTCCTATGAAAAGTGTGGCAACTATCTAACATCATCTCTGCCACATGTTGATGTGAAGAGCTGTGCTGATGCTAAAATGATTAACCTCCCTTCAGTTTATACTTACTTAAGCACATTAAATGTAAAAAGGAGAGAGCACAAAAATATAGCAAATAAACAAAATAAAGGTGTGGACCACTGACAATTATATTCTTGCAAGCAGAAGAAAGAAGGGGTCAAATGGAAATTTGTGTTTTAGTACTGGAAAACGCGCACACCTTTCACATCTGAGTGATATGAAACATGTACAGGTACAGTCTTGAATTCTAGGGATTACAGCTTCTGAACTATAGGTTCAGTTTATTATTCTTTACATGTATACATGCTCCTCAATCTTTTGAACAGAAAGGGGTGAGGTAGGAGCTCTTAAAGACTAATTGAGAGGATTCAATTCCCTTGTCTCTTCAGGAGCAGCCACGGAAATATTAGACAGATGTCTTGTATTCTGTGCTGAAATGCATGTACGCTGTCTTATTTTTTAAGATAAGTGATAGCTGAGTTATTGTCTGTTGAACAGTCTGTCTTGTTTTGCCAGTATAATAGGAAAAATTGATCCTTTTTAGTGGGGAAATTGTATAAAAATCTTATCACTTTCTTCAGCTTTGTGGCATGAAAATCAATAATAAGGAGAAAGATGTTTGATGATTGCAAGTCAGAAAAAGAATACCTTTTAAAAACTTAGAAAGAAATGTGTGCCAGAATTTAGAAGAGGAATTAGCTCATAAAACTTGGAATTCTTAAAATATGCTGTTGTAATTCTTAGACATGAGAAGAGTGACTGAGGAGTTTCTGAGCAATTAGTAACTGGTAATAAAGGCTGTTTTCATAGACAAGGAGTGCATGGGATAATAGCAGGCTATGCGTTCACAACTATAGTAGTGATTTGTTTTAAGGCTCTCTTCTACTCCTAGGAGAGTTCTGTGAGGTTCGGTGAATGACTTAAGAGCTGAAATGCTTCCCTTACTACTTGTACAGTAGTTATTTCTGCATTAGTGTAATTTAAATTAGTGCTGCTAAAAAATGTCCAAGTTCATGCAGTATCACATTTTTCTCTGTGATCATCAGAAGGCTGTATGACAAGAAAGGACTTGAAATAACTTGTTGATGCTGTGGATCAACAGATCCTTTAAATGGAAATTAACTAGCAGCGTATTATATGGGAACATAAAATATTAGAGAATTTCTTCCATAAGCCTTTCCCATACAAAAATCATTTATCTTCCCTACCATATGAAAATATCCAGCATAATACAAAAAAAATTATTTGAATAGTTTGCTGTTTCCCAATGAAAAAAAAAAATAAAAAAAGTTAATTCTTTTCTGTACTTACATCTCTGTAGCTTCTTGAATCCTCTGAGCAGTTCAGGGCATTAACAGGATGGCTCGACTGCGAAAGTTTACCCTTGCACATTGTTCTCAAGAGTGATTACGTGAGTCTCTTGTGGGAGGGGTAGTTTTTTTTCAAGTGCTTAAAAAAACCCCGTTTGTATGCTGGTCTTGATTTGCTGCCGGCTTTTTTATGGGATGTGAAAGCATCTATTTTTGATCCTTTTACAATTAGCCTGTTCAAAGAGAGTAATTAGAAACAAAACTTCCGCCTGCCCCCTGAAGTTGCGCATTACTGACTTTCATAGAAGGGACTTTACCCAGAGGCTCACTTGAGTAATTGTTGACCAACCCAAATGCCTGTGATATATGAAAAACTTTGTTTATATGCATCTGCATTTTAAAAGAACTTAGTACATGCTTCAACACTGCTTCTTACCAATCAGATATGACCCAGCACAAGAAAACCTCAAAACTGAGACATACCGAGATGCTGCGTTAAAACAGACATCTCGAACGCCCATGTACATTCCCAGCACTGTTTTAGTATCATAATGATGAGGATTCACAGAAATGCCCTTTGAAAATATGTGAGGGAGTGGAAGAACCCTGATGGTTTGAGAGATTAATGAGGATGTGTGCCTTTGGAAGCTGTTTATTGCATTTTAAGTGGAAATAATTATAATGATGATGATGATAATGATGATACACATAAGGTAAATACATGAAAGATAAAAAACTTTTAAAACACAAACATGACTCCCTTAAAATAATATTGATAAGAATGAGTGGGGAGCAAATAGGAAAGGAATGGGATGTCAAATTATGAGGTAACACATTGTTTCCTGAAATAACCTTGTTTCTGGGTGAAGAACATTGATTTAAAAGTTAAGTTATGTGTTTGTTAAGAGGGTTTTGGAGATCAGAGATAGATGGAAAATCCTGTGCTTTGCTCTTAGAAGCAATGGTTGAGAGTTACCTGGGATTTTCCCCAAGTACTGATACTGATCATTCATGGCTACGAATGATGATTTATCTTAAAATGACCTCATTTAGTGACCTGATTTTAAAGAACCAACAAGTAGGCATGATGAGGCTGTTTTTGGTGGGTCCAACACATGCAGAGGATGGGATGCCTCTTTGGAAATGTCAGGGCTGTGTTCACAGCACAAGCCTTGGCTGACATTGTATTGGTGGAGGTGTGCAGAGATAATGATCTCACTAACATGTCCATCCCATCAGGAAGCCTGAAGTGAATGCAGATCTAATGGCAAACTTTACTAAATGCAGTTTGTCTTATAGGAAATGTTTTCAGTATACAGCACATAGAGCCTTGAGAGCTACTTTTGCGCCTGCTTTGGAGCATTTGGTTGGCACTATACACAGAATTTTCTAGCGTTGAACTCCCAGTGCACACATGGCTTGATTCCCCTTAGATGCCAGGGAGCTGAAGGGCTCAGTGTAGGGCTTTCAGCTCCTCCGTCTTTATGGAACAGTCATCTTCAAGCACCAGATTCAGAAAGTCTTTGGGAGAATTTGCCAGTCTTATTCTGTATTTTTTGCTTTCTTGTTTTTGAATAATTTTGTGATTATTCAGTTTAATTGCAGAGTAGAATCTCTATAAATGAAGCAATGAGCATTGAGGACTGTTTTTTAAAGGGAAATTTCACAGGGAACTTGCTTCATATCTACGCAAAATAATACCACAGTGTGGTTCCCTGTCCAGCACCAAAAATACAAGTAGAAGTGGGAAATTTTGAGATGCACAGGCATGTAATAGTCTTTGCTCAAGGGCTGACATTAGCACCCCAGCTTATTGTTAAAGGAAATGTTTATTTCAAAATTGTGTTACCATTATAAAATAATGCCAATATGTTTCCTGCTCTGATCTGATAAAATACTGCCTTCCTCTGATTAAGATAACAGTACTAGATTGTGCCCTTTGCGTCATACTGGTGTATTAGCTACCAATCCAGCCTAGATGGTATGATGTTCATTGCTTGAGCTAAACGGTACAGGTTGCATTCTTTCTCTCACTGTGTACCCTTATAGCTGTTTGTTTTCTGTTCTTATACAGCTGCTGTTTCTCCAATGTCTGTTTGACTGTCCAGGATTTGAACATTTAAATTAAGGAATGTTGTGTGTCAGAAAGTGTAATATATACTTGGTTTTACCGTATATGTGCAAACACCGATTTGCTTTTGGCATGCAAGGCGAGTGACATGGAATGGAACAGTTTATGGAATATATTGTTGGATAGCCTTAGCATTCAAAATTAAAACTGTTTTTAGGATAGGTGTCTGACTTCCTGCTTCATGAGGCTCTTGTAAAGTGTCGGGTGGTTGGTCTCATATTTTAATGAACTCAAAGTTGCAGTGAGTCTGCAGAGGTATCCATGCACAGGACAGTCCCTGCTTTTCCCCTCCAGGTGCACAACTTCAAGTTTTGTCCTGGGTTTTGATTTTTTACTCTGCATTCTTCCTGCCTTCCTGTGAAATATTGGAAGTTAGATGAGTACAGGGTCACACAGCCTGCTGCTTTTGCTGGTGTTGAGAGGCCTCAGGCAATGGGGGGTCCTGCTCATGTGTAGTGAAAAGGTTGGGTGTAATGGATGGTTCCTTTGAGTCCTGGGCTCCAGCAGGCAGAGGAACCCAGCTATCAAGAGTGGTCACATTCCACAGTTACTCAATTCTAAAGAATTTTATTGCAAATATTTAACATATTCTGAATAAAGGCTGGCACCTTAAGTGTAATATGGCAGTGTCTGGACAGGCTGTAGGAACACAGATCAGTGGAGTAATTTAGTAACTTGAATTGCAAGCGCACTGTTTACATGCCAGTATTGTCTGCAGCTGTTTTTGTAAGTGATATTTTTAGTCGTGTCCTTCCCCCCCCCAAATATGTGGTTGTGAATTTGTCAGTTTAATGGGTTTTTTTGAAGAACTGGAATGAAGAAAAACACAGCACCACAGTTAGTAATTGTAGTGAGTCATTCTGAATAAAATAGCACATTATTTCTGCAAATGTAATCCCACAGAACTTCCATTGACAACAGCAAGTATTTTTTGCAGAAGTAGCCTTTACCTTTCTAACCTTTTGTTCATGCGTTGTAGAACCGTTTTTTCCTGTTTTGTGCACGTTTACTAATGTTAAATGTTTTATTTTAGTCTGCATTTACTAGTCATCCTTCTAGACTTTAAGTAATATGTTTCTCTTAAGAGAAGAACTTCCCCTGATTTTTTCTTCTCTACTAGTAATTTTTACATGTCTGATTTTTTTTCAAGGATATTATTTCTACATGTCATGGTTTTTTGTCTGTGCAAAACCAATCTGATCACTTCATAAGATGTAGAATGTTCCCATCTGGTCTGCTGTTTCACTGCAAATGTTGAAATTTAGCATGGTCTTCAAAATGAGAATGGTCTTCTACAGTACACCTTTGTGATGGGCATGGTAACTATATATAAAGTGTTCAAACTCTAGAATTCAGTCTTTCAGATTTGAGAGTTTTCTCTTTTGTTTGAAAATTTTATTCTAACCCACATGACTGAAATTAACTTCCTAAACACGAAGTGGGGATAAACTCAGTTTAGAGCCAGCATGTGTTTGTGTCTGTAGTCCTTCTTTGGACCCCAGACGTCTCAGGTTTCTAGTAGAAGTTCATCATGGCACTGGGAAGGATGTACTTCATAGTCTCATAGTATAAAGAACACAGGGCTGGGGTGAAGGTCTCTGTAAAAGGAGAGAAGGTAGAGGAGAAGGGATTAAAAGATATTAGTGGCAAAGCAAAAACAAGTGAAAAAGAAGTGAAGAAAAAGAGAGAATTGAAGTAGTCCTTCAGGGTATTCCACTTGTAGGTGTTGAATCTGGTATATGCTACCAAACAATTAATTAATATAACTAAATTAATTAAGAACCAGTTCTTTTATTTACAGCACATGGATGAGTGTTTTTATCTGTCTAGTGAAATACAGGAGCAGAAATTCCTCCAGTGATTATGAGCTTCAGGAACAAGGCTTGATTATTCTCAGAACAATAGAGTGGCTTTGGTTAGGCAGAACCTCTGGCAGTCTTCTAATTCAACCCTGGGTTCAAAACACGTCCAACCAGAACAGGTTATTTTGGGCTGTTGTCCGGGCTGTATTTCAGAGGATGGAGATTCTAGTTCTGGGCAGCCTGGTACACTACAGTACAGATAATGCTGCCCTGTATGTGATTCTTCTTTCCTGCAAGTGTAAACTGCTGAGTAACATTCAAAGGATTCTCCGGCTCCTTGTCTGCAAATCTATTTTCTAGCCAGTCTATGCCATTACACAGGGTCGTTTCAACCCAGGTGGAAGACTCCACAGTGACTTTTGTTGAACTCCCTAAGGTTCCTTTCATCCCATTTCTCCAGCTCACCAAGGAATATCTGACTGCAGTCCTGCTCACCAGAGCATTGACTGCTCTCTCCAATTTATGTCATTTACAAGCTTGCTGAGAGTGCACTCTGTCCCATCATCCAGGTTGTTTAATAAAGACTATAAATTGTAATCATCCCGCTATGGATCCCTGATGGAAATTCCTAGTAACTGGCTGCCATTTGTAGTTTGCACTGCTGGTCAGAACCCTTTGAGTCCAGCAGTGCAGCCAGATTCCCTCAAATCTGCTTTTACAGGGGTTATCTCCCCCATTTTATTTCAAGGACACAAGAGGACACTGAGTCAAAGGCCACCCTGAAGTCAGAGTGAACAACATTTGCCATCTTCCTCTTCCTTGTCCACAGCACCAGAGTCACCTTTGGTAAATCCATATGGGATATTAGCAGCCTCCTTGTTCATCATGTGACTGCAATGGCTTCTAGGAGTTTTGTTCTGTAACTTCCCCAGGGGTAGAGGTGTGGCTTGTAGCTACCTGAGTCCTCTTCTTGCCCTCCTTGAAAACAGGTGCGACGTTTCTTTTTTTCCAGTCATCAGGAACCTGCCCTGATCACCATGTTTCAGTGATACAGCACTGGCCACCTGCCTCAGAACCCTGAGGTACATCCTGTCTGGATCCTTTGGCTTCTGTATGACCAGTTGGGCTTGAACCTCTAAAATGTCTTCCTTTAAGCAGGGGTTGCTCCAATCCCACAGAAGGCTTGGGGACCTGGGAGGCCTGAGGGCAAAACTAACCAGTGAAAATCAGTGCAAAAAAGACACTTGAGTGCCTTGGCTTTTTTCATGTCCTTTGTCACTGGGTCCCTTTTTTCACCAGGCAGTGAGTCCATGTTTTCCATAACCATCCTTTGTTATCCCTTACTCTGTCAGCTGTATTCTAGTATTGTTATGTGGATAACTTCTCTGGCAGGTCCGCTCTGGATAAGCAGCATCCCAATATAGGTATTCTAAAACCAGGTGTAACTAATACATTGAAAATTCTGAAGGCAACAGAAAATATTGATGGAAGTATTTAAAGAATTATATAAAGAAAGTTGGGAGTGAAAGTTTAAAGTGGATGGGAATGAATTTTCACACAATGGAGTCACCTGTACAAATGAGTTTCACACAGTATTTTGAAGGGCCCTAGTTTTCACATTTTTAAAAAAGACACTTGAATGGATATTTGTGTAATGCCTGTTTATATTAGATGTAAACTCTGTCTGAAGAACAAACACTGATGCCTTTAGGGGCATACCTCTGTGGTGCCTACAAACTTACTGTTTCAAGAGGAAAGGTCCATCACTGAGGTTTCCTCTAGATCCTTGGGTACTGAGTAGTGTCAGACACTGGACTTTGAATTACACAGGTCACTACCCTGGGCTGGGGTATTGCTTTTTCTGTGATCTCTGGTGACATTAATGGTGAATATTAGCATTTAAGGAAGCTGTCAACATGCTCTAACCTTTTTTTAAAATGAACTTGCAGTCTTGGGCAATCTCTGTACTTTTTTTTTCCATCTCATGATTGAGTGCACTCTTGCATGTGAAATCTCTGTGTCTGAGTTACTGTTTATCACAGGAGCAATTAAACCTGAAACACATGCCACAGTTTTGGTATTCTCTCAGGTCATTTGGTCAGAGTCAAAAGAAATAATTTAAAATTACTTCTCTAAGAAGAGAAAAAAAGTTTTTCTTTGTTTTTCTTCTCTGTTCAATTGTAAAACCTAATTTATTCAGTGAATGTTGTCTACAATGGAATAACTTCTGATGAAGAATTGTGGGGCTCTCTTATGGCCTTTCAACTCTTACAACTTAAATCATGTCAATTTATTTCAAGAATGTGTTGTGTGTATTTGTACAGGTGTATTTTGTTTATATAGGAAGGATTATGTGCAAAATTGAACATTTTTCAGTAGTTCCTGAGTCAGCATTCTGTGTGCATTCAGGTGCATCTGACTGAGTGTCAAATGGATGTTGCTCAAAATGTATGTATCATTAAACTGTATTTAAGTCTTCAGAAGCTTTTCAGTAAACTGATGTTCAAATATATCAAACAAAAGCCACAGCCCATTAAACAAGCAAAAATAGTATTTGAAGGGCTTTTTTTTTTTTTGTAGCTGCAGGGGTTGCATTTGGCA
>JAOXXN010000001.1:40129958-40149598 GCA_026770055.1 Myrmophylax atrothorax | reverse complement strand
ATTTGAAGGGCTTTTTTTTTTTTGTAGCTGCAGGTGTTGCATTTGGCAGCTATTCAGGAAATATAAGTTTTTATATTCAGTCCATCATTTCACATGTAACACTCCTATCAGTAGTTCCTCTGGAAGGGAAGTGTGTTTTTGAGTGAACATTTCAAGTTGTTTAGGCCCTGGTTTGTGCCATTTGCAAAATTCCTGCTGGGTGCCAAAAGATCCCTTTCATGTAAAGGCCCATAGAAACTGCAGTTCTGAAAAGCTTGGATAAGCACTGAAGAATTGCCCCATGCAGCATCCCGCTCCTGTCAGACACAGGACAGCACAGAGCCAGGGCTGAGGATTGAGCTGGGGCAGACGTGCACCTTGCTGATGGCCAACCCTACCTGCCTGGAGGTCCCACCACCACAGCTCCACCAGTGGAGCAAGTTGTGTTGGCCTGAAGTGACCTTTGTTCCTTCCCCTTCTCCGTCCCAGGAAGTATTTTTCTCCTAGAATCTTCGAAATCCATGCCTTTGTGTGTTTTATGGTGAAGAGCATGGGCTTTGTATCTGGGTGTCTGAAATGCTCTGGTTAATGTTCACAAGATCAGTTTAGGCATCTGGTCATTGCAAAAAGTGCTTCAAGTCTTAAATTCTGTGAAAGTCCTTCCAATGATGGTTTAGAAACTTAATAAATGTCTTGTGTTGGGATTAAGATGAGAACCCTTAAGAAAATTTCATTTGTTGAACCATGAAATTCACCAGCAAAGGGAAGTTAAAGCAAATCGTCAATATTTCCATCTTGGGTACTGCAGTCTGTTGGCAATCCTCTAACACCTTAAGCCTGGGCAAGTAACAGGACCTTAGCTTTATAAGTGGAGTGGTTTCCTCAACTTTTTGGAAAGGTACAGTCCTTACCATTTGCCCGTTTGAATCATAGAGATTCTGTTCTGATGCAGGAGATAACTGCTGTTCTTGTGTGCTGTGTTTTATAGAAACAGTCTGCTATTAGACTAAGTATGTTTCCTTCTCCTCTGCCTCCAGTTCTAAACACTGAAAAATAAAATACTCTTTGTCACTTGTTCTTATTTGCTAATGCATTGCTTGAATGCCACAAGTTACCTAATTGTTGATTGCCAAGGAAGACCTTTGTTTGCAAGGTGGTATTATATTTTGATTGTTACGTACTTAGAATTAACTACTTTTGAATGCTTGACACTACTGTTGCTAATACCATTCTTAGAACCATCTGTATGTGGTTTTTTTGCAGCTTGGGTCCTGTGTTTGCACTGTTTGTTCCATTTTATTCCTCCATTCCAAGAGTGCAGGTGACACAAGTATTAGGCCACTTCTCTATCACAAACAAGTCTCTGGTCTACATACTGGGTTTACAGGTATGGTATGTACTTGCTTGTTCATCTTTTAATGAATAGCTAATGTATTTCTGTATGTTTGTGTATGAATTTTGATGCTTCTGCATGTATAATTTGATATATATTTGGCTAGTAACTATCCCGTCAGCTAAAATGTAGAAAAACATGTGGCTGGTGTGCTGAAGTGATGTGCAAGTGACCTGTTCTTGCGTTGTCTTACATGGAAAAATATAATAGGCAATTCTTCTGTTTATTTTTTTGTCAGCTGAATGAACTAGTTAAAAAGAGATTAAAACAGAACCTGATGTAAGGCATATGTACCTTTCTAGCTTGCTTGTATTCTTGATTTTGTTTATTTTCCCCTTGTCTATTAGAGCCTCAAACAAAGCTGTAGAATACAGTATTTTTCTTTGGTAAGACTGTTAATAAATAATCGAGGTTTTGACTGAATTTCACTTTTATATAGATGAATATTTTTTGCATATAATGCATTACCATGTGACAGGTAATTTAAAGTAGTGTAGCATAGAGCACAACAATATCATGTAGTATTCTGCAAAATATGACTGGAAAAATGTAGCTACTTGTAGAAAGGCAGTAGTTTTTAAAAAAACAATGATAACTCCAGCAGCCTAGAAATGAATGGACACTTGTGTCACAAACTGAATTATGAAACAGGAGATGTGCAAACTTATGAGAAATTGGACTCCTTTTTATATATTCCAGGGACTCAAAGTTGCTCTGGCACTAGGAATGGAAAGCACCATAGTTACACAAAGTGTGGTAGAGAGTATTTTAGAAGGAATGGTCAGTTTCAGAATACTGTCTGTGCTGTATATCAATACTTCATTTATCCCCTTTGCTGTTCAGCCTTTGGTTTCCTTCAGTTCCTGCTCCAGCACCTTATTCTCTTGATCTTTCATAAATCTTGTTTCCTCTCTTGTGATGAATCCATCAATACCACTCTTAATCCAGTCTTTTGGAAAGCCGTGATATTGTCTGACCTCTTTTCCATGATGTCCTTTGCCTTCATACATGCAGCACCTCCAGTATAGAGCACTGCTGTAACTAACCCCTGTCTCTGTGCAGGATCTTTCCCAGCTGCTCACAAAACAGTTGCTGCCATCACACAGAGGCTGAGGGAAGGCTCATTTGCCTTCTCCTCATTTGTAAACTCTGCCCTTATCTCAAGTCACTCTTTCCGTAGTCAGAAGTTCAGAGAGGTGTTCTCATGATTCAGTCAGCATCATGCAGAACTATTTTAGTAACCAGTCTCAGTCTAACTTTCAGCCCATTTTCCCAGTCAGTAATAACCTTCTCCAGGTGATTAATCACATACTTTTCTAGAAACAATGGGCTGCCCTTTTGACTTACCAGGACTTTTTAAAAAATTCACTCCAACTTATTTCTGTGATTTCATGTCAGCAACTATGTCACTGGGTGAGAACTTTATTTTTTTAATTTTGGTGCTCATGGTTTGTCTGATTGTGCCTGCATGTCTGAGAGCTTCACTTGCAGTGCCTGTCCTGCTTGAAACTCTTCTCCTTTTGCTGCTGAGTCATTTCCTTCACTTCAGCCTGTCTTTCAGACTTGTTTTTCTATGTAGCCTATAACTGACATCCTGTTATACTTAGTAAGCTATATGAAAATAAAATGTATTGTTCTGTAGAAGGAGAACAATTGTTGGATCCCTGTGTTTTTTCCCCTTTGCTACTTCTGGAATACATCTTTTCTTAAAGTTAAACTGAATTTTAACAGAGGTAAATGTCTGATGTCTCCCATTACCATGATGAGTACATAGCCTATACAATATTGCAGCTTAGTAGTTCAGATAACAACAACTTTGTAAAATAAAAATTTTAATCCCTGCTCTTGTCTTCTAGCTTTTAACCTCTGGTTCCTACATCTGGATTTTAGCCTTAAGTGGATTGGTAAGTCTTACTGTTTTAAAAAGCATGTGTTGATTTAAATGCTTTATTATGTATGCAATTAGCACAGTATATGTGGACTCAAAAAGAACAGAAATTACTAAGTAAAATTTTGTGTTGGTAAGCAGAAATGTTTCATCTGTAACTTTCAAAGGTGTAGAGCACTGAGTAGCTGGTGATAAACTGACATCAAAATTGCTGGGTAATATTTGCAAGGTACCACTGCTCTCTGGCTGCCTAAAATTAATTTTGCTGCCATGGATATAGCTTTAGACCCACAACTGTAAATAAGACTATTGAGGAAATGGTAGAAATGTATATCCCAGGAGGTTTTTTTAAAGTTTTCAGCAAGCCTTATTCCAAAAAGCAGCTGTAAATAACTTTGCTGTGAGGGTTTTTGGTGCTTTGCTGTTCTCCTAGGAGATCTGTGGTGTAGCTGTTTGTCACTATGACAACAGCGGTAAGGGTACAAAATCACTTTTTTCACACCAGTCAGATAAGGGAGGTGTGATCTGTGTTTTTCCTTTCTGACTCTGGTCTTAGTACTAAGGCACTTAGTGCTGAAACTGATTGTACTAAATTTTCCAGATTGTTAGATACTAATAAGCTTCTTTTAGAATTATACTAACTTAGAAATTAGGAGCTCAGACTCTGATTTCTTGGCCCAAAAGACTGTAACCTTTTCAAAGAGAGTACCACTACTTCCTAAAAGGTTCATATGGTCTCTTAAGAACTCAAATTGTGCCCTACTAATTTGAATTTGCAATGAGCTCAGAGTGAAATACCTGTGGACACTTCACATATTGTAGCTGCAGTTCAGTACCTTGGTGTCTTACCATTTGCACTGACTGTTGCAAAATATGCTGTGAGTTGGCAGGATAAATAACAACAGGAGTGACAGCAGTAAATAGTGAGGTCTGTTTGGTAATTAATCTGATTGTAAGTATCAAAGAAAACAGTGCAACTAAGAAACTAGACTCTCTCTCTCCTGGAAATCAGCCCAAGCCTCTGTGCCCACCTAAGGATCTCTGACTTCCTCCAAATGCACTGCCCTTCCTGTTACTCGTCTGGCTCTTTTAATAGCCCTTCCTTTTGAACAGGTGTTCATTAGAGAGGGAAGGAAAGGAAAGAAATGGAAAGGCATTTTAACTCCCTGTTTCCTGGTGACAGAAGCTGTATGTATACGCAGTTATAAAGACTTAAAAAACCAGCTCAAATATTTTTGTTTCATAATATATTATGCAGTTCTTATTTTTAATTCCCTTTTAATATGAAATTTTAATCAGCTGTATAATGCAACTTTCTTAGTATTCTTTTTTATATATTAGCTTTTTTTTAATTGCAGGTTGACAGTATATTTTACTTGGGTATAAATCCATAGGATTAAATTGTGACAGAGGAAGACTAAAAAAATCATTTGCAGTTTTCATATTGCTTCAGTCAGCATAAATCTAGTCATCATCAATGATTGTGTGCTTTCAGTCTTGATTTTTCTGCAGCAAGTGCAGAGCTGCACCCTACCACTTTGTAATAAATGCTACAATTTGGAAAGAAGTTCATGTCATGAATTTTAGCCATTTTTTGCACAACATCTCTGCCACACTGCTCTGAATAAGAAGTCTCTTTTTCTCCTCTGTTAGAAATTATGATTTGTGAAAACTTGGTAAGGGAATTAAATTTCACAGTATAACAAATAACCTGAAGAAGGATATGAAATACTGTGAAGGTGCCTTTTAGCACCACAGGTGTAGTTACTTGATAACATACATACATGAACAATTACAGAAATAAGTAGTCAAATCAGTGTTGTGTCATTCTGACAACCTCTTTTGTAATTCTTACTCCTCTTGGCATTTTTCTAGGTTACTAAATCTTTGTGGCTTCAAATTTGTCTGTATTTGTACAAAAAGGCTGAGTAAATGTACAAACACCAAGTCAGATAGGTGAGATACTTAGTCACCAGTCCATTGCCTGTTAGACACTCACTGTATTTGTAGCAGTAAAGATCACTTAAGCACTCATATGAGTGTATTATAATGCTCTCCAGTAATTTAGCTTTTGTTGCACTTCTGCTTATGTGGAATATTAAAATGGATGGTGCCAGCATAATTTCTGAATTGCCAGTTTCTACTTTCTCTTCACTATGTTCGTGGTTTAGGTTTATTTAAATTCTCACCACTTATATTTTAACATGTAACAAACACTACACAGGATCTGGCTTTCCAGGTACAAGATGTGACGCTCGAGAGTATTTCTGTGTTCATCCATACTGATGCTGTGAATTCCAGGCAGAGTATAGAGCAACTGGGAATTGGACTGCCTTGAGTTCTTGTTTTCAGTGGCTTTAAGTGACGCAATAGTTGCAGAAGTGTGTTTGCATGTGTGTGAGTCTATGTCTGCAGGTAGGCATTGATGTAATGCACCTCGTGATAGGGAATTTTAGACAATTTATAGCTTGACTACAAACTTGTAGTGGATTATTCTCAGTTGTGAAGATTACAGCCCATGTTTTGTTACTGTAATGCAAAAGGTCTGCTTTGTCTCTTTGTAATAAGTTGTATCTTCCTAGATTTCTAGTTTTGAATCAACATAGGAATCCACTGTTAAAGGCAGCTTGGTTACTCTCCATGTGAAACTGGACTCTCATTTATTGTTCTTTTGGTGTGTTAGTTGCCGCTATGTTGTGTAAAACATATAAAAAATACATAATGTTTATTTGTAAGAAAGAGAGAGTTCAAGAAATAGACCGTAAACAAATTCACAAATCTGATGTAATCAGTAATCTGTAATGTTCTTATTGCTTATGAACAAATTTAGTTTCTTGTGATTTGTTTTGCCAGGAATACACCATATTTGGTACACACAGTCCAGATGTGTTTCATACAGTAGTGGTTTTTATGTCATGAAATTAGGAAATTTTGTATTAGAGAAGCAAGAAATTTTTCAACAGTTGTTCACAGAAGTATTTCCATGTAATTCATATCACTCAGTTTAGTGAAGGCCCAGAACAGTTTCTCTACTAATTTTTTTTTCTCTAAAACACTCAAAAACACCTTAGAAAATAGTATCCACATCTCATTGCATGTATTCATTTTCTCTCCCTTTCTTTTTTACCCCTTTAAAATCTCCCGGGTT
Source organism: Myrmophylax atrothorax (assembly GCA_026770055.1). Classification (NCBI taxonomy): domain Eukaryota; kingdom Metazoa; phylum Chordata; class Aves; order Passeriformes; family Thamnophilidae; genus Myrmophylax; species Myrmophylax atrothorax. The sequence goes on along the minus strand of JAOXXN010000001.1, from coordinate 40,143,190 downwards.
CCCAGTTGACATCTTTCCTTGCTATACTCCTGTAGGATTCCAGTTTGAGAGGCATGTCAAGGCTCTCTGAGTCACAGCTAGAGCGTGCGGGCTTCAAGCAGTAAGCTCAGGTTGGTGACCAGCAGAAGACACGTCCTGCTGGGAAATGCAGTTCCCTCCACTTAGTACAATAGTGTTGTCATCAGACAGTTCATGTGCCAGGGGTCTTGCTAACCATGTAGCTAGGGCTGTATTTCATAATGGAGAGGTATCTTTCAGGCTCTTTCTCTGATTTTAGTCCTGTAGCCTCTTTCTTCTTACCTAGTGTCAGTTTTTTATTTCTTTGCAAGATGACCTGCATTGCCTAAAGTTCACAATTTGGAACACACCAGGTCTCCTGTGAGCTGCCTTGAGTTTGTGTAGAGTTCAGTTCAAGCCTTAGGAAGTTGAAATTGAAAAGTGTCTAAAACCCTGTTTGCCTTGGAGATTTCACTGAGCCAAATGCAACAGTCTCCTGCATTGTTTCTATGCTGCGCTACAATTTACTTTTCTCAGGTTATATGGAAAATTGTGGGGTTTGTATTTAGCTCGATTAGAAAATGAAAAAGAAACATTGTCTGTCTGTCTGCTGACTTCAGGATGGGTGCAGATATCCATGTGAATGCTAACAGATGTGCTGAATCCCACCCAAAACTAAGGTAAGGTATCTGCAGGTGCACAATGCTGGGTACTCAGCTGAGTGACTGTGAGTAACTTACTCTGAGATGAGTGTCTACTCACAGTATTGACTTCATCTTCTTTGTAATGGGAGCTTAGACAACTTGCTCATGACAAGATGGCCACATATAAACACGTGACAACTGACTAAGCTGCCAGTGGTTATTCCTGCATCAGCTAAAGTATCTGAGACAAAAAGTAGTTGATTCACCCAGTATACAGGGGATGTTAGTATGAAAGTGAGGTTGTAACTGGGGAGGAGGGAGATGCAGATATTTCCAATTTTGGAAGAAGGAAAAGGTAGTGAGAAAGGATGGGAGAAGGTAATAATGTGTCATAAGATACTTTCTCTTCTATATCCATGGCTTCTAAGATCCTGTAGAAAAATGGATATTAATTTTCAGTTTGTATTTTGCTTCTGAGTTTCTCTCTCAGATCTGAGGAAGCATTTGTGTCCAAAAGCTGGTCTGCTTGGTCAGCTGTACCAACTGGTTCATTAAGAGTCAGATTGCTTCTATCAGGATTTGCTTTTTTTTGGCAGCAATGTTACCATTGTTCAGAGAGGGAATCTGTGAGAGTAATTAACCTGTGTGTACTTTGGAGACATCGACCTTAGGGTGTCACACATTAAAAGTGCCCATTTATCTCTGTTGACTATGGAACCTACTTTAAACAATCACCTCATAAGTAGGCTTTTAAATTACAGGTCTCTGCATTGGGGCAAATGAATCAAACCATGATCTTTTATGTAAAGAAATTTGGCTAACAATATGATGCAGAATGCTAGCAGAGATCCAAGGGAACCTATCCTTACATCACAAGTACAAGTTAAGAACAGCTGTACAGTGCTGAAACGGCAGTACAGTCGTGCTTGCTGATCATGATTGCATCTGACCAATGAAGGTAGCACTGATGAACTCTGAAGAAAAAAATTTCAAGGATCTGGGAAATTTATAAGTTCAGTCAACTGGGAATGAAAATGAAGACAATTAGTTTGGAGTCATTATAATCTTAGTTTTCTCTCAAGCTGACTGTTGCAAAAGGCCATTTGTAGTATTTGTAACTATTTCTGCAAAGGAAACCCAAGCTAAATAATCTGATGTGTTACAGTTGTAACACAAGCTGAAAATACATGCCTAGCTGTTTTGTTTATTGGGTGGTTTTCACACAAGCCCTATTGGTTTGATAAATACATTTCTCTAATCAAGGTAAATACAGAACCTTGGCACAAGCTTCAGCACCACGCTTTAATTCTAGTTTTATAGAGTTCAAAACATACCAAGGATTATGCAGATAGAATAGGTATAAAAATGTCACTTCAAGAAAATTGCAATTTGCTTTCAATTTGTTGAAATCTGAAAATAGCCAAGTCTTGAATACATATGAATATATTTAAATTTTTCAGAACAAAGTAATTGAGTATTTGTTGCAAGTTTTAACTATTAGGAAAATAATTTTCAACATAATTTTCTCCACCAATCTGCCTACTTTTTCCTCTGTTTTTATTTCCTTTTTTAATGTTAATCAAGTACAGTGATTTTAAATACCTCAGTTAGTAGTGGAGCATATGTGTCTTTGCTGTGTGAAATACTGGAGACCTTCCATGTTTGCTTTACCTAACATAACAGCAAAACTACAGCTACTTCCTTTTTCTAATAAGTGTACAGCTTTGAAAGGACTTGAAGGAAGAAGAGGGGAATTTGGGCTTTATACAGGGGCAGGAGGAGGTTAGGAAACTGTGTGAAGGACCAGTGGTAAGCCATGGTGTTAAGAAACTGAAAAAATATAAGCACACTTTTTTCCACAGCGTGCCACACAGTTTCCAGCGTGCTCCCATTTCCTCTGCTTAGCATTGATATTGTGGATGAGGTTGTATATTGTGATGGTGTGACTAACAGAAAACAACTAAGATGCATCTTACGTTGCCAGCCAAAAATTTTCCATTCTAGCAGTGTGAACATAACCACAGTGTCATTCTGTGGTGACTTTTTAGAGGCTAAAACACAGTGGAGGCTCCTCTGGGAGAAGCAGCCCCTCGAACTGTGTACAGTGCTGAAGTTGGGATATGAGATGATCTTCATTGACTAACAAATGTTGCTTTGCTTTTTTAAACACTAGAAATTCACTCAGTGTCAGTAACAAAAATTGTGTAAAAAATTGCTTTATACTTTCCAAGCTTATTTTTTAAAAAATGATATCTATCAAGTTCTGCTTGTGAACCAGCTAAAGAGGAAGTTCTTTGGAAATGCTTGACATTAAGATGAGAGTATGAAACTGAACCCATCTGAATCACAAGCCCTATTTTAACTACGACTGTCTCCATTCTGGGTTTATTGGAAATATGCAAATAGGTCTCTCTTCCTCACTAGGTGAAACTTATTGAAAATTTGTTAAAACAGAGCACAGCAACTTAAAGCTTCTTATAGTTCCATCTAATAGCTTTATATTTGGAGTAGTAAATCAAGGGAGGAAGGAAGAGGAGGAAGTTCTGAGAGATATGGAGGTAACAAGGTGGATTGGTGGTGTGCTCTTCATGCTCTCCTTCCATATGTTTCTACTTGTAAAGAATTGCAGTCTCACATGATTGCTCTGAGCAATTACTGGTCCATGGTAAGTTTCTTGGCAAGTATATGTAGAAGATACATTCTCTTCTGCTAGTCCCACACAGTTTTGTCTTGTTCCTTGACCAGGTGCTTTTTATTTTAGATTTTATTGTGAACTTTGTTGTCAGACTTCTATACTTCCTGCTCTGTGACTACTGAAGTCCACACATTTGCATTATGCAATGAGTTTCTAAGACAGGACAAGGAGGGGCCAAGACATTAGTCTGCTGTTGAGGAGCAGCAAGGAGAGAGAAGACAGCCCAACTGGTGCATTGGCTGTAGACCAGACATTCTATCCAGTGACCTCAGCAAAGCTATGAAGGCAGGTAGTACTCACATGCAGTGCCAAGTGCCATACTCTGTTTTATCAGTGTCCATAAACTTGTAGCCTTATAAAGCCTTTTCTTTGCATTAAATGCTCTGGAATGGCCTGCTCTCTACAACTACCTAAAAGGAGGTTTTAATGAGGTGGGGGTCAATATCCACAGGATAAGTGGAAGTGTCCTGAAGTTGTGCCAGGGCAGATTTAGATTGAATATTAGGAAAACTATTCACCAAAAGGTTTGTCAAGGACTGAAGAAGGGTGTCCAGGGCAGAAAGAGGTTGTTACCATCCCTACAGGTGTTTTAAAAGAGGTGTAGGTAGAGCACTTGAGGACATAGTTTAGTGGTGCACTTGACAGTGCTGGGTTAATGGTCAGGCTTGATGATCTTAAAGCTCTTTTCCCACCTGAATGATTCTATGACTATCTCTACTTAGAAGAATACGAGAATGCTTTTACTGATGCAGCTAGTAGTTGGTGCTTGCAGTACACCTTCTCATCTGAGACAAACAAGTTCCAAAGTACTGACACTAAAGATGTGCTGCTGCTGTCTCTTTGCTGTATTTTCTATCTTGAGTTGATAAGAGTGATTCTGCTTGTGGTTAATTTGTTCAGGCACGTGTCAAGGTTTGTCATACATTCAGGGAGATGCAGATTTTCCCATCACCACATGCTTTGTTTTTTTTTCTTGTGGCTTTTTGAACTCGTTCAAGATCTAGGGTGCCTTGAAAACATTAGACCTTAACAAAGGACTGTAGCTGATAAGAGTGAACAGAGATCAGTACCTGGGAGGGACATTTGAAAGAAGTGAGGGATTGCCGGTGTGATGTTGGATGAAATATTCTGAGAGGGAATTCTTTCCCTGCCTAGTTAGACCTGTACAGTCAGGAATGCAGAATCTCTGGAACCAAAGAGGGGGGCCTGGCTCCGTAGCCTAGCAATGCTACCTACGACTAACAAGGTGGGAGGGGGGAAGATAATTTGTAGGTTCTGGTGCTGCTTGTGCATTTTGTATTTAAGAAATCGTCAGATTAAGTGTATATGCAATATTCACAACCTGGTTCAGTAATTCTTGCTCCTAAAAACTTACCTTTCTGGTTATTGTACAATCTAGGTTTTCTTGAGTGAGGAGCCAATCTGCATAGCTCTCTCAGGACCAGCTTCTGAGGGACCTTCTTGCTAGGTAGATTCCTCAAGTACTGCATACCAAAAGCAGTTGCATTGCGGAAGTGATTTGAATTTTCCTCCTCTTATCCTTTGGTAATTGTAGTTCTCTCTTAGTTTCCAGTTGATGTGCAAGAGTGTCAGTCATGATCTTACAGCCATCTGGAACAGTTTCACTAGAGCTGAGGAAAGAATTTCTGTGGTCATGAGAAGCTTCTGTTTCAGCATCCTAAAAATTGTGGAATCCAGTTAGCAGCTTTCTCTGAATATAGAAATTGTTTGCTAAAGGCAGCCGTCAGTCTGATGTGATTATGGCCTTAATCTTATCCCATCTCATTTAGCTCTTTTGTTATAACACAAAAAGATTGAGGGGGTTAAGGGTGGCTTAAAATGAAAGGCAGCCTCTGTGGGTGTTACCTCCAGCCTTGAGAGTAGTTATAAAATGAAAATAGAATAAAATAAAAATCAGTGTTTCCCAAAGCAGAATGTGTTTTTGCTAAAGTCTCATCATCTCCTTGGATGATTTACAATATCCTTGTAAGTAACCTGGAAAATACCCTCGCTCCCAAAGAATGTTGTGTTTTCCTATACCGTCTCCCTTTATATAGGAAGCAGTGCATTTAGTATGTTTATTCAAATGTCTGTCAATGAGAAATAATAAGTAGCCCCAAATAAATACTCCAAATGTGCAGTTGCTACGTTGCTTATAGCATAATTGCATTTTTGAGGTGTGTTTACAGATCTTTTGAGGTTCATATCTCTTTCTGTTCATTTCCCTCTGTTGTCACAGTGTAATTCCTGTGGCATTACACACAATAGCTAGTCAGAAATACTGAAATGGGACATAAACTGCTTTGGGCTCAAGTGCTAGAGCTTCATAACAGGGTTCAAAATAATGGCTGAGTGATGACTGTAGATCATGTATGGGGCACATGGATTTCCCTTGCTCTTGCCAAATCTGAAGTGAAATCAAGCCCCAAGACAAGCATGAAACAGGGATGGGAATTTTTGTTATAGGCCTCCCAAAACCTGGCTTTTTGAACATCACAGTTTTTAATGGATTGGTTTTTAAACCTTTTTTTTTTCTCCTAGAGGGTAGACAGGCTTCTTTTGGAATAAGTCTGTGGATACCCTTAGATTTAACTTCGAATCCCCTGATTTGCTTTAATTTTTAGTAAAAGGAGAGACTTGGGTGGTGGGGACAGAAGCCTTAAGGGGGGTTGGTTTTTTTTGAAGGAGTGATTGTAGTGTTGCAGCATCCTCAAGAACAGCCTTAATCTCCTCAGGTCAGCATGCAGCATACCCTGTGACCAGTTCCTTTACTAGAAATGAAAATTTTATTTGAATTTTGACTGGTCTGAGAAGGGGTCACTTGGTTTGGGCTCAACTTCTGAAACAAAAAAAAAAATCCCAAGCAACTTCATGAGTCACAGGCAATGCACTAAATGGATTTAAAAAACTAATCGTTTGTAGGGGGAAGTTGAAGGTAAAGAAATCCCCTTTTGTTCTCTGATTCTTGACTGAGAACTCTGGGTAAACACAGTGAAAAGTGCTTTACAAAACCCAAAGACCAGCTGTTACCTGCAGACAAATACAAAGTAAGTTTGGTGTATTTAAGTTCTTTGGTTTTCAAAGTTTTTTAACATTTCATTTTTGGTTTCAGATTTCTGGGATTTGCTACAATAGCAGTATGTTAAAAGTTCATCGAATTCTTTGTGTACCCAGATGGGTAGCAAAGATATTTTCTTGGACTCTTGAACCAGTCTTCTCATCTGCGGAACCCACCAATGAAGTTCGAGTAGGAATGGGAGCAACAGTTGACATCCAGAGGCAGCAGAGGATGGAGTTACTGGATCGGCAAATCATGATGTCCCAGGTTGCCCAAATGAGGCGGCAAAGACAGCAGCAGGTATTGCTATGCATTTTATAAGGATTGTATTGTTATGGGAAGGAGACAATTTTGGTTCGTATATCTTGTGTGATTCCTGTGTCTTAAAAATAATGTGGGGTTTTTTTATTTTTCTCCATCAATTTTTCATCCACTGTTGTACTGCTAATAGCCATTTAAGTGGTTTATGTAGCTTTAGATGTTAAATTGGATTCACAAGATAAAAGCAGAATGTCAGACAATCTTGTAGGGTTATCAGTACTCCTGGCATTCTGCCAGCAAAAATGAGGCTGAAAGGTAAAGTGATTGTCTCTTGGTGGTCTTTCATAAAGGCCACTGTGTAAGGTGAGAAAGCCAAAATACTCCTGACTCTTCTGAGTATCTGTATTGTTAGCATCCCTTTTCCCCAAAAACCCAAACCCCACCAGCACAGCAGTGACTGGGATTTACAGCTTATGCTTCCAAGCACCTTTACAGCACAGAAACTGTTTATTAGCCCAAGTTTTCCCTTTGTATGTTGTGTTTACTTGTTTCCCAGCAGGGTCCACTGATGTTAATGGACTCACAGCAGTGCATTCTACTTCTGTTATTACAGGTCTAATTCAGTCATTAACATTTCATTAATGGACTGGCCTCCTAGCTGTTTGCATGGCTCTCTAGATATTGATGAGCTTTCTAGGACAGAAAACTGGTATTTAAGGCAGACTCTTAAAGGTTTATTAAGATGCTCGTGAACCTTCATCTCATTCTGTCATTTATTTTAGCAGATAAAAGCCAGACCTTTGAAGGACTTTGCATTGCCAAAGTTTGTCAGCACCTGAACAGAACATTAATTCCTTGCAAATACCCTAAGGAGATGAAAGAAAAGATTCCAGAGTTACATCACCTGGATACAAATCTTGAGTTCCTGCCTTAAGAGCAGAGTGGCTCAGCACTGCCAAGTCCACTGTGCTCTGCCTTGGAGGAATTGCATTTCAGTGGGACACAAATCGATCCCTTTTTCCAAGGGGGTTCTGCAGCTCCACTGGTTCACAATTTCACACTCTGAACTGGAGTATTAATCCTTCCCACAGCACTGGGAACAGCCTTGCTGGGAGGAGTGGAATTAGTCAAACTAAGGGTGGTATTTTGGGGACCTTTGGCATTATCACCAAAGAACAAGATTTATCACAATTTTTAGACTTGTTCCTCAACCTTGTGGTGGAGTCTAATTGTAAAACCACACAGGTAAAATCTGTACCCCTTAGGAAATTCCTTCATGAGGTGCTTCCTTTTCCCACATCTCTGCTCTTTCCCAGCTAAAAGGAACGTGTGTTTACAGGAACCACAGAGAATTGAGATACCCTGAGCTGTATCATAGGAGTGCCTAATGCAAGTACTTTGTGGAAATTACTAATTTGATATCATAATTGCGCTTGTAATATAAAATTATTAAGCACTGTCATACTGCACAGTAAATGGAACTTATATTGATGTAATAAAATGTATTTCAATTCCACTACAATAACTTCACCCTATTCTTTAATGGTACCCACAGTTAACAAAAATAAGCTACAGCCAGGAAAAACATAGTTGAAGAGTACCCTGTACTGCAATATCAGGTCACAAAAGATATCATTTGTGAGCTTCTTTATGTGCTATTTTACATTTATGAACACCTGCATCTTATATTTGTTTTCCTTACAGAATGAGATGTTAAAAAGCAGAGGATTAGAGGCCAGTAAACAAAATCCCCAGCGTAATTTCCCTCCATAAATTCAGCATTATACGTGCCTTTGACTTCTGCTTTATAAATTGAGCTGTAAATATTATTGATCCTAAATTCATATTTTTTTTAAGGATCTTCCTGGCTCAGTCAGTCAGGTCTATGCCAGGATGACATGAAAATAGATCTGCTATTATGAAACCTGAAGCTTATTATCTTGATAAATGTTGGAAAAATCAGAGGGCATGGGGTGCAAAGAGAAAGGAGGGACACTGTATTTTAATACTAATAAGTTCAAGTGTTTTTTCCCTTGATAGAACTGTCACAGCCCAGAATGTATGAACTACTTATTTAACTGAGGAAAGAGAATAAAAAAGGAAAGAAGAAAAAAAATATGAGAAAATATGCCAAATCCTCATCTCAACATTTTTCTTTGGTCTGCCAGGGTAAATAAAATGAAGAAACAAACCACAACCGGAGGGGAGGGGGGGAAACAAACCCAGTCAGCTAAAATGTCACGACTTGCTTCTCTGCAGGTGTCAACTTGACTTTACTGAAATGGCACACAACTTTGATTTTCTCATCAGGAAAAAATGTTTATTCCCTCCACCAGACCTAACAGATAAGAACACACTGTGTGTAACGTTACATATTTTGATATTGTGTCTAACCATTCTTGAGCCACATGCTAAACGTATTTTGTGTGCTTTGCCTCAAATTGTTGCCATGAATTATTAAATTGAACTGTTACTTTTTCATTAAACTGGCAGCCTTAATAATTTAAGCACAGGTCTTTAAGAGACTTACTGTATATTGATGATCTTCACGGGAAGAAAGAGAACCTCCCAATTATTTTATAACTCTCTTGATTTTTTTTTTTTTGGGGGGGAGGTGGTTAATGCATTGCATGACTTCTCATGCAGGACTAGATGTTTCTATTATTTAGAACACCAGACAACGTTTCTCTCCATTGGATTTGTCATTGAGAATTTTGCTTGGATAATCCTGCAGCATTTCCAGTCATGGGAAACTCATACTTCCTGAGTGGACCTCATGGGTACAGCTTCAATTTACTCCAGGAAATGAGGGAGGAAATAACCTTCAAAGCTGTTATATGTGTGTGCAGCCGTTTCTAACGAGCCACTGGTCCATTTGGTTGACAACCTTCTTGCACCTGAGCAATATCTGGTGCTCCAAAGGAAAACCAAAAGCTAAGAGAAGTGTGAAAGAGTTAAAGAAGTTACAGCCTGACTTCAAGAAAAACCTCAACCTTCTTCTCAACTAATTTGAACAAGAAAAATGTACTTGTCCTGTGGTGCCAATGAACAGCTGAAAATGAAGTTGTCAGAAAGTCTGTCAGTAAATTGTTGCATTGGAGGCTTTACCAAGTCCTTTAATCTTTTGAACCCTACTCAATTATGCTGAAAAAAAGCAAAATAAAAACTCTTTGAAAATACCTCTCCAACACCCAGAACAAACTCTCAGCTTCTCCAGCTGTGGTAGAAACAGAGATGCTAAAAATCAGAACTTTTGGGAGTCGGTCGATGTTTATGATCCACAATAATGTGTCGCTCAAGTAACACCAATGCTCATTTTACACAGTGCAACACCAACAAAGACTGCAAACATTCACTTCAAACATCACATAAAGTATGAATAATCTTCATTGCCACAATTTTTTTTTAAAATGCATCATATTTCTTTCCCATATATGTCCTCGTAGCCTCATAAAACCGTTTCATTCCACGATTATGGGGCTGTGTGTATTTATCACAAAGTGTTAGCTACTGCTAAAAGTAAGAAAATAGATTTTGACATTGGAGAATTATTTTCCTCCTCTCCTGTGCCTTTGGATGTGAAGTCAGAGCTACTGGGCTGTTTAACCTGGCCCGAGTCCAGGGCTTCGAACCACGGCGAGAGATGCCAAGAACAGCGATGCCACATGGAACAGGAGTTATCTTGGACAAACTCACAGTGATCACAGGGCAATTTGTACTTGAACTGATAGAAAGAACAACCTCAGTTCATTTTCTTGTCTGGTCAGGAGTGATTTTTGTTTGGGCAATGAAATTTTCTTCTTATTAAGCAGATGTTTGAGAGGCTGTGTCTGCTTCACTACACAGCCTTTGACAACCCTTCCATCCCATGGCCACTGGAATGCCTGGCCCTGCCTTCCCTGGGCACATCTTTCAGTCCATAAGAGGGTCACAAATTGCAGTGAACAGCCATTAAATTTGACTCTCTTCCTCATTCAGACAAACCCTTAAGTGTGGAAATCTAAGCACATGTGAAAAAGGAACGCTCTTCATCCAGATTGCACTTTATCACTGGCTAAAATCATCCAGGTGGGAAAGTATGTGTGATTTCTGTCCTTCACTGTAAAATAGCTCTTCAGTTTATTGACTTACAAGGAGGTGGATGACATAAAATGTATATGAATAAAGTGATGAAAGAGCAGTGACCACAGAAAACCTGTATAGAATATCACGTGATTGTGGGTTTATTTATAACATGGAAAAAAATCAAGTGTTCATTCCAAGATAAATTTCCTCCCTGCTTCTGGGAATACCCAGAGTCACAATCCCAATGCTCTGGCTGGGAGAAGACAAAAAAGACTTTTGGAGGGCCCCCTTCATGTCTCAGTAGCCATGAAAAATCAGGTTTTCATCATTAAACACCTGCTACCAGGTATTTTTGGAGTACAGAAAACATGTTATCCTTTAATCACATCTCTGATCACTTATTAATGTCTCCTGGTGATTCTTGCTTCACGTCACAAGCCCAAGCACCCCAGACACTCTGGCTAAGCAGTTATTTCATGGTTCTTTGCCCCACATGAATCCAAACATTTCCAGACTCGTTTTCTCTCTGAAGTTGAGGGTCCATGTTGATGGACTGCCAAACTCCCTTGTTTAAATGCCATAAACTGCTGAGTAAATAAAGTTAAATTTCTTATTTATGGTCCCATTTGGAAACTGTCTCCCTCTATATTTATTAGAAGTCAATGGTTTCACTCTGCAATGACTTTTCAACATTTTGCAGGTTCTGCAGACTTACTGGATATCAAAACTATTCCCTGAAGCCAGGTAAGATCCTGAAATTGCAATCAATTATAACAGGGGAATAAGTTCTACTCGCTGTTTTTGTTATTCTATGTTTGTTGTTTTGTGGTAGGTGCTTTGAAAACTATTTCTGGTGATCAAAGCAAAGCAAGACTCAGTAAAGTGAAATATTGCTCCGAATTAAGTGCTCGTGTTATTTAGACATCACACTTTGATATATTTGAGCTTGGAAAAGGTATGTCAGGGATCTCTCAGTAAAGACCGGACACACAATGGCTGTGGGAGGTGGGAATTAAAATTAAGGGGGTTTCCCTGTAGTGATTGAAAAGTAACTTATCAATAGTTCTCCATTAAGTCTCCAAGAAGAATAAAGACTCCAGAAAAAGGAAGGATTTTCATGACATTGTAGAACTTGAGCAACATTCAGGTAAGACAAGAAAGAGGTTAAAATCTAGGATATGCTATTTATGCTCATTACTATCCTCTGGTTCCTTGCCAACAACCCAGCCCCAATCACATCAGAAGCAAATAATTAAAACCATTTAAGAATAACACAAAGAATTTGTATCTCACCTGCAGTATCTGTCCACTTTGCCTCCTAAAAGAGTTTTCATTTCAATAGCATTTTGATAGAAATATTTAATTTGCTTCTAGTAGGCTATGTAACCTTTTCCTGAGATGGAGATACTGAAACAGGGACACACTTTAAGTAAATACTCCTTTATTCTCTGACACACCCTTGATGGAAATGGGCTCTAAAAGCCTGGCTCGAGGCTCTCCCTTTTGCTGCCACTGGAGGGTTTAAGTAGATGACAGGATGGGGCACACCTGTCACACCAGATGAACATGGGCTGCTCAGCACCCACAACTCCTTGCCCACTGGAAGATGATTCTTCCACAACACAAAAATACAAGTTTAAACAAAAATAGCTTGTAAAGAGGGTATTTTACAAGCAGTGTGATGAACAAACTGGTTTCTCCAACAAGGTGTAGCTGTAAAATAAGCAGGTGCTTCATGATGCTGCAGGTGCTGAGGGCTCTCACATTCCATGTTCTAATTACTGCTCAGATCTTCCAGCTCTCACAGTCCAGAAGAATCATTTTCATCTGCACAAAGTGGACACAAACATAAGTGCCCTGGCTTGGTATGATCCTGTAAATCTTTGGATGAGTGGGAGACACGGGAAAGATGTCAGCATGTAGAAAAGTGGACTCATTAGGAAAATGTCCAGCAGCACATCAGAATTGTCCATTTCTATTGTCATAAAAGTTCTTTCAGTAAGAAGAAAAACAATCAGAGGAAAACTAAAGAGGGGTGGTAACATTTAATTGATGATTGTATACAATATTCTTTGGACCATAAAATAAAAAAAGCAACTAAACCAGGAGAGAATTACTGGTTGGTTTGGTGTGTTGTAGCTGTTACACACTGTTGAATGTTTTCCCTTGTGAAATGGGTTGAAACTTCAGCTCTTGGAGAGACATATAAAAGGAGATGGAAAAAGACACTGGAAATATAAAATGAGCATTAGAAGGCAGCAGAGCAGACAACCCTCCAGGCTGCACCACCTTGTTTTCCAGCCCCACATTGCACTGGTTTTCGTTTCTGAGCCTGCACTGCTGATGTTCCCCTGGCCATGCCTGCACTGGGCATCCCAGTCCCATTCAGAGAATCACAGAATAGAATCATAGAATTGATTGGATTGGAAAAGACGTCCAAGATCATCAAGTCCAACCCTTGGGCCAACTCCAGTCCCTTTACCAGATCATGGCACTCAGTGCCACGGCCAAG
>JAOXXN010000001.1:40101161-40119322 GCA_026770055.1 Myrmophylax atrothorax | reverse complement strand
GGGGCTGACCCTGCTGAGCATCCGAGATGTGACGGGCTGGGATGGCAGGGAGGCATTGAACTGCCAGGGGACGGTCCATAGTATTGGGATTAATCCTGAACATCCATGTCCACACACCATTAAATGTTGGATACTCTTTCCTCATACTTAAGAACTGAGTTTTTCAGTTTTCAAAGGGAATTGAAATATTCTAAGGGCAACCTAAAAAGATCTCAGAATTCTTTTCATCTAATGTGTCTAATTGTCTGTTTTTTCTGAAAGAGGTTAGCAGTCTTCACATGGAACTCTTCTGAATGCATCAGTCAACGTCTGTATTTTATTGAAGTATCGGCAGTAAACCTTCAAAACTAAATAGCTCCATTTGTCAGGAATCTGCAGTTTTTATTGAAAGTAATGAAATCTGTGTATGTTTATTTGTTTGAGGTAAGAAAGTAGACAAGTCTCTTTGTTGTATTGGGTGACAGTGCACAGGACAGGGAGGATGCAAAACCAAACTGTGATAGGCAGCTCAGTATTGAAGCTGAGGGCACAGCTGGAAAGGTGCATTTATTTAAGTTGTAAGATACAGTGGAATACTCGTTAATTAATACATTTATTGTAGATTTTATATTTAATACATGTTATTCCATATGACTTACATTGCTCTGGAGGAATGTGTCATAGTCCTCTTAGTATTTTTTAGTTCACTAATTTAAGTGAATGGCTTGTGGCAGTATTACTTTTCCTCAGGTCTTCTCTAAATCATAAAAACAGGCAAAACAGCATTATTGCGATGTTTTTCCTGAACTACAGAGCTTAGTAGACTTTCAGGGTCCATAAATTAAAACTCAACATGATTCTGAGTTAGGGGAAATTATAGATAGGGAAGTACAGGACATGATTTCCCAAGACCACAGGGTAGTGCAGTGCTGTCAGTAGAACGTCTGAGATCCCTCTGTGGGCTTAAACTACAAACCAATTCTCCTTTTTACTATGCTGTGCTGTTTGGCTAGCATCAGACTTATCCAGAATTCGTTGGTTAAAACCTCATGAATGTTAAGCAAATGTTTTATACAGTATGGAAAATATAAATGTAGATACATAATAATTTTTAAATTCAAAATCACTAGCAGTGGAAACTATGTCTTGAAAATGGGTGATGACTCCTAGCTATTGCACATCTTCACTGGAAAAATGCACTCTAGTATGTAAGGGACTAGGACACTTCTGGAGCTGGTGTTTTATCTCTCATGACTCCCCAAATGCTTTTTTTAAGTGTTACTGCCCCCTGTGGTGTCTGGGCTGGTTGGGTATCCTCTGGAGAGAAAGGAAGGAAACAAAGAACAGGGCAGGAAAACTAAATAATTTAAATTTTTTTGTGATCTAGGATCAAATTTAGCTGTCCCTGATCTGATGGAGCAGAGAGGATTTAATGCTGTAGGGGTACATAAAGGCAGGAAGAGCCCTCAGTGAGAGAAGAAAAGAAAAAACTCTCGTAAGAGGAAGGTCTTCTGAGAAGCAACATTATAGAACTAAAATAGAGCAAGTAGAGGAAGGAAGTCCATGTCCTATATATACAGAAAAGGAGGGGGATCTTCACCATAGTAACTGAGGGAGCAGGGAAGGAGGAAAAGGACAACACAAACTGCAGAAGGTGTTTTAACAAACTGTATAGAAAGGAGAGATTTGGGGTTTGATCTTACCTGCTCACAGGACCTGTTATTTTGGTGTAATACAAAATCCCTTACAAAAATGTTCATTTAAGGTAGTGAAATGAGGATTCATTATTTCTGGACAATTATAAAGCTTTGACCTTAGTATTTGTACTTTATATTCTAAATGTCTCATTATTGCAAGACTTGAAGCTTGGCTGTTAAGAGAAAGTTTCAGTTCTGTGACTTACACTGTACCTATGTTACTGCTGTGTATTCGTAGTTAGGATGTTCTGGCACTGGAATATGGCCCGATTTTGCAATGGTATTCAATATATGGAAGATAGGTGAGGTGGTGTGTGAGTCTGTAAGTTGCACTGATGTCACAGAAGCAGTCACTTGCATGAAAATCACAGCTGTCCTGAAGGCTGCGTTTGTTCTGAGTTTCCTGATATGGTTTTTCTGATGCACTGAGAGTCCCCTTTTGCTTTTTCTCCCCACTTGTTTCTTGCACACTCTTTCCCTGGGTCCCTCCAGCAGCAGCCTTGCAAAGCACTTGCAGGACCTGCTGTTGCACCTCTTGCCAGGCAAATCCCTATCAGTAAAGACAGCGATCTTTGAGCCTCAGAAGTCTATCACTGTACTAAATGAGATCTATCCCAATGGATGTGAAACATCCTTTCCTCCTTCTGTTAGCACTTTTCTGCAGTTTGCAGTGATCACTCCCAATAACTAGTTTTCTTAAGAAACTGCAGCAGTTTTTCTTGTTTTAAATAAAGTACTTTGCTTAAACGTTTGCCTTTCATATGTGGTATGGATGATCTTTTTGTTTAAAAAAATTGTAGCTCTTTCTGCAAAGACTGACATCAGTATCTGCTTTCAGGGTGGGATGATTAACTGGAACAGACTGTTTCCTCCTTTACGTCACAGACATAACGCAAATTATCAAGATCATCGCCCGTCTGAACAAGGCATACCTCCACCTACTGAAGTTTCTGAAGAGCAGGTAAACACTTTTCTGTTTTAAAATGATGTTAAAAATGGTTAGAAATTACTGATTTTTTATCATCTGTTTATACAATTCCTTAAATGTTCTCTATAGTAGCACAAATTAGTATATTAGGTAATGATCACAATACAGACAGCAAATTATCATTGCCATCCAAACTAGAATTACAGAGCAACTTGGGAGTTTCTGCTTTGAGGTGTAACTACTTGTATTTTGTATTTAAAGATGTAATGGTTTCACTAGTGGAAACTTTTGGAATCTGATAAAATAAATGTTTCAACGAAGAAAGAATGACACTCAGATTTCATTATTTGTCTTGCACGTATCTTCTTCACTCAAGTCCCCAGATTAAGTTCCCAATCCAGTTATTTAGTTTTTTTTGAAATAAGAAAGTTATGCCAGACTATATAGGTTTAGAATTCTAGACTTTTTTTGTTGATAGTTTTGTTCTCAAAAGAGTGAATTATTTGCTTGGACATTAAGAAATTTAAGATTAGTCTTATACAGGTATTCAGAGTTTATTGCAGTCAACATTTCCAGTTTGTAGCCTACCTGCAGTTATCTGTATTGGCCATTTTATAGTCTTTGCTGCCCTTGAACAAGGGTAGGTTTCGAGGGTGACTTTTTCCTTTCCTTTAAGGCATTAAATCAACACTTGCTAGCACCACACTGTCTTTTTTAGTTAGTTTAAAATGAACTTGTCCCAAACAGAAATTTTGGCTGTGATCTGATTTCTAGTTTTAATTCAATGTTAGATTATGTTCAAAACGTTCAAAACTTTAACTGCACTGGTGGTTTTGACTGCCAACCTGCTGAGTTACATCCAAAAAGAACCAAAAAAAGCCCCAAACAAACAAAAAAAGAAATAAAAACTCCAAACCAAAAGGCACTTTCTGAGACAAACCCCAGAAACTTAATTTTGGCTGGCTTGAAAGCCTACTCAGTGCAATTATGGGATGAACCTAAAGATTCCCTGCTGGGTTGGTTTATTTGTTGGTTTATTTATTTGTTTTATTGACAAATTCTGCTTATGGAAACTTTTGTATTTGGCCTGGAACTAATAGATTAGTTACTGTTGTGACTTATGCTGGGTTCTTACCCAGAGCTTTTAGGCCCAGATTTATGAGAGCAATATGTGCTTATATTTTCTGATGCACTGAGGTTGTAGAGCCCACCTGATTGCTGCCATTTTGCAGTGCTGCCTGGTTACCCTGCAAAGAAAAAGTCTTTGAAGCACCTTTGATTTCTCAGGACACCTTTGGTTTCTCAGGACACCTTTGATTTCTCAAACTGCACAAGTTGTCTTAGAATGGCAGAAATGCAAGGGTTTCATTTATTTTTTCAGATTGAAGTTTGTGAGCATTTGCAATGCTTTTGATTCAGAAATCTCTGCATTTCTTGTCGATTTTTAGCACCTTGAATTACCATTGCCAGTCATACATGTGTTTCCTGGAGCTGGATTCAGTTCCTGTGGTTAAAATATACTTAGATGAGATTTTTTTGTTACTATTCCCCATGATGCTCAGTGGATATTTCTGTAAATGAGAACCTTGCAATTCTGTCCACCACTTCTTAAGGTTAGAATTCATGGCAACTGCAGTAAAAACCTTTCTTCTGAAATGTGTTTTTGTGGTTCGGTTTTATTCCACTGCCTGCCCTTTTTCACATAAAAAACACAATCTTAGATGAAAAATCAGCCACAGGAAACTTTAGAAAGTTGCAGGTTACGAAATCAAGTTTGAAATTAAACTATTGTTGAAAGTAACAATTCATTTCTCTTCCTACAAGAAGGTGAGAAACGGGCGCTGGGTTTTAAGGTTGATGTTCTGATAACCAAGGTAACTGTTCTCAAACATTTTGTGATGGTCTGTTTGTATCAAGAAAAGGAGCATCTGCACCTCCAGGCATTCTTGGCAGTTGTGTATTTCTCAGTAAGCTGCCAAAGCAGAGATGATTAAAAATCCTGAAAGTTCTAGAGGTGTCTTAGGGGAAAGAAAAGCTGCTTTTGATGGCATTTTCCTTTTTAAAGGCGTTTAGAGTACTTTCAGTACTGGTGCTGCACATTTCCCTTGCACCCTGGGAAGATTCTTCCTGAGATGTAAACAGCCTCTGCTGCATTCCTGCTCAGCTCCACTCTGCTGCTGCAGGCTCCTACAGGCAGAGCAGGAACAGCAGTAGCTCTCAGACATCCCAGGACATCCAGGTGCAGGAGCTGTGGTGTCTGGTCACAGGGACATTAGAGGCAGGATGAAGAATACTTTGTGCTGCTGGTGGCCATAGCTAATTCTACATGTAGCTCCCAGCACTCCTCTGCCACCCTGTTTTTCCACTTTCTGGAAGATTAAATATAAATATGAGTTACATTGTGACTTTCAGTCATACCAAAGTGGCAATTGTAGATTTTCAATGTACTTTAGATTGGAATTTAATTAAATTTGGTTATGCATACATTGCTTTTCACATGTGGTAACTTGAAAATCTGTCAGCACAAAGCACAAAGGTTAGGTGTCAAGTGCATGATATTATAAAGAGCGAAGGTCAAATGTCTCAATGTGCACTTTTCTGTGTAATTCCTCCATCAGATGTCATTGACTTTTGCTTTGTAAAAGTCTTTTGCCAAAAAAGTAATTTTGAGTATATATAGAAGCCTTCCAAGAGTTTTACTAAACCCATTGAAGTATTTTACTGCCTCTATTTTACAGCTAACTTGACACTTTATTAAAAAACCCCAAACACCTAGAATTAATAGTTCTGAGGGTTTTTTAATGCCCTCTGGAGAAGTATGTCTTTTCAAGGAAAGCAGAGCTGGGGATGTCTACTATAAAGTTCTGTCTTTTGGTCAGTGTTGGTTTGTAGAGCTCCTGATCTTGTGGAGAGCAGCAAGCAGATCAGACTGTAGTTGTCATGTGTGGTACCACACTTTGGATTTTACCCTTTTTCAAAACTGCACAAGCCAGGAAAATAATGTCTGGCATTTTCTGCGGCCAGTTTTGAATAAAGTGTCATAAAGTGGCCACCTCTGTGGCATTTTGAAGCATGCTGGCCCAGATATATCCTTGATTAGTAGAAAAGGAATTTCTGACACAATTTTAATATGACTAGTGTGCACAAATAAAATTCTGGTTTTAAAACAGCGTTACCTTTATTTTTTTTCCAGGTTGCACGACTTATGGAAATGGGATTTTCCAGAGGAGATGCTCTAGAAGCTCTGAGGGCTTCAAATAATGACTTAAATGTAGCCACTAATTTTCTACTGCAGCACTGATGGTTTTGTGTGTGAAGGAACTTCACTTGACGGGTTTGAACATGCCTGGGAGAGAATCAAAGCCACCTGCTGGGCAGACTCACCAAGGTCGGCCCCACGAGGGCGTCAGGAGAGAGAAACTGCTCCTCGTGACTGGTGACTCAAAGTGATGTGAGCTGTTCCCAAGCCTTCGGATCACTCGGTGGTTTCTAGTCTGGTTATCCTTAAAGTAACTTTAGTTTCTACTTGTTACTGGATATCACCTAAATTTATTTTTGAAATAAAATAGGTGGGTTTTTTCTTGTAAATTCTTGTTAGACATGTTATGAGACTTAATGACTAGGAAAAGATTATACAACAACTACAACAACTTGATCTACCTGTCAAGAAAAATCATATTTTCTTCATTTACAAGTCTAATTTCTCTAGCTTTCATGTTATTTTACAGTACTTGATTTTTTAATACAGTAGTAAGAGGTTTGAAGATCATTTTCAACTCAGTAAAAGGTTATGGGACTATGATGTCATTTTTTGCAAAGTTTTATTAATGCCTGTAAGATTTCATTTCTCAAATTTCTTTTTAAATAAAAGTTGTCATTCAGCACATAATACACAGGTAGGATGAGAGAAAATTCATGTGTGTGTGGCATGGTATGGTAAGTGACCGCTGTAAAATAAAATTGTTACCAACTGAGTGAATTGCTGTTCAGATACGGGTCATGAAGATACTCACTGGAAGCAATAAAGGTGAATCGAATGATGCAATAACATCGGAATTGGAATGACTTGAATGACTTCCACGGCTAATTCAAAGAGGAATTCTGTAACAATGGATGTGTGTTGTGTTCCACATGCTGCTTTCCTTTTATTTCAGCTGGCTACAGACTGTCTTAAAAGAAAATTATAAAAAGCTAACTTTTCTATGTATAGTTCTAGTTTTCTAGTATCAGAGATGAGGATGACCTGCATTTGCTGAATCCTCACTGTCTGGAGGAACTTTGTGTTGACCACAGGGGTTAACCCTGGGGGTGATTTGGGCTGGCACAGGAGCTAACAGGACAGTAGCACCCAGCTCATACAGTGCTGAGTTTGGAGTTTAGATTGATAAATCAGCTTGCTTGGCTTGACTCTTGGAAGTGCTCAGTTAGCACCTTAGGAGTTGCAGGAGGTGGGGTGGAGAGGAGGGGACATCTCTATAAAACCAAGCTGAAGGAATACAAGATTCCAAACTGCAACTCTGTGAAACCAGTCTACACATATATCTTAAGCATTTAATGTATGTTTCTGTATGTACTTGTGTTTGTGTAGTGCGTGTATATGTGTCCACTTACATACACACAGGCATATTTAATATATACGTATCTTTAGAATAAGATATAGGTCATAAAAAAGTAGAAAAGGGAATGGCAGGTGCGAAGGGGAGAAGGTGAAAGAATCCAGGAAAGAGAAGGATATTTGGAAATCCAAATGAATGTGTGTACCAAAGTACAGATCTTCCCAGTCTCCCTTGACCTGGAAAACATACAAGGACAAGATTTAGGGAGAGAGAAATGTATTTCTTTTCCTTTTTTAGTTTACTGATAAAACTTTAAAAAGTCCTTCAGGCACACAGGTCCTTACCTAAAAATTGCATCAAATTTCTGCAGCTTCCACCACATGACATAATTTTAATAAAGTTCGTGTCCTGTGTGTATTTTTTGGTATTTTCCAGTGCATGAAGTAAGGGGGTTTTGGAAAGACTATGTGTTTTCTTGGGCTTTGATCGATGTCCTTCAGGGTTTGCCTTGTTGCTATGATCATATTGTTTAGGCAGGATCTGCTTTTTAAGTGAAAACTTTTGTTTGTGTGTAGCTAAGGCTCTGGGTATGTGTAGGCCATGGTCATTTCTGTACCTAAAAAACTCCAGAAACCTTCTGTCTTAGTAAGGAATGGACACATGTAACAAAAATAGTCACTATGATAATTTGTACATGCAGACTAGTTAAATATTTTGAAGCAAGTACAGGTCTTTAATTTTGAAACATGCACATTCTTCTTTCACAAGTATTTTATCAAAAAGTAGCAATAAAGTGAATTATTTCAGAAATCAAGTTTTGTCTGTAGGAAATAAAGTCCACCTAGCCCAGGATAAATTAAATATGACCTGTATTTTTTCAGATGTTGCCCTGTTCCAGAGACAAGTATGAAGAGCATTTATTTCTTGGAATTGTAAAACACGTTGAGTGGCACTAGGGGTATGTAAGTGGATATTCTCCAAGTCTTAAGTCCTTTCTTACTGTTTGCTGTACAGGGGGTATCCAGATGCCACAGTTGTGTGTTCAATTCCATTTTTCTGGGCATTTTGCAAAACATGGTCAGACATAAAGGGTAAAATGCAGGTCTTGGTTATGTCAGTTGAAAACTCCCCTTGACCTCTGTGAGAAAAGTTTGTACTCAAAATTCTCCAGGGTTGTGATTTCCAGTTAAAAAAAAAAAAAGAAGTGGTAAAAAAGGGGTCTCAAATGCTGTTAAACACAGTTCCTTTTTCATGCAAGAACCATGTAAGAAAGATTCACACATTAGAGCTGGAAAAAACTTGGTTTCCACTTAATGGTGAAACTTTAATGAACTGTTTCTGGAAATGTGAGGAGCATGTTCTTCACAGCCTACACACTGTTGTCTGATACAGTTCCTGAATATCTCATTGCACAGTTTCTGTTCTGTGTGTGACACAAGCAGTATTATTTGGCAGCGAGAAGACAGAATACCTTTCTGTGGAGAGGATTTTAAGTCCCTGGGAAATTCACACTGGTTTTAGAAAAGTCAATATTTGGTATTTTGAAATAAAAGTAGTTGCTGCTGTTAAAATTCTTCTACTAGACTGGGAATGTTGTCTTTTGAGACAGCATTGGAATAATTTATTGGGGACTTTCCTAGACAGTTATGTGATACTTTGAAATACAGCCACCAGGTTCAGGTTCTCAAGCCTCAACTTCTTGCTAAGGTGCAGATTGATTTGGCTCCATACCTACCAAAATCATTTTCCTCCCTCAGAACAAGCATTAAAGGTTGTCTGTAACTTTGAGCACAGTCACAGCCGGTTCATGCACCAACCTGTGCTGTCCAGCACTAATCAGTGCCTTCTTCAACATGTGATGGAGAAAAGGGTCTCATTATTTTTGTCTGAAACAGAAGAACAAGCCAGAAAAACATATAGCAATGTACCAGGCAAAGGGCAATGTTTCTGGCTCTCCTGTTGGTATGTGTGTATATGTGTGTAGTTATATATATGCATATATATATGTGTATGCATATTTATATATACAGAGAGCAAGTGGGAAATATTTATGTACTGGTTTGATGAATTTAATTAAGAGTTAAGAGTTTGTTGAAGAAAATTAAAAGTCTGTATTCAAAGACTCCCATCTCTCAGACCTATGTATTCAGAATATATGTGCAGTTGCAAAGGCACCCAGCTTTGAAAAAACTGGGAGCTACAACTCCCATCTTGTGGGGGAAACTGCATCTCTTTCAGGATAAATAAATGCACAGCATTCATTTGAGGTAATAAGAGGGATTTGAGACATGAGTGCAATTAATTTCTTGTGTGTGTTCTTCCACAAGAAAAACCTAAATGAGATTAGCTTTCTTTAACTGGGTGGCCACAGTAATCAGTATTTTATATGAATGAGTATAAGCTCTATTTTACTAGGAGAGTCACATGAACACACAACCACTATATGTGTTCATATATATACACATGAATGCATATTTATATATATCTAAAATGTTTTGTATGTTTACCTAAAAAATACTGGGTTTGGTTTAATATTTAGTAGGATTACATTCCTCCTGTTTCCATATATAAAGGGATGCTTTGGCTACAGAAAGTCCACTCAAACTCAAAGAGTGGATTCTAAGTATGTGCTACCAAGAGTGTTCACTCCAAATATGAGGTGAGACACTGGCGTTGGGAGCAGAGGAAGGAATGGTACAACTGAACAAATGGGTGTGACTGGTGAGAATCTCAACAAATTGGTAGCTCAGCTGTTGTGGTTTGTTCTCCAATAGTTTTAAGAGAAAGGAGAACTAGTTGGACTGACACATGTTTGTAGGAGACTGTTTCTAAACCTGAGTGGTTGCGATGGAGAAAGCAGGAATATGCATACTTTAAAAATGGGTGAAAAATGCCAGGATCTTGGCTGAATTGGAGGCAGGATCTGGCCTTTTGACCAGAGATAGGTGGGTATTGTAAGTGTCATTTAACATTAGCAAAGGAGAGGGCTCGAAGGAGGTCAGGGACATGGAGCTGAGAAAAACAGTGTAGAGAAAAGGAGCAAAGTAGAAGATAGAACTGGGAGGACAGAAAGAAAAAACCTACTGGGAGAAGGGGTACAGTGTCACGTTGCACTTAATTCAGTGTTGAAAGAATTCACAGGATTCCATGTGGAAAATAAAAATAAACAATATTGTGGCTATTCTTGTACTGACAATCCACTCTTTTTCAAGGGTGTCTGATAGGGGAATTCCTTCCATTTTATATGGTGCATTTTGCAGGAGGTGGTACATGTAGCAAGAGACATAAGGGTGTAATCCCAGCAACTGGGCAGTGAAGCGAAGCCTGGAGCCACTTTGATGTGTGAAAACGCAGATGTTTCTGGTTTTCAAAGCATGGTTACTCCTGTAAACCTGACTTCTTCTGGCACCACATCCCAGCTGTGGAGAGACCTCCTCCGGAAAGGACACAGCTCCTCACAGGTTCCACTGCTTTCCCACCAACGGTGATTTATAAATCCCCTTGCCATGAGAGCACACCACCTTCCTGCGGATACAAGCGTCCTGCTCATGGACTGAGACCTTGTACTTGCCCCTCATTGTTTCTGAGCATTTGCTTGTAGAGGACAGAGGCACATGTGCCCCTCTGAGAAGAAGACAGTTGTCCACATGACCTGGCCTGATCAATCACACCAGGACTCATTACTTGGCCATAAGAAGTTTTTATTTTTACTGGGTATGTGCGTTTTTACTTTACAATGTTTTACTGGCTTACAAAGATTGCTGTGTATGAATGCAATAGCTTCAATTGAGGACAATTTAAAGCACAGACTGAAGAGGTGTGTTGCACAGCACAGGATGTTTACTAACAAATAATGTGTGACTGCAACCAGTAGCTGTTGTCCCCCAGTGCTCTCCTGGAGATTTTTGCTTTTAGCTGAAAGTGTAAGTTGGGAACCATCACTAAGGGAAAAAGCAATGCTGTTTGAGCTCTGTCCAACCCTCCTGCCAAGGACAGGGGCCCATTCCACTAGATCAGATTGCTCAGAGCTGCATCCAGCCACCTCTCAAACACTTACAGGGATGGGGCATCTACAACTTCTCTGGGCCACCTGTTCCAGTGTCTCACCTCCCTCACAGTAAAGAATTTTATCTTAATAACTAAACCTGCCGACTTTCAGTTTGAAGCCATTCGCCCTTGTCCCATCGCTACATGCTCTTGTCCAAAGTCCTTCTCTAGCCTTCTTGTAGGCTTTAGGTACCTAGCTTTCCAGTACCAGGCAGGTACTGTAAGGCTGCTCTAAGGCATCCCTGGGTTCTTCTTCAGGCTGAACAAACCCCCAGCTCTCTCATCCTGTCTTCATAGGAGAGGTGCTTCAGACCTTGTATTATCTTCGTGGCCCTTTTCTGGACTTGCTCCAACAGGTCCATGTCTTTGCTGTGCTGGGGATGCCAGAGCTGGATGCAGCACTCCAGGTGGGATCTCACCAAAGTGGAATAGAGGGACAAAATCACCTCCCATGGTCTGCTAGCCATGCTGCTCTTGATGCAGCCCAGGATACTCTCTTGATGCAGCCAGTATGTACTGTATCCTATATCAGTACGTATTATTATCTGTACGTGTTGTGTGTCTACAAAGTGTACTCTCTGCCTTAGACAAAAAGTGCCATTTTCTCTTCTTAGAAGCCAGTTTGGCAGCAATAGACTGCAGGACAGAAAGAAATACCTGCCTGCTGTGAAGTAAATAACTCTGCATGGAATGCCTTCGGATCCCAGTGTGCTGTCGCGTGCTTCCAGTACACTCCACAGCCACAGGGCTTGTGTGGAAGGCGCCACACTTGTAGGGGGAGCACCGGCTGCAACTGTCATTGTTTTCTTAGATTCGTGTGCATGTTTTTAACACTGAACAAAGGTTTCGACTCCCTCTTTCGGCAGGACCCGGTGTTGTCCCTCTCACCCCTGTGGCGTCGTCGGGGTGGGCACTGCACCCTGGGGGCTCTCTCCAACACAGGTACCCTTGCCCTGGGCAGTGGCAGGGGAGCTTCGGGGGGTTTGCACCCTGCGGAGTCAGGGGCAAGGCAGGAGCAGCAGCGAAGCAGAGGCAGTGGACAGGTGTTTAAAAGACATGTAGCTATTGCACTTAAGGACCTGTTTTGGTTGTGGCCTTGGCAGTGCTGCATTAATGGTTGGACTTGATGATCCCAGAGGTCTTTTTCAACACAAATGGTTCTGGGATTCTGTGCTGCTGTGATTCGGAGGATTTGTTGTTGGGTCAAAGCCTGGCAGCAGGCAGTAGCTGCTGCACCAACGGGGTACAAGGGAACGTCATGCCAGGAGCTTGGATTGAGCAGGGGAATGATGAAGTGTAGAAAAAGTGTTGTTGTGCCTCTAGACAAAATGCCCTGTATGGTTTCTCTTCAACTTTAGTGATATGCTCCATTTTCAAGCAGTCAGGGATCATCCCCAGGTGGATAAACTAGTCTGGGCAATACAGAGTTCCTTAGAGTTCATTGCCTAGACTCCTCCTGACCCATTCTGCCCAAGTCCCTTCCCTCTCTGTCCCATGGATGTTCCCTCAGCTCCAGGTAAGTGCCTGCTGTCCCTGGGTGGGTATTTTTAAAAGCAAAGGGCCTCAGCTGGCATCCATCCAGAGGAGTGAGGCCAGATGCCTCCTCTATTTTGAAGCTCTGCACCCAACTGTACATCTATTTCCTACTTCAAAGGCTCCTACTGGTGCTAATATGTTGAAAGGTGGAGATACCTTTGTTAATAAAGTACTTTTGATAAAATCAGAGTCAAATAAGGACCAAATGGGGTTATGTTTCTGTCAGACCACTGATATATTATTACATCCTAGCTCTTCCTGGTCCTTTTTAATATGCTTTTTAGAATAAAGGCTCTTTGCAGAACTGGGGTTAGACCTGCTTTGAGGAGGACTCAGTCTCTGGAAAGGACCTGCTGGAGTTCCATTTCACCTGAGTTATTTTAGGCATCCCTCTTAGTCAGCCTTCAGGATGCCACAGTTACTTATACCATAAGTAAAACCATCATCATCCAAAATCTCATTCATGCATGTTTAGAACAATAAAGGGCTGCATGTGACTATTATTAACTTTCTAGGTATAACATTACCTTAAAGAATGATTTGTGTTAATCAAAATCATCCATTCATGAAACTTCTTCAGGTATACTTTTCAGTAAAATAAAGCAGCTTTTTTTTTTACTCTTCATGTCTCTGTGCATGTCCCTGTCCCTTCCAACCTCAAACAAAAGGCCAGACATCCCAGCAACTCTGAAATCCTACATGTGGGGTTTTAGTCCAAAGACATCAGAAAAGAGCCGAGGAGGATCCTGCCAACTCGTTTCACAAGCACAAACCTCAACAGGAACCCAATGTCTCAGGGCTCCTCCTCTCGCTCTGGCAATAGTCACCCTTAACCTGCCCTTAGCAAAGCTCTTGGACTCGTCAGGGCACCAGGTTCAAGCAAAGGTTGGTCAAGGTCACATGAGGCCACCCTATTCTCATCCTCTTGTCCCTATTCCTCCCTTCAAATTAAGGAGTGATGGGAAGGTTTCCCCAGTGAGTACATCCAGTGCAGGTTTGCAGCTGTAGGACTGAGATGGGAGCCAGGCCATCCCTGGTATCCCCTTCCTAGCAGTTGGTCCCAGGGTGACTGCAATGCCATCGAGTGAGAGGACACGTGCAGCAGCATTCCCAGGAGCTCTACGGATTCACATCCTCACCCCTCTCCTTTGAGGAAGGGCTTTTCCAGCAGCTCCCACACACAGAGCCTGGGTGCAGGAACAGGATGCTGGGCAGAGAGAGAGTGGAGCTGCTGTCTGTGGAGAAGGAATTCTGGGCCATTTTCTTCATGGAAATAACATCCCAGCTGTCTCCTGAAATGCCCTGGGTCTGAATGCTTCATGTAGGCTGCCCTGAGACCTGCAGGGATGCTCCAGTGCTCCAGGGGCAATGCAGGGGAAGGAGACAGAGGGACAGCCATGATAGTTACCAGCAGTCTGCAGACCCACGGGGGACATGGGACAGGCATGGGATGGGAGTGCAGTGCAATGCTGGGAAACCTCCAGCAGGGTTTGCCAGCCAGAGCAGCAGCATTAGTTTCTTCCTCCGAGGCTGGAATGAAAATGTGCCTCTCTGTGCTCCAGGATGGCAGGTGCAGGTGCAGCAGTGCTGAGCACAGGCCCATGCAGAGCCAGGCAGAGCTGTGTCCCAGACAGGCTGGCTTTGTGAGAGCCCCTGGCTCCAGGCATGGAACCAAGGAATGTTGAGGTTGCCGGTCCTGCAGCTCAACTCTGGCTCCTGCCATCAGGGATGGTCTGTAAGTCACAGGCCAGAGCCAAAGGGAGTGGGTTGTGCTGCTAGACAGAGGTGGAGCCGGGTGGCTGACTGTTGCTGTTGCTCTCAGAGGGGGTCTTGGCAGTGGACGAGGTGGCCAGCGAGCCACTGTTCCTGAAGATGCGGAGCAGCCGCCGCTTATAGCCTCGGAAGGCAAAGAAGTAGATGATGGGGTCAATGCAGCAGTTGAGGTTCATGAATGCCACAGTGATTTGCAGGGACATCTTGAAGGCTTGCTGCTCGGGGCAGGACGGCTGGTAGAGGATCTTCCTCACCATGAACTGGACAATGTTGAGGTGGTAAGGACTGAAGCAGAGCAGGACAGCCAGTAGCACCACCAGGATGACAGTGAAGGCACGGCGGTGGTGCCCATTCTTCACTGTCAGAGGGTTTTCCTTGGCTGTCTGGCAGAGCTTGAGGTTGATCCTCACGTAACACACCAAGATGATGCCAACAGGCAGGAAGAAGCCGAGCACACAGGCCACCAGGAGCAGGTAGGGCAGCTTGGGAATCTCCTCAAAGTTGAAGTACTCCATGCACGTCAGCTTGTCCCCCATCCTCCGTGTCATGGGCCGCAGAAGCAGCGGTGCTGTCTGCAGAAACACCAAGGACCAGATGAGGACACAGATGCCCCTGGCACGGCTTATCTTCCGAATCCTGCCAGGATGCCTGGTGCGCACCACAGCAACGTAGCGGTCCACGCTCACACAGGTCATGAAGTAGATGCTCACATAGGTGTTCATATAGAAAATGAATGCTGTGACCCGGCAGAACCAGTCCCCAAAGGGCCAGTCAGACTCCAGGATGTAGTAGGCGATCCTGCCTGGCAATGCCAGGGTAAAGAGAGCATCGGAGAGGGCCAGGTTCACCAGGTAGAGGTCGGTAGAGTTGAGTTTCTTCTTCCTGCGCTGGAAGGTGATACAGAGGGCCAGGACATTCCCACAGGCGCCAAACACCAGCAGGGTGGTGTAGAAGAGGGAGAAGGTGACTTTGGTAGAGAAGTGGTGGTTGTGCACGTTGCAGCTGCTTTGGTTGCCAGAGGTGAGGTTGGTGGGCGGGAACAGGGCCTCCTCAACAGCCATTTCTGTGGCGCCTCAGGGGCTCTTGCCCTCTCCCTTGGAATAAGAACAGACATGAAACTTGCAGCTTATTGATAACAGAAGTGGCAGTCTTAGAGCTAGCCCTCATCACAAAGCAAAAGGCTTGTCCCCTGCTCCTACCACCCTCCCCAGCAGCACTAACTCGAGTCATTTGGAAAAATGCTTCTCTTGTGATTTTGCTGTGAGCATCTCAATAGGGGCTATGACTCATTCTCTTCTTACCGCCAGCAGGTCTTTTTTTTTTTTTTTTTTTTTTTTCAAGTCCAATCCATACAATAAAGGACTGACGGTACTGGGAAGGGGAGTTGCCTGTCACATAAGGAAGGTCCCAAACTCATCCTCATGTGGTGGCAGTCAATGTCATTTACGAATTACTGCAAGAGGAATGGGGAGCTTCATTGAGAACTTCATCCAGAAAGTGGAGGGGCCCGGGGGGCCGAGGGGACCGGCGGACAGAGGCGCTGAGGAGCACCTTCCCTCGGGCGGGACCAAAGCAGGAACGAAACTGAAGAGATTCAAAGAGAGGAAAAAACCTAACCTTCTCCGATAAATTCCCCAGCCTTCCCCCGAAATGCCATCCTTCCCCAAAAATCCCAGCTCTTCAAAAAAATCCCTCACCCCACGCCCGTCCGATGAGGGAGCTGGGAACAGACCGGCACCCACCCACGGGGCCCGCACGCCCTCCCGTCGCTCGCCCCGCTCCGGGCACAGCAGGGTCCGCAGCGCCGCGGGGCTGCAGCAGCTGCCGGGACTCCCGCACTCCGCTCACCGCACGCTGCCGCCTCCGCTCCGCAGCGGCCGCCGCACCGCAAGGGACGGGACGGGACGGGCACCACGCTGCGACCCTCGCGGGGCTGAGATGCTCACACGCACAAGCACGAAAGAGAAATCGGGGGCTCCAACCTGGGAGTGACGGTGCCGCCGCCTCCTCCTCCTCCTCTTCCTTCTCCTCCTCCTCCTCCCTCTCACGCCCGACTTTTGAGGGGCTGCGGGCGCGGAGCCTCCTGCCCGCCCTGCGCTCGTGCTCCCCGGCAGGGTTAGCGCCTCCCGGGATTGGCTCACGTTACAAAAGCACCGTGAGGATTGGGGGTTTTGGGCTGGTTTTTTTTCTTTGTTTTGTTTTTTCCTCTTTTTTTTTTCTTTCGGGGTTAGTAAAACTGTGTATTCTTTCTGGGTGGGGTTTTTTTCTTTCGGTGTGTGAGAGGCATGTTGCTGCCGCGGGGGATATTCTCAGTGGTGGCTGTGCTGGAGAAGATAAATGACTGTACCTGCGCGGCAATCGCTCCCGACATCTGAGCCGGTTTCGGGTTTTACTCTGAAAACTTACAAAAGGACGCAAAATGCAACAGAAGAATGAAAACAGCCTCAACCCTGGTTCACGTGCAGTACAGAGTGCTCACCCCTGCGGCACATACGTATGGCCACAGTATCGTGATTGGACCACAGCACCTTTCCAATAAAGTTGTGGCAAATCTCCTACGGAGCTTATTGTGCCCGTGGCCAGAGCAAGACGCGCTGCTCCTGGCTCCCCAGGCTGTGGTGAAGCCCAGGCTTGCCTTTCACACACACATGGAGAGACCACCAG
Source organism: Myrmophylax atrothorax (assembly GCA_026770055.1). Lineage (NCBI taxonomy): Eukaryota > Metazoa > Chordata > Aves > Passeriformes > Thamnophilidae > Myrmophylax > Myrmophylax atrothorax. The sequence goes on along the minus strand of JAOXXN010000001.1, from coordinate 40,102,142 downwards.
GCACAGCTCTTTAGGGCAGAGGCTGACCTGAATGAAATGAGGCACTCTGCCCCTAATGGAAAAAAAATTTTTGTTACTAAGATGACACATTGTGTGGTGAATGCAGGGTGAATGGAGGTGAATGTCTCAGCTGGAGCTCTCGAGGCAGGCTCTGCCCCCACAGGGTGTGGAGGAGTGGACAGCTGTGATTTACCCCATGGCACTATGTGTGTGTCTTACAGCGCGCAGAGAGTACTTTCCTTCCCAGCACTTCCTAAAATGTTTGCAGAAGCACAGCCTACCCTGTGACTGGCAAGATGGCCTTCCCCATGGTGTCTATTTTATTGGAGAACACTGGGGTTTTCAAATCCCAAGAGGACTTTTCATGCTCTTTTTAATGGTTTTAGGTTGTTGGGGGTTTTATGGTGATGGTGCTTGTTTCCTTTTCTTACCCTCCCAAAAACTCCTAATAAACTAGGAAATGCCCATGGGGCATTCAGGATGTTACTGAAAAATACCAAAGCCAAGAAATGTCAAGGTTAAGATTACAGTTAAGCTAAACTTATATTTCCCTCTGAGCTAGTAAAGCTCCACTAACTATTTAATTGCATACTGTTTCTAACGTTTTAAAACAGTGATCTCAAATCCAGTACTAATCTGTGTACCCATGTACCATGAGTCATTTGTAGAGAAATTACGCAGTGTATGATATTGCCATGAATTTACTACAGGTTGAAGGTACCTAGCAAGAGTAATAGAGAAAATTTGCTAACAAGCATCTCTTAATGGAGATACTTTTGTTGCTTGGGGGGGTTATATCATTCAGAGGGCAAGGTCTGCTAGTAATAGAATAACTGCTGAATAAATTATTAAAAATATTCCTTAGTAAGATGGGGATTTTATACATGCACATCTGTCAAGAGTTAAGTTAATCAGACTTCTGTGGGGCTCACATGTTTTTGAACTGTTTCATCATGTTGCTGAAAAAACAGTCAATGGATG
>JAOXXN010000001.1:40068136-40080089 GCA_026770055.1 Myrmophylax atrothorax | reverse complement strand
AAAGATGACAGACCCAAACTCTTCTTGGTGTGCCAGAGGAAATAACAAAGGGCAAAACCACACATGGCAGATGGGGATGTTGAGGCTTGCCATTAGGAAAGCTCTCTCTAGCAGGCGCTCCAGAGAAGTGAGATGGCAGTTCTTGCCTTGGAGGGTTTTCACAGCTTGGCTGGATAAAGGCACAGGCGATCTAACAGTGGTAGTGCTACACTGGCATTAGAGCGGCTTTGAGGGGCATGATCTCCAGCAGTCCCATGCAGCCAGCATTTCTGTGGCTCTGTGCTCTTATTTTTTGACATAAAAATTATCAATATAGATATTGCCTATTTCATTAGCATGGATGAAATTTCCAAGAAGTTGCAAACAACCAATGCAACACTACGTAGACAACTTGCTGCAATCTAAACATGTCACCCAACTCAGAGCAATGAGTGCACAGGTTGCATGTTCAGTTGCCTGTATTTTCTGTTCAGCCAGATCATACAAATACAATTGTGCCCTTTATTAAGCTTTTCCCATCACATCGAAGGTGCTGAGGTATTAACAGACTCAGCTGTTGATTTTCTGTAATTGCTTCCAGATTCATGATTTTTGACAGGCCAAATCACCATAGATTGCTCTTCTTCTTCCTTTTTTTCCTTGGCTTGCAAAACCTCTGAAGCACTCAACATGCTTCAAACACAAATACAGTACTAAGAGGTCCTAAAGTCTATACAAATCCATAGATTGCTCTGTCAGATCCATTGCCAGCCTGCCAGACTACCACTCTGCACTTACTCATTTACAGGAAGGAGGAACAGTATAGAAACTCATCCTTGCTGAAACAGAATTGTCAAAATACGCTGGTCAGCACACCCAGTTTAAGATCTGTGAACACAGATGCATCACCATGTAACATCACAGTAGTCATTACCCTTTCTACACTTAAATCTTCTATTACTTTCCTTTAGCACTTTACCTGTTCTGCACATTGCAAAGTCATGCTATTTAGGAAACTATCTAAATGGAAAATAAAAAAAACTAACTTTCAAAAATGTTAATGTTGATAGATTTGGGGTGCATTACATTTCCATTTTCTCCGTGGCACTGCACCGTACTCCTGCTCATCCAAAGCCAAGAATGGCAAACAAATACCTTTTCTGTGCAGCTCCATGTAACCTTTTCAGACCTACTCACCACACAGGAGTGTTTATAGATAATTTTCATTGTAAGTATACTAAGATTTGCATTGTTAGTGAACTCACAGGTTGAGTGAGATTCTTTTCACCATAGCCTCTCTTTTTTCCTCTTGCCTATTTGCACAGTGATCCATACATAGCATGGCAAGTAAACCTTCCAGGGAATGTAGTGTACTTTGCAGAGAAAAAGGGTCACTGAGAGAGCCATCATCTTTTCACCAGAACGTCCCAAGCATTTCAGTATCTTTCCTATGTAAATAAAATGCATGGGTTTTTTCACATCTGATCAACCTTCCTCTCACTAGTCATAAATTAAAGATACCGTTTTCCATTTATCTGTAGTATACATAATCTTATTATCTTTGTGGAGATAAAGACATAAATCAGAAAGTAATTCAAAATTTCCAGCATTCCTCTAGTTTACAATGAATTTATAACACAGAATAACAGTGATGATAATTCTCCTACCTGATGTTTTACATAAACTTTTGACATCCTTATACCATTGACTGCTAATTTAATTAAGCTTTAGACTAACCTCCCTCCTGTTATTGAGTAGGACATTCTCACAAAAAAAATTAAAAGCATGTGATGCTTTAAAAATTTCCTCAGCAGAGATCTTATACAAAAATCAATAGGAGGATCACCTGCTTCCAGTGCACTCTTTCCCCTGAATTATCTAAGCACTCCTAAGATGTCACTTTAGAAGGGGCAATGGGGGCACATGAGAAAGAATTTTATTTGCAAATGAGGGCAAATAACCTTATTAAACCAGCTTGTGGGTGGGAGCTGGCAAACCCACCTCTTGCAGTCTATCCAGCAGAAAAATGTACCTCTTAGTTTGTTCAATCATTCAAATTTGGGTACTTAGAGACCCCACCCTCTGGAATATAAAAGGGAATTCATTATGGGGAGAGCTGCAGTAGGTTTGCTTGCTTTTCTCACTCATTTGGGAAAACAGGAAGCTTCATGCAAAGGATCTTAATATTTTTCTCAGCATAGGGCAGGTTGGTATTTACTGATTCGGCAAATCCAGTTCTGTTTACCGACACACATCATTGCTAAGAAGGCAAAGGCATTTGCATGAAACTACAACACAATGCTTAATATTGTGTTCAGTTGTTAGCTTGGAAATTTTTTTGTTATTCTAGAGGAAAAAAACATTACCCCATTTTGTGCTGCCTTCTCTCCCCACTCCTTTTTTTCTCTTCTGTCTTCCACATGCTTGTCTGATCCCTTGCCTCATTTTCACCCCACTCTGCAGCAGTTTAATGAACACCACACATCCCTAGTTTACCCATGGAAGTGTTACATGGGACAGCATCAGAAGGTTTCCTTGTACTGCCTGCCTGCAAACCACCTTTTATATCATCTTTTTGACTGTCAGGCCGTCTTCCTAGGTGGCCACACCAACCTTTCCCCACATCTTGCTGAGATGCGGCTTTTCATCGCATCTTCGGCGCCTCTTTTAGGAGCCAGAGTTCTCCAGGGCTCCCTTTCCCATTAAAATTCCTTTCCACAAGACTGCATTTACCAATTCTTCGAGCAGGCTGAAGTCTTCTGCTTTAAGTTCATTAGTCCACTGCTTTTGCTCCCTCCTCTCCTGAAACTCGAGAGCTCTGCTGATTTGTGATCTTTTCCACTCAGATTGCCTTCCTCCAGCAGCAGCCTCTCAACCAGTTTTCACACATTAACCAGCAGCAAAACGCAAGCCACCGGGTACAGCTGCATAAGCCTCATGTCACTGGCACAAAAAGCTGCTCTATATCCACAAAACTTCAGGGATGGGCCACGCCATGTGATTGCCTCCCAAACACATATCTAGGACAGAGTTTCTAGTGCTGTGGGGTGTATCCTACAGGAGGTACGGGCATCACTTCCCCATGTCTCCTGCTGCATGCAGGAATCTGGCTCAAGGTATCAGCTCACCATGGCTAATGCAGGACGTTTGCAGCTCTGCTATCAACCTCCTAGTCTCCATGCAAGGAATTCCCCTAGGAGTCAGAAACCAGCTCAAATGCTTTGGCTCTGTGCTATCCCCACTCCCTAGAAGCCCTAGGATGTAACTGATTGGAAAGAGAAAGATCTGGGAGCTTAAAAGCTGCTCAAAGGCCCCATCTCCAAATCGATGCACTTCTTTCCTCAGTAAAAAACATGCATTCAGATGCAGATATTGATTTTGCACAGTTCTCATCTTGGATGCTGAATTTCTCTCTGAAGTCAAGGGAAGTGGCTTCAGGCACCCAGCAACACTTAAAATCTTAAGCAGGTTGTCTTAAGAAAGGGCAACAAAACCCCCAACACAACCCAGAAAACCCCAAGACATATAGATCTGAAATGCAGCATTTAGAAAAACAGGACAAAATAATTTTGCCTGGATTTCTCCCAGAAACAGCCACTAAAATTCTCTGTTAGCTTAAAGATCAAGAAAATTATCTTTTACTTCCACCCACATCATCTTACATGGTATTTTAAACATAATATTATTCACCATGATTTTTCACTTCTAATTGTGAAGTCCTTTCACTACTTTTATTTCTAAGTGCAAAGCTTAAAAGAACTAAGTAAAACTCTTACCAGTGTCAAATCCCTCCAGTTTAGAGGTTTGGGAGCACTGAACTGCCATTACCATTTAACATAAAACCTGATTTTTGTGGCTCTCTGTCTTGCTTTTACTTTTCTCCATTTATTACCTTCTTTCCTTTCTCCACTTTCTATTTGAGACTGTCAAGGAGAAAGCAAAGTCCGACTCCCACACTGAAATGCTTCACCTGCGGAGCCTGCTGAGAGTGAAATTGAGAAAGGACAGCACCAGCTCAGGCAATTCCACTCACAGCGGGCACTTGCAGGCGAAGCACTGCCATAAAATGGAGCAAGGTTACTTGCCTGCTGCCTCCCAGCACAAGTCACCAGCTGATAGCTGCTTCTTTCATGATCTTTTTCACTCATCTCCTGGCAGGCACCACTTGCTCTGACCCCAGTGCAAGAGGCAGGAATTGGCCACGTAGACCAGCATTAACTAGCAGGGGCCAAGCCCAGGTAAGTGCTCCAAATGTTGAACACTGGCTGAAGCATGGCGTGGCCACTGGACTGCTGGAAGCCTTCTTCAGGTCACCTTCTCAGCAGTGGCATCCCAGGGAGGATTCCTGCAGTCCCACTCACCTTACTGGGCAGCACAACAGTCCCACAGAGCTGTCACCACTGCAACCACCTGATAGGACAAAGCCAGCTTGTATAGGTTTCTGTAACATCTGTCTTGGTTACCAGCTGGATGCTTGATGTAATTTAGGACAACCTATGTATCATTTTAGCTGATGGCTCCCATGGATCTGTTTCAGCACAGGTTTGATCCCAAAGGGCAGGGATGTTATCACTCCAGCACCACTTTGCCCCAATCCCGCTTTCTCCACTATTTGAAAAACTTGCTATTAGAGGACACTTTTTCCTCAGGTCAGGTTATTTTGATAGGAATATTCCTCAGAGCCTGATTGACATCAGGGCTGAGGCTTTTCCCTAAGATGGGTTAGTGTAAAGAGTAGTCATAAGGGAAATGTGGTGATGCAAGGTAGGGAAATGTAGCTCTGCCATCCACCCCTTTTTTCAGCACTAGGAGTAGAGGATGGAACTTATAGCTACAGATTTGAAACAAATGAAAAATACACTTTTTTTTCTTTTACACAATTCATCAGATATTTATTAAGGTAATGACAGTATTTCATACCCAAGATCAAAATATTTTGAAATCCAAAAAGGCCTAAGACTTTAAGGGTAACAGTCACAGTTGCGGTGACATCACATGGATAAAGCAGGCTTAAGAGTTATGACAAACAACCTTTCTCATACTTCCGGGCATAAAATTCCAGGAATTGAAGGGACTATTGAGAAACTCCCTTTCTAAACAGTCCTTCCTATAGCATGCTTGTTAGACACCTAAATACCAGGCATTGACAGACATGGTAAAGCAATTCCTGCAGCACTAGTGGGGGAAAACATTAGGACAAATACTCTTTCTACGAGTCAAAAAATACTCAGTATACCATTTACAAAATTCAAGGACTGAAATTAAGACCTAAGGAGCACGGTGCAAACTCTATGTACGAGAATATCCAAATCCTAATTTGTCACATAATTCTCAACTGATATTACTGGGAAAATAAACCTCAGAAGAATTTAACTGCCCTGATACTTTCATGTCTAGATTTCCAGCAGACGCATCCAAATCAGCTCTACAGCCTTCACTGCCTTGTTCCAGAAGGCTTCCCTCGATCTGAATTTTATAAACGTGTTTCACTTTACAAACATGCAAAATTCACCAGGAATACCAGGAACTGGCCTTGGGTAAAGACCTTTATGAATGAATGTGGCTGATTGCATGTTAATATATCATGCCACAGAAGGATACAGGCCTAGGGCAGAATAGTTGACAAATGTGACCACAGATTACCTGCTAATAACCAAGTGGTGTCTGTGTGTGTGTGTCCCTCTGTGTTCCCAGTTATGGACTAGAAGCAGATGATCACATTTTTTAAAAAAATTGTTTGTTCCCAAAAAAATCTACTTTAACTCTTGTCAAAGATCCCGATCAGCCTTCTTGAAGGAAAAAAGCCCACAACAGATTCCTCTTTTCCCAGTTCATAGAAAACCGTGACCACCAGGAGCAATATTTAAGCCAGAAAAATTCAACAATCTTGGATATTTAAGCTTACAGTGGAACTTTTAATCACTGACCATGCACACTGCTGAACAGGTAACCACCTCAAGTGATTTGGGGCTCATAGAGCTATAAAAAGAAAGCATTCCCCTTTGTTTTATCCACAGACATATTCCCGTGTAAAGGTTTGTTTCTTTGCAATCCCTGTAATTGGTACTGATGTTAACAGCAATTATGTTCTTACACTCTGAGGGCTGAACACTCTAATTGGTGCAGCCTGAACCAGACCCGCTCCCAACATGGGAGACGTGGGCCAGGCAGGCAGCAATCTTCCCACACTTCCTTTTGTGCAGGTTTAAAACCCACTAGGGACCTCACAGAAACCTTACCTATAGCAACTGCTGAAGAGACTCATAAATGTAGCTGCTCCCGAGGCCCCAAGTGCTCAGACGGCACCAGCTGGTGCCACGTGTCCCTCCTCCCTCCTGGAGGAGTCTGGTTAGTGTTTGCTGCCAGGAATAGCTGCGCCCCTCTCAGCACACTCATTTCTCCAAAGACTCTGCCCCACTGGTCAGACAAAAGAGTCAGCAGAGCTTAATTTAGCCTTGCATATATGGTGATAGTCTCAGTATTTTCCTTTTAGATGTAATTCATTAGTTGCTTTTACCTGACAGAGCTCTTCTTTGCCTATTTTATTCAGTAAGTCCTTTCTCTGTAGCCAGTCAGGTACTGGACTGTTGCATATTTTTAGTGCCCTAGGAAACAGAGAGGGGAAAGGATATAGGCCTTGATAGCATAGCAAAAGCCTGGAAGGAGTTGTGTTAAACATTATTTTGAAGTTGGTCATAAAGTCACAGGAAGTGCTCAATCTAATGCCTGAACAAAGATTAAAAAAAAAAAGAGAGAAGGGCACAAAACCAGACTTGCAAGTCATAAAAGCCAAACAAATTCAGCAATGGTACAACCACAGGAGTTTCTACACACCTTGTGACCTTGTGACTACTCTGAACACTGCACTGTTTACTTGGGTGGTGAACTGGCTGCTGCACTAGAGGATATGCTTTCCTTCAAACACTGGAGCTCTGTTCTGCTGAAGGAGAAGCACACCTCACATGCCACCAAGCCCTGCAGAGTATTCACAGGTTGCAGTCTTGAGCTGCTGGAGGTCAGCACCTGGCCACTGAAGGACCCTGCCTTCGGAGAGAGGCAAACCAGCAGGACCTCTGCCCTGGTACCTCACAGCTGGCGCTGCCATCCACCTGCATGGATTGCTCATACAATGCCTTCACTCCCACAGGTAACATGGTCATTGACAAGCTGCTATTGCCATGGAAGCTTTGGATCCACAAAGGACTGGGGCACCTGATGTGCTTGACTTCCAATTCAGATACAGTCATAGCTCTCCTGTAATAGTGCTCTGCTGTCATCCCACTGAGGAGGAACACAGACCCCTCCGTTTTAAGGCTCAGAGCTCCCTAGAGGTTGTTCAATCACTTGCAGAAGTACCTTATGCTTAGCAGGATGGTATTGTTTGAATCTTCTCAGGCCAAAGTAGAATCAATCTTTACAAACCATAATCCTGCACCTGTTTCATCTGTGAGAAGTTCTTAGACACACTGGATACACCTGCTATGGCGGGGGGGAGCAGAAATTATTACCAGCAATGATTGTTAGCCCTGCCATCTGGGACTTCAATTCATCCACCTCCAGCTGATTAAGTCTTGACCCTTAGTTCTCATTTTATAGGAAAATGGCCAATCTAGCAGTGTACGGGCTACTTAATAGCAGGGGATTTTCCACAAAATATGAATGACAAATATGGAATTTGTCATTATTAGTGCCAGTTGTCTTGGGAGAGAAAAAGAGCAAACTTAGTTACAAAACTCTGAATTTCAGTTCCTAGGCAAGATTCTGGTTCCAGGCTGCAAACAAATAGTTTATATTAATATTTTAAAAAAAGAGAAAGTTGAAATTACAATGAGCAGCAAAGTGGATGTTAGTTGTATCCAGTCAGCACCCTAAATGTTATGCAGCAGAGTATTATTTTGCTCTTCTGGTACTAAAATTGTAACTGCACCCGTAAAACCTGTAGTGGGGGAAACAACTTTGTGCTTGCACCTGCCAGGATTATTTATCTGTTCCAAGCAAGTCAAACATACTCACAACTTGGCTGCTAAGGTGCTACAGTGAGAAAAGTGGGATACAGTGCCTTCAGGGAGAGGAGGGAACATGCTAGGAGAAGGCAGTAGCCACGAGCTGTAGGATACAAGAAACTTTCAAGGATTTGTTTCTGAAATCAAGAACTAAACTGTAGGAGCTGTGAATCCTCAAACAAAGGTGGAACCCCTTGGAGACCAGACATGAGCAGCAAAAGGTGGAACCACCACAAGAATAGCAAATGTTATTCCCAACAGTTTCTGATAAAAAGAAGGGTAATAGTTTCTGCTAAAAAAGAGGGTAACACTTTTCAAGGAGTGATGCTTACTTTCCCAGCAGTTTCTGGACACTCTATATTCTTATCTTCATATTTTCTTGCCACAAGAATTTATCAGGAAAAGACCTGGGCTGTTCTTTTGCTTTGGCTTCTGTTGGTTCATTAGTATCTGAAACAATATTTTTTTTCTGTGTTTTATTTCAATCTCTCATAACCTTGGAATTTCTGATGATAAAAACCTGTGATACTTGTTCTTCTGGTACTAAGACCACACCTCCTGAACTGTAACCTACGGCTATCAAACCCATAGCAGGGGAATTTAAGAAGAGAAATTATTGAGCAAATTACCACTGAAGTTCTCAATAACTTAGAGAAGATGGGTTTTGCCCACCCTCAAGTTGGATCTCAAGGACCATGGCCATTCCTGGGATGATAACCCATGGTTATAGTTGCTCCAAAATAATACAGCCTGTAGACTGGTTTTCCACATCACCTTCGTAGAGCAGAGAGGAAGGAGCATCATAGCATATGGCACCACATCCACTGAAAATACTGTTTGAACCAAGTGGCAAATCATCCCTTAAAATGGCTGAATCAGCAGGTTTTGCCATCACAAAGGCAGAGTAAAAGGAGAGATTTAAGCAGATCACAAAATGCACCACAACTCCTACTCATTGTGCAGCTTTTAGAGCGTTCTCAAGGAAGAAGAGGATTAAATGGGCAAAGGCTTTTAAATATTCTCTCATGCGAAGGAATGGAATTAGGCCCACAAAAGTAATTTGCTTGGAATATTAACCTGGGAAATGGGAGATATGTTTGAACTCCCTTGTGGCAGAGAAGGAACTGAACTTGGGTCATTTACAACCTGATTATCCTAACCATGAGTAATTTTAAATAAAAAGAGGGAACTGGGATTTCTTCTCCAGCTGTGCTTGTCATGAGGCTTGATCTTATAATTGTGCTCTTAGGATATCTACGGGATGAGACAAGTAGGAATTGGAGTAAGAAAGGTAGATGAACAACTTAAATTTTAAATACATGGAGAGTTCAAAAATATCTAATGTATATGCTATACATTAACATGCATTTATCTCAAAGAATGGTTTGTGTAATGTAGAAACTATATGAAAACTTATTAAAATTATCTTACTTAAGGACTATATTATGTGACCTAGGTGTTTAGATTCACAGAATCACAGACTATCTGAGTTGGAAGGGACCCACAAGGATCATCAAGTCCAACTCTTAAGTGAATGGCCCACATAGGGGATTGAACCCATGACCCTGGATTTATTACAACCAAGTTTTAACCAACTGAGCGAATCTCAGGGTCACTACTCAGCTCTGGTCAGATGCTGTAAGAATTGACCCACCTGAAGCTTCACCCTTCCCTACACAGGTTGGGCACTGCAGCCAGGTATCTCCCTCCCTGCCTTCTCAGGCACTGGGACATTGTGTTGCAGGATACAGGCCTTAGGCAGCACCTTAGCTGCCTACAGACTTTGGCTCTGCATGAGATCGTGTGAGCAACTTGTGTGCTCCTCAAACCTGTGATAAATAGAAGAAAGGAAATGACACATGCTGTGAGAATCAAGGAAATTAGTGGAAATGTAGCATTTATAAATATAGTTTTTCATGAGAGGGTGTTGTTTGGAGTTTCTGAAGTTGCACAAATCCGAACTGATGAAAAATATGAGGAAACAGGGAAAGGTGGAATAAGAATCTGAGCAATGTCCTCTCCTACATTATCAAAACAGACTTTTTATGTCTGCCACTTCTCTAGGTTTTTTTGGTGGGGACTTTTTCTGACAGATCATGCCACATGACAGCAGCCATTGGTGATATGGCAGGAACATGGATTCAGCTTGTTCTAAACATTCAGCTGCAATGGGAGTCCACCACAGCCCACAACTGTCTGTCTGTCTGTTTCCTCCCCAGCTCCAGTGAGCGAGCAGGTACATCTCACCTGGGAGTTTAGTTTGAAAACCGTGAAGAAATAAACTTGGAGAATTAAAGAAAAGACAGGGGTGTTGTTTGCTCTGGATGTGGTGTGGGCAATAACATGCCATGGCCACACATTGTCTGGGTTTGGAGGCCATCCTGCCTCCCTGACTACCCAGCGGGGCAATGGCTCCCTGCCCAGCTGTGCCAGTCATCATTTGCCCCCAGGAGCTCATGGGCACAGAAGTGAGCAATAGAGATCAGTTTACATTTTGGAGGAAAGTTTTCATAATTTTGTAAAAAATAAGCCTCCCCTTTTCAGACCACAACCATATTGCCCTGCCTCTAAAGGAAGTTTGTGTTTTATTTCAGGGCTGTGAGATTAACTTTATATTCAAATAACCCCTTCCACACTTAGAAACACTTGAATTGAAAACTATAGGGAACTCAAGGGTATTAGCAAGAGTAGCTGGGTGTGGTGGACCCCTCCTCCAGGTGACATCCTTGAGAACTAAAAAACGCACACACAAACCAAACAAACAAAACCCCAAAACAAAACAAAAAACAACCAGATAAAATTTATTTTTTAAAAAAGACAACATTTATTTTAAAAAGAGCAAGGACAGGTGTGAAGCCAGCGCAGCCTGACAGGGTTGGGATCCCAGACAGGGGATCCCAAGTGGCTTCTCAGTGCTACTCCCCTTGCCCAAGGACATTCACAGAATCACTGAATGGATCAGGCTGGAAGGGACCTCAGTGGGTCACCTCATCCAACCTCCCTGCTCAAGCAGGGTCATCCCAGAGTACATGGCACAGGATTGTATCCAGAGGGTTCCTGAGTATCTCCAGTGAGGGAGACTCCACAACCTCTCTCATCAATCTGTTCCAGTGCTTGGTCACCTGCACAGCAAAGTTCTTCCTCATATTCAGGTGGAACTTCCCGTCCATCAGTTTCTGCTCATGCCTCCTGTCCTATTGTTTGGCACCACTGAGCAGGGCCTGGCTCCATCCTCTCCTTACCCTCCCCTCAGATACTTATAGTCATTGATGAGGTCCCTCTCAGTCATCTCTTCTCCAGGCTGAACAAGCCCAATTCCCTCAGCCATTTCTGATAAGGGTGATGCTCCAATAACCATCTTTGTTGCGCTCCGCTGGACACTCTCCAAGTCTCCTGCACTGAGGAGTGCAGACCTGGACACAGCCCTGCAGAAGCGGCCCGGGCAGGGCTGACCAGAGGGGCGGGATTCCCCCGCTCCCTGTTGGCAGCGCGGTTCCCAGCCCATCCCGCAGCGCTCCCGGCGCGCTTCCCAGCCCATCCCGCAGCGCTCCCAGTGCGGTTCCCGGCCCATCTTGAAGCGCTCCCGGCGCGATTCCCAGTCCACCCCGGAGCGCTCCTGGGCGGTTCCCATCCCGCAGCGCTCCCGGCGCGGTTCCCGGCCCGTTCCGCTGCCTCCCACCGCGGTTCCCAGACCATCCCGCAGTGCTCATGGCGCGGTTCCCGTCCCGTCCTGGAGCGCTCCCGGAACAGTTTCCACCCCGCAGCGCACCCGGCGCGGTCCCCATCCTGGCGCGGTCCCCATTCCGGCGCGGTTCCCATCCCGGCGCGGTTCCCATCCCGTCCCGCAGCGCTCCAGGCGCGGTTCACATCCCGGTGCGGTTCCCATCCCGTCCCGCAGCGCTCCCGGCGCGGTTCCCATCCCGACCCGCAGCGCTCCCGGCGCGGTTCCCATCCCGGTGCGGTTCCCATCC
>JAOXXN010000001.1:40015978-40032021 GCA_026770055.1 Myrmophylax atrothorax | reverse complement strand
GTTTCTGAGCACTGCTTGGACAACATTAAGGTTTGGGGGAAGGGGGGGTGGGGGTGGGTGGTGTTTGGTTTTGTTTGGTTTTGGGGTTTTTTGTGTTTTTTTTTCCAATCTGCTCCCTGCAACGGGTAGGCTGAGGATGCAAAAGAAGTTGTGAGGAGACAGAACCTTGGCAGTTGACCCAAACTGACCAAAAGGACATAGCAAAAAATATAATATTTTGCTCATCATTAAAAACTGTGGGGATGTAGCCATTGCACAGAGACTAAATGGGCATACCTGTGGGAGATGGTGAAGGGTTACCTTTGCATCACTTGTTTGGTTTGGGGGATTTTTTCCCTTTCCTCCACCCTTTAAACTGTCTTCATCTTGACCATGATTTTTCTCAAATTTTGATTCACATCTGCAAAAAGAAGTATTTCCCTTACAGCTTGAGATTAAATGTCACTCCATTGAAATCATGACTTAAATAACAGCCTTCTCATATGTTTACAACACAACAGCTAGCTTAAGATTTACCTGTATGATTACTTTGGGAACTGTATTCAATGATAAGTAATTTTCTCTATTCACAGTATATGAAAAAATAAGTTATCCTTTGTGAAGATTATTGAGTGAATATAGAATTGGAATAGTATAAAACAGAATGGAAAAAAGCAGAAGGAAATCTTCTGAACTCAAAGAACTTCAGAAAAATTAAAATTTCCTATTTAAATTAGAAGTCTAGTATTAGTAATTTGGCATTGTAGTATTAACTATTTAAAAAAATGATAAAAAATGAAAACTGAAGATGAACAGCTTGTAGCAAATATGAACAGTTCTAAATGCTGCAGCTATTTCACAGGAATCATTTTGTCTCCACCATATACCAAAGTGGTAGTGAATGTCAAGCTAGTTAATCACAGCCTTTTTTCCTTTCCTAACTCATAATCTTTTTCTGTGGCTTTCCTCTCTCCGCTGCCTCAATCTCCATTAAAACTATACAGAATGCTCAAAGGGCAGAGCTTGCTAAAAGCACTCATGGGAGGGCCAACATGCAAAATACATGTGACAGTTCATTATTTTCAGGAGTAAGTACAAGCAGCATTGTGAGAATATTTTAAATAAGCAGTGAATAAATATAAACCAATACACGCTGATCATAATATATCCAGAAGAAATTTTATTTTTAATTGTTATTTTAATATTTTGGTTGACTTCATTGATTTTTTTTTTTATATATGTGAGCCTTGCAACCTGATTTCTAACACAAAGCAACAGGGAAAATGATAGGAACACAAAACAAGTATCTGGAATCACAGAACTGTGCACCCTGCAGGTCAAAGTGAATAAATCCAACCAGTTAATGGATTTCATTTACTGTGTATCATGCTTTTGTTTGCTTGTTTTGGCTTGTTTTGTTTTGTTAGAAGGGAGTTTAGTTTGTTTTTGTTCTTTAACTTTTTTAAAAATTTTTTTCTTTTTTTTCCAAAAGGTTATGTAAAATTGAAATCACTTGCCCGTTTACTAGTATCTACTGATAAGAATTACTTTATTGACTCAAAAATCTCCTTTTGACCAAGGATCTGTACCTGATACATAGTTTTCAACATGTAGTTATAGCTAAGTTTTTGCTCCCTAGAAAAGTTCAGGAAATAAATAAATAAATAAATTAAATGTGTAAGAATGCTCTACCCAGACATTTTATCTCCTTCAATTAAGGTTATGTAATATAATATTAAAGGATAAAGGGACATGTAATCCCAAACAGCAACAGTTTTACAATTTCCCAGTGTGATAAGTAGGTGTAGACATTGCCCGATTTATATCAAAAAAAAGGAATCCTTTTTCATTTCTGCACACTGAGGAGTATTCATGACTAAAAGTCTAAAGATACATATTAACAAGGTAAGCCAAATTAATGAGGAATAATACACATAGACAAAAATAAAATGTACAAAATGAAACTGTGACAGAAAACGGTAGGCAAAAATATAAACAAGAAGCAAATAACAATTTGCTTATATGTAAAAAGAACTATTTTTTTTTCAATAATTATATTTGTCTTACCCTCATAAATGACAAATTTGAATCAGCCTTTCAGTAAAGCGACGTTCTGTTATGGGTTCACCTAGGTGGGCGTAAATTTAGGTTTTAAAGTCCAGACTAGGCCTGGAATTGTCAAGTGACTTGAGCTAGGCTGGGCTAGCTGACAGCTGACTTCTTCTAACCAATGATAATGTATTCCATATGATATTGACATCACCACAAAAGGGAGTAAAATCCAGTGTGTGGGTGTGGCTCAGTTAGTTGCTTCCCAGCTGTGGTCCCAGCAAGACACACTGTGCCATCCTAAGAAGGACCGGAGGCCCAAGCCCAGCACCAGCTCACCACTATGTTATCTTAGGGAAGTAAAAATGTTTGTTCTTAGTCTTTTTGCTTAAGTCTTTCTGGCGATTAAGTTTCTAAAGTGATTTGTAGTTAGAATGGTAGAATTTGTGCTTACTGAGGAGTGGGAAGTTATTTCTTGTTATACATAACTTGTGTAAGTGTGTGTTATATTGTAGTTTTCTTTCAGTTTTTTCTGTGTAAATATATAGTTAGTTTCAGCATAAACCTAGTTTGGAAGTTTTTTTTTCCCCTCCTTCTGTTCCTCCTCTTGCCTGGTTGGGGGGGAGAGGAATACTTTCTCTCTGGTTTGGACAGTTGGCACTTTGCCAGCTCAAACCAAGATACCCTTGTAACACATTATTGCCTCAGATAATTTTAAAAGATTTTCTAGAATTTAGTCTTCTGGTGTGTGTCAGGGCATCTAAAAGTTCTTCTGCATACTGTATCTGTTCTTCAGATCTCTTGGGAGGCCTGTGGGTTTAAAATACTGGCCCTTTCCAAAATCTTACCATACTACCCAGTATTTTCTTAAAATGTACTTACTGCAAGGATGTCTGAGAAAATGTAAATTAATAGGAGAGTTAAGAGGTAGGACAAATGGTTCAGCTGCATGAAGACAGAGTATATTTAGACAAAATGTAGCAGTTCAGAAAACTGTCAGGTTTTTGGTGGCTGATAAACAATTTTAAAACTGGTTCTTTGGAGTCTGAAAAAAAAAGTGACCATTGCTGCCAAATTTAGTCTCAAAGGAATTCTTGGTCCAAATTGTGTTGTGAAAAAATGATAGGGGATTTTTCTTTCTCTAAGAAGGAAGAAATGAAAAAGCAGCTTTATGGCAAGCTGTCTCTCATGGCAAGCTCCCTGGCCCATCTTTAGCCTGGTAGCTTTCCTTCTTACTCAAAAGCTTGAATGCCCATAAGTCCTCAGGTTTCTGCAGTCATACAAGATCACATGTGCCCTCAGCTGCTTGGCTGGAGTTTTGCAACCATTATCCTAAATATTAGTTGACTGTGAACTAGTCATGGACAGTATCTTGATGCTTTTTGTGCGATTTTCAGGTAAAAGGCAGTGACAGATGACTTCAGGAAAAGTCTGGAAGTGAGGATGAGAGGTGAAACAGGATTGAATTCAGGCAGGCTTCTGGGGCACTCGGTTACACTGATTGGGATATCTGTTCTGAAGGGATGGGAAACACCAACCACGTCCCGTTTGAATAGACATACAAATCAAAAATAGGAGATGCTATGGATGTGAAATACTGTTTTGCTAATACTAGCAAAGGCAAAATTACCAATCTAAGAAGAGTAGGGTGGACAACATCTGTACTTAAAGCAAGGTAGGGGAGAAGTGAGAAACCTTGAAAGGAAGTGGCTTTGGTGTATCTGACTTTGGTCAATAGAGTGGGAAGTAGTGGTCAAATTTTTCTGCAAAGCTTTGTGAGATTGCTAGGGAAGGGCTGCTGCAGCCAGTCCTGATGACACGGGTAGTGCAGGTGAATTGTTACTCGGCTGAACCTGAAATCTTGTAACGGAAGTAAGGTAAATCCTTAACAGCTGGCAGATGTTTTTGTATTTGATGGCTGATTAAACATAGTCCTAAGCATACAATCGCAGCACGGTAGAACAGGCCAACTGTTGTTATTTGGGGATTGGGTTGGTTTTTGGTTTTTTTTTTCTTTCATTTGAATGTTACTGCAGTGTTTGGTTTCGGGTTCCTGCTCCAGGAATGCATGAGCTAGAACTTTAGTAAGCTTAGCTCGTGTGGGACAGACGTATCCCTGAGTTTATGCCATGAAGTTACAGGCCATCCTCTTTCTGTTTGGACACCTGTACCAGTCTGGACAATACCTTCATTTCTGGGGGCAGCTGTATCTCTGGCTCCAACAGCACAACACAATTATGTATTTTCTTAAATAAATGAAGATTACTTGCGCAGAGGTGTTTTAGTCTTCTCCCAGCTATGCTGTTTCCTACTAATTTAATTTTTCATTTTTAGTAGCATGCTGTTTCTCCTTATGTCAACAGTTATTAGTGATCTACTTATTTATGTATCTCCATAAATCTGTATTCCTTAACAGAATCCTGAAATATTTCTGCTGTTACCTCATATATTGACTTCAGGCACATGTGCCTACACCAATGTGTGACACTTGAGATTAAAGCACAAACCTTCAGGCACTACTGAAGCCGTAATTTATCAGTTGATTACTGTATAGCTGCCATCATGCACTTCTTTCTTCTTATGGAAAACATCTGAACTCACTGTTGATGCGATGAAAGTAGTTAACTGCTTGTAAATCGGATAAGACAGGAGATTACAAATGAAGCCTGTCATGTTTGGGTGATGGTACATTCTTGCCACTTGACAGGATTCAAGCACTTTGAAAATGCAGGTAAAGTTCTTCCGTGTGAGGTATTTGAGCATCGCCTGCTGGCCACAGCACAGACAAGTATAGGGTGCAGGAGCGGAGTCAAGGGATAGGAAGGCTTTACCAGAGCAGTCTACTGGAGGGGCTTATCCTTGGCATTAGATCTTTAAAATGTATGCTCACTTCAAAGTTTCTGGAAGTGGGCAGCCAAAAGTCATGGCGAAGAACAATAACAGTTAATTATGCAAGTGATTTATCAGTGCATGTGCTAACATTGTGTCTCCTGCATCTAGTACAGGCAAGCTGCTAGCAAGGGTCCTTCAGGGTTCACCATGTTTCAGCCTTGCTTTATAGGATTAATTGTCCTTACTCAGGAAGCTGTTCTGATACCTTCAAACAGTTTTCTAAGTTCACTACAAAAGGGTGCTCCGGAGGGGAGCCCACAGGGTGTCCTGAGAGTTTGGACAGCCTAGGCAATGAGAAAGGCCAAATGCCATGTCCCAGCTTCATACATTCAGCAGGGTCAACTCCCCAGTTTTGAACAGTTCAGTACAACTGTTGAGTTGCTGCTGCTGCAAGACTTAGTGTGGCTTCTGGGGTGTGGTTTGGGTTTGTTTGTTTTGGGTTTGGTTGGGGTTTTTTTGCGGGGCGTAGGTTGGTTGGGGGGTTTTGTTTAGGGTTAGGGGTTTTTTTTTCAGTGATAAGAAGACAGTTTTATTTTTAAATTTCATCTCTATTTTGGGGAAATGATTAAGGTAGAGAAGATACTCTTCCTGATATTTTTCCCAACTTTCCATTACTATCTTTTGATTTGTACACAATTATGCATTTTGTTGAGGTACATGAAATCATTAAAGTGACTCAGCTGCAACTATGTGAAGAAATAAAACGTGCCTGTGAGAAGAAAAGTGATATCCCAGCAGGGCAGCCACACGCACACACAGCCTGGCCTCTACTTGCCCTCAGTGTTGCAGAAGATGAGTGAGCTGCTCATTCTCTGGAGGTCAGTAAAGACAGGTGGGCCGTGTTCTGCTCCTGCCTATTGCACGCACTAGGTATCTGTTGTCCTGGGATATTACTGAGGAGGCCCATTCTTTCCCTTTGTAGCCCAAGGATACAAGCAGCAGTGTATGGTTGTAACATTTCTTCTCCAGCCCTGCTTAAAGCTACAAAACAGATGACTCAGAAAGTCAGATCCATTTCCTACCTTTTTCTGCAGGTTCTCAGAAGCAGTTCTCTGCTTTTTCACTGGAAACATCTCTTCTCTGCCCACTGCAGCAAGGCTAGCGAGACAGCTGGGAAGAAATGAATGTTTTGTTCTGTTGCCCTTCCCCTGGCATCTGCTGGCTGCAGTGGCAGTAACAGAGCTAAGTAACAGAGTTATGTGTGTGTTCTGCTGCTGCATGATGTCAGATCAGTGCAGCCCCGAGGCAGGTGCAAGGCAAAGAGGAAGCAGCGGGTGGTCTTAAATTTGCTGTTTATCCCAGAAAGCTGGGTAACACTAGACAAAAATTACAGAGAGGAAAAAAGAGGCTTCCTTCCCTTCAAGAAGGACAATATCCAGACCCAGGGGGGCAGAGCCCAAATGAATTGACTAATGTACCAGGAAAATTATGTTTTATTAAACCCAAGTCTTTTCTGTCAGTCTCTTACCAGTTTCAAGTGGGGATTTTTGCTGAAAGAGACGTGTTAAATGCAGAGCTGAATTTCTGAACAGACCAAGACAAGCAGACAAATTTAGGCAGATTAAGATGTGACTGTAAATCCGCAGAGATTTTCTTGACCAGTGGATTATTTAGGGTTAGTGTGTCTGTCTTTTCTGTCTTTCAAAACAGCTTTACCAACAGGTTTGTGAAATCATTGCTGCACAGAATGAGACAGAACTTGCTGTCTCAGTGTTTGGTTAGACAGGACACTGTCTCCCGTTTCACTCATCCCTGACACTTCTGAAGAACGCTGGTAAAATAACCTGAGCAAGCCATTTGCCATGTAATTGCATGCAGGAATACACTTCTGATTGCTGTAAGTGCACAATGTCCAAATAAACAAATACCCAGCAGCCCCCACAGTCTGATGGGCCATCTCTATGCAGAGCTGGAAAGGGAAAAATGTACCCTTGGAGTCCTCAGTGAAAACACTGCCAGATAAAAAGGGGATAAATAGGAAACAGAAACTGCATGAAAAGTGTTAGAGTTCTAGGGCTGCAAATAGATGACAGCAGAGACAAATACTCCCTCTTGCACTTTTTCTCAACTTTGAATCTCTCAGCCTGGAGCAAATACAGATAAAGCTGCAATACTGCTAGTTCATGTATGGTATATAGCATAAATCCATCTAAGTCAGGGCTAGTTGCACCAAAAGAAGGTCGTGGAAGAACAAATAAATATGTTCTTAGAAGTTTTACAAGAGTGAAGAGCTCTATTTACTGCAGTTAAGCTTCAAAAGAAAATCTGAGCTGTCTGGAATAAAAGGGAAAAGAAACTTGGGTAATTTGAAAATTTAAGGTGGTATAAAGTATAAATTGTATTAAAATGATGTTGCTGGTACAAAACATTTCTTGAAATTTTTTATGGGTTTTGGTAAATTTATTTGGAATATCAAGGAACTGGGCATTTTCAGAAATTCATGATGCAGAAGTTAATATTGGAGAAGTTTGTTCTTGTTAAAAGGACAGAGTACATGAAGAAAAGGAAAAGTGCTGTCATAACCCAGCTTAAGCATGGCCTCTGTCCAGTTCACAGGCACACTGGTACACAGCTCTCATGCCTCCTTGAGTTACAGATCCTTGAGAACAGTAAAAATCCTGAGATCATGCCCTCAGCCCCACCCAAGCTCTGCTCTTTTGTGAGGCTGTGATCTGATACGTTTCAGACTTTCTTTTGGCCTCCTCTCTTCCATCACCCAGAGAGGCTGGATTTTGCAGTCAGAGGGCCCAGTTTGGTAGGGAGATGTTCCAGCCCTTTGCATTTATTTGTGTGGATGCAAACATGGTTTTTTTGCTTTTATTTTTTAACACAGCTTCAATACAGTAGCCCCACGCTGATGAGTGGAGGCATAAGAAGAAGAAGATACGCCTTATTGCCTCCATGTCTTGCTAGCAGTGGCAATATCCACAGCAGGGGCAAGAGACATTCAATAGGGCTAACAGAGAGCAGTAATTATTACTTGCTAACTTTGGACCATTGTTCCATCATCTCACCACCTGTCCTGGCAGGTGAGTGGTTTGGTTGGGGTTTTGTTGCAGTTCTTCCCCACTTCTCTGTTGATCATTGTCACAGAAACTCCTGTTGAAATTTCGGTTAGAATCTGCAGGTCACTGTCGGTCGTTAACACATGGAGGTCTTTGGGAAGCAGCACTGAAGTCTAGTAAAGAGTCACAGGTTGGTATCAGAGAATCAGTAACATTACAAATTAGATTTCTAAAATTTAGCATTTTTGAGGGGCCAGGTTTATTCCCGTAGATGAATACTGACATGATTTTTACACGTGGAAGAGATTGAACTCATACTATGGTCACCAAGCGTAGCAGTCTCATTTTCAACTATTCTGTTAAAAACTGAGAAAGTAAAGGCTACTCCTAAATATCTCAGTGCCATGATGGTTAATCAGGCCAGCCGGCGTTATCTGTGAGATACACAGGCGGCTGTCATAGTAGCTGTCACTCACAACAGCATTAAGTATAAACCACAGCATTAAAATAACAAACAGAAGAGGAAAGCTGGGCTGCAGAAGGATTATCCTGGGCCCCATCAGTACAGAAAACACCATGTGATCTTCTTCACAAAATGGTAGTCAATCGCTTGGTTGCGTGGCAGTGAGTGATCCCCTGGTGAAACTCTGGAAAGCAGCCTCTTCTCAAAATTACTCTTGATAGAGGTTTTTATTTTCTGCTTAGAACACAGATTTAGAAGTTTATTTCAGAATTTCTGAAGATGATGATCTTTGAAGACTGTGTGTTTCCACCAAGGGTGACAACAGCTTTCTGTGTGGTGTATGGTCTACATCTACTGGCCAAAATTATTTGTCATTTTTACTTTCAGTTTAACTTAGGTTTAATTGTCTTGATGTAAGCCTCTTGCACTAACACTAAGCTGCTTTTGTTTTTACTTTGGATCCAATAATTTTAATGTTTCCTCCATATGGCAGTGGGTTTTTGAAGGAAAAAACAAGGTCTAAGATGGAGTTATTTGAATGGATTGAAATTTGGAAAGTGAAACTAAAAACATAAATGGGAAGTACTAAGCTATTCTGACATATATGTAGGAAATTCCTGTGTGATATAAACATATTTAAAAATTTGGCAAAATTTTTCACTTCTTATGTTCAACCCTTTTGTATCTACAGTGGATTCTTTACACCTTCACCCGGATAATCAGCACAGCTACTCCTCTGGGGTGAGTGCCAGAGAATAACAGTTGTAAAATACTTTTCAGTGATTCTAAACAATGAATTACACTTCCTTGTCAAAAGCATTTTATCAACCGTAACTGTTCTGTGGGCTTATTCTCTGAGTGTGGTGTACTTTGTTAGCCAAGTTTCCTTTATAGTCACTTGGATTATTAGCAGAGGGAGAAATACAGGTCTGTCAACCCAGTTTTTTAGTCTAATAGGTATATTGATAAATATTCTCCATTTAACCATTTGTTAAATTGGTAAACCAAATATTGCATCACTGTTGTCTGAAATCAAGGTCCTCTTCCAGTTGTGGCTGTGTCCTGTGAGGCCAGACTATATGCCTGTTAGATCTGCAGGCTGAAATGTTCATGTGACCATCACGAGCTCATCTGGTCTGAAACATGCTTTGTTAGCCAAGATGTCCTATTTAAATCAGCTGATTTCAACTAAACACCTTAGGGAGTAATCATATGATCCTTTCTCTTAAGTCACCCACCAGGCAGTTCGGGAGGTCCTACAGGTCATTTATGACCCTACCTGAAACAGAGTCTATATTTTTTTAGATAAAGCACAACTCTCCCTGCAAAGATGTGAGAGAGGGGAAGTGGCACATTTTTCTGTGTCTGCTTGCATTTCAGCTGTAGGTTGGTCTCCCTGTCTGGGCTCTAACGCGGGAAGTTTTTCTGACCTTGGCTGATCTAAAAGTAGCCCAAGTTGTTAGAGAGGAATTTCCTGCCATGTAATAGCCATATGGCAAAACCTGTGAAACAGCAGATGATTCTGGTCAACTTGATGACAGAAAATACTTATGTGTCACTAAAATCATTGCAACAACTACTTTTCATACCACATCAGTCACAAAACTGGAGTCCATTTGACTAGAGGTTAAATGAAAAGTACATTTCCAGAGTTCATTTATTCATGGCTGGGCTTTGCAAACAAAGATTTGGGCAGGGCTCTCCCCACGTGGGTGTGCCCTTCCAGCCTGCGCAGGGAATGTTTTAGGTGAGGCTCAGCGTGCGCAGAACTGGCCCCACCGTTTAAGTCCTCAGGTCCATCTGCCATGGCCGAGCGAGCTTGGACAGTGACAGGGAAGTCCTTGGAACTAGAACTTACAGCACTCGGTATTCCCAGGAGGGCTCCCATCCAAGTACTAACCGAGCCCGATATTCCTGTAACATGAGTCTCTGTGATGGGGCTACTGTAATGCAGGGGCTCTGTGTTCCCGCTGGGCATGATAAACATGAATGACAAAGTCAGAAGATGCTTCAGTTCAGGATCTGGAACCAGCACTAAATGTACATCTGCCTTGTCCACATGGAAAGCTTCAGGTAGCTCCCAGCTTGATTCTGCTGTGGCATGTGGCACTGAGCACTGGCATGAATCAGTGAGGGATTTTACACAACAAAGTGAAGCAAAACCCCACTATTCTAATTCATTCAAAGGGAAAAGGAAAATTTAGTCTTTAAACTCCTAGCCAAGACAGAACACGGCAGGCAAGGTGCTTCCATGAATTTGCAAGGGATTCCAGGTTTTCCCAGTGGCCAGAGCCCACCTGAGCATCCTGACAGAGTTCTGCTGCCAGCAGTTATGGTCTATGCTTAAGGACAGGAGTATAATATGATTATGTCCCACTATTCATCTGATGAAGAGTCTGTGGTTTTTGCTGGGATGCACTGGTACCCACCTTATTTGAGGAATGCAAAATAATTTCACTTGATGTTTCACACATGGATGAAATCTTACCACACTTGCCAAATCCTTTTGTTCTCTTTTATAAAAATGAGAAAATGACCTCATTGAAATTATGTGAGACACTCTCCTTTGGATGTTTAATGGTCTTTGGAAAACTATTTTGTTTTGAGATACACCACTTTCTGACATGGCAAAAAGCAGTAGCAACAAAATGGTGTTTCAGACTCTATAAACAGAACAATATATTTGGAATATGCACTGTATTCAGAGTGCATGTTCTTACCTTCTTGATCTCAGCAAATTTACTGGTTGTGAAAATCTTACTGGCAATCAGTGTAAACTATTTTCAGGGGAGGGGTTTCCTACTCTTTTACCTTTTGGCATTAAAGGATAATGTACTATGTGCAGCCTTTTATACAGAGACTTCAGAAATGTTGAAAAATCGTGTAAAGTCAGTCAAAGTGGTAGGTAGGCTGGATAGATTTAACTTCTCTGTGACTTTTTTAAATGTTTTCTTCATTTACCATTATAGTGGAGCGTAACTTCTGAAACTAGCAAATCCAAATTGCTAGTACCACAGGGCTGTTATAAAAGACTTTTGAACTAAGGAGAAGTAAAGGTTAAGTTGTACAAACCTTTAGTTTAGGATTAGATGGACATTGAACATTCCTTAAATGTTGCCTCATGGAGAGCTGTGCAGGTAAATCAAGCTCAACACCTTTTTGCTACATATTTTCCCCTTCAGTTTCCCAGAACCAATTCCTCAGTTCTTTGGCCACAACTGCTCTTTTGGAGATGCACTGAAAGGCTGCCAAAGGTCCTTCTTTTCTTTCAGGTTGATTCATGTGACACTTTTCAGAACATGAAGATTTTCTGCTCCCTGCTGCACTACCCTGTGCACGAGCATCATGACCTACAATGCAATAGTCTTCCCTACTTGCAAGTCATGCTTGCTCCCAAAGCAATACCTTTGTGGATGTCTTGTGCCGACTCCTTTGGCTGTGCCCTTCTGCATGAAGTTTCATAAGCTTCTTACAAACCACAGCATCACATGCCCAGTGGTTGTGCAGATGTAGGAAGTGGACCTGAAAACTGACAGACAGGATCAGCTGATGGATAGTCTGTGGAAATCTCCTGCACAGGCACACTTGCAAGAGTTCAATTTACTTGAAATTCAGAAATACCCAGACTCTTCTCTAAAGTACAACAGGGACCTGGACTATCAACAACAAGATTAAAAAAAAACGAACCAGAACCACAGCTAAAACTGGCATTAGAACCAACTTTTTTATTGTGACTTGCAGTATAACTGTAATATAATATAAACACATTTGACCTTGGGGGGGAAAAAATGGCTCTGTTCTACTTACCTTGTTATAAATATCATATGATTTCTATACAAAATTTCGAAATGTTGGTGCTTCACTACTGAAATTTTACTTTGCCTACTAGTTTGCTGAAAACAAGTGTCAACCAGAGTTCAGCGCTCCGTTACACAGAGCGAGTTTAAAGACAGTGATCCGTGGAAGGCACACAAACAAACCCAAGGGTGTCTGCCTTTTAAGCAAACCCATTTCCCTCCCCCTTCAGCCAGTAAACAGCTTCTGGCTGCAGATTTGGTCCTTTACAGAAGAGATTTTTAAGATGCCAGCTGACCTGTCCAACAGCCTGGTAATCCTCAAATCATCTGCTTGCCATGCTCACATGGAGATGTCACCAAAAAGGCTTGTTGACAACCTTCTGTTGCATTAAAGATAAGTCTGTAAAACGGCCACTGTCTTAGTTCAACTTCACCACATGGTTGAATAAAAATTCCCCTTCTGACAAATTCAGAAAGACTGTTGACAAAAGAATATTGTATGAAAAAGATACTTTTGGTTTCCAGTTTAGTTTAGATTCAGTTGACAGTGATGTGTCTAAGACCTAGTAAACCCTTTTTAAAAGATAATAAAAAAATTGACAAGTTATTATTTCAGAAGTCTGAATGTCCTTTCCATGCACATTCTTATACAATGCACTTTAAACAGTTGAAATACCATATTTTATTTTATTGTGAAGCTAAAATATTTTATTTAGTAACAGATTTATGTCAGTAATTCAGTTTTTACTTTTGTCAGGCAAAGTGAGAATTCTCAGGTCTTAACAAGAACTCATATGGCAAAAAGGTAGTAATTTATTGATCAAATACAAACTGTGATATTATAAGCATCTATGAATCCTTCAATCAAATTTTGCATTGAGTAATAAATACTAATCTCAGCTAAACTGTTTTGTTAACACATACAGCATGCTCTGATCCCAAACAACTCCTTAATCCACTATTTTAATAATAGTCTATGGATTAAGAGATCTATACTGCACACTAACACAATGTATTGAGTTCAGGTTCTATAGATGAGTATTTCTGTGATCCATTTTAATGGCACACAAGCCATCATAGCATTAGAGTGTCAACAAGTCTGCAGATTATCTCCTGGCTTTCAAAGCATCTTGCAGGAAAGAAAATTTAATGAATCTCCAGAAAGGTGAAAACATTATCAAATCTATGGGCGGAGAGGACTTTGAAATGAAAGCTGAGATTCTATAATTACCAACAAGCATTCATATATAATCAGCTATAAGATATACAGAATGTTTTCAGCTTTGAAATCTATCAAAATAACAGTGTTAAGAAGGACAGTGTTCTTTCTTGGCCCCCTCCTCCTCTACACATGTATCACAATTTTCTCCTAGCATCCTCATTTTCCTCTCACAGCTTGCCAGTATTTCATGTAGGATATCTATCAGGATGAACTTTACTCTTTTTTAAAATAAATTTGCTCCCAGTAGCCCCACGTCTGTTATATTCCTGCTTTTGAACTATAGTATCACTCACATGGTGTTAAGTAAAACGGCTTGTGCTGGCAGCAGAGGTTCCCCAGCACCAGGTAAGGTAGGGAAGGGAAGTGTCCCCACCACCCACCTTCACCTGGCAGCCTCACTAAGTGTTTAAGGTTATTTTTCTCCCTGGAGTCTGGGAAAGGACACACTCCTGCAGGAGTAGAAGTTGTTGTTGCTCTGAGGTGCCCTTTTCTCCTTGAGTAAGGAAGGTGTTGAGCAGGATGAGCCGAGGCAGGCTGGAGTCAGTGCCCATATCCAGCACCACCTCCTCTGGGAGAGGCATCAGCACCCCTCACAGTCCTTACTCTGGGGTAAAGTGCTGGGATTCCTTCTCCCCAGCAGCAGAGTGGGCACTGTGTTAGCAAGCCCAAGGTAACCTATGCACAGGAGAGCACCTTGAACCACCCCCATGCATCAATCATCACTACATGACCAGCTAACACTCAGGAAACAGCCCCACTCCAGTCCAGTGGGAGCATCTACTCCGTGTATAGCACCAAATGAAAAGTGGGGATATGTGAAGAATGAAGAAAAAGTCAAATCAAAAACCACATCCCTTTTTTTGTAATAGATCACCTGCTCCAACCTGGAGGATTGTGAAGCACATCTCTCCAAAGTCTCTTAAAAATCCTGTTTTCTCATTGTTTCTCCTCTTTTCCCACCCTCCACCCCCTTTTAATCTCTCCCAGCCAGTGTATATCACACATGGGGTGTGTGCTGCTTCCCAGCATGAAAATATTTTGACTTTTCTGAATTCCGGAGATTCCATAGAGCCACTTTTCAATAATCTCCTCACAAAGTTGCATAGTACATAACAGCATCTGAAGCCTATTGCAAAAAAAACCCCACACTGTAATGTCCTCCTGATGTTAGGAAACAGGAATTCTTTGTATCACTCACCAAGCATTTTCTTCAGATTATGGCTGGGCCTGTTCTCATCATTTCTACTCCCTGCAGCTTCACCTCAGCTACTGGCCCTTCTTTTTTCCCAGATGTTCCTCTCTTTTTTGACTTTCTTTTTCCATCTGTTGATGATGCTTACCAGCACCCCAGCTTACTGGGGAAGGGAAGAGTTTGATTTCAAAGGTGGAGAACCAGACTTGCACAAGCAACCTCTAGAGAACGTCCCTGGTGAGGAGTTTGGGACAGGCAAGGGGTATTTATCTTTCCTAAGGAGCTTCCTGGGATCTGGGGAGGATCTGAGAGCATCAGGCTGTGGATTTCCCCTGGTTCAATAGGATGTTGGTAGCAGAGGCTCTCTGCCGTCACCGAGAGGAGGAAGCAGCTGCCCGAGTGGTGCTTTTGAGGTGGTTGTGAAAGGGAAGCTGGGGTGCTTTGGGCACTTCAATACTGCAGAGAAAGCTTTTCTTGACAAAAAACATCCTGTCATGATGTACCAGGGCTATTCAATCCATTTTCACCAAAATCCACTTTTCATGATGCTAAATGCATGGGCTCCAGAAGAAGTACTCTACATGGATTTATGGTGGATTAAAACACTATGCACTGTTAGATACAATACACACTGCAATTCTGTTAAGCATAACAGTGCAGTGAATAGAGGCTGGACGATTTTTCACCCATGAAAGCTGTACAGTGTTTGCTGGCTTATTTCTAGTCTTATACAAATACAGTTTTGCAGCAGGTTTTTAAGATTTTTTTGTTGTTGGAAAGCAGGTTCTTCCTTTGGCTCTCCTTCTCCCACAGGAGTAGATGTGTAACTTGAGGGAGTGCTGTGAGCTGCCTGATGGCATAGGAGGCACTGCAGGAAAAAGCTCCCCCTGGGAGATGAGTGGCCTCCAAGCCGGGAGGCAGCAAACATTTGGGTAGGTAGGAGTTCAGGCCCAAGGTGGCATGTTCACAACAGGAGCACTTTAACACTGCTGGCCAGCAAAAATGAGTGGCTGTCGGATGGAGGCACCGACATCGCAGCAAGATTGGTGCCGACAGTTATTTAGTTCCCATTCCTGCACAATGAGCTGAGGAGGACATCCCTTTGTGTTTACAACACCAGGAGGAACGTGCAACATGCCTTGGCTGTTATGATGCTCATTTCTCTCTTGAAAATCAAAATAAATGAGTGTCAAGAGGACACTGACATGCAATAGCTTCAGGCAGCAGCACAGGTCTTTTTTTCTACTTAGATTCCAATAAAAACTATTTATTTTTATTAGAATGGCATATTAATAGTTCTACAGTACTCCTGTTCTATACTGCTTCTTTCTCCCTTTTTCATTCAAAAATGCTTGCTGTAGTCCCTAATCGGGGGCGGTCCCGTGGTGTAATGGAGAGCACTCCGGACTCCGAATCCCAAGGTCGTGAGTTCGAGTCTCAGTGG
>JAOXXN010000001.1:39983087-40001960 GCA_026770055.1 Myrmophylax atrothorax | reverse complement strand
CTAGCTTA
The DNA here is from genome assembly GCA_026770055.1 of Myrmophylax atrothorax. Classification (NCBI taxonomy): domain Eukaryota; kingdom Metazoa; phylum Chordata; class Aves; order Passeriformes; family Thamnophilidae; genus Myrmophylax; species Myrmophylax atrothorax. Next base: position 40,001,952 of record JAOXXN010000001.1, on the reverse strand, counting down.
TGCCTTGGGCAGAAGAGCAGGACTCTTCCAGCCTTTCCTTTTCACATTTTAAAATTTGCTAAACAAAAGGAGGTTGTCAATTAGAAAGCCAAGGCCTGGAACTGATAAGTTAATGGCTAGTTCCCTTCGCACCCCCTTGCTTTGCTGCCTGCTCCCGCCTTACCCTGCAGCAGCTTTACTGCTCAGAACGGGAATAAAAGGCTCCCATTGCTTTGTGTCCCAAAATTTATCTCCCTGGCATGATTCCCTTGAGTTCTTGGCTGATTGCAATGTTCTTAGTATGAACAGATAGTTAAAGGAGGAGAAATGAGGTGCAGCAGATAGAAAATACAAACTCAAAATCATCCCCACCCCTCCCTTTTTTTTATTAGTTTGTTTATTTTTGTTTAAATGTTGAACTGTTAACAGGGTTGTTTCAGACCCTCATCCTGCAGTACACGCAGCAAATTTACCAGCAGTGCATAATTTTAACTTCTACCGTATGTTTGTTTGCAGGTTTTAAAACCCGAAATTTAATGGCAGCCAGTTGGAAGCCATGTGCTCCTGTTAAAGGCAGAGGGCAACACATGCAGTTTTTCCTGAAGGGAGATGCTGGTTACCAAAGTTTATGATGTAATGTAATACAAAGTGTTTCTATTTTGCTTGTGCAAGAGGGAACTAACATGTTCCTGTTTCTCCTAAGGAACACATGGGTTTAGATAAATAGATGAATTCTGGAAAACAACAAACAGGATTTCTTCTGATTTTAATCATTATTGGTGTACTGTGTGTAAGAACAACAGTAACTTTATGAAGAGCTTTAAAGTAATATTGGAAGTAGATGGAAATCAAACAGGCCTTGTGAAAAGCAAAACATGTAATTCATCTTCAGTTTTTGAAACTTTATGTACAGTGTGAGCTTTTAGGGTTCAATGTAAAAATTTGCAGTTGGGCATCCCCTCTGCAGCCTGAGGGTTTCTGCTCATGGCACAGCTGCTTCAGTGACAAGAGAAATCCAAGGGTTTTTCCACATAGCCCTGTCCCAACATAAAGCAAATGAACAATAATCATGACTTTGAGAAGGCAGTTTAATTTGTAAGCACATTCAAGTTTTTGACCTTTCTGGTAGTTTCACTGTAACCAGCAAACATCTGTTGAGTAAAAAACAAACTGGAGTTGCTATTTACCCACCACAATCAAACAAAACAAGGTGCTCTGAGTGTGGACTGCTGCCCTGGAGTCCCTCTCTCTTCCAGCCAGATTTCAAAACACAAAGTAAATCTTTTTCTAACTTAATTCACAGGAAAAGAGATGTGACATCATATCAAACAACTCAGCAGGAGATGGCACGCTCGCCTGATGTGCTGGCTTTGCCCAAGACCCACATGGTTTCAGCCTCCCCAGTGCTTCACCAGAGAAGCAGCATAGAAGAGGTAGTACACAGTTTTCCAAAGGCACATGTTCCTTCCCTGCCCTACTTTGACTTACTCCTTGAGACACATGTTTCACAGTACCATAAATAATGAAAATATGCAATGACATTTTTAATTAGAGGCTTTGTTTTCTTACACATAGTGACGCTGGTGTTTCTGGTGCTACAGGATAACCTGCTGTGGTGACCTGCTGCAAGTTACCTCAAGATGAAGAGCATTTTGTCTAGTTTAGCCTGGCTTGTTCAGGTATCACACCTACTAGCAAGCATAATTTCCTGTGATTTTCTCCTAAGCTGATCCTTTCCTTGGATTGCAGTTTTGTCTTTGCAGGAATCTTCTTTAGTTATTTTTTGAATGAGGTTCTGAAAGTTAATGGTGTTGAGTCAACAACGCTTGTCTGCCAGGGGGATAGTCATCTCTCTCTGGATTTTTTGTCTCTTGAACTCTTTGATATGCTTTTATATACCTGTCACCCCAGCAGGGCTGTTGTGCAAAGTACACTCACATGCTGTATAGAAGCCAGTCAGCCAAATTTTGGTGAAGCCAATCAATGCAAAAGGCAGACCAGTGCCAAAAATCTCCATCTGTTTCAGTGGATTGCTCCAGGATGTTGGTCTCTACTCCTCTGGGTTTCCCCCACACTTCTATTTTTGCTTTTGGTTAACTGCATTTTCTCACACATGGTACTCTTTTGGTCTGAGAGACCCTCTCTTTACATGTGTCTTTTTACTTTTGTCATGCCTTAAATACATCCATGTCTTTCAGTGTGGATGAACATCTGCAATGTGTGCTCTCTGCTCACCAGTTTACACCAGGTACTCCCTTACTTCCACAGCATAGCGTGCCAAACAGTGCCCATCTTAGGGTAAAGGCTGTGGTGCTCTACAGAGAGTTTACAGATTGAATTGGTCTTCTTCCCCCTTTCACTAACTAAGGAGGAAGAGTCTCATTTTAGGAGGAAAAGTTTTTTTCTTCCCTGCAAGGCTGGGTCCACGTAAACTGTTTGGTTCTCTAGAAGTTTGGTTGCATTGGATCACTTATGTCTGAAGGTACAGTAGCTGAGTGTCAGAGCTTTTGATGCTGTAGAACTTTGTAAGGCTAAAAATCAAAGGGGTCCTTTCCACCCACATATTTTACCTTTTCTGAAAAACAGAGTTGGAGCAGTGCTCCTTCCTTCCCATATGTGGATTTTCAAGCCTAAAACTCCTGGCTCACTTCAAATGTATGTTGAAAAGAAATGAAAATTACTTATCAAAAAAGTGATGTGGCATTTCCTAATTATTTTTCATTCTGACAGTGAACCTTAAAATAGGGAAAAGCTTATCTAGATTCAGTAATTTGAAACATCTGGAATGAATAAAACCATGTCTTATACACAAGAAATTAAAAAAAAAAAAAAGGAAAGGAAAACAAAGTGACAGAATGCTTGTTCCAAGGGGGAAAGTTGACTTGACATTTCCAGATTTTTAATTTCTAAAACAAAAATTGAAATGCACTGTTGTCTTTATCCAGTCACAATAGATTTTCATAGAATCAGCTGGGTTGGAAAAGGCCTCTGAGATCATCAGGTCCAACCCATGATCCAACCCTACTTTGATTACTAGATCATGGCACTCAGTGCCACATCCAGTCTCATCTTAAAAACCTCCAGGGATGGAGAATCCACCGCCTCCTTGGGCAGCCCATTCCAATGCCTGATCACCCTCTCTGTAAAGAATTTCCTCCTAACATTCAACTTACACTTCCCCTGGCAGAGCTTAAGCCCATGCCCTCTTATCCTACTATTGGTTGCCTGGGAGAAGAGATCAACACCCACCTCGCTACAACCTCCTTTCAGGTAGTTGTAGAGTGATAAGGTCTCTCCTGAGCCTGCTCTTCTCCAGGCTGAATAACCCCAGCTCCCTCAGCCTCTCCTTGTAGGGCTTGTGTTCAAGTTCCTTCACCAGCCTTGTTGCTCTTCTCTGGACCTGCTCCAGCAGCTCGACATCCTTCCTGAACTGAGGGGCCCAGAACGAGACAGAGTACTCGAAGTGTGACCTCACGAGCGCTGAGTACAGGGGAAGGATCACTTCCCTGGACCTGTTGGCCACACGGTTCTGATACAGGCCAGGATGCCATTGGCCTTTTTGGCCACCAGGACACACTGCTGGCTCGTGTTCTTTGAGCATATCTGAAATGATACAGTGAGAGCTTGGTTATAAGTTAACTTTGTCTTTAATGTCAGTATCTTTGTCTAAGGCACATCTGTTAGCAGGATATCATTCCACAGGAACTCAGCACACTGAACAAGATAAGCCAGGAAAGGAATATGCTATCGAAGGGCTGCATTTCTTTGGGCAGCTGTAGGATTTTTAAAATCAGCTTCTTTGACCACTTTTTCCTGTAAAATTATTTATTAATGTTAAAACATAACTGACAAATAGCAGAATCTAAAAAATAAAAATAAAAGACATGATGGTTTAGGGGTTTTATTATATTGGTTATTATTGTGATGATGTGAAAGGACATACTCATTATGCAATGGTAATGGCAAAATAAATTAAATTATTTTGAACGAAGTGTAAATTTTTTGGGGGAACCAGCAACAGTTTGGGCCTTTTTGGCACTAGACTACAAACACAATTGGGAGGCCTTGACTTCAGAGACTGGAATATTCACCCCGCTGATTGGTCTGTTGCAATGCATGACGAAGTCTGCAGTGTGGAGAGTGGTGTCTGCAGGGTGTCTTCACTCCACAATCATGAAGGGAATTAGTTTAGAAGAGAAAGATACTGAAAATTTTTAACACTTTAGACACTGCCAGTTTCTTTTCCAGACCACTTCCAGCCTGTTCTGCAACTGATAAAAATATATATGTTCTGGCATTTTTATATAAAATATTTGAGATGTAGGTGTTGCTGCTTTCTGCCACTAGTAATGGTAATGCTGGCACATTCCGCTATTAAAAAAAATTAATTCTGGAACTAATTGATAAGCAAAGAGCTGAACCCTGAGTCAAATGAGATAGAAAAAGCTTTGTGATCAAGAGATAAATAAGAAAAACAGTTTTCAAAATTTGTTCTGAGTGTATTTTTTCTTAAAAATACGCCTATTAAAATTATGCCAAGGCCTAAGCCTACTGTAATCTGTTTAAGTGATAACCCTCCCCCCCCAAAACAACACAGAAACAGTGCTTCCAAGATGTGGATCGAACCATTCAGCTGATGAAAGTCAGTGCCTAAACTCTGGACACCCAAAGTGTTTGAAGTGCTGTGGTGTTGGCCTTTGAGATCAATAGCCTTCTGTGCAAGTACCAAGAGAATATTTTCTTCAATATATTCAATTAGCTCAGCTAAATGACTAATTTATTCAAACTTGACCAAATGGGAGTTGAAAGAAGCAGAAAAGCTTGTTCTTCTCTACCAATCTGTGAATAAAAGCTAATTATGAGAGGATTAGATTTCCTAATACTACAATATTGAAGGATATTAAGACACAATACTATATTGGTACTAATTCTAGCTAATACTGAGTTATTTTAATAGATCAGTTTTTAAATCTAATCACAATTTTTTTCTAGCCTCTTTCAGATAGTGTTATGCAAGTGACAAACTGTCACACTACCTTTTAAGTTGCTTTCCAGTTTCCATTCAAAGAAACATAAATCAGAAGTAAACACAAAGGGATCAGCTAATAAGTAAGAATTGTGCCATACATAATTTTCTAACAAAACTAGTAAAATTTGTCTGAAAAATGTATAATGAGGTATAGAAAAGTTTAAATAAATATCAGCAGAGCTACTCTGTCCTTCTGGCTAGCAATAAGAAGTGCGCAATTTAGTGTAAAAGCCATATTTAGTTACAAAGCAACATACTTTAGTGGTTACAAACTGAGAATTAACCTTTCTCCAAGAAAATAACTAAAACCTTTAAATGGGTAAACAAGATTCAAATTAATTATTTAACTCAAGGTTTCCCACTTGGTCGTTTAATTCATTATTTTTAAAATAAGTAGCTTGAAAGATTTAATCCTGCTGAAAGTCATCAATAACTGAGGCACCTACAAATGAACATAAATGTCAGTGCAAGCTTAACATAAGGATTCAGAAATTCAGCCAAGAGTGCAACATCAAGAGAATGTGAAGATACAATTTTCAGTTCTATCCATAAACATTTGGTATATGGGACACCCCACAATGAAATTTAATTACCTCTTCTGCTGATAGGATCACGAGAAAAACATTGCTTCAGGCACCAGCAGAATGAGGTATGGAGGTCAGGGTGGAGAGTGTCTCGGTCACCATGTCTTTGCTACAAAGACGCTGAGTCCTGCTGCCATCGGTCCTTGGTGTCTGAAAGGTTGAGACAGACTCCATCGTGGTTCCTCTCCATCTGCTGGTCAGGTTGGAAGCTGTTCCTATAAATGCCAATTCATAACCTTTCAGCAAATTGCTTTGAAAAAGCACTGCTTTCCGTTTGCTGACTTAAAATACCAGTTTGGCAATTGCCCCACAGAGTCCATAAGCGGTGCTGAGTTTCTGAGAGGTGGTCCTTCTCCAGCACCTTACTTGGCAGCATGGCTGCCTGATTCTTCTTCTCCTCCTAGCCAGGATGAATGGCTGGGGCAGAAAAGACAAATCCTTGGTGCAGTGCTGCCAGACCAAGAAGCAAATCTTGGGGTGCTCCAACATTGTAGTATTTGTGCATCTGCTGCCGTGTGCTTGGATAGCTTCTTTAGGTTTTAAGCTCTCATGAATGTGGGTTTCTCATCTTCAGCAGGTCCGAAAGACAACTGTGAGACTTAGAAGTCACCTGTTAGTAAGTAGAAAAGGAATTTATGACTGGAAATTTTGCTTCCTCAGCTCCCCATTTCTCCCATTTTCCATTTTCCCATTTGGTTATTTCCCAAGGTAGCGCTGTATGTGTTGTCTGTATGTTCTGGGTCTCGAGGAGCCTCCTGCTAATCACTTGCTTCTGTTCTGTTGATGACAAGCCCAGGAGAGGATCTTTCGTAACTGGTCACCCAGCCCACTGGTCACTGCTGGAGGCACAGGGATGTAGCAAAGATGGGTGTGAAATGGATGAAGAACCTAGATGATTGTGCTTGCATCCCCAAAACTACTGTGATGAACAGGCTATGTGTTCATCCCAGCCTCCATTGCTCTCTGTGTGATCTGCAGTCTCCCTCCTCAGACTGTGGGGTCCGCCCGCACCTTGCTTGGGCATTCACTGTGACAGCAATGAGGCTTTATGTGTTTATTGAACTGTAACAGCCAGTGTAAAGGATGCTGAGATAAAGGCTACGTGTTACCTGCCCTGTTTGTCTGCCCACGGTCCCGATTTTTAAATATGCTATTTCTTTGTAGTTCCCTTCAACTGAAAATTCAGGGTTTGCCATCTCCCCCTCACATGCATCCACTGTGAAAGATTAGCACAGTATTTAGGTTTTAATGGACTGATTTTCAGGACAACTTGGACCTTTTTTTTTTTCTGTGATGTTTCTAAAACTGGCAGAAGGAGAACTTTTTTTTAAGCCTGCATATGCTGCAAGGAGTATTTTAAAATAAAGATTTATTTTTTAAAAAATCTTTAAGCATGCTTGATGCGTGTATAAGGTGCCAGATTTTAATTACAGTTGGCATTTATAAGCGTGGTGCTGGCAATGGCAACCATATTGCTGAAAAAAGGCATAAATTTTGACACTAGCAATATGGGAACCCAGCATATGAGACTGTAAACCTCATTGCTTTCTGTTCTAATATGACGATTTAAGGGAAGGACTTTTAACAGTTAATATTTAACTAAAACATTTAGGGTTTGATATAAAGTTGTTCTAATTTCAAACTGTTTACTAATTTAGGTACTATCAAAGATCAGCCTAGGTAATAACTTTCTATTAAATAGCCTTTAAATAAGCATGCTTAAAGTAGGGAAAATAAGATGCTTCATTACAAGAAATGAGTTTGGCATCTACCAGGTTTTCCATTAAGTTCCAGGTCACAGACAAATAAAGGAAGTATGTTAGGAAAAAAAACCTTTTTAAAAATAATTAGGGAGATGTCTGTTTTGTTCACCAGATGGAAAATCGGTAGTTGTGGGTGGTCTGTGCTGGATGGGGCATCTCACAATTGGCAGAACTATGCCTTTAACTTTTAAAGTCCTGGGACAAAATGTGAAAGTAATTGACTGTTCCGAATGCGCTCTCTGGATACCTAACATGCTTTTAAAACCAAGATTTGGTGAGTTTCTGACTTTTTTTTATTTTGTAAGAATGCTCAATCTGTTGTGGCTTGTATTAGGCCAATTGGGTGTATTTTTGGTAGCTGTTTAGTGGGGCTGTTGTCTTTTGTGTTTACGCCTGCGTGCGCCTGGACCTGCATGCGCACAACTGAAATGTCACAGCTTTACAATTCTCCATTTGCACATGATTTTCATAATATTGTCAGTGTTTGCTGTGTTCAGGATATGCATAACTGTTGGGTAAAACAATTTGCTTCTTTGGTTCATTCTGGTCTAAGGAATTTAAATCTATCCATTTGCCAACATACTAAAGAAAACAAAGTTGCAACCTTATTTTCACAAACAAGAAGAAAATTCCTGGTTATAAATAATTCAGATATATGCCAAAGTTTTAAAAATCCATAGTTTTTTTTTTAATGTGAAAAAATAAATCCAAATGTGCATGTGTGGGTACTATGTGTGCAGATATGCGTATTAAATACAGTCATTTATGATGTGTTGGAATCTTCTTGGTGCAGTTTGTAATTTTGCTCACTGTTTCAGAACTCATACTTTATCATTTCTAGATTAATTTGAGAAAACAGTATTTCAAATATGCAAGATGGATTAGAAAATGCTTGTATTCATGTTAAGAATAACAGATTTTATTATGTGAACTGCCATAAGAATGTGTTCCTCCAGTGGTAACCTCTCAAAGAATGAGACAGAACACATTTGTGGCATAGGAGGCAATTGCTTTATATTTACCTTATTTTTTTTGCAGTTATCTATATGAATGGTCACAGAGAATTGTATGCGTGTGTTATGTCTGTATTGTAGCTTGTGTTAAACCGATCCCCACACTTATTATGTAGAAGCATTCTTGAAGATAAGTGAGGCACTCAACTTAGTGCCTTCTTTGTAAAATCCCTTTTGCTATGCATGACATGTACTCTGTATTTTTTTCCTTGAAGTAAATTAAAAAGCTTTTTTCTTTCCATGAATCTCCTTCCAAGAAAACACATACAGCCTAATAACACTCTCCTTGAGAACCGTGCATTGCCTCCACTACAAAGCCGTGTTTTCATTGAAGAGATAATTATAATATGGTTTAATGTTCTTGTCAACCCTGAAACACTGTCCCTAAAGAGTGCTATTCTGGTGGATGTCTTTTTGAAGAGAGCTGAATGTGGCTAAGAGGACATAGACATAGCCACACACTTTTCTGATAAACCAGGACAGATTTTTAATACAATAAATGCTCTCTGAAAAGAATTACATGTTTTCTAAGGTGCTAATTCAGAGCTGCATCTTCCACCAGATTCCACTGTTAAAGATACAGAAAATTTGCTTGAATTTATTTTACTTTCTTCTCTCCCCATCCCCCACTTAAATTCCATATTTATAGAATTTAAATCTATATGAGAACATAAACTCACAATAATAATTAAAATGTTTTAATGTGCTTTGAGGCACAGACTTCAGATAAGTAAAAAAGCCAAAACTGGAACACAAATGGTTCTTCCCAGGCAGCAAACACGTTTGGCTGTTGATATGCTGTAATTTTCTGCTTTACTTAGTAAAAACAGCAATTACTTATTTGTTCCATATCCCCCTCCAGCACAGATGCTCCTCAGTCTGTCCATGTTCCAAGCCCCAAGCAGGCTGCGTGTGCGGGGATGCGCGTGCGTGCGTTTCAGTGCGGCGCGAGTCGAGTGTTCCCCGTGCACGCTGCACTGTGCCACTGTGCATTTGTGTGCCACTGATGCTCGTTTGCCACCCGCCCAGGACAATGGTGTGCTGGAAGCTGCCGTGGCTGTGAGGGTCTCGCTTTCAGCTCTCTCTCCTGCCAATGGCAAACATTTCCAGGTGCAGCTTTGCAAAGCATTGAGCTGACCTTACAAAGCAGGGCGAGGACAGATAAAAAGCCGGACGGTCACGCCAGTTGAGACTCAAGTCCAATTGAACAAATCTTTATCATGGTTTTTGCTGTGTTGTCTTCTGTGGTGGTCTGGTGGTTGTCAACAGTGTCTGGTGCTGCTAAAAGCTGTGCAGTCTGAAGCAAAAAGGCTTTCAGGGAAATTAAATCACAGGCTGGCTGAAGGCAATGCAAAATTCCCCTTGGCTTCAGGCCGTCTGGGATTTCCCCCTTAGGTTGCAAAGCCCAGTTAAAGGCTGCCGCACCACAGAAACTGCACATGACCAAAAAACCCCTGAAAACCCAAAAACAATGCAACTCTTTCAGTCCTCCTACAACTGTCAGGATATAGAAGGAATTGCATGTCTCAGCACATTGCAACTCGCCTCTGAATCAGGTGCTTGGGATCTTGAATTTAATACCTAATTGTTTTTAAGAGCTACTATTAAATGACAAATATCAGTAATTATGTTAATTAATTGAAAGGCACTTTATTAAGTTTTTAATTAGCATCATTCTGGAGAGGCAGTATAAAAGAAATACAATCCCTGCGAAAGTGTACAATTTGAATCTTTCATTACAGTTATCAGTTGCAATCAATTTGCTTGCTCTGAAGTCAAATGGGATTTTTTTTCTTTGAGGAGGAATTAAAAAGTAAGGCCGTATATTGTAAATAATCTCTCTAGAGAAACTTTCCACTGCAAAAACTTCCTCAATAGGCAAGTGTTAAAATACTTCTGGTGCTGCACAGTTTAAAAATGTCCTTGAGATTTTTACCTACAGGTTTATATATTCAAGATAGATAGACACCATTCAAAAAGTAAGCAAGAGCTCCCAGCAGAATTGACATTTTACTGTCATGGCAAGGATATTTCCCCCACCATTTTTCTTTTGTTGTTTTTTTTTTTTCTTAGCAAAAGAAAAAAGTAGCCTAAAAATACAAAATCTTAGTTAATGAACATTGATGTTGTGGCATAAAAAAGAAATGAAAAATGCCGTTTTTCCACAGCCCCTCCTTTTCATAGCATTGAATTTTTTACTACACACACTATGTTGAGAGTTTATTTTCTTTTCATAAGATACACCACGTTCCTATGTAATCTTTTTTATGCAGCTCAGCACCTAACATTTTGATGGATATTGCTTAACTTAACTCTTAGGTTAGGGCTTTTTGGGGTTTTTCCCTAAACTACTCCTTTTCTTTTTTGAACAAAAATGCTGACTGTGAGATTCAATATATTTGACAAAGACATATTGGATTCTGCCAATAAGTGAATATAAATTACTTTGGTATTTATATTTCCTCCTTTTGTTTTTTTCAGGCTTTATGTTCAATTTATTAAAAAAAAATCTCTTTTTGTTTTAGCTATGATGATGTCACATCTAAATCCATTGCCCCATTAGATGCTGCTGTGATCACAGCTGAGGCCCAGTGATCTCTGTCCAACACAGAGAAAGACTGTCCTCTCTGACAAAGACTGTGTGGAGGGATACTTCCAGACAGCCTGTTTTGTGCAGTCCTCCCGCTGCCCAGAGGCACTCTTGCCAGCACAAATGTTCCTGCTCTGTTCCTAACATAGCCTTTATATTCCACTCACCTTTTCCATGGACTATTGCAGATAAGGAATTGTTAAGCTCTTAAATGCTCTCAGAGTTTTATTTAAAATAATCTTGATTTTTAATACCTAATGTTTTTGAAGCTACTTTGTTTTCAGTTCACATCCAAATGTTGAGATGGAGAGAGCAACTGCTTGGAAGGCTGCATTGTTGGATGTTGTTGACCAAGCCTTGTTTAAGTGGGTTAGTAGTCTCTTTGATTCCATTTTCTCTGGAAATTCCCATTGCTTGCATACTATTGTCATGAAATGTAAACTGATTCACTAGTAGTTTCTTGCCTTTTACAAGGCTGGAGCAAAATTTTGCTGAAGTTCTCTTTTGATATTATTAACTTTTTTTCTTTTATGATTCTGGCGTTCTTTCAGCCTCTGTATCTCCCTGCATACAGCATTCTTAGAAGTCTTTTTTTTAATAAGGCAAGACTGCAAAGACTTACAACAGCTCAAAGCAGCTTCATTAGGGCTGGAAAGTAAAATATTCAGGAGTTAGAAAATGTCAGAATTAAGACAGCTGATGCACATAAGTTCAGCCCCCTTGTACATTTGCATGATAGCATAGTCTTTTAAAATCAGGATAATACATAGGTTTTTCCACAGGACCCCTGCCTCAGCGAGTGAACAGGATGGACGATGCTGAGTTAATGAGCAGTTATTCAATATTTTGTTTTCTCCTAATTTTTCAATGTGTAGCCCTAGGCCTTATTTACTGCACACTATTGAAACCCTGCTGTGAAGACAGAATTGTTAATTTCCTCATGAGCTTTTCTATGGCACTTATTGCTATAAATATCTGAATGCTTAGCAAACATTAATTAATTTATCTTCAGAAAACCCTCACGATGAAAAGGGCTGGTATTACTACTGTTTTACAAATGGGGAGCTGAGGCATAGGGAGATGAGAGTCATGAATGTCCCATAAATTTGGGTGCTCTGTTGTCAGCTTGCAGTTAAGAAAGTAGGGATCTCTTTTCACCTGCACCCTTTTACTTTTCAATATCCAAACAATTTTAATTCTGTGCCAAGTATAAACTTCTAAAGAGACTTGCAGGGCATCATGGCTTTTGACTTCACTACACTTGAAAAGAGGTGGAAATGCTTAGAAGATACATTGAGCAGGGAATCACATAAACCTAGACGGGGGGGAAACACTGCAAAATACCACTCCTTAAATCACAGCCTTTTAATGGATTTAGTATCCCTACTGTGGGTCTCAGGAGGGTGGTTTCTTCCACTCAAGATTCAGAGCTCTTAGCACTTTATTACAGTCACTTATCTAAACTCTTGCATCCTAAAGCAGTTTGGCATTTGATTTAATTAGGCAGGACCCTTCCAGAAGAGTACAGAAACAAAAATGTTGACAGGTGTGTCCTCTTACTTTAGAAATTACTCTGTGATAAGAAGCATGAGTTCATTCTTATTTTTGAGATGATTCAAGCCTGTATTTCCAAAACACTGCTTTATCTTGTCATGAGTTAAACTATGACTTTCTATCTAGATGAATAGGTATAGGCATTCACTTGGTAGGAGGCTGACCCACTTCCTGTCCTTGCTCCAATATGTTATCAAAGTAATTGGTTATTAATCAGATATTGGTTAAAATAAGAAAGTAGTTTTTGGTTGAATCTCGTAGACTGGCCCCAAAGGTTGTGCTTGGGCTTGTTTGTGTTGTCTCCCTCAGCAGCAGTGAATATGTAACTGTATGGCAGCAAGTACACTTCTGCAGTTTGTCAGCCAGTAAGGACGAGACCTTAAAAAACCTTAAAATGAACTCACAAACAAATAAAAAACCTCTCAGGTTCCTACAGACAATAATCTTCCTTATCCACTCATGATTAAGGTCTGTCCCATAAAACATCTCTGCGGGAATATGTTATTGAAGACAGTTTCATGAACTGCATGCCTTGAGGGCTGAATTTGGATTGCAGAGAAAAGTCAAATTGGCTGTTTCCTAACTTTCTGTTAGCTTGCTTCGTAGTCTTAGCAGTAATATTTTAGTGGGGTTTTTGTAGATTGCTAAGAGGACATTTTAGCCTGAAATGACATTGAGCCACGAGGCCAGTGTGCAGGTAGTACTGCAATATTGCCCTTACTGATATGCATATGACACCAAGATATTAGGCACTAATACACTGTCAGTGTCCTCTGCACAGGCATTTTGTCTGCTCAGTGTGGTCTGGGGTCATTGAGCCACTGCCCCTGCCACTTTTGTCCCCAGAGCATAGTTGGTATGTGGTGCTGTCCGTGGGGTGGGAGGGTGCCACGCTGCTACCTCAGCACACAGCCACGGCAGGCAGACAGGAGCCTGTCCTCATAAGAGCAGGGGTCAGAGAACAGGACTGCAGGGAGTGGAAGGAAAACGGGGATTGCATTCCGTTAGGGCCACTTTCTGCATTCCCTTAGGGCCACTTTCTGCTGCGGTTTTTGGTCACAATTTATGATCCCCCACCATGAGCAGATCACAGGGGTCGCAGCCTGTCAGAGTCTCGCTTATTGTCTAACAACTGAATTATAGTTTATGGGGCTATGACACTTTTTCTGGAGGAATCTCTGCAACCAAAGATGCCCAGGAGCACCAAGGGCTGTTGCAGGTGATGTGATGCTTTCTGCTGCAACTGTCTTGCCCTCTCTCTTAATCAGTGCATTGTTTCAGTTCCATTCCCCATCTGAGGCTTGTAGTTTACTTCATCTCTTTTGCCAGGTCAGGACTGAGCTTCCTTTTCGGGCTCAACATTTGGGGGAACATTTTGGGGAATACCCAAACAAAATGCCTTCTTCCACCATTTTTCCAGAACTGCAGGCAGTCACCATCACAGGGCAAGAGGTTTGGGGTACGGACTTGAGCTGTGCTGCGGAGTTCCCTTGAGGGACAGGGTACTACTGCAGGGTCTGATCTGACCAAGGGTTGCAAGTGGAAGAAACACAGCAAAACATTTGTATTATTACCATCTTAAATGAAACAAATCTTCCCATCCTGTGGTGAACTGCAATTCTTCAGAGGTTTTTAACTTGGCTAAATTTGGGTAATTTCTAATGAGCATGACAAAAGACATACATAAAATACAAAAGACATCCAGTACTCCTTGCTAAATTGGAAGTACTTTGAAAAGGAATATCCTTCAAGGTCTTGGCCGTTTCAATATGCAGAAGAACTTCACTCTCTGAAATTGCCTGTTACCCCTGTAAAATTCTCAGAAATTCAGCCTGAAATGGACATGTAGCCCAGGCAGTTCCTGTCCCTGCTGTTGGCAGAATCACATGCAACTGAAAATGAGGACTATATGGCAACTAACGCCACGACATGATCCTACTGTTGCTTGCTCACTTCCATGAGGGAAGCCGAATGTGGAGAATGATGTTACTGTCTTAATGGAGAAACAAAACTTTTTGCAGAGTTCATGGAGAAAAATTACTGTTTTTCCAGTCTGCTTAGTTTGCAAATTCCAGAGATTTAGAAGAATGAATTCAAGCTGTAGGCAAGCATATATCACTCTCCAGTGCTCAGGTGCAGAGCTAACTAAATGTGGAGGTTTGAGGGTTTTGTTAATAAAAAGACCAACGTTGCTAATGCAGGCCCCCTGCTATTGAACACCAGAGCGTTGGACTAACAAAGTGCCACACAAGAAATCTGCAATTGTAGAAAAACTCGGATGTCGTGATTGTAACAATTGTTTAAAGCTTTCTACAGCAAAAAAGGCTGTTTAATCATACTGAATTACAACTTCGTGTTCAGATAGTGGGCTCTCACATTATTTTCTTTGTGAAGATGAGTTGTCACTTCTCTGATCTAAGGTGCTCTCACAACAAAGAGGCAGTAAAGGTTTCTGTTTGAATTAGAAGAAAGAGAAGAATTTCATTTGGTGCTAGGATGTGCAACAGTTTCCCTGAAGTTGAGCCTTTACTAATTGGTGCTGAAATGAAAATTAATCTGTGTGAGAGAAGGGAATTCACAGCTGAATTCTAAGTATTACAGAGAAGGTAAGCAAAACTGTGCGAAGGCACGACTTAGGAGTGAAATGCTCAGCTCAAGCTTGTTAACTGGAACTGATGTCCTGAAACAGCAGCTGGTAGCTTGGTCACAGTTGTGCATTTTGGAGCCAGCAATGCTGGTTGAGAATGGCACTGCTCCCCCATCTCGCTGCCAGTCCAGAGAGGTGATTGCTCCCATAGATCTGCCTTGGAGAAGTTTGATACATGCAAATAGGGCTCACAGGGCTGGGGGCACTCATGCAACCCCTCCCTGCCAGCATGGTTGTGGAGACAATCACTTCCAGCCCATGGGTGATCCCAAGCACCTCAGGCTGATGCCGTCCCAGGTTAGGTTCAGAAGAGGACATCAGCCTGCAGCCTTCAATCACCGAAAGCAGTAGGTGTCCTTCTGGCACAGGTTTTATGGCCTCTGCATAGCACAGTACTCCCTGGAAAGCATTTCATGTTCCTCTTTTCGCGCTCTCTAGCAGAACTGCATAGGCTTTCTTCCCAAGTGGATACTCAGTCAGTGGAAACAGATACCTCACCAATTTAATGGAAGTGTTTATTTTTACATAGTCTTCATGAAGAGTAAATTCATCCTCTGATTGATGTGCTACATCTCTACTAAGCTCCTGTTCCGATAACATTAGAGCTGGTGCAAAAACATAAAGCAAAAAAACAGAGTTTTGGAAAAGTTTTGGAAATTTTTCTGTTGTTTAAAGAAAAATTAATGGTTTTTCTTTTGGTTTGGTTTTTTCCTTCTTTCCTCGCTCTCACTTCCTCTAACCCAATACTTCTTTTTCATTTCCAGTTTACCTTTTTAAAAACAGAGGGCCAGTAAAACAAAAACAGTAGATCAGGCTGTATCTGTATTTCTTTGCCTTCAAATTTTGATTGGAATAGCAAAATAGCTTTCACAGTGGTTTGGGGTGCGGTGGGGTTTTTTTTGTTTAATTTTTTCTTTTTAATTAATTCCTTCTTAGTACAAAAGAATAAAAAATTCAACCATCTCCAGTGAGTAATGGCTTTAGAATACTTTTGGAAGTTGTTCGTAACCAGCAGCCAAATGGCAATGAAATTCTGTAGCAGCAGGACATAGGCTTGTACCCTTCTGGTTTGCACAATGGTCATGGGGAATTAAGGTGCTGAACTTGTACTCCCTGTTCAAAGTAGAGTTACTGTTATCACCAACTTCAGCTGTTACCATAAAAAGCAAAACTAGCCACAACTAGAACTGTACAGACTAAGAGGAGATCATGTCTTTCGCAATCTTTTCTGAAAGTCTTGTAAGATTTGATTTATATTAGCAAATGATGATAAATGCTGATTTTTACAAAAATGCTTTTTTAAGGACTTACAAAAACTTGAAAATTTGAAGACAATAATGCAGATCTCATTTCCACTCTTGTTCTGCTCTGGAACTGTGGCACTGTCTTTGCTCTGCATATTTAGAGGGACTTAGGCAGAAGAAAACAAGAAAGGCAGAACTTCACAAAAGCTGTTCTTGGCAATCATCTTTGGCAATGCTAAAGTCTATTAACTGTTGAGGTTTTTTTATCAGCAAAAAGTAGAAATTAAATCCTACTGTGCCCATTGGAGACTTTTTTCCAAAGGAAGAGTTACTCATGAGCTATTCTTCCACGATTGTGCTGGTTTCTCCAAATAACAACATCGCCGTGTGTTTTTCTCCAAGTGAGTAATTTGCATAGCATGCTTTTGGGACTTTCTGCTGCTGCCAAAGCTAATTTAATACCCATTAAAGTACTGAGCAAGTCTAATCCAAAGCCTTATGGGCCTTCAATGCAGACCTGTAAAATGTGCAGATTTACACTTGCTGGGCAGCTCCAGCGAAGGCATGCTGGGAGAAGACAGGGTTGGTGTGCATCCTGCTATCACAGAGCTGCCACTTCATAAGGGGGAGTTGGGAGGAGATTCCCATCACTGTGGGCAGGGGCATCTATCCTCTGATAGCAATCCTGATGGCCAGAGCAATAAATGGAATTAAGGGCCGGCTCTGATGACTATCCCATCCCAGCAGGCTGCCCAAGCTGTGCCACTGGTCCTGGAGTTCCATGAAGGATAGCTGGTGTGGGCTGGCATGATGCCATGGCTGCCCTTCACCTTGTGCCCCCAGAGGGGCTGGGCTGCTCAGCTGTGCCACCCACCAGCCTTGATTCTCAGGAGTGGGGCCCAATGCCTGCTTGCCCCCTGACATTTCCATCTCATGAGCAGTCTCTGCAACAGGTGAAATCATGGTGCTGTCACCACTTCCCATAGGGCCAAGGATTTACCCAGCTTCTTGTAGGTGCTAAGCAGCTGTCCACACTTACACTGGGGATCAGGCAATCCTCTGTGAGCACAAAGCGAAAGGTGGCACATGCATGGTGTGGTCAAAGCCACACAGCTGCCCAATGCCAGCTGCGGCTCCTCCTGCCGGCATGGAGCCACTTGGGATGAATGCTGCCTACCCCAGTGACCTCCCTGCTGGCAGCTGCGATGCCGATCCCTCTGTTAGCTCGTGTCTGCGCCCCACACCTGCGACAGTGTGAATTAGGACATGGCAGCAACTATAAACACCTGTGCAGTGGCGAGAGAAGGCGGTGGCTGCTCCAGCTCCTCAGCACTGGTGCGCTCGCTCCCGACAGGGCACACACCTTGTCCTGCACTGCACCTGCAGCTTCAGGGTTGTCTTCTCGCACCTCGTGGTTGTTTTCCAGGCTGAGTAGCTGCGGGGTGGCCGCAGGATCTGTTCTCGGGCAGGGCGGCTGTGTCGGGCCCCGCGCCCCGTCGGGGCCGGGGGTTGCCGCTAGATGGCAATGCTGCCCCGGCGGAGCCGCTTCGCCCCCGCGGGGAAGGCGCTTAAACCCACAGGCTTCTTCCCTCACTTTAATGCTGTTTGTTGGGACACAACTGCCGCCAGTACTTCCCTTTTAATTTTATTTATTTATTTATTTACTACCTCGGTATTGTGCAGCGTTGGTAAACTGTTCGCTCCTAGTTACAGAAACAGCAACGATTTCGGGCCCTTTCTAACCAGCTAGGATCTTTTATTTCCCTTCCAACCCAAGCCATTTATGACTCCATGTAAGTATTAATTCCGAGAGTGTTCCCAGACAGAGTAAAAATGTCCAGTGATACTGTCTTAATGCCATAGGCCTAAGTCTCTTGTGCGGTAAACTGAGACACTGACATTTAATCCAAAGGAATTACACTAGTTTATTACAGTAGAATTAGGGCTGGAGAATTCTAAATGTGACCACAGTCATACAAGATTCAAGAAATTCCTAATTTTCTGTTGGAAATGAAGGAACAGGTCTCTTTAAGCCGTCACCTCTTTGAAATGGTGGCTGGTTGTCTGAGGCTGACCTGCTTCGGCTGCTTGTTCAGAGCCTGTATGCGAGGGTGATTCATCTCTGCACTTTTTGGTTGAGATAACAGCATCACAAACCTGGCTGTTAAGGTTAACCTGTGCACTACATAAGGACAACAGATGGAAATTCTGGTTTAGAGCCACTGCAAAAAATAAAAACATGTTCCAAAGGGAAAAGGAGCTTGTATTTCTGTGTTTGAACCTTTGATCTTCACTCACATCTGAAGGGAAGAGTAGACCTTTTGCTGAAGACACATGGTTTTGCATCTGTGAAAACACAGCTGTATAGAGCAAAACAAAACTGGTGCAAAACACAATGGGTTTGCTGTGTCAGTTTAGCTGGTAGCATTAAAATGCTTTAGAAATACTGGGGGTTTTTTTGA
>JAOXXN010000001.1:39937989-39964955 GCA_026770055.1 Myrmophylax atrothorax | reverse complement strand
CAGTTTGCTTTTTTCTGGTGTCAACTTTTGTCATGGGGTCAAAATGTGATGAGTTTGGTACCCACCCTTCCTAGGGCAAGAAGACAAAAGAGAACAGGGAACATGTCGAAGGGAATAGAAATATTTGTGTTACAATATTGCTTGCAATCAAATAGTATAGAGTTGCAACAATATCTTAATTAGGAAATGCCCTGAATTTGATCACAATATTCAAAAACATAAGTAAGTCTTTACCACTGTAGACATGTATCAAGTAGCTCTTCTGTATATCTTCATGTTATGCCTTGCTGACCTCTTCTTTTTGCTTTATATTGCCTTTCGTGAAAAGCATCACAAATGCTCTTTCTAAAGAAAACAAATGAGGAGCTAGAACATTAAGAGTACATTATATATGTGACCAATCACTTTTATAAAGTCTGATGCAAGTCTTTAATCTGAGATCTTTGGAGAATGCTTCAGTTTTTAATATTTCTATGACCTTCTCCGGGGGACTGAAAAATTACTTTGAAGTACCAAAGTGGTGCATGAAGTTTTAGCTGTGTGATTCCCATTAAAGTCAGTAGGAGCCAGGTAGCTAAAACTCAGCGCAACTATGAAAACACACTCCTTGTGCAGTGTTAAGTAGTAAAGCAATTCTGTGACATGGCAGTGACATTTTACTGCATTTGCTGGCTTTATAGGTCCACTCAAGGCTTGTATTTTTAACTGGAGTTTTACTGTTCAGTGAAAATAATAAAGAATTATTCAAAAGCAGGTGTAGGCTATTCTAGTAAAAGGCACAGCTGTTGTGAAAAGCTGGAAAATTACCTGTATTTTTTATGTAAAATGGCAAAGTCTGTTTTGCAAACTCTGAGCTCATCACCTACAGACTGGCCATGCTGTAAGCATTTGTTTGAGGTGCCTGAAACTATTCTGCATACTCTCAGCCCAGGACCAAAATCAGCCCAATGGTGCTGGCAAGTTATGGGGATTTCTCAGCTCAGTCATGCTTCTATCAACGACAAAGATGAACCAGTGCTTCCCAGAGGTACTGACAGACAAAGCAACCACCCAGAAGAGAAGCCTGATCTGATTAATATAGTTTCTTTTTGAAATATCTCTACATTTGTCTACCTGTGTCATCCATGAAGTTTAATTTACATCAATGTGAAGCAAGAAGTCAGCTGTTCTATTCACCTTGCCTAAAATCAGAAAGGAGGATTTAAGGCTTCCAAATCTTGCATTTCACAGCAGTGTTCAGTAGCCATCTGGACAGGTTTCTAATGACATTCCTACCTGGGCCTGCCATGCCCTCAGGAGTGAGGACCAGGGCTGTCTACCGGTGCAGCAGGCTGGGATGTGCTCCTCCTGCAGTATTAGCTCACAGATGTAGCTTCTGAGAGAAGTCCTCCAAGTTGCAAGAGATGAGTAGAATACCTGAGGAAGTGTATTATTATAAAAGGTTCTTGAGGAAATAAACTTAAAGCTATCCTATCTGTTTCATAGGCAGCATTGAAAAATCAAAATCAATTACTCCCAGAATATTGGGGCCTAAGTTCACCACTGGCATGACACAGCCTGAAATACTCAAAGATAAATCTAGCCATTATTATCTAACTATGGCTTCTTGATATGCTGACATAAACATTTTCACCCAAAAATTGTGAAATGCACATAATGCATCACATTATCTCAATAATACTGCAACTTTTATGGAGCTGGAAAAGTATATTTATAGTGTTCAAGTTAAAGTGTATCACATTTTATAGCTACAAGTGTTCCATCATTCATGCAATCCTTTCAGTTTTTGTCAAGCTGACTGAACATTTTCCAGAATTAAGTAACATGGAAAGACAGCAGGTAGTGTCCATGGACTAATATGTCCTTAATTCCCAAATTTTTGTTGTGTGAGTCTCAGGATCTCCCCTAGTGCTACACAGGGATTTCATGGAAAAGTAATGGTAATTCATCTTTAGTATGGGCATCTAGCTCCCAAAAGTTACAGGCTGCAGCACATTAAATGACCCAAAGCACAAACTGCAGAAGAAAAAAAAATCTGTATCAGAGGAATTTTGCAGCACTTCTGTTTTGAAACAGGGCACTGCATTTAGAACTCCTAGTGTTGGCTTCCTTGAGTCCATCATTTATATGAAATAGATGTTCTGAGCTTCCTTGGGTTTTGTTTTTTAAATACCATTTTCATACCTTTTGAGAAGGCCATAATGAGGAAATACTGACCTCTACTATAGGATCCAGGCACAAGGCCAAGCACTTGCTCAGTTTGCCTCCTCTGCTACCCTATGCATGTTTTTTCTGACCTGTTGGGAAATGTATAGTGATATTTATTGCTACATGACAATAGAGAGCGACTCTTCTCATATGGTTAATCCAAAATTATGTTTCTGTAATCTTTGTTTCTGTAATCATTGTTTCTGTAATCTTTTAATAGCACTCGTGTATGAGTGTGCATCTGTATGTGCATATTTAATTCAATTAGTAGAAAAATCTTGCCTTTGGTTTGCAAAACATAGCAAACATCTAAAAAAACAGAAGAAAGAATAGTATCATTACATTGGCTTTATGAGATTTTCAGGCCTACAGATGTAAATAGATTATGATTTTATTTAATAGATTATTATTTTATTATTCATTGCTCTTTAATTGAGAAATATTTTGTAGTATGCAGAGACTGAATTGAATTTGCATTGTGTCCCTGGTCAGGGTCCAGTCTCAATGATTCTTTAAACAGGTTGGGAAAAAAAAGTGCTCATTGAAGACTTGTTAAGTCGTGTGGGAATATGCATTAAATGCTTATCTCTCCTGTGGGTATGTAGGTATCAGCTACTTGGTTTACTGTGTGAGGTTTAATGCTTCTCTTCTAATTTCTAATGAACTTTACCATCAGACTACTTGATCATGACTAAGCCTATGAACAATGCAAATGGAATTGCCCCCTGATGGTGAGGAATGGGGCCCAGATGGCCCTTAAAAGGTGATAATTAGGAAATATAGCATATCTGAGTAGCTAGAAAGAGAGAAATTTGTTGAAGACAGTCAATCTGTTTGAAGCAATGGTCTTTCCCTTAATTATATAGATTTTCATTTAAGGCTTCATTCAAGTAAATTTTCCCAGAAAATTTTATTTGCTACTGGAAACTAGAAACCACTGATTCTGCTTCTCCTTGTTTTAAATTCTCTGTGGAACCTTTTCACGTGATGTTGTCTTCAAAATATGAGTGATAGGCTAGCTATGTACGTTGTGGCAGTATTTTGAGTTGTAGGTGTATCCTTCTGCTGCAAAATGGCAGCAAAACGAGAAGCACCAGAAATACGGATATTGGTGTGTTGTAAAACATGTATTACCAGAATTCAACTGTAAAGTCTGCTGGATGAGGATTTGCTTGCCTCTAGAAAGATTTTTCACTGTTTTGAACATTTCATTGCCTTTTGGGGGTTTCATAAAACCTCAGATTTTTATTTCTCTATTTAACTTTATAACTTTATTAAAACACTGTAATTTGGAAATATATTGTTGCTGTATGTTATAGATCAGATGGTAATGAAATAGTACACAGGTCATTTAGGGCTTTCCATTGTAGCTCTCCTTTTACAGCTGCCTTATGAAACGAGGTTTTATGTTGATTTTATTTGCTGTGTTTGAGAAAAAGGCCAGTGGGGAAGGGACATCCATATTGCTTGCTTCTGGGAGGATGTTACAGGGGAAAGAGACAAGTTACTGCTAAATCCACTACTATTAGTTTTGTAAATTCAGTAAACTGTGTCCCTGAGAGCGATGTGACTCAAGCCATATCAGAATTTTAGAGAACAGGTAGGTAGGTATAAAGGGAGAGCCACATCACAGATATTAATTTTTTGAACATGAAATCTTGACTTGAATTCAAGTATTGAACACAAGCCTGTGACAAGTATTTAGCAGCAAAATCTGTTGGGATGACCTGCTTGCCTCAAGCTTACATCATGATTCACCACGTCAGAAATAATTCCCTAGAACACAAGTCTAGAGCCTTGCAGATTGTGTTGTATTGCTGTGAGAGAGGACAGACTTGCTGACAAACTAGGGATGGTCCTCCAGGAGGATTTTTTTGTCCCATAAAATATTTAATTTTGTCTCATATTCTGTCTTTTACAAGGCAGTACAATGTTCTGACCCTGTCACATCAAAATGGAAATATAGGGCTCAACAGGCACTGTGTTTCCTGGGCCCAAAAGTGCTCTGATTCTCATTGCCTGTGTTAACCTCCACCTTTATGTTATGCATTGCCCTCGGTCTCTAAATGCATTTTCCTCGACTTCTCCTTGGCTGTATTGGGATCACTAAAAGGTCAGGTTTCTAGATCTTTAAGTATCAGTGCATTACTGGTTTCTCCTCTTCTTAACCATCCTCTTCCTGCTAGGAACCAAAATCTAGTGCTAACAGAAAGCCAGTCTACTGAGAGGGAAGCTACAGGAAAATGTTTTTTCCATAATTTCTTTTTATTTTCTTTATTCCAAATCAAAGGTACTCTAGTGCATAGAATGATATCTATATTCAATTATTGCTTCTATGTCTAGAAGTCTTATTGCAGAAAGTAAAAATATTTTTAAGACTTTGAATACACTTGTGACATCTTGTTTGATGGTGCAGGTAATATTAAATGCTATTATTAATATGAAGTGTAATGAAAAGTAATCTTTGTTGTCAGTTTGCTATAGGTTGATCTGACATTGTTGTAATATATCCATAAATGGCTCCTCAGGGTATAGTGGTTTGTCCAAGATTTTTTTTTTAATTAAGAGTTTTGAAGCAAGAAATAAAATTTGTGAAATGCTCACACTTCTAGGAGACTTTTAAAACTATTAGCTATTACATAGAAAATCATGTAAGTTGTTAAGAATAGCTCTGCCTGGCAGTATTTAAATTCAAATTAATATAATTTTAGGAGACATGTGACTACTAAAGTGCCAAAAAAGTACCAGCTGTAAGTGTGTGGGTGTGTGGGGGGGTGAAAATAGTAAATAAACACAGCAGATTTTGTCCTTCCCATGTCACATATCACAGCATACTGTAAATAAAAGTATAATTTCAGCAAGGCCTGTGGGATTTGCCATGTGCCTGACTCAGGAGTGGTCCAGACGCAGACCCCATCAGTCAGCATCCATGTCTACAGCCAGATCCAGCATGCAAGTGAGAGCAGTCCTGGTGAGAATTGTCTTGTCTGTGGCCTTTGCATAATTTAGATGATTTTGTGAGTATTGGAATAGCACTGCATATTTGGATAAAGGCAGTTTAGCAAACACAGAAAAGAGGTGGTTGTTCTTCTTGATTGTGAGTTTTCCACTTTCTCAGCTTAACACCCGTTTGAAGCAATGAGCACATCCAAGTGGATGGAGTTAAAGGTGTATCAACAGAAAGCAAAGGAGACAGGCGGTTGATGTCCACATAAAAGAAGCTGTTTGCCTGTTCAGTAGTTCCAGAACTGACTTTCCATTTGACAAGTCACATGGTTGCCTTCCAGGAGGCTCCCACCTTTCCTTCCTTCTGTGCTGTGCCCCCTTCCCTGCTATAAGGGAAAGCTTTGCTGCCACCCCATTGTATAACCCAAGCCTCCCCAGTGCTGCATTTCTTTCTGCTCTGTCTGGTTTTAGCCAAATAAGCAAATCTCATCTGCTAGGCATTATTGCACTGCTTCCCAGTGTTTCTATGGGGTCAATATTTTGGGTTCCCTTCTGATTTGAATGGAATAGTGGGGGTTATTCTGCTGCTCTTTTGCAGCTGGTTTAAAAAAAAATAGAAACTCCCTTACTGCCATTAATGTTGTTTGTTTTTCAAAAAGTGATTTTAGTCTCCCTATCTGTCCCAGCCTACCAAAAAGCTTCCAGAATGTTCCAGGTTCTGTCATTTTACAAGTAATTTATTGCAAGGTTAATTTTACATGACAGGAAGGAGAACTCAGAGGTGGAGGGTTACTGCATGGCACTCTGATGCAATTCAGTATGCTTGCTCTGTTTATTATAATTGATTGGGAATGGTTAAAGTACCTAACAGCTGCCTACTGTATTGTGCTGATATTTATATGGTACTTTTATATTCTGTCAGAAACCATAAGCACAAAGGGTTTCTAAAGAATTAATATAAAACTTGCTTGTAAAATTCCAAGGTTTATAGCGTGATTTGTTTGGTGCAGACCTGTTTGGTTTGTGTGGGTGGATGCTACTTAACTCTGCTCCATCCTTTTCCATGTTTCTTCACAAGGAAAAATTCCAAATTTTGAAAAGCGTAAAACCTTTTCTCTTACTGAGACAAGCCTAACATCTCTTAGTAACGAATTATTTCTAAAGTAGGTGACATATACATGCAAGATTAATGTGGCATAGATATCCTGAAGTGCTTTAAGTCACTTGGGTAACCAGTGGCCACTTTTCCCTAGCACTTGAAACCTTTTGTTTAGGATTAACTCCTTAGTAGCTTGCTTTTTTCCCCCTTTCAGCCTAGTGCTTGATCTAGGACAAGATGCCAGTGCAAACTTGTGCAAGATTCTTTTTTCCCTTTATGCAGTGACCACACATGCAGTGACCACACTTGCAGTGAGATGGTCCTCTTCTGATACTTTCTCCAAAGCTGAATTTATAGTTTCATGTGTTTTACACCTAACCTTGGGTTTGTGGCTCCTGGTTGTGACCATTGCAAGGCTTTGTACCACCTGCATCCAGCTGTGTTGGCCTGTCATTCAAGGAGCGCAACAAGCTGGGGGGAAATCGACAGCTCTTTATTGGTGTTGGCAAGCACGGATGTCTCAAACACTTCTCTGGAGCCTCTTCCACTACTACTGTGGTCGCTTCTCCAATTTCAATGACTTCCTGGGAGCCACTGTATTTGAGTCCCATAAACAACATTGTTCTAGCGCTGCCTTCTGCTCTGCATGTATTCTGATTCATTCAACTGGGAGCATGCAAAAGCTGAGCATGGTTGGGATAAACTGAAGGGATTGGAGGAACGAGCGCAAGCGTATAGGTCCCAAGTCAGTGGCTTTGCTAAGAGCAAAGGAGGTGTGATGTGAATTTTTTGCCATATCCTTTCTGACTTCAGATGAACGTCTGGACATCTCCACCTCCTGGGAGACTGGTCTTTCGCCAACCCACAGCCCCTTGGGACTTGCTTTACCTTCAGACTTGGTGTTTGACTGTGGAATAACATGTTGCAACAGGTGGGACAGGCCTGCCCCGTAACCAACTGAACATGGCTGGGAAGCAAGTTTTCTTGGAGCAGAGTTAGGTGTATATGGAACAGAGCATTGGTCCTCCCTGATGCTGTAACTTCACTCAGTTGCCTTGTTTTGGTGTTGTGCCTGCTGGAGCACTTCAGTCTCCAATTTCCTCCGTGAATGAGGTTTCCAAGAATTTACACCTGAAACATTAAAACCCACAGGGTTTTAACATATGTAGTAATAATGCTAAGAGTATTCTGGTTTTCAGCTGTGCAATTCCCTCATTTCCAAACTTTTCTGTGCAATCAGCTGGTCTTGAGATTTACCATCTTTTAAAAGTCATCCCATAGCTCTGTGACTCAGAAAGTCAGGGTGAACAAAAAACAGCATACAACGTTTTATAATGCTGATAAATCCCAAGGGCACAGTTAGCATACTGAATGTTGACAAACACGAGAGGAGGCAAATGTCCCTATGACTGTGGAGTTTTGTGCCCATTTTCTTTTCATGGGCTGGATTTAGTTTCACTGAATGCATCAGAGTGGCAGGAGCATCAGAGGCACTCCCTGCCTCTTCCCACCCTTCCCACCCCTGGTCCGGATGTTATTACACAATGTTAAGTATATTCTTCCCTGTGCATTTGCAAAAGAATAGGAAGATTACCTTGTTTTCATGTCTATAGCCTGCATCACAGATAACTTGTGTCCTGTTAGAAGTACTTATACTTGAAAATAAGGCTGTGGTTAATCTGCACTCATAGAAAAACCTGTATTAAATAAAGAAGCAGAAGCAGGGTGGGATTAGAGAGAGGAAAAACTAATTGGTCACAAAGAAGGAGTTCTTGGGCCGGGTGTAGGAAAAGTAAACTCCCCATCACATGCATTATCCTTATTTTGTTTTGGTTTGTGTTTGAACAATTAACCCATGAATTGCATACCTGAAAAAAGGAGACTAGAAATTCATGATTTGGAAAAGGAGCAAAGCTGCCTGCTTTAAAACTGTGCTTCATAGTGGGATATAAGGATTGCCTTCACTTTGCAAAGCAGTTTGGAGTTCAGGTAGCTAATATACATCTGCTGCGCTCAGGTAAAAACACAGTGAAGAGGAGGCACTTGGGTTTTGTTCTGAGGTCATACCCTGACTCCACATGGAGTTAACCTTCTGACAAAAATGAAGTACCTAGTTTCCAGTGTCATTCTACCTGCCAATATCTGCCATGCACAACTTATTTCAGTGAGGGGGAAAAAAAAAAAAGCAAGCTGCTTTTTTATCAGGGAGAAGCCTGAGGTGATGGAATCCTCAGCCTTACAAAAATATAAATGACCAGGCTTTGATTCCTGCAGAAGGTTTAAGGCTGATTATTTTAAGAACCGTTGAAACCTGAAGCCACAGTCCTCTGATTACAGTCCTAGTCTGTATTTGACATAGTGCAGAAATGATTTCTAACATCTATTTTAGTTTGGATTTAGAGAGAGAGAGGCAACCTACATTGAAGTATATTACCATGCTCTGACTTGTGAGCATTGTGTAGGAGGTTTAAGTCAGATTATTTTAAGAACTCAACAAGCCTGAAACAGCATTTTTATGATTATAGCTTTTCCCCCCTCATCCCTTCCACCCAGAGCAGTAGTGAATTCTAACATCTCTTTTAGCTGGCTTTAGAGCAAAGCCTGCCTACACTGAATTGGCCTCTTTTGATGCTACAGTATTGACTGAGGGGAGGGACAGATGGAACAAAAATCCTAATTGCCCAAACTTACAATAGGTTCCCAGCAGCAGCCATCACAAAAGAAATGTTAATGCAGTAAAAGGTAAATGGAAGGAAGCTAAACCCAACTTGTGGACAATTCAAAACCTACATCAATTTATTTTAAACTGCTTCCTGCAGTTTGTGAACACCTTCCTTGTCATAGTAGAATTATATTTGTTTTTACATTAGTTACTGCTCTGCAGAAGTCTTATCGTACTTCTGCAATTTGTAAAGTAACTGGAAAATGTCATCTTGGGATGAGGAACAAATGACTTCCTATGGTCTGGGCCAACTCTCTTGAAGTAATTTGTTGCAAATGGTCAACTTCCCCTGCATAGTCTTCACAGTTGCAGCTGAGCACTATCTTTTCTAGCAGTGAGAGTTGAAGGTATCTGCAAGCACAATAGATGGCAGAGGGATTTTGATGCTGCAGCCATGAAATGAGGGGGCAAAATGTCATTATCCATTTGTCCGTCCGTCCATCCATGCATCCATCCATGCATCCATCCATCCACCCATCCATCTCACAACAATTCTGTTAACATCTCATTTATCACATTTATATTTGCTGTATTTTCTGTTCCATTTCCATCTTCTGGTTCCCTTACCTATACATCTGCCTTTTAAAATATAGCTCCTGTGAATGATGTTGCCATTAAGAGCATGCTGTAAACTGAAGAGTGCATTGCAAGTACCCTGTGTCCCTGTTCCATGCCTTGAAAAGCTCCCCCCATTAAACAGATTTTAAGAGTTAGTTTCTTTGGCTGACTATCAGTACCTTTTCTAATAATGGGTAGAGCTGAGGATTGTTGTGCTAAGTTCCTCCAAACTAGGCATTAATTCAAGGTACACCTTTAACATGCTTTTAGGCAGTGTAAAGGATCTGTAATCACAGAACAAGCCCCCTTGTGTTAGACCAAATATTTTTTATTTGGGAAGATGATCCATTCTCTAAAGAGACATCAGTCATAAGTAATTAATATGTAATTTTCTAACTTTTCTTTGTGATGATTTTCATAGGCTGCTTGGAGTCCACTGTTCTACTGCTGATGGTTACCTGTAATTACACTCTCAGGAGAAGCAAGTACAACTGACTTTTAAAATTAAAGTAGGGTGGGAACTGGTCCATATTTAGCACTGAAGATTTTAATTTTTTTCCACCTTGTTAATAAAAAATCATTAACGGTAAGCTTACAAGGACTACGTCTGGAAACTAAATCCTGCCACGACTGGCTTAGTACCTTATTGAATTTGGCAGTTGGGTTCTCCTCTGCCCTTCTCATGAGCACATGTCACACCAGCAAAGTCTCTCATGTGGACAAGAGCTGCAGAGGACCAAGTCTTCTAGCAGTGGGCGAGGAAGAAGGAAGGTATTTATGCAATTGTATATTTAACCAGAAGGTTTCTTAGTTGTTATACATACAATTTAAAGTACTCTGCTATCATGATAGTTTTATAAAGACAAATGCACCTCTCAGATGCAACTGCGTTTGTCCAGCCATGGGGTCATATTCAGTGAGATGGTTTGTGTCTCCTTGTTCCTCTGCACCCAAAAGGAGGCAGTCAGGGTCTTGGAGATGAAGAGATGCCTTCACATTTGCTGGTTATTAATGTGAACATGCATACATGAACATACATGTATGATGATCTGTGATGCTTTCATTGCACAACACCCACACACACACCAAGTTATCTATATGGTTTGACAATATTCCTACATATTTTGGGAAAAAACATGGAAGGTCTGAGTGCACAAGTCAGATGTAAAGTCGTGCTTTAGGGCTTATCTGTGGTTGCCTTGTCCATAGTAAAAATGCCAAGTAATAAAGCTGCTAGAATTCCCTGCAGAAAACTGTGCTGCAAATCCCTGCAAGGCTCCTACCCTCCCTCCCAAGGTGCCAAGGTGCAGTTGGTGTTTGCCAGGCTTGTTTTAACCTTGCTACTTCTAAGGCTGTACCCCAAAAAGCTGTCCTCCACTCATATTACAAAATTGCTGTTCATTTTTGCCCAAAAATCTGGATAGGGTCATGGTCAGTTTCTGCATCCAACCTTTGTCACCATCGCTTTTGTTCTGGAAAACCTTTTCATTTCCCTCTCTGTCCCCAGCACGGTCTCAAGTGGGTGGATGGTGGAGGGCAGCTGCCAGCTCTCCCCCCTCCCATCCCCTCGTCCAGCTCCAGCTGGGTTCAAGATTTAGCTTTTAATTATAAAGTGCTTTTCCCACCTCTGCCTGATTATTAACCCCTTCTTTGCCTGGCATGTGCACCACTGGTGGGAACACTGTGAAAACACCTACCTAGGGTCCCTGTGGAGATGCATCTGGTGCTGCACAGCAGAGGGGTCACTAGCAGAAACATCTCCCCTTCTCCTATTTCCCTTTCTCCTCCTTTTCCAGGTAACAAGGAGTGAAACTTCAGTTCTTGTGAGTGCAATTACTCCCATCCTGTAGCTACCCACTACTGTGGGGCTCTTGGTTTCAGTGCCTGGCAGCAGTGTTGCTGTTCCCCTCCACGGTAACAATTCAAGGTCTGTATGTTTAGTTATAAAAGTCAAAGGTTAAGTGATTTGGGAATAAAATGTCACTTAATGCGGCAGAAACGCGACAGAACTGAACCCACTGATGCTTGCGTTACTCCTGGGGGTTTCTTTTCACTTGCAGGCTCAGTGTTAAGTAATTTTATTAACTGAGGAGGGAGAAGCATATTATTTGCTAACATTTTTATCCTATTGTGAAATTTATTGCATGTTGCTTCATAAGGTTTTGCAAGCAACAGAGTTGTGAAGGCAAGGAAAATAAAAATGTAATATATGTGCCGGGTTTTTTTTTTTTTGGAGGTGTTATTTAAAACACTGTACGATTAGTCAAAAAGATTAATTGTTGCTTGTGGCTAAACAGATGACAAATTTTAAAATTATATTATTACAGTGTGTCAGCATAAAAGCTCTGTGTCCCAAGTGTGTCGCCTTTTTATGTTTCTGTTGACAAGGTTCACATTTTATAGCACACTACCAGAAAGTGTTGACACATATTCAGATCACTGATTAAATGTTTTAAAAACGTGCCACTCAGAAAGTAACCCTGATGGTCTTGGAGACAGGCATTTTAGAAGTCTGAATGCATTTCCCTTCATCAGTTAGGTTGTAATGTAGTAAGCATTATTAATTAACAATTCTCTTTTTTTTTCTTAAATTTTAGTACACTACTTAGGAACAGACCTATTTATAATTTATTTTAGGCGCATATTTTTAATATGTTGTCTTCAATATGCTGTCAAAATTGTATATTAAACAGTTACTTAGACACTGAAATGGGGAAAAAATAGTCTTTCTCATAGAGAAGCTTGTGGAGGTGTTTTTTGGTTTAGAGGGTTTTTTGCTTTTGCTTGTGGTTAACACGGATTTGTCCTCAAGACCATTGGATGATGTTAAGAAGTACAAGGCAATGTGTTTGTAATTTCAAGCTGAGGTGCTCTCCTTGCTTTGGAGATTTCACTCATGACTTGTTTCAAGTCCTGCAGTGTGATTTGCCACCTCAGACATTTTCTCCTGCATCGAGTTACCTGGAGATGGACAAGCTTCCCCCAGACCCACCATTCAGGTTTATTCCACTGCTTTTTATTGCCTGGTGCCACAGGTTGCTGGGCAGTTCCCATTGCCACAGAAGGGCTGCTTCTTTCCTCAGAAGACTCATAGGATAAAAAGCAAAACCAGTCCTGAAAGCACAGGTTGGAACCTAAGTGGTTCTTCCCCAGACCTGCTCACCATTGCAAATTCAGGCATCTTTGTAGTTTCTGCTCTCACCTGTTTTCTGTTCTTGGAAACCAAGCGGCCCATTGGCAGAGATAACCATAGGTGTGTTATTACTTGGTTGTAAAACCCCCTCCTGTGGGTCATCATGTGTTTGAGCCTCCTGAGCCTGAGCCTAACATGAAAATCCCAGCTCTTGCTCTGGGCAGCAGCTGCTGGGTAGCTGCTTCACTGGCTGTCCTTCAAAAGAAAATAATTAACCATCATTAGAAAAGCATTACTTTTCACTGGAGATATGCTGTGAAGCTTAACTTGGTATTTTCTACTGGGTTTGATGGTTTTTTAAGAGAGAAGTTGTTACTGAAATATGAAACATGCTATCTATTAGTGTCCTTTCTCGGTGTTTGCGACTCCAGCCTGAGTGAAGCTGTAGAATTTCTGGAGTGAAAAGTCTAGTCAAGTAAGAATATCTGGTTTACAAATTACCTTACTATTTAATGGAATAAGAATGTTTAAAACACTGTAAACATATCTATAATTATCTCATCTCTTGGTTCACTGGTAAATTTTATTGTGCCTATTATTGTCCATCAAATTGTACTCATATTATGAGTGCCATCTCTATTCTGTTTTGTTGTCTTGCAATACAACTGTTCAGAGTTGTTTTTGTTTGGTTTTTTTTTCCTGGAAAACACTACTAAAATTTTGTGCAAATAGGGAAGCTGACTGAGTGGAGAAGAAATTTTTAATTGCACTGTTTAAAGCCTTTTTTGTGATTTGTTTCATCCATCATGAAAAAGAGATAGGGCTTCAGTTTCTAGTGAAAACTCCCTATAAATGTTTTTAGATAAAAAATATCTGAAAGAAGACTTCCTCTCAACTTTGTGAATCAAAATAACCTGTTGTGGGGGAAATAAGTTTTGTTTCTACCTCTGTAAGTCCTGCAAAGCATCACATATATGCTCAAATGGAGTAAAATGAAAGAGACCTATCAATCTCCTTCTGCTCTCATGGTGATGTTGACCCATCTCTTGCTTCCCTTTCCTCTTATCCTACTGAGGAGCGTTTTTCTCGTGTCTGGACTATGCAACAAACCTGTTCATGGGGCTGTGGTGCAGCCACATGTACAGCAAGTCCCTCCAGTTGCCACCTCCCATGGAAGCCACCCTTCTTGTTTTGCTCCTGCCATCTTGGGGCTGCCATGCTTATGCTTGTCCTCTCTGCCAGCAGGAAAGTTGGTAGAGTTTGTACAACACAGGGTGGTAGGTTTGTAATAAAGAGAGATAAATCATGATTTTTCTCAGGAAGGTAGTTCAGCCCATCCCTGAGGCAGCAGTGATGAACCATCCCATGGGGAGATGCCTCTTTCTCAACAGACTTCCAAAAGGAACCAGGTAATTTGCTTAGGCTCAAGACTTGATGTGCAGTTGACTAAAGAATTTTAAAAGGCATACTAGCAAAACCCTGGCTCTGTTAAATCAGTGACTTCTTTATTTCATTGAATTCAGTAGTGCCAGTGTAATTCACCCAGAGCACTTCAGAAAATTCCTCTCTGGCAGCAGGTAAATGGCCAAGCACAGGGCGCTTCAAGCTGAACCTCCCTGTTGGTGAAGTGACATGATTGACACAGAAATGCAGGATCAGTGGCCTCAGCTTGGAGTTTCCCAAGATAAACAAGAAAGCATTACCTCAATATTGGCTTAATTTATATTTTTGAAAAATAGAATACCTTCTGAGCAGTAACAAATGGAGCCATCACAGCACAAACAGACATGAAAATGCATCCATCGCTCCTCTCATGCTACAAAAAAGCCTGCACCCAAACTCCCAGTTGGGTATTATTTCCTGGATTTACTACAAAAAGAACAATGCATGTTTATTAAAAACAGAGTGGCTTTTAGCAGCAGCGGTAGCACCGCACACAATACACCAAAGCACAACAGGGGCCTTCTCCTGGCAATTGATGTGGAGAAGACCTTTGGCAGAGCAATATGGAAATTCGCATTCAGTGGCTTGATTAATTTGGAGTTTGGAAGCCACCTTCCCGAGATGGATGACAGTAGCTTATTAAATAAATAAATAAGGAGCAAGCTGAAGTCGCGCTGGCGTTCTAGCATCAGATTTATGTCATCTGCACAGGCAGAAAAGGCCTTTGTGGCCGCTATTGTTCGGGCTGTCAGCAGAGGCCTTGGCAGCAGCCTTTTGTCAGGGCTTGTGTCGGGGGCAATAGTGGGAGATGACGGCGGTTGGTCTGTTTGATGTAACCCAGTTTTATGGATGCCGGAGTTGGCATCCGCACACGCGGGCGGAAGAACATAAGCGTGCCGGGGCTCCGGGGCTGCCTGCCCCCCGCTCCCCTCTGCCGTGGCCAGGGAGGCACCGGTGGCGTTCCCGGGTCCAGCCACGGCCTCCGCTGTCACCCCGCAAGTGGAACGGGGAGGAGAGGCGTCCCTTGGGACAGCAGGTTGTGTCTGCTCCCCACCACCATGGCTCCCTCCTTCCTCCTCAGGTTCCAGAGCCAGGCAGCCTGCACAGGTGCTGCAGGAATATCAGAAACAAGTCATGGCTTTTGGAGTGTGTGTGCCTAAAGTTATGGGGAAGAAATTAAGAGCTGTCTGGTACAAATCAGAATAATATGGTATATAATAGTAATCTGGCACACTTAGGCTAGAAGCAGGCAGGAACATTAGGAAAAAATGCTGCACCACAAGTTACTATGACATTTTTAAGGGGTGAAGAAACCCTAATTTGGTATCTTTCAGGAGAAGCCATGTGCGATCTGGTGGTTTTTGCTAAGATCTTTGTCATTCTTTTCAACCTGATATTTTAATGTCGTATCCTAAAAAGAAGATTTTAAGAAAGCAAAATTTTATTTGTAGTGCTGTGTGATTCATTTTCGCTACAGAAACATAAAAGAGGTTTGTGTTGCTCACGTGGGAGTCACTTAGCTCTTCCACACTAAACATGAAAAGTAGATAGATCACTGCAATTCATCAAAAAATGTGAGCACACTGAGCTGAAGGTGGGAGATAAAAAAGAAGAGTCTCAGTTTAGAACCAACTCTAAGAGCAACCCACTTTATTATGCCACAAAGCCAATACCATTGGGTGAAAAATTAAAGAATATTTGGCGCCTGCTGAGAGTCCCTGTCCAGTCTGAGCTCTGCGGCTGCAGATGAGTTTGTGTGAGGACTAAACAGTTGCCATTCACATTGGAGGTCTCAGTTTTCAATTTGCAAGCAGAATGTGAAAGTCATTTAAACTCTGCTAATGCAGAGCTGAATAACAGGGAATTTATTATAAAGACTTCTTGAGCTTCCTGCTTTGGCATTGCTTCGGAGGCAAGTAATTAAAAATGAACTGCGTTTGACATCCGTGAGCCCAGTGAGAAAGACTCTTCATCTAGAGGCCTGATTTTTCTTTTGGCAGGAGGAGGGTTTTAAGAACAAAGTCATCAAGTTTCCTACTTTTTTTTGGAGTAGATTTTACACACATACAAATCTTATGGTACACAAGTAAAAGATCCACAGTAATAAAACAAACAAACAAATGAACACCCTAGACAAACTCTTCTTTTAGTGCATCTCATGTCACTGCTAAAGAGATTTGCCAGGGTGGAATTATAGCCCAGGGGTTTGCTATAAAATCCACTGGACAGTGTTTAATCTTTGTATAATACAAAATCTGTAAAAATACTGGTCATTATTCTGGATTATGCTCAAATTTCAGTCTTTTTGGAAATAGGAGAATTAATTCCTTGTGCATGCATGTAATGGAGAACCAACTTTTGAATTTGAGGGGGAGCTGAATGTAAAGAAGAAGTACATTTTACTGGCTGGTACTGTCTCATTAGCTATACATGCACTCCATCTGGGCCACTTTACAGGAGGATTTCAGAGCAATATTTGATAAGCTCAGTGATGCTATTGAGTTTGCATGGTATTGATTAGGTTAGAACTGAGATCTGTAATAAATTAATTTCATTTAAGAAAATGCACATTCTGTTCACAGTTTTGGGACTGGCTGAGGTCAGTGTAAGCAATGTTAAATTGCTTTTAAAAGCTATGTAGATTGGTAAAACAGAATTACTATGGTAAGCTAAGAAGGTCTGAACAACCTGAAACATCTAAAATCTAGAGGCTAATTATAGGTACATTATGGGTAACCATACAAGTCAATTTAACCTGAATCTTGTAATATCATACTATGTATCTCTAACTTTGGAATGTATTTTATTAATGTTATGTAGATAACATCCATGCATGACTTTTGATTAATTACTGCACAAACACCATTGGCTTCTTACTGGTTGATTGTTGCCTTGGTGCAGTGAGAACTGCATTGCAACTTCAGTGGGGACAAGTTTTCATCCATGGTAACCTTCTAGAAACAGAAAATCTGATTTCCACGAGGTTGTCTTCACTTCTGTGTTACTTCAGTTGGTGAATTGAGAGCTTTGGGTATTTCAAAAGAAGCAGACCTCATTTTACAGCATTTATCAACCCTGAATTTGCCATGTAAAAAAACTCACAAAAACAACAAGCCTCCCCAAATTGTTTTTGAAACATCCTTCTGCTGTACATTGTGTGACTTCTCGTTGTCTATGGAGCTATTCTTTCATGTGCTTAGTTGTGAGTGCACATTAGTGTTAGACAATGTCTTTAGGTGGTATTCAAAGTGTTTTAAAGAAATTATGGCATATGTCAAGGGTAGGGCACCCTATTATGCTTTGGACTGACAGGAAATAATACACCAAAACCTAGAATGCTTTTTGGGGTGAAACAAAGCACATATTTTTATCTTGCCCACTGTAATATCATTCATCTACCACTGCTGTAAACATGAATATAGGCCAGGCAATCCCTCTGATTACCAGTATAGCTGTTAAACACCTGCACACATTAGAGATTTTGGTTGGGTTTGGCGGGCTTTGGGTATACCATTATCTGAAAGTCTGTGATTATCATTGATTTAGCCATGTGATTTAGCTATTCACTCATAGGTAGAAAATGTATTTAAACAAGATGCTTCTCTTTAAATGCTGATAGTATTTTTCCTATTCATTCATGGAAACCAATGGGGTTTTTACCAGAGCAGTGTTATACTAAGAATGGTGGGTACGTGGGTTTCTAAAATGTTCTCCTTTGATAAAATGTTCAGTTTTGTCTTTTCTCTCATATTAACTCATTATTATTTTGTTTTCACTCTTGTATTAACTGTATGCCACTGATGGCCTTCCATCAATCTTTCCAAATCTCCTTTTTTTCTCTCTCTTTGACTGCATTTCCTTTTATACCATTTCATTTGGTGGGATTTACTCCTTTCCTGTTTGCTTGTTTGTAGTAAACAATTTTAGTTGCATTTCTTGGGGAAGCGGAAATATTTTTGGGTGAGAATCTGTCCCCCAGGTACTGAGATCACCATTTCAGTTAAAGCCTGCATTCCTAAGAATCCCTTAGAGTACAGTCAGACATATATCACAGGAAATTGAGTTTGCCCCACTAGTTGGGTGCAAAAACAGAGCAAAGCTGTTACCTTGACATTTTCTTTGCGCTTTTCTTGCACCCTCCTTATCTGGCCGATCTGATTGAATTTTTTTAGGAAGAAAAATTTACCAGCTACAGATTGGTATTAAAATATTTTTGCTAAAATTGTATTCCAGGTCCTTCATTTTAAGAGACTAGAAGGAAAATTAAATTTCAAAACTCGTCTTTGACCCATACATTATCTGAAGACCCAAGCAACCAATAATTCATAGAGAACTATGTCTGAGAAGCAATGGCTGCTGCAGGTGTGTACACCAACTAGTGAAATGTAACTCTGAATCAGAAAACTGTGGTTAAAACAATACACTTGGAGGTCTTTCTACCACTGTTTTGTAATGTGCTGAAGTGTTTTGTTGTTTATTTCTCAGCTAAGTTTCTGGATCCTAACTAGATCTCCCAAAAGAGAATGAAAAAGGGAGAAATCTTTTTGGAGTTTGCCCTGACCTATAAAAGCACTGCTCTGCAGGAGTTACAAATGGCTTTTTGGCTAAGTTCAGCAGCTGAAAGGGCCTCTACTTTTGTCTCCAGCTCTGACAATAGCTGTGGAGAAGAATGTCTTCTTTAAAAGTTCTGGGGATCAAGCTGAACCTTCAGCTGCCAGAGTTTTGTCTTTCCTCTTCCCTGCACACACCCTCACCCCACCCCCACCAAACATGTTAAAGGGCCTAATCCTGCTCCCATTTAAATTGATGTAACTTTGTCTCTTTTCAATATTTTTTTTTGGTAGGCTCCTTTTTGGGGTGGTGGATGTATTTTTAGGTTACTTCTTAGTATACTTTTAGGTTAAAAACACATATTATACAGTACAATATAGGAACAGCTAAGGAAAGGACACAAGATTTTGTTTGAGACAAAACCCCCTGTTTTTGTTTGATAAGAAGTGGGAAGCTGGTGTTTTCCGCATGGTTGCAAATGGTGTGAACTCTCCTATTATTGGTTGCAAGGTTCTGTATTGGGGCTATGGGCAGCTGTTCCCCAGTACTCAGGATCCAACACCAGAAGGCTTTCTGGAGTCAGGTAAGTAAAGAAGTTATTCCAAGAAATAGCTGAGTTGTCAGCAGGTGTCCTTGTTTATTTATTTAAAAACTATTATTTATTGCTTTGGTGCCTGCTGTCTTTCTGATGTTCCAGTGCTGCCCCACCTGCCCTGGCAGTGAGAGGTGGGCTCAGTCCCACCATCACCCTGACCAGGTTCAAACTGCAAAAATGCACAAGTCCTCCAGCCATTTGATGTTTTGGTGGAGGATCCCTTATTCCTCCTCTTGAAGCTGAGCAAGAAAGAAATACCAATGGACTTTTATATGGCAAAACTGTACCTATCCTTCAGTCGTCCCCAGACCAGCTGGTATCCTGGAAAGCAGGATCTCTCCAACAGCATGAACAACAGGGGAGACCCAGGCTCCCTTTCCCTGGGACAAACTCATACGCAGTGGCCTGCCCTGCTTTTTTACAGCCATATTTTGGGACAAAGAAGTGCTTGTGAGGGACCTTATGCTGGAGTGGAGACGTTCTGTAGTGGGGAGGGGGCCCATCAGAGCACACTTTGTTTCTCCATCCCTGGTACTCACAAAGAGCTGCTGAGGCTTGAGGACACCGCAATACAATAGAAAGGGTTAAAAGCCTCCTTAATTGCAATTATCTTAAATTGCTAAGACAGAAGCCGTGTGATGTAGCTGCAGCTTTTAAAGTGCAAGTTGTTTGGGTAACTTCTACAGTCAGTAAAGGGAGAAAGGTGCATTGGGAGGGCAGGTCCTTTAACCAAAAGCTACCAGGCTTATTCTTTGGAAGTATCTGATTCTCTTAGTTGATAGTAGTGATCACGTACACAAGTGATTCTTTAGATTACCAGTGTGAGATGGGATAAAATCTACTCCTGAACTGAGAAATTATTTAAATTGAAAAAAGTCGTGATGCCACTGAAGAGGTTTCAGTCCCAAAGCAGCTGGGGGAGCAGAAAAATCATTCAGCACCCAAAATAAGCCTCGTGGTTAGTTGATGGAAAAAAAGAAAAAATGGTCCTAAAAGATTTGGATTCCCAAAGGACTATGTCACTGAATATCTACCTGTGAACTTGTGGAACTGTTACAAAAACATGTTATGCTTTGCAGAGGAATGTAAAACAGGCGTCAAATCAACAAAAACAGATTTTGAGACAATCATTACAAGGTGGTAATGCATTCTTGCTTCTCATTATTTGTATTTATCATATGGAAAGCAGGTATCTTCAGTTTAACTGCTTCTGGGTTTTGGTATAAGGGGGAAAAAGGATACGTAGGGACTTTCAAGAGACTTACCCTGTAGCAACACCATTCTGAGCAGAGGCTGTATTTGCTGGATACAATCCAGTGTCAATGTGGAAATACTTAAATTTCTTCAGAGTGAGGTAGCTCAGGAAATCAGAGCAACATAATTGCATTAAGTGCTCTACTCAAGCTAATGTTTTTTTTTTCTGCTGGTGCCAGGACAGCTTTGATATGTCTAAAGGTATTACATTAGGTGTGTCAACTCATCGAATGCACAGAGTAATGCATGGTGCCTAAAGAATGGGAAGACCAACACAGATGCCATGAAAAGAAGCAACTTAGTGCTTCTGACACTGCATTATAAACTCGCTTTCCTGCAGCAGGGAAACATCACATGTGTGTTTGCGGGTGCTGTATAAAATCTATATAATCTATTTTATATAATGTCAGGCATAATGTAGGGCCTTAGAGTAGGATTAAATCGGAAAGAAAAAGGAACAAAAGTGGGATCATTTGGCCTCCTAAGGCCCTTAAGGCAATGGAAAACAAGTGTAACAATGTGATGATTGTAGCTCCAAGTTGTCTCCTCGGTGTGACACTGTTGTGGGGCTCCCTGGTGTACCTACAAACTGTGGGATTTGGCTGCACACCCCACCGAAGGCAGACTTGGATGCACCCGGCGCCACTCCACAATCACAGCTCACCGGGATAAAATGGAGAGTAGTGAATTTCTTTAAGGGTAGCAAAGCCTAGAGGATAATGCAATCATTTAACTGCCTTGCCTGGCTTGATGTATGAAGTAGATTCACAAGAAGTTCCCATAACATTTTGCTGGTGGTTTAATCATTACCAAGAGAAAAGCCTAAAGAATGCAGAGAACAGGACACTGTGCTTGTGGGTTTTTTTCAGGGGTAGTGTTTTCTTCTGTTTTTAAGAAATGCGTGTCTTTGATGAGATATGGCTGCAGGCTACCATTTTACATTTTATGGCCGCAGGCTACCATTTTACATTTTATGTCAGCTACCTTTTGTCAGCAGCTCGTTATTGATGCTGTATTCTGTTTTAATTCACACTCCTCTGCTAATCAATTACAGCATTTATCCATTAATCAGGTATTCTGACAGGGTCAATAACTGCTTTGCGGTTTTGTGGGATGTTGCACATTATCAAGCAAGCAGCAACAGTCGGTGGATTAGTTTAGCATGGTGTTGTTTTCTCAGGCTGGTGGACCTTCAGGGGACTAAACACCTAGTGAGGCTTCTGACAGTTATTTGGGGGGTTTTGATTCCTTGTCAAAAACCTCATCTGTTTGCAAAATTCATCCTCACTGGTGGGTGTGCGAGAGCATGTGCATGAATGTGTGCGCTCACGCATGTGAGCCTGCATGTACCCATGTGTGCCTGCCTTCCCCCATCTGTGTGTGTGCAAATAGACATAGGTACCCTATAGCCTAAATAGCCACCTTATAAAATGTGCCAGTTCAGCTCTAGGGCTTGCAACAGCTATACTGGTGGTAAATCATCACCAACATTAAAGGGTTTTTTTTTCGTTTTAGCAAGTGGTATAGATAACAGAGAGGGCAACACTTAATTGGACAGTTACAGTTTTGGTAGTTAAGTTACCATCTATAATGATGGTAACAGGTTTCAATTATCTTTTTTATGACAGATGTACCAACATTTAATTGTTTCTCGTCAAGTGTGGAAAGAAAAGACACTTCTGTAGATTTTTCAATTCTTCTACATGTCACTTAGCTGTCTGCACCATTGTTTGAGCTCCTTTCTCTCATCCTTTTTGCAGCAATGAGTTGTGTCATTCCCTCATGATCAGCACTTTTGTTGTCTTTGTTTTTTGCTGTACCTCAGAAGTCCATCTTTTCTTTCATCTCCTTCCCATTCATGCATGAGGGAACAGTTGTGCTCTGTTGTGGGGATGTTCCGCTGGATTTCAAACAGTAGGGTTTCTTTTTATTCTCTTCTAAGTAGTACAATGGGGCTGAATGTCTGTTGCAGAATGCACACACTAATATGCCAGGTTATTTGGTTTCTAAGAAGTCAATAAAAATGCTACATTTAGGCTCAGTACTTGGCTCGCTTTTTTTTTTTTTTTGCTGTTTGCCTTACGGTCTTCAGTTATAAATCTGTTTGTTTGTTTCCAGTTATAAAATATAATCCTCGATATTAAATCCAGGCGTTGAATCAACAAATATTTAGGAAAAATTTTGCTGGCGATGGAGTATTTTCACACTAGCAGATTTGGCAGACTCTGTCTTCCCTGATAAGGAAGGGAAAATTGCCGCCAAATCTAATTAATGGGGTCCATAACAGGGAAGGAGAGCGAGAGTACAGGGCGGGGGGTACATGCAATCATGAGTTCATCTTGGCAAAACTTTCTTGTTTCTTGAAGATTTAGCTTGTCTTTGCATTTAAGAAAAGGTAGCTTTTGTATATTTAATTTTCAAGGACTTTTTTTTTTGCTTGTGCATATACTGTTTATAAACAATTATTCAAAATACATTTCAATGGCAAAAGGCTAAAGACATAAAAAGCTAGAGATATCTTCAGACACTTCATTCTCATACTCAGGAACAATCTTCGAAATCCTTCTTAATGAGGTCATAAAAGAAAAAAAATCGAACAAGTGGTACTTGTGTACCTCTCTAGGATGTGTCATCGAGGTCACTTGCCACTAGGTTATCCTCTTTAAAAAGGGATTGGGATAGTTCAATCAAGCATTGCATTAAGAGAGAGACTTTGATTAATTCCTTCTCTTCTCTATTGTGCTATAGATAATTTCAGTAAATTTGCGATACTTTCTTCTTAGTCAGTGCTGAGGCTTAGCGTTCTCGATGCGTCATGCTGAGTAT
Organism: Myrmophylax atrothorax; assembly: GCA_026770055.1. NCBI lineage: Eukaryota > Metazoa > Chordata > Aves > Passeriformes > Thamnophilidae > Myrmophylax > Myrmophylax atrothorax. The sequence goes on along the minus strand of JAOXXN010000001.1, from coordinate 39,941,620 downwards.
TAGCATTTATTGGGCCTATTTGGCTGAAGTAAAGAGGAGTGTAGGCTGCAGACAGCCCTCTAATCTTTGACAAGTGAGGCCATTCTTTCAACATTACCGTTATCTCAGGTCATAGAGAGAAAGTGTTCTCTTACAGGTTTGCTGCAGGAACAAATATGGCATGTAAAGGAAGGGGAAGAAGAAAAAGTAAGTAGGCTGATGATTTATTGCAGATTTTGGAAAAAGTAGAGGTGACTCTTACAGAGAAAATTACTGTCTTGAAAAACTTGTTTGTTTTGTGACACAATGGGAGAGAATTAAAGGGCGGCAAAGCTCAGCTGTGTTACTAACTTGTGCTGTGGCTGGAGACTTCAAATGCAGCAGAACTATAACTCAGAACCCAGCTGCAATTGCATTATTTCTATACTTTGTGAAACCTAACTTGTTTTTTTAAAACAGATTGGTTTTGGTGGGAAATTTTCATTTAATTGTCATTAAAAAAAAAAAAAGAAAAAGCCTAAAAGGATTCTTTTGACAATGAAGGAATTGTGTTGGATTCTATTTCTCAACTTTGTATGCACTTTTTTCCACTTAAATATAGGTCTTTAGAATTTGCATGATACGTCTTTTATTCATTGTAAAAAATTTCTGTCTTTATGTTGTTTGGTGTAATCTCCCTTCCCTTCCCTGGCTCATTTTGAAAACGTGTGATAGTTGCTCTGGAGACTCAAGACCCTGTTGGGTATACACATATTTAGGCTCTCCTTAAAAAGTGGATTTTTGACCTGATAGACCGTAACGGCTCCCAGGGAGCCACTATGGTCATTGTGTAAATCCTTCTTAGTTTTCAGTTTACTCACTTGATATACCGTAACGGCTCTTAGGGCCGTTATGGTCTTTTGTGATAATCCAGCTGCTGCACATGCGTGTGAAGCTTTTGTGCCTAAAAATCCTGGGGAAGTTTTGTTGGGACCGTAGCGGGCACATCCAGAATTGCTTCCTTTCTGGTGTGGGGGGATGAACTGGCTGGAGGAAAAAGTGGTGGCTCTTCTTCCTTTCCCTCTGGCAGCAGCCAAAAGCACTGGGGCACCTGAAAGCCTAGCAGCCTGCCAAAGAATGTATCTACAAAGGACCCACAGAACCTACTGTTGGATGTCCAAAATATCGTCTGGAAATATCATCTGATTTGATTTAAAATGTTCACAAGTGTGAAACAGCTGATTTTTTTTATGCAGTTGTTTAATGTATGTCTAAGATGTGTCAGGCTTCTGCCCAGTGGGATTTTTGACAACTGAGTTATTGACCCTTGAAAACAGGGAGTTGTAAGTGAAAGGCTGATATAGTCGTAACTATAGCAACACTGTCAGTGTTCCTGTAATTATTAACTTTTTTTTAATAAAAAAATTAAGAAGCTGTTTCTTTTCTTAAAGAAACCTTTATTACAAGCTGATAATGCCACCATGGAGACGTGATATATTGAAATAACGTGTGTCAGCTAATTACTAAAATAATTAAAGTGCTGGCAAAGTATGGAAAAGAACCAAAACATCACTTGCATGTATGAATAAGGCCTATTGGTTCAAACCATTTGTATGAGACAGTGATGGCAGACAGGTTTAGCCATCATTTTGTGCTGTCTCAAGCTGATAGAAGGCTACGTTTGCATTACTTGTGCAACTTTTCATGGGGTGCTGCCCTGCCAGAGTCAATGTTTATACTGAGGCTTCAGGCAGAGATTCAGACATTTATTTGGAATTAATTCTGTGCTGTATGGAACCAGGTGATTTAACTGCAGTGTGCATGCCTGCTCTCAGCATGGAGAGCAGCTGTGACTCCCGTGGATGCACTTTTACATGGGCTTCATGGCAGAGAGCACCGCAGAACGTGATGCCAGCGGGCTGTCCGAGCCACACTAGCCTGCGCTACCCCCTCCCTCTGCTAAGGGTTTCCAGAGGTTGCAGGTCCTTGTGCTGGCATGGCTCTAAGCACATGTTAGACGTATCTTCCTTGTACCACTTCCCACACTCTTCTCCCAGCCCTTGCTCTGTGGTAGCCATTAGTCAATGAGTTGCAGGTGGAGCACCTTTAGAAAATGATGTTGCTTTTCTGGAGTTAATGCTTCACCCCCGTGCGGACACAGCCAAAGCTCTGGCCTTCTCATCTGAGTGTGGTTTTCCAGGATCATATGTGTGCATGCTTTGAGGGGGGAATCAAGAGGGGCAGGAAAGACAGTTCAGTAGAATCTCCTGAGCAGCAGATCCCTTGCAGAGCCCTGTTATGGTTTTCTGAGACTTGGCAATTCAATAAAACTTTCATTCTTGGTCTAGGGTTTGTTTGCATTTTATAGCCCACCTTCTCACAAGGATAGGAAATATAATGTATACAACTTGTGCACCTTAATATTCAACATGAACACTGCAAGTATTTAATATTGCCACAAATGGCAGCAAGTCCTCCATTTTCTTATTCGTTAGAATCCAAACTATTGATAGTACTATATTTAATTGAGTTCTTTAATTCCTTCTGTTAAACAATCAGTTGCTAAGCTTTTCTTAGCCAGGTTTTAGATAATGGCTTTTGTTTTTGCTTAGCCATCTGTCCCTGTATTAATTGTCCTTTTCCCCTAGCATTCACCCATAATTTTGGCAAACTGGTTCCCGAGGTTGGTCTAAATTCCTTTTTCCTCATTTTCTGTTGTTGGACACTGTTACCTTTAGCATTTCACACATTTAATGGATGCAGTTCTGGCTACTGAAAGGAAGTTCAGTCACTCGCACTGTGTTGCAGGGAGCTGAAGTTGCTTTATTTTTATGCAACATTAAGTCTGGCAAAACAATGTAAGGGCCTAAATTAAAATGATCACTTCTGTGTGGCAAATCAATATGTAGACCAAGTAAAAACATCTTTCAGCTTTCTCTGTGAAGTGAGGTGACAGGTCACAGAGAGTCTCAGAACAACTTCTGGGGTCAGCATCAAAGTTCCCATTTCATTTCCATTCTCCGTGTTGAACCACCATTTGTTCTGTGTGTTTTGCACATCTTCTTTCCCAGTCTTTCACTGGAAGGCTCCTGAACCAGGCCTGGATTCAGAATGGTACTTAGTCAAGTGAAATTATTGGAGTGCTCAGACTCTTCACATTGTGCTCAGCTACTTGGCTGAATGAAGTTCCACTCTCTCCTTTTTGCTTCCTCCTCCCCCTTTGTACTCCCGTCCTTGACTTCCCTCTCCACTGCTTCATTCTCACACACTTATGCCAGGCTGCCCCTGTTCTCCTTAAGTGATACAGCTGGCTGCCCTGAGTTAATACATTTTCTCTGTCTGTGATGCTGCAGCAAGAGATCCCTCAATCCCTGCTTCATTGATGCTGCACTCATCAAAATCTCCATTGACCTCTTTGTCTTCTTTTTATTTCTTTTTTTTTAATTACATCTTCACCTTACTCTTTTAATCTTGCCTTTGACCTTGTTTTCTTCTGACTTTCCAAGTGAATACTTACCATGTCTCCTTTTCTTCATCCCTGGTTGATGGTGTGGTTTCTCTTCCACAGTCTCACCTCCTGTTCTTGTGCATCCCTCCCACAGTCCTCCCTGCTCTTCTCCTGTGATGGCTTGGTTTGGGTTATATCCTGGCACTGTCTGCCTTGTCACTTGCA
>JAOXXN010000001.1:39916305-39928300 GCA_026770055.1 Myrmophylax atrothorax | reverse complement strand
ATCGCGCAGTGAAAACTCCTGAATTTGATGGCGACAAAAGAGCCGGTCTTTACAAGGTGTTAGATGATAGTAGATTTGGTCAACCCTCAGGTATGTCCTTATTGTCTTGTATTATAATTATATTACTTAAATTTCTCTCTCTGCATCATGATTTTTCTTGGTCAGTGGGGCACTCCTTCCCCATTTGGTTCACCTCTCTATTTTTTGGCTATGCTGCGACGTGTCCTGATCAGTTGGAGCAAGTGCTTGTGAAAGGTCACTTGGAAGCCCCTTTTCATTTCTCCTCACTACAGTTTTTCCAGCAGGCAAGCATTCTCAGGAGCAACCCCCTTCAATCTGTCCCTTTTGATATCCAAAGCTGGTTGTTACGGGGGTTAAATTTCTTAATTCACTGAGTTTTTGTGAGCGCTTCTTCAGCCCACCACACTCAGTCTCCGCAGCTGGGTGCAGACCGCCTGTCTCCCTTAGGACGCTGTGGAAGTGTCAGGGTTTATTCTTTCACCTTCTCCACACTTTTGGGAGGCCAATTCTATACCTTTATGCCTTCCATAAGCTTCAAGGGAATTAATCTTCATGTTATATCTGTTTGAGATAATATCAGCCTCATGGTGAGAAGTTTAAAATCAGACAAAGCCTCCTCTGGTAAGGAAAACTGCTTGTCAAGGGATCTGAAACCATGAGAGCTGGTGGCTTCTGCCTGCCCTGGCAAGGGGTTAGGTTTGGGGGGGTTTCTTAATCAGTTTTTTGAGGGTCAGGGAAATGACCGTACTGAGGCTGGAACAAAGGAAGAAATCAAAATGTAAAGCTGAGTGTTCGGTATGCTGATAACCCTCAGTTTTAATTTCAGCATAATTGGATCAGGGTTAGTGGCAGTTGTTACATAAAGTTCCTTCCCTTACTTTTAATTAAAAAGTAAAAATCATAGTTCTACACTTGTGACCTAAGTTGGGTTTTTTTTGAGTTGGGGTTTTTTTTTCCACCAGAGAAGATCTGTTCAGTTTACTTTGCATTTATTTTCACTAGGAAAGCGCTAAGATTTCAGGGACCTGTATTTTGATGGTAAAGCTTGTGACATGAGCTTTTGTTTTCCATGTGAGGAAACGTTAGCATTTTTTCACATGTTAACTTTTTAACAATTGCAGGGAATTTCTTTTCCTTGAAAACTGCCATCCTTTTCTTTTTTCTCCCCTTTTCTCTTCATGATATTTTTATTTCCCTTTTATATGGAGACTTGTAGATTTTGTCACTTCAAACGTTAGCTGTTCCTCCTCTTTTCTTTCACTTTACAATACACACTAGGAGATTTTTTTTTTTTTGCATATTCCTCCCCTTTCTCTGTGAGATATTGTAGTTCACCAAATTTAAAACACTACAGTATTTAGAATCCCTGCAGTGCCATTTTAAGTATTTGGACCTGAAAAATGCCCCAAGCAATAACTACCTGAATTGCTTTTAATTACACAATATAGCTGCATCATTTTACTGCAGATTCTTTTTGATTGATGCTGTAAGGCAATTGTAACCATGGATGATGGGATTAAGTGCCTCTTGAAGTGACTTTAGCTTCTTGTGGGAACAAAGGGAAAGAAGAGAACACTTAGTCCCTTTTTGAGTGAACAGCCTTTTTTCACTTGCTATATAAAGAAATACAATTAACAAACATTATCCCCAGAGGTGAATTGAAATGTACATGCGGACAATAACCGCTCTTGACTGCAATTAGACATATATGATCCGAGGTATTTTGGCCATTCATTAGTGCTAATTGTTTGAGAAACAAGCCCAGAGAACAAATGATTAAAATGTTAGTGCCATAACCAGGATTATTAGCATGTGTGATAAAATGCATGTGCCGCAGCTGTACCAATAAAACTCTCTGGCGAGTCGCTTTGATTCAACAACTACTCAGCTCGGCTGTGAGCCCTTCGTATTTGCACAGGGCCTGCTGATGTTTATAACAAACAACTTGTATCTTCTTTTCTTAATTAGAAGAATTACTATGCAAATTGCGGGTGTTTGCAATTCCATAGGAGTTTCCTTTGTCTTTGGCAGATTGTTTGTGTGCGGTGGTGTGCTACTGCTTAATAACTTTGACATATGAAAATCATTATATTTACCCATGAGTGGGGTGGGGTTTTGCACATATCATAGAAATAAGTTGTAGAAGATTTTGCTGCATTATCTGCATCTTATTCAGGGAGCATTTTGGGCCTTGGGTCACTTCTGTCCTTCTCCCACAGCACCCCAGATATCCAGGCTTGTGGCTGGTATGCAGTTATATGCATAGAGGTCAGAAATACCTGCTGTGGAAATTATCCAGAGTTTTTAATGGGTTTAGTCAAATGTCTAAAAGTGCACTTTGGAAACACTTTGCCAACACTATGCCAAAGATTATAGAGGAGATTTGGCCTGTTGAGCATTGTATTAGGTAGTTCACAATGTAGCATTCTTGCTGGTTATTTGATTTAGCAAATAAACATAGAACAGAGACACAGGTTAAAGTGCTGAAAATCACTTGTGGGAGTACTTTTCTTTGTGAACTATATGTTGTTGGCTCTGATGAGACTGTACAGGTGTGTGCAGTTAAGTATATGTGCGAGTATGAGCAACACTGGAATGTGAAAATGCAGTTTACAGCAGGAAAATTTGCATAATTGGGGTAATTTCACCGGTCGCAGTCACACTGTATGGCTGCCATTGCAAAATGCAATGTCTCTTAGTAATCAAAAAGGTTTTCTTTTTCCCTTCCTGAGGATGAACTATTCATTCTTGGGTGAAATGGTTCTCAGAGGACCATGAGTAACTTTAACTTGCCAACTACTTTTACATATTTGATGAGGACTTTAGTAGACTGTTATGTTTGCTGAAGAAATTTAGTTTTATTTCAGGGACCCAAGAGCACTCAGCATGCTGCTGGATGCTATGAATGAAAATCTGCTGCTGTAAAACAATTTAATGAGCATTACCCAATAGCCTAGTCCTTATTTTAACTTACAGGGCTTAAAGGAAGAAACATTGTCTTAACAAATTCACTTGGCTTTTGTCCATGTATTTAGTCTAAACCATAGTCAAGCTTAGTTTGAATCATTAAAATACTTGGAATCACAAAACATATGTAAGATTTTCTTCTGCTTTATGGCACAGGGTTAACAGTATGATCAAGATTGCGATTCTGTGTGGGTTTTTTGTCCTAAAAAAGTAACTGCTGGGAATTTTTTTATTCTACCAAAATAACAGAAATCAAGATAACCAGGATGAGTAGCTGACTGCTCATATCCAGAGCATCCTGGGCCTTGCCACTGTTTTACAAAGGTCTGTAGGCAAATGGATTTCTTAATGAATCCATATCTTCCTCTACTATTCATTTTATTGTAGAACATAAAGTATGACTATGCAAGGAAAACGCGCAGTAATTATTTAAGAATATACATCAAAACAATAGCATGTGAAAACATTTACTGCAGTCATACCTAAGCATACTTGTTGGAAACTCTTCCTTTACATAAACATTTCTAGAACTCTTTGTTCTGAACTGAGAAAGATTCTGTGTTAGTCCACTGATACCAGTTCTGCAGCACACTTTTTTTTTTTTGTGGCTGTACCTTTTGAAAAAATTATTACTTCTTCAACTTGCAAAAATATCCCATAAGACTAATAATTTTACATATTGACAGTATATTTCTTTTAATAATTTTTGTCCTGAGAAACTTGTGTTTTGAGCCTATGTGGCTACAAAGTTGGTTAGCTTAGGAGGAGATACCAATAGTCACCGGGCAGGAGGTTTTCTAACATTAAGCCTATTAAGTGATGGTGTTTCAACGGATTAAATCTATCACTTCTTTGGAGTCAGATGGTCGGCTGTGGAAGCTGTACTGCTCCTCCATATAAACACAAGTTTATAGGCCTCAGTGGTGACACCTGATGGTCTGCAGGTAATGATGCTCTCACCTACACAATACTACACAGCATTGTATATGGTATGCAGAGCAGGGCTGCCTTCATGAGGCTGGGAGCAGTGAGAGGGAAACTGGCTGGTCAAACAGCCTTTCGTTTGATGACAGCCCAGAAGAAATCCCGGGTAACATGTGTGACAGGAGATACATCTCATCTCAGCATGCTCTGAGATTATGGTGTTAGCCATGTCTATCAGGTTTCTGGCGGGTTGGAGGGTTGGTGAGAGGCAGTCATTAAGGGTGCTTCAGGGGCTGCTTGGCTCTAGGCTGGAGTTAACTATTAATGGGCTGAGCTCTTTGACTCCTTTGTGCCATTTGGAAACACAGGGTTGAAGCCATCAGAAAAAGAGAATAGAAACTAATCACTTTTGTCCCTTCATAAATGTTTAGTGAAGGACAGCAGACTTCTTTACTGACCTCTGTGTCACACTGAAAAAAAGACCCCTCTCTTTCCATTTGAGATAAACCACTCTTCCACCTCCTCCTTGCTCTCCCAAAGTGTACTACTGCAAGAAAATGAGATTAAGTGGATTTAACTAGCAGCCACTTGAGTTGCAACAAGTTTTGTTACCATCCCCACTTCAACCTAAAGCAGGACATGTGAAGTGGTTTGTGGGAGAGGAGCAAAGAGAGCACTTGAGAGAACTCAGTGGATCTCAGTTGCATGTCTACAAGTGTTTGTCAGGACCTCCACCACCTGAGTCTTGAAGTTATTGCACTTAGAGATGAAGAAGACTTCTTAAGAAGAGTAACACCGGCACTTGTAATAAAATTATTTCTGTGTAACAGCCAAGCTGCCCCAGTTATTAGGCTAAATTAAACATTACCAGGCATGTTACAAAGAAGAGTCTGGCAGTGGGGTTTTGTGGGCTCATAAAGTGGATTCAACCAGGACATGCAGAGACACAACAGTGGAGATGGTGGAATAGTTTTCCATATCAATTCAGTTTACTGAGGTAAAATGTGATGGTAGCTTTCTTCATCTTTTAAACTCAAGGCTTATATTCAGCTTTTAGGGTGCACCTTTTAGGGGAAGAGAGGGTTCTTCAACAGATTCAGCTTAGAAAGGCAAGCATTATAGTGGCCTGTCAGCGACATTCCATGTTGGCTCTGATTTGGATTGACTGAACTCATTTCCAAGCATTTGAGACCTTTAGTGATGTTCACTTTGAAGAAAATCCACATGCATGTGTAGCCACGTGTCATCCAACTATAGCAACTTGGGAAGCATTATTAAGAGGGGCATAGGAAAACACGCAGATCCCTGATATGATGTGATAATGACATGTTCAGCATGGTGCTAGAAAAGCTTTGCATTATTCAAAGTGCTGAATAATATTCATGATAATGCATAATGGTGTTATATGGCAGGATTATTTTGTGGCATAAGTGCCTTGTGCTGAGTGTGAGAGCAAATTGTATTACTTTGTCCTCATTTTTGATGTAGCAGAATAGGCCTGGGGGTTACAGCATGAAATGGGGAGAAACAGGAGCCGGCAAGGGGTTTTTTTGGAAGGCCTTGAATCACAGTGGCACTGTCTGCAATTTATTTCTCTGTGCTTGTAATTATGGAGTAAATCAAGCTTCCCACTACACTTGAGAGCAGCCTTTTCCAGCAGTCCCATTGCCTGCAAGTGCACTAACCCAGCTCCTGCATGGGGTGGGTTAGCAAGGTCCTCACCAGCAATATTGGCACATGGTGGAGACCGCCGCGAACCTGACACCTGTGGGCCACCTGGATGTCACCCACTCAAACCATGTGGCACCAGAGGCCACACCTGCACTGAAATGTGGGACACAATGCGTTTATAAATTTTAAAAAACACCACAGCCAACAACCTGCTGATGATGTTGATGAGCTCTGTCAGTGGAAGTCTGTGCTATGGATCTGAAGGTCTGAAGGCTTCTGAGAGGATATATTAGGATTAGTGAGGTTCCACATTACACAGGGTTTTCATTCCTGTTTTTCTCCTTTACCCCTCCATCCATTTTGCTTATTTAAAATTTGCATGCAAATATGTTTGTTGATATAACAGCAGGATTGCAAAATCAGCTTCACAAACCCCTGTTTGTTTTAATCAGCAACCCTGCTTCAGTCCCAGCATGATGTCCAGTGCCTGGAGAAAACATGGCAGATAGCAGCTTCCTCCCTAAAGCAGTCCTGATCTGTTCCCAGCACAGTCTGCATCCTATGGAGGAGTCCCATGGCAGAGAAAAAGCAAAGAACCACCCTTTTGTATTTCATACTTGCCATAGCACCCAGAATGGGCTGCATAATTAAGGCTGCGTGGATAACCTCAGCACTGGCTGGTCTTCAGTTGTGACTGTTATGTTTGCAACTTCTATTGAACATAGTAGTTTTGAAGTTTTATATTGTAATTAACTGTAATACTGATATCTCCTTACCTTGACTTTTCCTAAGGGGAAAAAATTATAGAGAACCCCAAACCAGACACTATCTAGGTAGGAATGTTTCACTTTTAAAATATAGTCAAGTATTATGTACAGCACGGTAGCCAAAAGTCTAATTTCAACAATATCATTTACAGGATGGATTCCTCTCTGCCAGTGGGTGTTCCTAAGCTCAGTTATCGCTTTGCATCATCTCACAAGTATGTTCCCAGACGAGCTGTGCTGTATGTACCTGCGGATGATGAAAAGAAGATACGAAAAATCCCATCACTAAATGTAGATTGTGCAGTGCTGGACTGTGAAGATGGTGTGGCTCTAAACAGAAAGGTAATTAAAAATTATCTGTGTGATATAATCAACACTAAAAAGAACTTGTGGAAAAACATTGCCTTTGCCTTGGGGAAGTGACAGTCGGAGAGACAAAGATCTTAATCTTAAGGTATACAAAGTAATGTCACAGTGATAGGTTTTGTGAAGGCATTGGGAAAATCTGTTTATCCAGAGCTCAAAGAGATTCCATGTGAGTAAGTGGAGAGGGAGTTTTGAAGGAATACAGAACGGGACATAAGCTGCCATCACAGAAGAGTGGGAGATACTGTTATTAATACAGCATATTTCTTAAGGAAGAGGAAGTAACAGTTTGTAAGAAGTGGGAAAGGAAGGGTTGGTTCAGAATCACCAGATGGAGTGGTTTATTTTTGAAATAAAAGCATCTTTAGATTGCAAGAAAAAATGCATGGGCCTGGGTTTGAGCCTTGCAGTGTTTGCAAATATTTGCATCCTGAGATTTTTGGAAAAAATGGTGTTAGGAATGTTTCTCCAGGAAGGAGAAGTTAGATGCTGAGTGTACTAGCATTTGGAACAAGGATGGAGAGCAGAGCGAGAGATAGATGTAAATGTGTCAAATGCCTACGCCAAGTTTTCATTAACATTGAACTGTGAAAGAAGAGAGAATGATCTAGTATGCATTCCATTTCACTTGCAAGCAAATTTTTTTTTGATATATGAAAATAACCGCTTTAAAATGTTTCACATCTTAGAATCATAGAATCATTTAGGTTGGAAAAGACCTTCAAGATCATGGAGTCCAACCATAAGCAAAACTGCCAGGTCAGCCATCTTAAACAATGTGTTCAAGAAAGTAGTGTAAATTTTTCCTAATGAAAGCTATTTCTAAACAGGAATGTAAGTTTTGCCAGTTTTCCTAACCATGTTTCAGTGCTTCAAATGACAGCAAACAGTGTTTAGGGTTTGAGTATAAATGTGTTGTCCAGGGAGTTAGAAAAATAGGTGTGAAAATTTTCCTGTGTATTCTCAAAAATGTGGATGAAATTTTATTTTCTTTTTCTTGTGAGTTAATGCTTTCCGGAAGGATGTTCTTGGATAGTGCTCCCTTTAATCTTCAACTCTTTACAGGTATGTTGGAAAGGAAGAAGCATACAGATTTTGCATATATCCTAGTTCTTAAAAGTGACAATAGCATTGCTGGATATTCCTGTGTACTCCTGAAGATATTGGGAAACATTTTACAGTCGCAAAAATTCTGTGTTGAAAGACTAAGATTATATCTGCTGTCACAGTGAATTAGTACAGTTTCAACATATTTGGGAGGCTGCTGCTGTAAAATGACAAAAGACACAGTTGTGCAATAAACTGTAGTATTTTTAGGTGCAGCTTAATTATATCAAACAAATAATTCATAGCAGAAGCATCTATTTGTAATAGAGGATGACAGCAAAACACAAATTTATGATCAAGATAACAAAGTTGATGGTATTAATTTCCAAAGGGTGCTAAAATTCTAGCTCTGTTGAAGTGAAGCTATGCCCCTGGGTATAAGATTTCAAAGAAATTAGGGGAAAAATCGGTAATACAAACTTGATATGACAGATGAGCCCCTGACTGAGCTAAATGCAAAAAGAAAGCAGTCAGGAGGTAGAAATAGGGACAGGCTACCAAGGGGCAACACAGACTTGTGGTCCAGGCTTGTATGGGCAGAATGAGAAAGGTCAAAGCTTGTTTGGAATCAAAACTCATGAGGGATGAGCAGGACAAGGAGAATAGCTATTATAAGTGTATCAGCAGTAAAAATGAGAAGGAAAACCAGTAAAAATGTGAATACACTGCTCTGTGAAACCTCAGGCTTTGCTGTCAGAGTCTGCCTGCTCTCAGGGCTGCTGAGTTGTCTCCTAGAAGCAAAACTTCAGGAAAGGAGGTAGCAGCCACAGTAGGGGAGGATGGAGTTTGGGTCTATTTAAATAAGCTAGTCTGTGGGACCAGACAGGACATACTGAAGACCTCTGAGGGAGCTGACTAGTGTCATCATGAAGCTGCTGTCTGTCATCACCAAAAGGTCAAAGTGGCTGGGGAATGTTCCTGATGCCTGGAGAAAGGCACTTCTGCCAAAAAGGTCGCAGGTGCTGTTGTACAACAAGCTGAACGGGGTGAGCAGGGTGTCCTTGCAGCAAAGGTGGCCAACCACTTCCAGGGCTGTGCTGGCACTGGTGCAGCCAGCAGGTCCCACATAGGAGTCCCTCCCCTCCACTTGGTTTTGAGGGTCTCCTGGTGGGATGCCTGTGTCCAGCTGTGGATACCAGGACTAGAGAGAGGCTTACCAATGGGAAGGAGCTCAGGAGGCACCATCAGGGTGGTCATGGCACAGAAGGAGTTTGCTCATCCTGGAGATGAGATGGCTGAGTTGGATCTTGATGGAGACTGCTTCCTGAAGGAAGCTCAATGGGTGGCAGAGCCAGACTCTTCTCAGAGGAGCTCAGAAACAGGGCAAGAGCAACAGCCACAGGTTGCATGAGAGGAGATGCTGACTAGAGACAAGGGAGAAATGTCTTCCCCATGCAGGTGGTCAGAGACTAGAAGAGATTGTCCAAATTGGTGGTGCGTCCTCCCTCCATGGAGGTATTCAAGCCTTGGCTGAGTAAAACTGTGATCAACCTAGTGCAGAGCAGTAGTTAGCACTGCTTTGAGGAGGCAGATGGATGAGATGGTCTCCTGAGATCTCTTCCAACCTGCATTAGGCTGCGTGATTGCATGATGTAGTAGCAAAGCCTAATTCAAAGTGATCGGAAGTTTGAATTTCATTTTTAGATCTGCCACAGATACTCAGGAAGATTTTGAGACTTAGGTTCTATGAATATGAAGCTGAAATTATTACTGCTCTGACAGTGTAATTTATTAATGTTTTTGAGGTGTTTGGAGAGGTTGTGTGTGAAAGATATGTCAAGAACATACACTGAAGTACAGTGTGCAGTGGCCCATTGCAAAAGGGTAATTTTAAACTGCAAGGAAAAAAATCCTTGGAAATGCAGCAACATTGAATCTTTCCTTTAATTATTCGTTATTCTTAAATAGTACTGATGAATTTGACTATTGTTGTCCCTTAATTACTTACAATGCCAATTATGGACTTTATTCAAACTGCTGCTGAAATGTTGTGTTTGGGGAAAATCAGTACCTGGCTGAAGGTTCACAGGTGCCTTGGGCCAAACTTGCCTGTCTACAGAGACCTTCACTTCTATCGAGTCCAAGCAGCAAGTTTGAACCACATCCTAATGGGTCTAGTTTAACAAGATACTGTGGGGTTTGTATTAGAATTAAGTTAGCTTTGAAGAGATCAGTAATCTGGAATGTTGGCATCTCTGGTTGGTTGCTCATTTAGAAGACAACGGGGAAGCTGAACTTCCTATAACAAACTGATAACATTTGAAAAACTGCATTTGATTGCAGTAGCGTCTTATGAAGCTGCAGTCATAAACCAAAAATCTCTAACTATTTTCTATGCAATATTTTCTCTCATTGAAGTTTTAAAAGACTTCCTCTCCTGTGCCTTTCCCCCACAATTACATTTTCTAAAGGCAGAGAGCACCAGAAGAAGGGAACCCATACCCAAACCCTAATCTTCTTGCCATTCTGGTGCCTGAAATTCTTACCTTGAAGAGCTACAGCACTGACCATGACTTCAGGTACCATCTTCTTCTCTGTCTTTTCAGTCTTTTTTCTGGTAGATATTTTGACTAAATCAGAAAAAAAGAAACATCATAGCAAAAAGTTCACCAGGAGAAAATTTTTCAGTGCATTTTCTGAGGGGAACTCATGGGAAGAAATGAATAAAAAGCAAAGTTATAGTATGCTGAGTACTAAGCCCAAAAATAGGGTTAGAGCTGATCCTGGTATGAGTAGCACAAGGGGCTTTTGCAACCTCTTTGGGACTGGACAGAGCTGTAGGGGGTGTTCAAAAATTCAGAGTAGGAAAGATGATAGGAAGATATGCTAGTGTTGCTGACAATTTCTTTCTCAAAGTCAACTTCAGTCTTGCTGAACATATCCTACTAATCATGCTGATCTCAAACCCTGGCTGGGACTCTACATGCTGTTTTTAGAGGTTCAAATGCATAGTGCCACATGGTGTAGACTGTCAGCTGCCTCTCCAGTGTTCTGACTTTGTTAGACATTGAGGATTTCTATAACAGAAATTTAGGGTTTGGTTGGGGAGAAAATTGAATACTACTAAAAGGAAATTACTTTCCCTGAGCTACTGTTCACAGATGAAGATAGGATTTCTTCACTATGTATGTGAAGTTTCTTCAGTTCTGTTATACATTTTAAAGAAATTACTCAGAATTACTTGCTTGGTGATATTTTAAAGGGAACAGTTCAAATAGAAATTCTGAAACTATAAAATTAGATATAATGCAGATTGCAGTGTTGATATGTCATAATACATCATACTCTGAAGATTTTTTGTGAAGTAGTGCAGAAGTAGCCTGTATCTATTTCAACTTTTCACAGGAGACTATTCTTTCATTTTTATTGTTAAAAAAAAAAAAAGATAAAAAAGATGGCTTCATTGACATGCTTGTCTGATTTGGATAAGCAAGAAGCTGAATTGCATGTTAGGAAATTGAGAGATCTCTGTGTAGGAGCTGAGCTGTCTCAAGGGCTCTCAGCCAAGCCAGCAGTCTCTGGTATAGCTTTCTCTGTAGAGTGAAATTACTCACTGTGCTTTATATGTCAGGTGAACCTATTAATCAGGTGGAAAAGTTTCCTTCTCTTGTTGGAGTAAGGAAGATTTCCGTGCCAGTGCTTTCATTTTCCAAGGGCAGAGTGAGCTGAGATCTTCTAGTTAGTTCCCATGGGTCATGTAAGGTTACCACCCTTACAAGAGAGTGTTCTGGAATGGCATTTTTTCCATCAGGATCCTGTCTTAGCACTTCTATTCTTCAGAGCATCAGGAGGTGTTTCCTGCCAGGTCAGCCTAGCAAGACAACAGTTGGAACTGCTACTGTAGTGTTTATGTCTCTCTCTGAGACAAGAGTTTTGGAGAATATTGATGCCTCCAGACCAATGCTATTAGTGGCTTTATCTTCATTGTGGTCCATAGGATGGTTTTGAAGAATTAAGTTATACAGTGCCTTACTCTGTAGCTCCCTTTAGTGTGTCATCAGGCCAGGAAGGGCACAGTCCCTTCTGCCAAAGATGACCTTTGAAGATTATCTCAGGCGAATTTTGATTTGGCCTTTTCTTTCCATGGGGAATGCCAGTGTTATAATTAAGAATCAAAACAAAGACTCATGTTCCCTCCCCTCATGTTTTTTGTATCAGAGGTGTAAAAGCAA
>JAOXXN010000001.1:39882793-39906535 GCA_026770055.1 Myrmophylax atrothorax | reverse complement strand
GTTCCACTGAGACTCGAACTCACGACCTTGGGATTCAGAGTCCGGAGTGCTCTCCATTACACCACGGGACCGCCCCATGAATGAAAATGAACTGTCAGTCAATAGCAGTCTTGACTGCAGGAGCTGTCAGATGCGGGAGTTTGTGGTCCTAAAGACAGTGAGGAAGGCAAGGACACAAAACTTCAGCTGATAGTCAGAACTGATCCCATTTTAGGCTCCCCCTGAAGGCAAGAGAGATCATAAGGGCTAGTCAGACTTCAGTGACAACCTGCATAAAATACAAAAAAAATTATCGGAAGGGTGGAAGAACAGGCAGGCATGGCAGGAGGCCAGCTTGCTGAACAGGGAACTCTTGATTTTACTGAAACACAAGAAGGAAACATAGAGGAAATGGATGCAGGAATGGACTACCAAGGAGGAATAGAAAATATTACCTGTAAGCACAGAATGAGGAAGGCCAAAGACTGTCTGGAACCAATGGCCACAGGGTACATGAAGGGAGATGCTGACGGGAGATAAAGGGAAAAAAGTCTTCCCCAGGCAGATGGTCAGACATTGGAACAGGTTGTCCAGAGCACTGGTGTATCCTCCTTCCATGGGGGTATCCACACCTTGGTTGGGTGAGGCTCTTATCACCCTGGTGTAGAGTGGTAGTTTACCCTGCTTTGAGGAGGCAGATGGATGAGGTGATGTCCTAAGGTCCCTTCCAACCTGAATTAGACTGTGATGATTTTCCTGGTGGTTAGAAAACTTGTCCAGGAAGCCAGGAACACAGATCTATTTGTCCTTAGCTGGAGTGACGACAGCACCCTGCTTGCTAAATAAAACTCTGATGCACCATCTGTATGCACACACCCCTGTGGTAGAGACATCCTCAACCTTGCTTTAAATGGGTATCAACTGGGCCAGAGACCAAAGCTGGGGCTGAAGCTGAATTTCTAGCTCGGTGATTAGGACATGAACCTAAGACAAGGCAGTCCTGCATTTGCATCTGTGCTACAGGAATAGCTTATACATTTTACTCTGTGGCTTTTTTTTTAAGCATCAGAGTGCATGTGTCCCTGTGTGGTTCTAGTCCTAGTTTACTCACCTAATCAAGATCCTAAACAGACATGAAAGTGGTACCATTGCTGGGGGAAATTTTCATTTATACTTTTTCTTAACAGACTGCCAGCTCCACAAGCAGCTCTTCCTGTTTAAAGACCTTAAAACAATTCACGTAGTTCTTACTGTTTTTCTAGGTGTATCTGGAAAACTGTATGTTTTACCTATAATTGCTGACAGCTCCTTTTCCCCTTACCTGTTGCAGTTTGATAAACAAGTCAAGCCAGTTTCTCCTTTCGCTGGAAGTTCCTAGATAGAGATTGCAAGGGTCAGGAAAAGAACAAAACAATGTTCTAGAGGTTGCTTCATCAGTGAGGCTGAGCAAGTGTTCCTGATATGTATGCATACACATATTTACATATATGTGTGTATATAAACCGATATTTCTCATAGTCAGAGATTAATGGCAAGAAACTTGCCGTCCCCTTTTTTTCAATAGAAGTCAGGTGTTAAACTCTTCTTGCAAACTCTCTTTATCTACAGATGTAGCTATGAAATGAATGCCTGTAAGTGTGGTGCACTTGAGCATCCTATAGAATTAGGAGATTTCACAGAACTGATACATGTTTTATTTGCAATCAAAAAGTCAAAGCATTGTATCACTTAGCTGTGCAGACCCATATGTGAGGGTCTGTATGTGCAGCATGTTTTACTGATCCTTTTGCAGAAGGTGATGGAGGAGGAGGAGCAGCTCAACTGGGTTAAGCACAGTAGATGGTATAGATAGGAGCTTCTGGCTACCCTGCTGCTCTTGCAGTTGATTAGCTGTTTTCAGTAATTATGCATTTCCATCAGGGGTGCAATGGTTATCACCTCTGGTAATGAGATTACTCCCATTTCATACAAGTGTAATGTTCTGCTGGTTCCCTTTTGGCACTTTACACGTTTCCTTGACTCACGCTTTCAACGCTTGCCGAGGCTGCACTCCATATTCTCTCCTATGGACTCACCGAACCATGCAAATGTATTCCCCAGCATTTGTCAGTCTCGTGGTAGCAGCCTATAGGCCTGCCAAGGTAGCCTCACAGCATGTACAGTAAAGAGCTTGCTTTGCAGTAACCACAGTGAACTAGTTCAATTTTTTTGTTGTTGTTTCTTTTTTTCCAAGTGGCTGCACCAGGTTGTGAGAGAATGGGAATTACTTTTTTCACTTATTTGAAAGCATCTCCATAACCCATGACATAGCATCCCAAAACGTGGGTTTGCACCCCATTCACCACAGTAGGAAAGGCACTAACAATATTGAAAAACTTGCAGACTTTCCTGGGATTCCCTCAATGCAGAGTACTCATTCCCCAAAGCACTGTTAGAAATCATTATTGCCAATTATAGGACAAGCCAGAGAAGTGGATGCTGGTGTTGCATCTGATTTACACAAATAAATTGTTTGGTGGAAACTTCCCTGGAAATCTTTTGAACAGTAAAAAAGAGAGATACCCTAGTAAAGGACAAGTAAGTCATTGGAAAAGGTTAAAAATTGTCATGCATGCTTCTGGAGCTTAACAAAAAGGAAGGAGTGCACAGTGAAATTTTATACTCATGGAGCTGCAGATTCCAGGCATTCCTTTTGATGGAGCCTCTGAAGGAAGTATAGAGGCTGTGTACCCCTTTTGAGGCAGCTTTACAGGTCACAGATCTGGCCTAAACAAAAGTATTTTTTTCTAAACTACTCCTTTCATTTTCCTTCTCCTCATGTCAGGACTCCAGCAGAGTTTTATAAGCAGTCCGAGGGCTGTCCTGGCAGCATCTACCTCCCTGCCTCTGGGGACTGATTCCAGGTCATAGATCAGAGGGAAGGTATACTTCACAGAGTGCCTTGGTGCAAGCACACCTCCTTTCATAGTTTGTTTTTTTCTTCCAGAGTGTGGCAGGAAAAGGGCAACACTGTAGGCTACCAATCAACCACCTCCTTAAAATAAACCCCATCATCACAGTATCTTTCATGTAGACATCCCAGGGAGTAAGCTGCATGGTGCAAAGAGGGGCATCTGGTTTTCACCCTGTTCTGGAAATCAAGTGAGTACATAAATGCAGTTTTTGCCAAGAAATAGAAATGCAAGTGCTTGAGCGGCAGCCTTGGAGCGTGGAGACATCCTTGACTCTCCATGTGGTTCCAGAAGCCATGTGACAAGTTTCTTTAATGCTTTTTCCCATTAAAATTGCTCCAAGATCCTCAAAGATAAGCTATGAAATTCCCCTTATGCGTGAAACTGCCAAATTTCCTAAAGAATCCTGTCAGGAGACCAGAAACCAATGCTACCTCTGGGGAAAACCTCTCCCTATCACTTAAGAAAAAGGTCTTCATCCTGAAGGTGATGCTAAAACCAAGTGCTTCCAAGCAATGGCATTTAGGGGAAAAGAGATTAAAGGTGCCCTTCTTAAGAATGGGAGGACTCGAGATACCACACCAAGAGGAGGCACAAAGGAGCTGTCAGATGAAGCCTGCCACTCAAGGAAACGGCCTCCTCCCTTCCTGCTTTTCCATATATCCTTTCTTGCCCACAGCCCTTGTTTTAACGTGCTAAAATGAGAAAGGGTGGTGTTCAATACAGTCGCTGTCTTTGGGCTTTAGAGAGTCAGGCTTTTGGAGGCCAGGCACAAGCTGCGAAATTAAATTGATAAGATCTACATTTCAACAGAATAAGACATATAATTCACGCTTGGAAAGTCAGAAGCCTTATTTCTGAGAAACTGCTACTTAAGAGAAGATTTGACTATACTCTTTAATTCAATCTAATCTGCCCAGTCTAATTATATGCTCATTTTTCCTCTAGTTTTGAATAACAGTAATATAAAAAAAAATCATATAAAATTTGGGATCTTTTTCAGCATTGCATGAGGTCACTAAGCTTGGGTCATGTAAGTGCTGTGAAGGCAACACCAGAGTTTTCATTGAAAGGGTTTGCTAAGGCACTTGTATTGTTGCAGAAGAAAACACACTTGGAAAATCTCTCTGTTGAACTTGTTACTTCATGTAAAGCAGTAGCTGCAATAATAAGAAAAAAAATCACATCTAATTTTCTGGAAAAGTGGGAAGTGGAGAGAATATGTTTCAATAGCAGTCATAGTATTAACTCTTTGAGATTCCAGTATATTTCAGTGATCTCTAAACACAGCTGTACAGTAAAAGTGTCAGTGCTGGCACAAGCCACATCTGAGAAAGTTCCCTGTTGTGCCAAGACTGTGACACCGCGTTCTGCTGGAGATCTCTTTGGCTTTGTTTCATGCATACCTAGCAGATTTAGCAGATTGTGAAAATGAATGTTTTCCATTCTCATGGCTGATTTTTGCATGCATCTGTTCACTCATCTAAACCTTAGTTACATGCTGCTATGAGAATGAAAGGCTGTAATTTTTTCCTTGGCAATTGGGATTGTTTCATGCACCACAATTTCTGCTTAAGGATCCTGCACAGAAATTGTGAAACACTTGTCTCACTAATGTTGTAGAAAAAATTGTAGCTACAGGGATGTATTTTTCTCTCCTTCTGCGTGCATATCTGGGCTTCATGTAGTAGGAATTATGTGCATAAATCAAGAGAAAAGTACTCCCCCTAGAATGGAAAATACCTGTTGGCAGGTACCAAAAGATAAATATTTAAACATTGCATTTGCATATAACATTAATAAACCCACACTGATTGTGTCGCAAATTCTATATTGTAATTCATGGTGCTTACTTCATATACCAGGTTGCAAGTCACTGTGAGTGCACAGAGTTTGCCAAATTGTTTGACTATTGTAGCTCTGCTATATTGCAGGGCTTACACAGGCATTTATATGCTGAATATTCCTCTTTGGAGAAAAAA
Source organism: Myrmophylax atrothorax (assembly GCA_026770055.1). NCBI lineage: Eukaryota > Metazoa > Chordata > Aves > Passeriformes > Thamnophilidae > Myrmophylax > Myrmophylax atrothorax. Next base: position 39,901,623 of record JAOXXN010000001.1, on the reverse strand, counting down.
AAAAAAAAAAAGAAAAGCCAAAAACATAGCCTGGCAATTAGCTTGATACAATGAGCTTGAATAGGGTTATGAAAGAAAACTGATGTATGTGACACTCCAGAATTAAAAATGTTTATACTCTCATTTTGGAAAGTACATTTCTAGCATGTTGGATTTTTATGCTATAATTTCACTGTGTTAACCATTCTAAATATCCTTAATTATTACTTTTTTCCACAAAGGAAGGGTTTAAATGGCTTAAGCACATTCTCATAAGAGATCTAGATCAAGACAAAGGCTGAGATTCAGATAGCTCTCAGCCCACCCAGCCCTTGCAACATTGCTAGTAAATAGCACAAGTCTGAGGGGTTTCTTCAAAATTATTTGTGCTTTGCAGATTTGTATTCCTTTTGTTGCAGAGATGTACTTTTCTGAGCCTTGTTCCTGTGCCACCAAAATTAACATGCACCATCTAAAAGGTAAAGACAAGGATACAAAGGCAAAAAAGGCATCAGTAGAAGCATTGTGCTCCACAGTACTCTTAAAACACTTGCTTCTTGTGCATCCAAAGCACCCATTAAACCTTTATATCACTCTTCAGAGACTGTCATTTCTTTTTCCACAGCATAAAGTTTACTGGTTCTTCTCTTTTCTAAGGCACCCTCTTTGCTGAGTAGTCACACAAAAGGAACAGAGCTAAAAAGTGAGTCCCATTAGTCATGCTGCGTAAGGTCCAGTGAGGTGGATTTCCAGTTATTGCTAATTTATGCAAGGGTAAATTGCTGCGCTGCGAGGGGGCTAGCGGTAGGGGTGGGTGCAGAGCCACGCCGGCACAGCGGGCGCCTGGCGGGGCACATCGCACCGGGGCTGTCACGGTTGTGCATCTCCCAGCGCCCGGCTTCAAAGTGCAGGCGCGCACGTGCAGGGGTCCCTCTGCCGTCTAGCAGAAGGACAAAAGCAAGATTGGGTTTCATTGTCCCCTTGCTCCTCTGTGCTCTCTCTGGGGGTCCAGATTGCATGTGGGAGCTGAGCTAGACGTGAGTGTGGCCGGTCACAGGAACATCAGGTGAGCCCTTTCGGCTGGGTCCTACCAGGGGCTGGAGTCCAGTGCTTCTCCTGTGAGGATGGGGTGCTTCCCACTTATCTGAACTGTCACCTGAACTGCATGGCCCTTCTGGTTTGGGAGTATTTCATGGAGGGAAAAGAGAGTACCATGACCCAAGGCTACACATGGCAGTGCTGCAGGGAGATCCAGTGCCCTCGGACGTCTCAAGGTGAGTCTCCACTGCCACACGTGCTTGGCTGTGTCCAGCCACAGAGACAAACAGGGAAGAGTGGTCATAGGTGCCTGTGTGCTTTATCCAGCACGTTGTAGTCCAGGGAGCTTCTTGCTGGACACATCCCTCCTGCCTTGTGCCCAGACACAGTGTTGCTCCTTCAGCTTTGTCACCTACATGGGTTCCAAATGACTCCAAACCAGGCACTGCTCAGCTGTCTAACACCCATGGCTCCACTAAGGACATGTAGGAGAATTTCTATTTTATTTTCAAGACCCCACCCTCTGCAAGCTAGTACATATGCTGGCCGTGTTCCGGCAATGAAGGGTAGGAAATGTCCCCACTCACCTCACAGAGCAGCTAATCAATGCTTTCTTAATGTAACTGGAAAGCTCATATGTGTGGTCACCTTAGTTAGCATGATCAGAGCACTGGATAAAGACACCTTTGCAACTCTTAGCTCTATAGTCTTGTGATTGAGAACAGCTGGGTTGGTTATAGTGGCAAGCAGTGTGTTTCTGGCTGGGCAAAGCAGCTGTCCATGGGAGCCAAGTCCATCTGGGCCCTTCCCCAAGGGCCACTCTCTCTGCTATGACTAAAGGGTATTTCCCAGTCAAGCTTGCCAGACTTTCTCTGCAAAGGAGCTAGCTACTAATTTTCACATGTTGTGTCTTAGTGAACTTTTGGAGACCTTCTAAAAAGCTGAGGATGTTTTCAATGGAGTTTAGACACGCTTCTTTAAAAGTCTCATTTAGCCCATCCAGACCTCTGAGTCAAAGACACTTAAAGTATTGTTTCATAGCAATTTCTTCTGCCTTGGGATTACAGTGGTACTTGCAGAGCCAGAAGGGCTGTATTTTCCTTCTAGGCTAAGAAGAATTGCAGTAAAACAGGTGGGGTTTGGAACCTTACAGGTTGGAATTAATCCTGCTATCTCTTGCACTATTAGTTTAAAATTTCCATTCTGTTAAAATCAAAGGGAAATCAGAACACAACATGTTTCTTCAAGACAATGAAGTGCCCTTAGATTTTTAAGACCACACATGCTAGCTAATAAATAGCAACAGTGAGAATAAACCCATTTTATTTCTACCAATTCCTATTTAGTCTATGATGCTCTGCAAAGTTTTCCTGCACATTTTTGGTGTATGTGTGCTAAATTGTTGTGTAATTACAGGTACTGGGTTTGGGCAGAAGGTCGTAAAGTGTTTATATTTGTGAAGATTTTGTTGAACTGGAATGGTACCATATCCTACACTTACCTGATATTTTACATAATGGAGATGTAAGTTTGCTTGCCTTCCCCCATTTCCCTTTCCATTATAAATGTAAGAGCTGAGAAGCAATTAGAAATAGTGATTTTCTTTTGGCAACTAAAACCTGTTAATAGTCGGAAAGTTATGTTTGCGGCATAGATTGCTAATAAAATTCGCCTCTTCCTGCCAAAATCAGAGAGTCCAATTTTCAACATCTCCCTGGTCTCTCTCTCTGCACGAGCCGTTCACACCGAACTCGCTGCACTTCTGGCTGTTTTGCTCATGCACTCTGTCAAAAAACATTTTCTGCATCTCTAATTTCATCAAGATATGCTTGACTGCGAGTGTCAGCATCGCTGAGCAGTAGTGTTTAATTCAAAATTCGCTGCGTCTGTGGCTGCAGCAGCTGAACAACTGAAATATCAGTGAGGAACCAGACCACCGAGGTGCTGTGGTTTGTTGGCATGTTTGCGCGATTAGGTGGGAAACGTCACCCTTGTGTGACTGCCCGTGCCTCAGCAGTGCTCCATTGACCATGTATCATCCTCTTCTAATATTTATGTCAGCAAAGGGCTATATTTAAAAATTCTGGATTTCATGGTTGTTTTATAGAGTGTGTGCCATATTATGAGAAATTAAAAATACTGTTTTTTCTTATCCCATTAGTCATAGTGACACATTTTTAAATAACAGTCTGCAGTGATATTTATCTCATCTGTGCAATTTTAAGGTACTTCTTACACAGAGATACAGTCAGAGGTGTTCAGGCTTTGGTAGTCCTGAAGTCAGACATGGGTAGGATGGCAAAGCTTGTCAAGAGCAAAGACTTGAAGAAAATAGATGGAAAAGTTTGGGGTCTCTGCCTGCCTGTTAAATATGGTTTGTTTTGGGGAGCATCAGTATTTTTTGAAGTGAAACTGTAAGTTCTCTTATTTGATGTGCCCTCACTTTCTCTGTTTATTGTGATCTACCTTGCACACAGTGGTGATTATCTCCTATCCTTGCTATTTTATTGTCCTTATTTTATTTCCCTGCACAGATTGGAGTTTTTTGAGCACTGGTACACCAGGGGATGTAAATGCCCTGGATATCAGGAAAATTATGATAGGGCATTGTGTTTCTATTCAGGGACGTGGCATTGCACAGTCAGGGATCATGTGTTGGGAGTGGGCAGCTGCCTAGACCCACAGAAGTGTGGGATACAGCTGGGCTGGTGTGGTCCAACATGGAAAACAGGCCAGTGAAGTCAACTGACATCGTGTGTAAATCCAGCCGTTGCTGATCTTCCCTTGAACATATTTACTAAGGGAATTGGGTTTAGTGGGTGATTGTTTTGAATGATGAGCTGTTCATTACATCTGTTTTCCTTGACTGCTGATGTGAAATAATTGGCAGATGAAATGTGAGAGGATAATTTCATGTTTCACACCAGTGACTCCATTTTATTTGGTACCCTTCTCACATGATTGGGAAAGACTAGTGTCATATGACTCCTTTGCCTAACTGAATGGTGAATCAGCAGGTCAATGGCGAGGTCATACCAAGACCTCCAGAAAAGCTCTTTGTTGTTGTTTTGGTTGGATTTTTGTGCAGGCTTCTCAATAGGTTTCGTGATGCAGCATGCAGTTTATCCCTTGTTTCAGATTTATACTTGGTCAGTGCTGTCTAAGATCTTAACTCTCTGACAGCAACAAGAGTGGGTAGCAGCCCCTTTTCTGGCAAGTTTAGCAAAGTCACTAGTGGTTGATCAGACACAGAACCTGGCCTGTGCTTTCAGTCCAGGGATATCTTTGTCTTGGGGATGAACGGTACTTGCATGAGTTTGCATGATACCTTGTTAGGGAAAATGGTGCCTGGGCGCTGCCTGCATCAGGCAAGCCTAATGAACCATGGGATTTAATCAGAAGACAAGGGCCAGACACAGGTGAAACAAAACTTGTAGTAGGTTTTATCCTGGTAGACAAGCCTGAAGCTTCCTTAACTGCTTGCTTTTCTTCAGCTGCCATTGGATCATAGCAGATGTGTGCTGTGAAATCAAATGACTGATCCAAACCACAGCAGGTAATCCTCGTGGAAATGAGACCTTAGGCACAAGGAATAACTCCCCAAAGCAGTCACCAGTGCTTCCAGCCAGCTGCCCAGGAGTAGAATTTCAAAGCAAAGATGCAGAAATCCCCCTACCTTTTCTCCAGTCCAAATTGGAGGTTAATGTTTGTGTTGTAATCCTAAAGCTTCTCAGAGGTCTGTAAAATAGTAGTTGTCCCGCATTTGTCCAGTTACACTTGACAGTGAAAAGATAAAAGCATTTCCTCCTGCTGCCCCCATGATGGAAGAGGGTGGGAGGCTCAGAGCATAGCTGCTTACATGAGCACAACATTGGTGACACCATCCTGGCATTCAGAGTGCTAATCCTTTCCGTATTTCTGAGGTGCCTGTCAGTAGAGCTTTCTGACACACCAGTGCTCTGGGAATAGAGCTGATTTCTAACTTGCAGAGGACTCCTCATGATACCCACCTTCTGAACCCCTAGCACAAGATAAATAATAGTTTGGTGCTTATGCTTCCTGTCAGTGGCACGGTTCTTGTGCCCATTCCCAGTCCCAGTGTTCAGTCTCCCAGCCAGCAGGTGCAGGAAGCTCAGCGAGGGTGGTCCAGGCTTGGCGTGGTCTGCGAGAGGGTATCCTGTGTTTCTCAATAACAGCTTCTCCAACTGACGGATGAGCCCCAGAGGGAGTCCTAAACAGTTCTGCGTTGGGCAAAAGTTGGCAGCGACACAGGGCCTCAAGGATGTAGTTTATAAAGCCGGGAAAAAAAATCCCCTCCTGTGGCGCAATGCACTGTGCCAAGGCCATCATCCTCCCAGCCAAGGCAGGCTGGATGGGTCTCCCGTAAGAGCCTGTCAGCCCCTTTCATTAGGCAGCCAGAGGGGCTGCTGCTGAGTGATGCACAGCACCTCCTTCCACCCTGTGCGTGCTTCCTGCCAGCCAGGGGAACAAGAGGCTGGGATTAGAAATCAAACTCTGGGTTTTCTGCATGACTGTGCAGGGTATATTAGCATTAGAACCCCCCACACCCTTATTTATTTATTTTAAATAATTGGATTTTATTTGTTTTTTTCCCCGGCATCAGCAGTTTTGTTCTCATCCCCCCATCCCCTCCACCAGAGGCGTGGATACATAGGGGATTGTTCTGGATGTGAGTTTTGGGGCTTTGTCAGTCTCATTACAGCAAATGCATCACCTGCGTGACTCAGTCATTCTTTGGCTGCCTGTGGAGAGAGGCCTTCAAGAGCAGTTGCAACAATAATCCTGTCTCATTACGGCACATGGCACTGCCGCTGTGAAAGTAGGCAAGCTAGCAGATCTCCTTCTTAGAAAATACCAGTCTAGCCATGTGGAAAAACTACCTTCTATTACTAGGTAGTCAATGCTATATTGTGGACTTCTGTAGATGGGGTAATTTAAATCACAATAATTAAAATGGGAAAATGATGTCAGGAGGGTGCCATATCCTTTTCCTTCATGTGATTTCTATCATGGAAGAAGAAATAGCAAAAATCTCTGTTGATAAGAAAAAACAAATCAAAATAGATTCTGCAGCCTGCGGGTATACTAAATATTTGTAAAAAGCAAATGTACAAACCCCTCATATTTCTTTGTGTTTTCCTGATGATATTTTTCCCCTGAATTTGGGGAAAGATGCTCAGACTGGTTGCAGTCAGTGGGTCCTCCTTTAAGTCACTCACTCAGTTTGCCACTGTTGCAGTCTGCCATGCTTTTCCAAACCATTCTCTAGAAATTACTTTATGCTATGCCTCTTCCAGTGAACATCCCCACTTCGAGTACAAGGACTGGAATAGTCTTGAGTAAAGGTTTAGAAAATTCCCGCTGTAAAGAAGAGCTGTGAACTGTCTCTTCCTTGGAATCCTTTTCTTCCTCTAAATCCATGTATAAATCCGTCTAGGACCTCTGGGAACTGTACCACCCTTTGTCCTGCTATAGCCACCATCATGCGGCAGCATAAAGCTGCTTCCTTCTTCCCTCCTGGTAGCCCTGGCTTCCCCAGCAGCCTTCCCCTTTGCCTGCTCCCAGGCATGGCCATGGAGCTTCCTGGAGCTGCATGGGCTCCTCCAAATGGGGGCTCCTGGAGCTGGAGTTTGGCTCGCTCTGGCTCCCACGCAGCGGCCAGAATGGCACAGCAGTGTTTGAGAGAATTCACTGCAGGAACATCCTCCCAAACTGTAGATGTCCTTGCCAAAGAAGGGTAGTCAAGCTTATGTTTTCTATAAGAAAGATGTTTCCTGAATGATTGTATTTTTTACTCTGACTCTGTGTATTAAAATATTTTTTAAAAGAAGAAAGCATTACTTCATGCATGTGCCTGTGTAGTTTAAATATAATTAAAGGGAAACTAGTCTTTTTTTCTCTCTCTAAAGAGTTGAATTTATACATTTTAATATGAAGATATGCACAGTAGGGAGCAGAAGCCTATCATTGGCTCCTACTGCAGGCAACACAAACTGCAAATCTAAAAGAAAGGGCTGCGACTACAGAAAGGAGGAAGTGAATTTTAGATGCAGAGGGAGAATACAAGTATTTAGACCATATCTGTAGCTATAAAGCTGGAGATAAAAGGCTTTTTCCTTTATATTTTCTTTTTATTGTTTTTTATAGTGCAGTACAATACAAACATTACAACCTGGCTGACTCCTGCAGAGATGCCAGGCACTAGCATCGTGTCCAAAAATTAGCTTTATACATATGCTAAATTAAAGATTGGCAGCCGCAGCAGCACAAATCCCATATTGGCAGCAGTTTGCAAATCCCACATTGGCAGTCTTCTCCACATGAAAGAAGAGAGGAAATACAAAGGGCAAAAAGCCCAAGAGTCTTTCTCTAGCAAATAGCAGTGAGCAGAACACAGAAAGTGTATGCAGGGGAAAAAATCTCCAGATTACTGAAGATAAAAGAATTTAGCTGAATCTGTGAAGAGCATAAACAAGGGCCCATTTACACCTTTTGGACAAAGAGCCGTTAGTAAGCAAATGTTATTTTGGTGGGAAGAGTGGAAGTCTGGTACCAGGCAGAGGACAGCACTAGCTCCTGTGTGGTCTGGAATCAAGGGGTCTGGATTCTTACCCAACACCTGTGTAAAGTGTCATTTAAATCCTTTAAGTGTGGCTGTTGCTAAATATCCTGGGCCTAAAGCATACAGGATTATTTGGGTTCCCCTTTACAAACTGGGTATTTTGGTCTATCTGCAGAAAAATAATCAATTGCATTTTTTGTGAACCAATCAAATTGTTGTTGCTTTTAATTCATTCATCCAAACATCCATATTTTCATGTTAATGCTGTTTATAATTGCATTAGGGTGCATTTTACAACAAGTTGTTTCCCTTAAATGTATTGTTGGCAGCAGTTCCTTCTAGGTGTGCCCAGTTGGGGTGGATTCGTTCACTCTTTCAGCCTATGTTATTTTTGGCTGGCATTGCTTCCTCTTTAAGAAGTTACTGCATCTGGTAGTTTAACATGAGCAGTAAAGCCTTGCGATGCTTTAACTTGCCTGAATTTTAGAAGTCATGGATACTGTTTTCAGGACAGGTTCCTCTGTCTGAACCAAGTTATGTGATAGGAAGTGGCTGAGTGAAAGCAGCAGAAGAGCCACAAGTTGTGGTTTCACCTAGTGCTTGGCTGTATCAAAAGGTGAGGTCCCAAGATTCACATGCAGAGAAGTAGACTATTAATTTCTCCAGAGCTTTTTTTTTGTTTAGTCTTTAATTCCCTATAGGAACTGAGATATTTAATGATCTTCCAAACCCAGATCTTTGGTCTAGAACAAGACATGATATTTTTTTCCTTCCCCAGAAAGGAATTTGCAGTGAATCAAAAAGAAGCAGATGACAGAGGTTTAGTTTCTTTCCATGTGTGTGCCACCTGTCAGGTCTCACCACTCCAGCAGCCAGCTCTTTCCCAAGCCAGTTCCAGGCTGGTGCTGCATGATCTGATGCACTGCTGAGTCAGTGTATGTGGCTCAGAATCAGGTACCTCTGCTGAGCAGAGCAGGGCATGTGGGACACTCATTTTGCCCATGTGGGGCATGGGTCTAGTGCACAGCATCCCCCGCCACATCGCGTTTGGCTTTCCCACCCCTGCAGTGTGGGGCACTGCCCACCATAGTAGATAACCTGCCACAGAAACTCTGCTATTTCCAGGATGCCCTTTGCTTTTCAGCAGCTCACACAACACAGGAGCCTTCTCTGCTACACTACCAAGGGTTCAGGGCTGCAAAGTGAAAGCTAGCAAAGCTCTTGACCCTCTCTTACCACAGGTGAGGGACACGTGGTTGTCAAAGCACTCTTTGCTTGCTACATCAAGAGATGGAATCTAAAGGCTGGGCATGGGATTTAGAGGAGGAGAAAGTGTTGTTACTGTATTATTCATTAGCTGACCTCTGATAATCATGTTCTGGACAAAGGCCCTTACATTTTCCACTGAGGCACTCACTAAAGCTTGGCTGTGATCCACGGTCATGGTGGCTCTCTCTGCCAAGTCAGATTTTGCACATTCACTCTGTGGAGTCTTCTCTCAACTCTGCAGCCCTGGTTTTGTTCCCAGGCTTTCTCTAGAGCCTGCAGGACCAGCTGTGCCCTTGAGTTGTCTGTCTTTGGCTGCAGATGCCAAGATGCTTCAGACAAGAAAAAATTATCAAGTGGCACGTTCCAAGCAAATTGAAAAGCAGTTCTGTTTCACACAATGCATAGTTAGGCTCTTTTCCCTCTCAGTAGTGTAGAAATGAACATCAGTCAAAAAGCAACAGAGTATGTTCATGAAATAATCCAGTCAAGGACTATTAAACACCAAGAGACTGCCTCTCATTCCAGGGATCCCTGATCCAGTGTAGGTGGATCTTCTTTCTTCTGAGGAACAGAGAATTTTTGACAGGATCAGTGAAAGATGAATGCATCAAGACCAGCTTCCAAAACACAAGAGAGTGAGGAGAAGGATCTTATATGGACTTTTTGGTGATCACTCTGACCATTTGAAGGCACCATACAGACTGGAGGATATGGCTTGGATCCATGCTATTCTAGGCTGATGAATGTGCATCTTTGCTCATGCCAAGCATACCCTTATTTCATGATTGCATACTGTGCCTGCAGTACATTAAACCATAAGAGAAGGGTTCTGGGCAGGTTTGTCTGGAAAAGCTTGCTGTGCTGGGAATCTACTTTGTTATCTCAAGTTCAGGTTTGATTTTGATATATGTGCTGATGCATTAGGTAGAGTTCAGAGGAAGATCTGTAATATGTATGGGCTTTGCTGTGTGAAACTCATGGCTCTCCAAAATCGATACCGTGTGATTCACGGTCATTAATCCTAGGGAGATCAAGCCCACAAGGAGAAAGGCCTGAGGCCATGGAAAGTCTAGACCCTTTGTCAGGGCCTGGCTTGTTTGGGATGTGCAAGACTGAGGCATCTATGTAGGTGTGTATATGTGTGTGAGACAGAATGGAGCTGCAAAAAGTTAACCTCTTGCCCAGTACTTCTCAGCATGCCCCAAAAAAACCATGAAACAAAGATCCTCCAAACATTACTTTCACACTAAGGGACGTGGAAGTCAAGCCTTTTGCTGGATATATTTGGAAAGGGATGCTTCAAAGAGGTTCTCTCCAGTCATCTCTTCTCCTTCTGTGGTCATTAACCTCTTATGGAAAGAACTGAGTTGTCCTTAGTCAAAGGATGACAGCTTCTCCAGGGAATCTTCTGTTGCATTTACAGTTGTGTCTGTGTCCTTCTGTGGATGCAGGCAAGTTTCTTGCATAGCTGACCTTGAATTTCTGTCATTGTCCTTCACCATGCCATAGATTTAGCTCAAATCTTTCCCTTGACAGTCTACTGTTCTAATGTCCAAAGGTATTCACATGGCATGTGCATGGTGACATCTGGAGCTCCCCCTTGGTTGCCCCTGTGTGGTTGCTGCCTTCACAACCCAAGTGCGTTCAGTGCCATGACCAAATCCAGGTGTTTAGTTGGGGCGCTGACACTGGTGATCGGCAGCACAGTGCTACCGTTTGCTGTGGTCTTGGGAGCAGTTCAGTCAGTTCAGGTGTTTTGTAGTGGGCAAAAAAGCATCAAAGTTAAGCCAACTTCTTCATGAATCGTCATGGCTCTGCACATAAAGGAGTGTAACTACATCCAAGGGACGACCAGGTGGCTTTGGAAGACTGGGAAGGGGAAGGGGATAAGAAGGAATCTATGAGAAATCCATGATTAGTTGAGAGAAATCCAGTCATTTTTATGCACATCCACAGCTGCTATCTGGGCCAAAGTTACCCTTATAGAAAGTATGAACAGCCTTCACCTGGCAAAGGGATCTTATGCTGTGTCAGTGCTTCACATCATGTGGTAAAAATTATGCTTAAATATTGAGTTAGGTGCTTTAACATTAGGCACGCTTCCTCACTGACAACAGCTTTGGGTTTTGCAACTTCTTCACAGTACTTAACCAAAATGCTAGTGATGCTTCTCTCTTACTATGTTCAAGATCTTACCACTTTTAGTGAAGTGTTCAAATGCTTAAATTTTTGTTACATACCTCGCTTCTTGATTGCAGTTAAACCAAAAAATATGTACTTATCTCTTTTAATCTCTTTTTTACTTTGTTCCCTCTTGCTTCCTTAGAAATTTATTTCTATTTATTGTGATCCTTTTGATGACAGTGATCAGAAATAGAAATAAAGACTGGCAATCCTGTTGTTGTTGAGCTGCACAGAGATGGAGGTGACACAATACAGCTCCATTGGCTGTTTTTTTATTACTGCACAGTCACATACAGCACATCCCTCTCTCATTTGCCACCCCTTATTTGCCACACTGCCACTTCGGCTTTGTCTTTCTCACTGATGGTCTGTGGCTTTGAATTTTGTTTCTATCCCTGTCTCTCTTTGTATTTAATTCTCATTCTTTTGCACTGCTGTTCTTGGGGGTTTTTTTATGTTGTGGTTGCTAGAAATTTTTAATACAATGATGTTCACATTTGCTCCAAGACCATCAGTGTAGATGCAAATTAGGAAAAAAATTGGAGTAGCCTGGACAATTTTCTTAACTCAATCTGATTATTTTATTGTTTATTTCAGCTTGTGATCTGCTTAACAATCTTTTCCAGGAATGAATCTTTTTCCCCTTGAACATTAATTTTGAGTGCTCAGATCTCTGTGGTAAAATATGTAAATTGCACTGAAATTGTGAGAAAGTCTTGAACAGTAAAATGCTGCTGCAATGCATAATTGTTTGAATTGTTCTCCTGACTCCACATTATTTTCCTTCTGTTATATCACAATGGCATGAGCACGTATATCAAAAAGCTGAAACAAGACGGAATCATGACTGTCTACTCCTCCCCCATGTCCTGTCAGTTTCTTCATCCCAGATTAGTGTCTGTTGGCTTGGGAAGCAAAGAGAGAGCAGATGGACCACAAAATGAGATTCTGTAACCTTCTTACCCAATAGATCTGCTTTCTGCATGTATTCAGACATATTTACTTACTGTAGTGACAATTATCAGTTTTATTTCTTTTAAGAAAACCAAACAACTTCAGCTCAGTATGAAAGAGCAACCTAAATTGTCTTCTGGCACCGTTACCATCCATGTAATTTCAAATCAATTAGGAGTTCTGTGGCTGGATTCTGATCTGCATGATACCTGAATATGCCCATTAAATTCATAGACATGCTTAGGAATAAGGGGAGAGACACAGTATATACAGCCCGTGCACTCTTAGGTAGCTTTTTATTGTTCATAACACAGGTCAGAAGAGCACAGTTGTTTATTTCTGGGATATTTTGGTTTAAATGTTGTTATTTGGATGGCCAGATGAAGCATTTTTTAATTTGTGAATGAAGGGAGTTGGATGCAAAGGTAATCAAATAGTAATAATAACTACGAAGCCTCAAAACTGTCCTGTGAGTCTATGAAAATGCATTAAGTAAAGAATTCCTGTTTTTCAGAAACAGACGTTTCCTATGCCTCATTCAAGGCACACCCATTCAGAGAGCTAGATGTATTTTAAATGAGAGAAAATAAATGTAGCTGACTGGTGTTTGGTTGAGGTATAGCTGTGAATGGAAGCATGTCCCTGCCCTCAACCATGCAGCATGTCAGTATAACCATACATTGAGCTCAGACCCACTGTTAGTGCAATGTTCTTATAGCAGCAGAGGTCTCTAGTTAGACCTTTCATATTGGCAAAGTGTTGTGTGTCTCATCTGGGATTGGAGACACCAGCCCTGAAAACACTGAGGTGAGACTCACCTTGCCTATTGTAGCTCTTTAGGAAGAAGGTGCTTCAGCCAAGGAAGCTGGGTGTTTCCAAAGAACAAATAACCTTTATGTCTTAGGCTGCTGCCCTAGGAGAGACAAATCTTCCAGATATGCTGACCTTTCAATATTGACTGTGAAAAATCTCTAGCAAAATCCTTAGAGCAGACACCTAACTTTTAAGATGACTCAGTCTGGATGCAAAGAATCCAAGTATATTGTGACAATGGATTTGACCACATACATTGCGACAAGCTCCTGAAATAAAAATAAGTGCCTTCACTCCCATGCTGAGCGAATGGGACTTGTCCAACAAGTATATGGCACACATATGGCCATGCACTCGAAGCACTGGATACCTTCTTTAGGAGGAAAAAGAGCCATGTCAAACCTAGCAATTGGGACCTGGAATTTTAGGAGTTTCAAGTAATGGGGAAAATAAAATTGAGAAGGAAAATGCCTCTGTACAAGAATTGCCTGGCTGCCTTACATACACAAGTGCATTGCCAAGAGCTGCAGGTGTTCAATCAGACTGCTTTTATTTGAGGTGCCTAACGTGGATTTCGAAACAACCATGTAGGCAACCCGGCTTGAAAATTGACCTTAATTTCTTCTAATTGCATGTCTTATTCTTCATTATTTTTCTTGTTAGAGACAGAATTTTGAAAGGCGATTCACTAGGGCAGCTATTTTTGACTCATCGCTGACTTTGTCTTACTTTGCGTTATTTAATGGGTTCCAGTGGCCATATGCTGCAGAGAATCCTGGAACAAAGTGAGTAAACTGGGAGGCATTGCTCAGAAGGATAAATTTCACAGTTGGAAACACACTTAATGCTAAGCCTTCTAACCAGTTTTCCAGAAATCGAAAGCTTGATTGCCATGATATCTGAACATGGCATTAGCTACCCTAATGAGGAAAATAATTGATATGCTATGGAAATTAGGTCTAATTAGATCTTGTTAAAATAAATAGCTCAGTTCATCTGAAAACGCGAAGAGATACATTTTGCAGCATTCCAGATTATAAATATGACCCTTGTTCTTCACCCCCCTCTGCGTCTTGGGTTACTACTGGTAGAAATGGATGTGAAAAGCCTCCTTATCAGAATCACTACAGTCTGTACCCACTTGAGATGGGAAAAGTGACAAAGATGCTGTCTAGATTAAACCTTACGTAGCTTAAAATCCATTTATTTTTTATATCAGCTTTAGTCAAAGATCCTGATTTCAGAACTGTGCAACAAAATGTGTCCTGCTTACGCATTTTCTTGTATTAAACAAGTACATTTATGTTCATAAATTTTCAGATCCACAGCAAATAATGTTCTTCAGTGCTCTTTACTGCTGTTTTCAGTGACTTTAGAACAACATGCAGGCCTGACTATAACAATACTGTCCTGATGGAGGACAAATATTGAATGCAAACTATAGCAAAGTCAAAGTTCCTTTTAAATTTAAAAGAAAAAAAATGGAAAAAAGAAGTCACCAAAAGGTCACTAAACTTCACTAGTATTTAGACAAAGCAGATGGCTTCTATCTAGAGGTATACTTTGCAAGGTACTGCCAAACAGTGGGCCAAACCCATCTTCTCTCTTTGCTGGTGGAGTTGCCATGGGACTCAGAGCAGGATGAAACCTTATTGGCAGCTGCTTGTTTTCTTCCAACTTGCAAAAAACCCCTATACAAAATAGGTACTGTCCCCATGGGCCTGAGTTTCCAGCTTGCACACTGGCACCCCTTGTGCAGTGCAAAAGAGAGGGGAATCAATGTTCTGCAATAATTTTGGTTTGATAGTTTTTCGTTTTCACAGAATAAGCTATTTAAAGTGAACCCTTTAAAAGTCTTCTTCAGGTATTAATTCTTCAGAGTTCCTGAGCTAATGACCTACAAACCCTAAAACAACTATATGCATCCTGTAGCATCACAGGCCATTTAAAAAATGTAACATGTTAAGGAGCCAATTTCCATTATTTACTTGGATGGCAATTCCTTTGCCATCAACTTGGCAGAGCTGGCAGCTTTAGCCAGCTGTTTCTGTTCCCTGCAGTTGCCAGCTTGCCACCTGGGGAGCAGAATGTGCTGTGGGGTGACTCTGCAGAGCAGTGGAGACAAGTCCTTGGTGGACCAATGCCACTGAGAACCCAAGGGCATGAGGAAAGCACAGGGGACTAGCCTGGACTGGGGAGATTTGTCCATGAGGACCACCGCTGCAGAAGGCAGGTCCACCAAGGGGTCCCCGCAACAATGAGGGTTTGATGGCAAAAGGCACAAAGGCTTCTTTTAGGGTAAATCCACTCCCTCTGAAAAACAAGGAAACAAAAATCCATCTATATGTCCTGTTCTTGGCAAGTCTCAGGCAAAGGAAAGGCAAATGATCTGATGTATGCAGCATGCTTCCTGACAGCTCTTCAGCATCTATATGCCTTGATAAATACATACCTCTGTCCACTGACATTTTTTCTTACAAAATGAGTGCAGGGGAAACTAGATTGCAGGGCAAGCTACTGTATAATTTCCCTGGATGAAGGAGAATAATAAGTGAGTAAAACAAGATGACTCTTCCTATGACCTTTAAATATTAATAAATTAAATATCCATTTGCATTACTCATTTTCTATTATTAATGCATTTCCCTTCTGTTATTCTTGGTCTGTCTTGTCATTACCGCTATTGTGCATTTTCCATTTCAGAAAATACTTGCAAACATCAAGAAAATTCCCAAAGATTGCCTCCATGTATGCTCCATGTACATACACAATCAGTGAATGAGATACAGTGCAGACCAGCAGCAGATGTATGCAGATTTCTTCAGTGGAAGTCTTTTGCAAAGATTTCACTGTTTAAGTCACACAGTACCAAGGCAGCAGTTGCTGGTTTGTTGTGTTTTTTTAAATCTATTTACCCTTTTTGTGACAAACCTAATGAGTGCAGAAATGAGAAATCAGCCTGCAAACATTCCAAATTTAAATAAAATCACCCCCGCACTGGATTATAACAGTGGCAGATGGACAGAGGAAGAAAGTGTATATAGTCATGTTTTTTGCCATTATAGTATAGACCCTTTCAGATTGCAGCAAGTGACTTGCCATCTGCAAATCTGAATCTTTCCTTTTCTGCTGAGGCACTGATTCAAGAATCATGATTTGTGAAGTTTGAGTTAAAGTACTAAGTGGTTTTTCTCTCATTTTAAAGGCATACTGATCTTCTGATTTTACTTCAAACATGAGAAAAGCATCCTGAAAATTTCCTTCAGAGTTCTTCTCAAGACAAAACCCAAAGCCACTGGCTCATATTTAGGTATGTGGTGAGGTAATGGCTTCCCACATGAATAGCTTTTCATCAAATAGTCTCATATTGCTGTTGTTCTTGGGCTTTCATTTGGTTTACTCTTTGAGGAAGTGATTTGCTCTATGCCAATATAACACATAGGTCACACTGGGCACCTTCCTTACTGCAGCACACTTACTCAATAGCAGCAATGAGCGTTTGGTTTTACCGTTGACCCTCTGAAGAGTGAAGAACCTGATCACTACATAAGTGTCTTTGATTTTTTTAGGGCCAGGTATTCATTTAAATGGCTGCAGATTTAGTGGGAGTGTCAATTTAATACAGATTTGCAAACAGAATCTGGGCATATTTTAAATATGTGTGTCAACCCACTGCTGTTTTCTACAGTTTTACAGTTTGCAAAGGATATGACCGTTACAGAGCTCAGACAAACATATGCAAGTTGCAGCCTGTCAGGATTTCTGATGCTTTCACATTATGGGCAGGGAGTTACTTAATCCAAGGGTCTGGACTCTTACACAGGTTTAACTTTTCAGTAACCAAAAGAATCTCCTCTAGGTATGAAAGCCTATTTTGAACTTGTTTAAGAAGAAGAAGATACAATTCAATTCTGGCAACTCCTTTTCAAGAGGTGCTGTAGTGTGCTTTGTGTTGCAGGATTTCTAATTTTCACCAAATCAGGGTTGCTCTCTGTGAGGCAAAAAAAGGAAAGGTTTATTTTGTTAATCATACATGCAAGAGCCATGTACAAAATAAAATATCAAATACAGTAATTACAGTCATTTTTGTTAAAATATTTCTGCACAATAAACCTGTGCCTTTGAAAACTCTACCAGAAGCAAAAGAAAAACAAACTGTAATGAAAAAAAAAATTGAAATCAGAAGCCACTAATAACACTAAAGGGAGTCCAGAAGCCAAATTAATGTTTCTACAAAGAAATACTTTCCTACATCAGGCAAATTCCTAGTAAGACTCTTACCTGGGTCTTTAAAGGCAGGATTCGGATTTCATTTTGAAGCATGTTTTTTACAAACTGTTTAGTGTTCATATGTCATTACCACTGTTGGGCCAGATTGCACCTGGCATCGATATAAACAAAGCTTTGGCAAGAATTCTTTCCTTTGGGATGGAGACATCTGATTTTCAAGCTGAAAACATGTCAGTGTTGCAAGACACTCCAAATAGCCTGTTTTACCAGTGCAGTAAATTAACCCGCCTGGTGTAGTGTTAAATGCTTTACAAACATGGACTGAAGGCAAGGGAGGGAAACAGCAAAAAACAAACAAAAACATTTCAATAAGTTGTTTGACTTGGAGCAGTGAAAAAAGTACAAGCAAAGCTCAAAGGGATGGGGGCATCCTTGGGAGACAGGGAGGATCCTTGGGAGACGAGGCAGCAGAAGAGCAAATTTTCAGAATTTTGCCCTGTATTCAACTCAGAAATTGTGCCATGGTATGGGAAGACACAGAAAGAGGAGAACAAGTTACATAGACAATAGAAAAGGCATATTCATATGAAAAGCATATCAGGATAACAGCAATCAGTGACTCTAACTCATCATTGCCTTGTCTAGAGGATGAAGGCTTTTTGAAAGCTATTGCATGAAAGAGGTTCACCTTTAATGCCACAAAACGCTGGTGGACAAAGACTACGTAGGCAAAACAGAAGATAAAATGTTAGGCTATCCCCCTTGCTTCCCCATTGTTCAGGATGAAAAAGCTGAGCTGAACTTCTGGGCACGCAGAATTGGCTGAGTGAGAGCTCTCGTTGCTAGATCTTGCATTTGTGCTAAGCTTGAATGGTCTAGAGGACAATGGGGTTCAACCTGCCTGTGGCTCTACAGTGATTCTGCAATATAGATGTGAAACAAGAATAGCTGGAAAGTAGGTCCACATGCGTATGGAGTTGAACAACGATCTGTCCCGAGAAACACAGGCAGAAACAGTATTCTTAAATATATATATTTATATAGCTGCTAGACTGAAGCCATTTTGCTACTCATGTTGCTATTTTAATTATCCTGATAGCTGGCTATTTACAAGCATGTATGTAAGTGGGCTAGAATAATTAATTAATATTCATAATTATTCATAAAATGTGACTAAATTTATGTTAGGGTAGATATTAATTCCCAAGAGGATTACATTTGTATTAAGTGTAGATTTATATTGGTAAGATCCAGCATGATTGATTCTTGCTTGGCCAGCAATAGAGGACTTAGCATCCATACTGGCAGAGATTATATCTGGTCAACAGGAAAGGAAAACTGTCCAAGAAACTGCCAACACAGAATCTGAAGCTGTGAAACCTGGTCAAGAAGAAATAAAGCCAAATAAGCAACAGATGAAAAAATATCTTAAAGCAAATATCAAATCACTGAGTTGGAAACAAGAATTGCATTGGAAAAGGTGACACTGAAAGCATAGAGGGACATGGGATTTTGAAAAAATAATATTAATAAATAAAATGGAGTGCTGAATACTAATTTCTTTTCTAAAACAGACCTTAATATTTTTCAAAAATAAAAAAGAAGTAGACAGTTTTAATATGCTCAAAGACTTCTGAAAAATAGCAGAGAGGACTTCTAAACCTTGCAAATTATTTGGAAGAGAATGCCAGCAGTCTCAGTACACTTGAGCCATGGACATACTGGAGAGACCTCAGGAATGGACACCAAAGACGATGAAGGAACCGGAATATCTCTCCTG
>JAOXXN010000001.1:39868521-39882693 GCA_026770055.1 Myrmophylax atrothorax | reverse complement strand
AGGAGAGGCTGAGAGAGCTGGGACTGTTCGGCGTGGAGAAGGGAAGGCTCAAGGACAGCTCATCAATGTATATAAAGACCTGAAAGGAGGGTGCAAAGAGGACAAAGCCAGGCCCTTCTCAGTGGTGCCCAGTGACAGAACCAGCAGCAATGGGCACAAATTGAAACATGGGAGGTTCTCCCTGAACATCTGGAAACACTTTTTCAATGGGAGTGTGACCAAGCATTGACAGTTTTCCCAGAGGTTATGGAGTCTCTGTCCTTGGAGATATTCAAAACCTGTATGGACATGGTCCCAGGTGAGCAGCTCTGAGTGTCCCTGCTTCAGCAGGGGGGTTGGACAGATGACCCCCAAACAGCCCTTCCAACCTCAGCCATCCTATGATCCTTTGACTCTGTCTGAAACCCACTGAGGAAGGTGATAGATCAAATGAAGAACCTGAAAAGAAAGAGACTTAGATAAGATACAGACTTTGCAACAGTTTTCTGGTACTGTTGTACATGGTACAGCACCCTCAGACACTGGAGTGGTCTAGTGGGCTCAAAAAGGACAACAGCCTCTTTCCTGCACCCATGCTACAGAAACGTACTGCCTCCAAAGAGACTTCTTAGGAGGTTTACTGATGATTGCATGCCAAATCTGAGAGGAAGGAAAGAAATGGGTAGGGAACTTGCCAACAGATAAAGCCAAAGAGCACTGATGTCACCGTGTGTTTTGTCCTCAGAAAACAAGTGAAGTTCTCTAGATGGAGAGCAACCAGTAGGACCACTTTAGACTGTATTGGCTACAGCCCCATCCTAAGCAGAAGCAAAGACACCTTAACTAGGAAAGGACCAGAACGACCTTCTGTATCCAGTAGCATAACCACACAGCAGCGCAAGCACTGCAAACACTGGTGTGGACAGTGCCTCGGTGCCCAGCTGGAATGAGAAAATGGAGCCAGGGGCTTCCGGAGGTTTCAGGAGCAGCTGCCAAATGGACATGATGCTTGGTGGCAGTCTGGCACCAGAGGGAGCAGCCAATGCAGAGAAAAGGGAAGGGAGTATCACCTGAGTCCCACCTGCGTTAATCTGCACCTGATGCAGGTGATGGGAGTAGGGGTTCTGGCTGGAGAAGATATCTCTGAGCACTTTGGGGGAAAAACTACCTTTTGTTCTCAATACCAAACACATTATTCCTGGGGCAATCAAAAAGTGTAAACGAGCTTAGCAAGTAAAGCAGAACAGTTTCCCATAAAAAGCATTTGTTCGGTAAGTAGGACATATTTTCATTACTCTTTTGTCAGTCCTTCATGCAGATCAAGAAGGAGAATAATATGAAGTCAAAGGGACAAAAAATTGTTAAATACGTACTTACTCCAGAGAGTTACCCAACAATAAAGCAAATTGGGCAAAAACATGAGAGGCAAAAACAAGAAGTGAGAAAAAAAAACAGTTTAATGGGTGTCAAACTTGTGCATACTGAATTCCATTTGATCACTGTTGCCTTAAAATTAATACAAGATAAACAAAGCAGCAGTACTGTATGAATGCAGTTAAGTTGCTATAAAATCCTGATTGTCTGTGAATTTCATTCACACAGCAAAATAAATTATACTGCTACTAGCATTTTAGCAAACAGCTGCTTGCCAGAGCTTTGCATCAACTTAACGTTACTGGTCTCAACTAACCCTGAAGTAGTTAAATTGGTGCAGAGGCAAAGTCCAGGTTGAATTCAGAATCTCTTATATGTGTTTAGAAATGGTCCAAAGCTGAACACAGCTTTTTATTAGTCTTTTACTGACCCTGCATTTGGCAGACTCATTGTCCAGAAAGTGACAAAAAATACCTGACAAGCCAAATGTAAGGAATTTGAGCTCCAGACCTGACAGTCTGCTTGTGTTGAATGAAATCATGTCAGATTTGGACAGATGTAAGAGTAGGTAACAAAAGGACAGGTGAAGGAGCCCCACATATTCAGGCATGCAATAATGTCATGAAGGGAACAATGTAAGTGAAGGCAAAGATTGTGTTAGTCAAGTAATCAATGATTTAACAAGGTGCTCTGCTTCCAGATGCCCAGGTCGCTTATGCTGAGGTCATGTTATAGATAAATCCATATGGATTTATCTAGAATAGGGGCTTGTAGTGATGGTTGTTTAGGAATGCAGGTATTTGCTTGGATCCTACCTACTACTCTCTTCATTGGCACAAAACAAGTGAAATGATGGGTGCTTAGCTGGCTGACTCTGGTGCAAAGCAAAACAAAAACAGATCAAAAAAGCTCCTGTTTCGACATTGCCCTTCCTAGCTGCTTATTGTCATCCTTTGCCCTTGGTTGCAGGGATGCAATCATTTGTATGGCCAGCCTGTAAACAGGACTGCTGAAATGGTCTGAGATTGAAAAAAAATCCTACCCTCTAGCCAGAAAACATGAGTTTCTCTCTAATGGGATTGCTTCAGTGATCCAGTTTGCATCTCAGCTCAGGAAACAGTTGCATTGGAAATGCTTGCATGGGGAGAAAGTGGGGCATGGAGTGGGACTAAGCAGAAGGGGGTAGGCACTGCTTAGATCTTGCAGAAATAATCACATATTGATTTATTTTATGCTTTCATTTGGGAATATGCACCAACCTTGCTTTAAACTTCATATCTATTCCAGAAGCCACACTAAGGAGCACCTTCTCAGTCAACTTATCATTTAAAAATGATTGATTTCATCAGGAAAGTAAAGTTGAAGAAAAGCTTAGAGAAAGAAATGTAACAATTTCCAGTAACTTGTTCCACTGCAATCAGGAATATCTAAATGGGAAACTTAAAGAGGTTTTGAAGAACACCAGTAATCAATTAAGATTTCTTCTCTATGTGTCTATAAAGATGTGTGTTTTATACCAGTATGATGCATCTACCAGTGGTGTACAAATCCTACAACTGTAGGATTGACACAGGTGAGATTTGACCTAGAAAATAATCACCTTCTCAGGTCCCACTTTCAAAGTGGAGAAAAAATTCTCAGTTCCTTTGGCACCAGTCACAGGTCTAAGCAGAGAAAAATTCACCTTGTCAGGTTTGCTTTAGGCCACAGAATACAAGTGAAGTCATTTCTAAAAGGTTCTTGTTTGTTGCCATGAATACATGAGTCACAGAGTTTATTTTTAATAATTTTATTTTATATCAGGAATCAGTCTCTGCCTAAGCTAGTCACTGCCAATGCAGGGACATGTGGGACATGGCATTCTGATGGTGTATCCTTTCTCCCACTTCTGGGATGTGGGGGTGGAAAGAAGGGAGTGCAGCTGCTTTTGTACTGCTGCCCATCCTTCCAGGACTCTCCCAAGACTGAACAGCTAGCTCATGATTAGGAGCGTCTGAGCATATGTTGCCTGCAGGAGGTGCTAAAACCTGCGTTTGGGGTGGAGTGGGGTGTTTGGATTCCTTGACTCATCCCAGTCACCAATCCAAGTGAGATCTCTATCAGAAGGAAGCCCTACTGATGGTGAAAGAAGGATTTCTGGCAAAATCCGGTGTAGTGAGGTGGGTCTTTGTTAAGGTAAGTGCTGGCTGCTATACCTGTGTAATACGTGTATAAAACCAGTTTGCTTTGTGAGAAGGCAAGAGTTGTGTCAATTTAGTTTGAAGCTTGTTAGATCAAAGTGTCCTGTGTTGAACATGTCCTAACATTATTCTCCTATGGAAGAAATTACTGCAATTGCAGGCTACTTCTACAGTGCTAAATGCATCTGATCCAAGGAGAGATCCCTGCTGCACTCACCTAGTGCAGCAGAGGGGCTTGTGCCCACAGCGTAAGAGCAAATCTCTAGAGCAGGCTAAGTGCAGTGATGGATAAGTAGCACATGAGTGCCATTTGTCTCCCCATGGGGCTTTGATGGACCTGTAGTATGAACATTTTTCATTTCCAGCATATGAGCAGGGTGGCATATCAGTGTGGGGTTGTTGAAATTCAGCCCAGGATATGTGTTGCATACCCTGGGGCTTATGAGTGTTTGAGGGGACACAGGCCTTACTAGAGCACTGTCACAGGACCAAGCAGGGTGGAGGCAACTTAACTGGGTGCAGTCCTGCCCAAGCAACTCTTTGAGCATGATGCCTGGAGAGATCCACCTCTGAAACCACACCTGTGTTGTGGTTTGGAGGAAATAGATGATTCGGCCCCCCAGAGGAGAGTCTGAATGTACATGAGTAATTGTACCTGGTGGGTAGCTGGGGTGAAAGACCTTCAAGTGAAGTTGTCCAATGCTATAGATTTTCTCAGAGTGTCTATAAATGGAAATTGAGATGAATGGCATGATCTCACAAGGGCATACAGGCCTACATGAGGTAATCTCTGCTTCAAAAAACTTCCTGTGTGATAAGAAGGTTTCAGAAGTCCTCTTCCAGATGGCTGAAGAACCCGCCTGGTGTGAGGACTTCCTGGGAATGCCTTGCCCAGCGTAAGACATGTCAGTGACAAGTTAGGGTCATGAATCCCATACTAAACCTGTTGCATGGGAAGACATGCATCTACAAGGTGACATCACTTAACTTTAAAATGTAAATTGAAAATGAAGAGTTGAGACCTTTTTTGTACAATTACAATTTGACTGTGAGCATGACCTGTAAACCCTTGGACTTAGGGCATTCAGTGGGGTTTTGATCACATTATAGAATATTAATTTGCTAATTTACCAATGCAGATAAGGTACTTCATGAAAACAGAGTTAAAAGCTGTTGATCAGTATTTGCACAACACCAGAAAACATGTGCAGCTGTTCCAACCTTTCTCATTGAAACACCTAGTTTTGAGACTGTAGGTAGACTGGGAAGAGTTTCTTCCAGAAAGGAGAAGGAGTCAACGATGCCATGGCAGAGCTGACCTTTCTTTTCTTACTGTCTTCTTCATTTCTAGGGGCTTCCAAGCAGCTTGGGGCAGACACTACTTCTTTCAGTACAAGCATATATAACCCTCTGGCCAGTTTTCTTTTTCCCTGAAAACCTCTGTTTACCTCTCCTGGCTTTAAGTATTTTTTCTAATTAATTTATTAAATAATTGAGGCAGTAGTTGAACAGTGCCTCTGATGGCACCATTTGCTTACATTCGAAACATTTGATCCATATCTCTCTTAGAACTATCACACTTGAGATCAGCTGTTGAATAGAGATTGATAGTTGGCTAAGGCAGATGTATGTTTGACAGACAGCAATGTATTTCACTATCAGCATTAACAAAAAGATGCATTTATAAAAATAAAAAATGGATGCTTAAATGTACACATTTTCCATAACTATTTATTACATACTGCCAAGTAAATATATCTTAAACTGTAATATTTTTAAATAAATAATAATCATAACAGACATTTAAATTCATGTGCCAGATGAAAGAAAAGTGTAGCCCTATTTTTTATTGATACACCAGCTTGTATATTTGGTGGCCTTATTTCATTATGCAGCAGCTCATTTGGAATGTCCAGGAAGACTAATTAACACTAATGCTTGTAAAGAATTTTCATTTGTGGTGCTAATCTGTCACAAACCCAAAAATATCCTCAGAAACCCAGGAAAAGAAGTAAAGAAACTACATCTTGCAGCCAGCCTAAATTAGTGTTAGCTTGATTTGTTGTAATTGAAAGGTTGTTTACATCTCTTTTGTAAGTGTTCATAAAAGTTGGCAGACTGAAGGATAGCTGCCTGCTTGCATGAACAAAATTTTCATTTATTGAAGCTGTTGTGTATAGTACTGTCATTAAAAACCTCTTGAAATATTTCTGAACACACAGTCCTAAGGTATAAGCCTGTCTCTGTGTGTATGTACACACATACGCACATTTACCATGCTGTATTATTTTGCTACTATTTATACTCAGTCCTTGTGTTATTTGAATATTTCTATGTGCCAGTTCATTTTAGCATCCTATTGGTCTCTGTTTAAATTTCTGTGAGATACATGCAAGTCAGAAAAACATCTTGATGACAACTTGTGAAGTTGTCTTGCTGTTGCACCAATGTACACATCCTTGGATAGTTAGGCTCAGAGGAAATGTATTGCTTACATGGCTGAGCACCCCTAAAGCTTTATTGGGATTCATGAGCCCCGGGTTCTGGACTGCCAGCTGGGTGGACCTTGGACTCTTGTTCTCTGGTTCTTCACAGCACCTCAAGAGAGGCCACCTGATCAACATTGCCCAACTCTGATGATGCTGCATAGACCCCTACCTAATATCTTCAGGATCCACATTGTCTATGTTGGTATAGAAAGGGAGAGGCTGGCTAAGCTTACATGGCAGCAAACAGCTCCCAACTATTACTAAACAGCTTTAAGAGATCTTGTCTTTTAAAACTACAGGATAGATGTTGTTGATAAGTACACTGACGTGTTCCTAGACCATAAATGAAACTTCTAGGAAAGTGGGCAAAGAAATTAGATTTCCTCAGCAGAGCATAATTCAATTGCTGCTTAGTTCTCAATGCTGACTACTGATGTTTGCGTCATTTTACTGTTGCTAGACCATGTACTGCATGTAAAGACAATTAGCAGAGCAGACAGAAAAGCAGCAGATGCTAGAGATGCACAGAGTTAGATGACTCATTATGTCATGAGGAATCTTTTTCAGACAAGTGAAAAGGTTTCTATTAAAAAGAAAAAAAAAGAAAAGCCTTAAATAGATCCAATAATTATTAAAGAAATAATTTGAAGATTTCAGGGAAGATTAGCAGAAAAATCAGTGTCTTCCAGTACTCTAAAATGTGTGTTTGCCTCAGCTGTGGAGAAGAAACACTGACATGCATGATGGAGGCCCCATTCCCCCTCTTATTCCCCATGCCTTCCCCTTATTTCATTTAGGATTAATTACATGGTGGGGTTTGTGTGTTCCATGTTGAATCAAAAGAAAATGTGTTTTAAAATTTCCTAAGTCTTTAAAAACTCATTAACTGATTACCTGCTCAAAGGTAACAATAAGAAAATATTTAATAACTGCTTCCTGGAGGCTTCATGTTGTATGCATCTTTTACAGCAGTTTTCAGTCTAAGATTAACTAGAAATAGGTATTTGCCATTTCAAAGATTTATTCTCACAAGTACCTCATGCAGCAGGTGAGGTATCACATGTGGAAGGCAAGTCTCATGAGCAAAGCACCTCCTGTTCTCAGAAATGCTCTGCTCCACACTTAGGGCTCTCTTTGTTTCCCTCAAAACAAATTTAATTTGTCTTGTCTCTTGCCAGCCTCGTTTGTGAGTTTGAAACTAAACATCATTCTGTATGGCATCACTTCACTGATGGAGAATTAAGCACACAAAAAATGTCAGGCTTTCCCCCTGCAGAAACTCGATTCTGCACAAAAGCCACTATGGCTATATAATATATGTGCACTTCTGCAAAATCTTATTTGAGAAGCACATTCATAGGGCATGCACTAATATGTGACAAAAGATTCAGCAATGTCAAGTTCTGTAAACAAACCAATCCAAAGAATCGACATTAACACATAATTGTATGTTTTTACCATGTCAGACCTGTCACAAAAAAGAACTTGCATTGTGATCATAGTAATTAATTTTTCCTCTCCCATTTGAAATATGCCAACTTATTATGGCAATGAGGGTGATAGATTCTGGCCTGCCGTTTTAATGCATCATATATTTGTACTTCCATATGAAGAATTATTACCAAAAGATGTTAACAGGATGAGATCTATACATCAACTTATCTTGGAGTATGACCACTGTCTTTATATTAAGACCTGAAGGTCTTTAGAAGAAAAGGGAGCATGACTAGGCAAGAAAGATAAAGCAAAACAGACACTTTTTCCTCAAAATCAGGTAGGTCTAGAAATCAGTTCTGGAAAATGGGCTTATAGGGTGTTGTACCAGTTTGAAAAGAAAGAAGAAAATGTATTTTTTCCATCTGCTGTTATTCTGACCAACTTTACTTCATTTTTGCTGTGTCCAGGGTGAGTGGGCGGCTGAGCTTCTTGCTCTGTTGCATTCCTTCTGTTTTGAAGCAGAAATTTCTGTGTCTTGACATAAAACTTTAAGAAAAAAAAAGAGGAAACAAAGAAAAGAAGGAAAAATGAGAAGATACTGATTCAGCTGATGGAAAACTGTTTCTAAATACTGTTACCAAAAGCACCTATTTAGGTGCTCTTATACTTTGTTGTTTTATAAATAAGCCTGAGGGGCTCCTCCTTCACCACCACCCCCTTGCCTGAGCCTCGTGCTCTGCCTGCCTGATCCCATCCAACAGTAGAGCTGATACTGCACTAATCCCTGCAAGTTTGGGACTAATGAACTAACTGCTGGGCTGCCGCCACGGAGCTTGGTCCCAAACTATACTGTACTTCACACTCGATTTATTCTCCAGATGGTGAGACTGCGCAGCCCTGCCGTGAGGGACCACCTCTTCCACTGGAGTGTAAAAGTGGATGGATGTTGTTTTATTTGCAGATTTGATAATTCAAAGCTAGAAACTCTTGAGGATGGTTAGTTATGAGGTTTAATGGGTGCCAGTTGAGCCAGCAATATGCGTATTCCCATTTTTAATGTCAGCGTTTGTGTGTCTGAGTAGCAGTGAACTTCTCAGCAATGCTCTGTCACCAAAACCTTTCCCTTCTCCAGTTGGTGTGGCTGCACATGGCAATGAACATCTTCCTGTGTCCTCAAACAGAAGAGATGCTGAAGTAGCCACTCTGAACAACCTTTTTTTCCCAGTGAGCTTTCCAGCACAAGTTGCAAATTTACTGTAGTGTCACTGTTTCCCATGAAGCTCTCTGTTGTCCTTCTCTCTAGTTCAGTTTGATAAAGCACCCAACTCATGAAGGACTCGATGGGGATACCACCATCCCAAGCTACCTGGGCATGGAATAATTTACTTAATAATCAAGTTTATTTCTTTCTCAGGTATTCTTTCATGCCCAAGTATTATCTGGTATTGTAGTTCTTGTGTGAAGAACAGGCCAAATAACTTCTTTCACCACTCCTTAAAAATTCTTGTTTGGCATTCTTGGCAGAGATAGTGTCTGAAAAATGTGTTTATTTGCGCATCTACTCCTGTAAAGATATTATTGCATCAAGGACTACTTTTTTTTCTCTGTTATAATACTGAAGTAGTTTGCCTAGCTTAGAATTTTAGCTTTTGCATGAATTCTACAGTAAGAGCAGCATCTACATTTCCCTGTGTAATGAGGCAGAAAGGGCTCTCCCTTTCCTCCGTGGTTATAGTAGTCAGGGGTTTAGCATATTTTTTATTTATCCATGAAATGTTTTATTGGAAACCTGCATGGAGACTTGATACACCCCACTAACATCTGTGGGATTTTCTTCATTGTAGGAAACATCAGCACTGAGTTAGCCCCATCACGAGCTTTGGCACCAGGTCCTCCCATTTTGTTCCACAATTAAAAACATACATTGAATCCTGATGTGGAAACTATAGTGAGTAGAAGTATTATATCATGCAAGGGAAATGTTTCCTTTCCTGGGGTATCTAAGCAGACAGATCTAAAATGTAGCGGTTCTAAGAAAATGCATCAATTCTCAACCCAACAGATGGCATGGGTGTGTTAGCTAACATAGCAACATATTTTCTATTAAAATATGGGAAAAAAACAACAACCCCCTCCCCATGTTTGTTGGTTGGTATAAATTCAGTGAAGTTGTTGGTTATTTTTGGGATATGTACCAGAGGGCTGCACATTTAGTTTATGTAAATTGATAACAGCAACAGCCTGTTAATAAGTGTTTTGTATGGAAATATACCTAGAAAGACATGATCTGTCTTTTTGGGGAAAAGAGTTTGCAGACTGAAGAGAAAAATAGCTATGAGATGGTCTATTGCTCATTATTATATTCTGAAAAAAATCACAAATTAGGCTGTAAGTTTTCTAGAAATGTGCCTTCAGTTGGAATTGGATGCTGCCTTGGTGGATACTTTGGGGAGATCTCTTTTACAAATTGGATCACTGTGGGCTGAAACAGTGATAATCTGACTTTAATTAAAAGCATAAATTGATTTGGAGCGTGTTTCTAAGCTAGCCTTCTGCATTGTGTTCAGAAACTTTCAGCCCAGCCCTAGAAGCCCAATACCTCTGGTTGGAGAAGGAAAACATAAGGGATTTGTATTACCCAGCATTAGCATCATATGGTTTGGTTTACCTAATTTGGAAGAGCCGTTTTAGACAGCTACACGCCGGAGCTGTCTTCCAGCTGGACGTTTTTGTACTGAACTGCATGCATCTTTATGTGGCTTTCCTAATGGCCCCAGACAGAGTGCATTCACTGCAGTTCGAATGCTTTGGGTTGCATTTTCCAAAGATTCCCTCTGAACGTGCCCCTTGATCGCAACACAGGGATAGATGGGCACCTTGTTCACGTCTGTCTGATTAACAGGCATATGCTCCCAGCCTTGGGAGAAGCACGGCTAGTAGCCCCAAGCTGAAGCCTGTTCACTTCAAATTTCATTAACTTTCTACTTCATTATTCCTTCCTTTTAACCAGTTAAGAGCCATCGATTGCTTTTCTCTAAACTTATCCAATTATCAGGGGTCTCAGCCCTGTAAATCAGTACACTGCAGAGCTGTCTTAAACTGGCATGGGAGACCCTGTTCTCATCGGGCCTGACAACTGTAAGCTACTGTTCCCTCACACTATTTAACTCAGACCACATTGGGAAACTGCCTCTGCCCCTCTTGCTGGCAGAGATTTGCATCCGTCTGGTTTAAATCTACTGTCATGTGCTCTCTAGCTGGTTGGTATTACCCTGGATATTAACTTTGATGATTTTTTTTCTCTCCCTTGAGTTTTGTCTGTTTTCCTGAAAAGCATCTCTATTCAGCGACTGCATATTGTTAAAGTCATTCCTGAACCTCCACGGGTCAGGAGCTTTAAAGTTTTATTAGCCCCATAAAAACTCTTCACAAATGAAATGACTTTTGATAAGTGTGCATTTTGACAATGAGAATTTGTTAGGGGCTGTTGGTGAGTGGAAGGAATTTGGGGTTGAAACTGCAGTTGGCAGGAAGCAGGGAGACCAGCACCCTCCTTCCACCCCTACCCCCTCTCCAGGTAAAGAAATTTATTTCATTTCAGAAAAGCATGCAAGTATTCTTCATCCAAATCAACTATTAAACAGATTTGTAAATTTACATTCACAAAGCCAGCAAACTACAAGGGCAGCGTGTGTCTTTGTCGATTTTATTTTATACCAGCAGAATACCTTTTTATGTGGTTTAAGAAAAATCTCCAAGTTATTTCAGCATTGTTTTCATACAGAAGTTGTGAACTCTACTACTGACTTTAATACACTTTGAATACATGGGGAAAAGGAAAACCAAAGAAGTATATGAACATGTGTGCTTATTGATGTCCAGACAATAGAGAGATGAATTATAAAAATTGGTTGGTTTATGCAAATATAATAACATGCCATTTTTGAGAAAGAAGGCAGTTAGTACAACACATTTTGTTGCTGTAAAGATTTGTGTTTCTTAGACACATTCAGCAGTAGCAGACACAAGAGTCTTGTTTTGTACTAGTAATAGAAACCTTAAGCATTTAATGTACCACTTTTAAAGAAACGGTAAAGAGGAAGGTAAAATTGTGAGGTGCTGGTGATGACTGCTTCAGTAAAACTCCAGGGGAGACAGACATTTGGGGGACACCAATATACTGGTTGTCCACCTTTTTCCCATGTCATTTCAACAAGTTTTCTTCTCAGTGCCTTTTTCTGTCAATATAAAATATGCTTTATTTTTCTTTTCTTGTGCCTCTAAACTCGTATGTATTGTAGAGAGAAGCAAGACTGACCATTGTGAAAACCCTTGAAGAGTTTGACTTTGGCCATGCTGAAAAGTGTGTCAGGATAAACTCTGTGTCCAGCGGCCTTGCAGAAGAAGATCTAGAGGTGCTTTTGCAGTCCAAGACCCTTCCTTCAAGCATGATGTTGCCAAAGGTTGAAAACGTTGAAGAAATAAGATGGGTGGGTACCAACAAGTTGGTAGCTTTAGACTGAAGTTGTTGGGCCAAGTTCACACAGGCACAGAGATGAATGAATGTAAGTTAAGAGGAAGGCTGCAAATATCATATAATGTTGTTGCTTGGCCAAGGTAATTGGGAAATGCATCCACTTAAATGTGTGTGTGATGTGTTGTATAAAAAGGGTGCATGGAACATGTTGCATTTATAAAGTAAACCTGGCTTATTTCTCCCTCGGTCAACAAAGAACCAATTTGTTGTTAGAGTATATTATCAAAAATAGAAAAGTAAGGCCTGACTCGTCTCTAACTATTCTAACAAGCAAAAGTACTGTCTGCCCATAAGCCCTAGTTACATGCATTGGAAGCAAGAGATGGGAAACCACATTAGCAACATATGAAAAAATTGACTGGGGGGAAGGTCACTCCTTGGGGCAACAGGAGGAACAAACAGGAAGCTTTTAACTAGTGTTTTTAATTAGCACAGATATTATTTCCTGAACAGTTCTCTATTTCTTCCTTTTTAATTGCTGACAGGTGTGTTTGTGTTTCACAACTGACTTTTCAGCCAATAAAAACGTGAAATGTAAATGGTTGGCATGTCAAATTACTTAAGAAAACTTTGAAATAGGCCTAATTATGCTGTAATTGTTTTAATTGTCAAAAAAGAGGGACACTTGTTTAGATATACCATTATTGCTGTAACATGCCAGTAAAGGAATAATGCTTGATTATTCACTTTATATTTTTGCAAACCGCTAGCCAAGCAACTATCACGCATGCAAGCTGTGATGAAAGGCAGGCAGACTTATTAGGATCTATTTTAATCTCAGCATCTAGCCTCGATCAAACCATGGAGATCGGCTATGAATGTACAGCTGAGCACAGCCCGATGTGCTGGGTGTGTGACAAGCCCCGTCCGTGCTGTGGCACTGCCCCTTTGGCCTCCATCGCTCGCGGTGGAAGGCACACCATCCCCTTGCACCAGCATTTAATTAAATTAACCAGAGTATACCTCTCAGGGTTTACAGCCATGTAAGTGTTAGACGTAACTTGTCAGTAATGAATATTCATGATACCAAAATGGCAGAGCCCTTGCTGCCACCAAGTAGGTTTTGCAGGGAGGTGGGGTGCCAGGGCTCTTTGTCCCTTCATCCCCTCACACCTTCCCTCTCACTAACTTTTATTTCCATCATGGAAAACAAGCCAGCCCCAATAGCTTCTGCCTCATTGTCCTCTTTTTGCTTCCCTCTCCCATTGCCCTACCTTCGCACACAAAGAATATCCTCTGCTTAACGCCACTGCCTTCTTTTTCCAATCCTCCCAAAATTCATTCCAACATGATTTTTCAGCCTCCCAGAAGCTGTTTCTTTCCTCCTACTCATACCCACTCCCCCCCTTCACTTTTATTTATGTGCAGCAGAAAACCTGGAGGCTGATGCACAACTAAAAGATGGGCTTACTTGTTTTCTTTTGTGTGAGAATCTCTTGCTTTCCTTTTGTCCCTAGTGTGGGTACTTGTTTGACTGGCATGGCTTATTGGACTATAACAAGCGTAACTCTCCCTCCTTTGTGGTGGGACAATTCTCCCACAAATCCCGACCAGTGTGCATTCTTCCCGACACACTATTGGGTGTGCACTGGAATTGAAAGAATTGCTGAGGCCTTGCTACTTCATCCCCTCCCCAAGCTTTGTGGGGGTTTTTTTCCTCCGCCTTCTTTTTTTTTTTTCCCTTTTCTCCCTGAAATGAACACTTTACCAGCCGGAAACATTTAATCGTCTCCTTTGGAAAAAAAAATAAAAAGAAAATTAATTGAAACTTCTCCACTCGTTACCTTTTGTATTGGTGCTTACTGCACGTCTTTTACAAGGGAGAGGAAGGGAGGCAATATTTAATTAAATGTGCTTTTTTTTTTTTTGCTTTACTTTGAAAACAAAAGATAGCAAAAATCCCAGGAGCATGACTTTTAAAATAAAACAAGGGCTCTGTTACTTTAACTTGCACCTAAAATATAAACACAGGAGCACTTTATACTTTTTTCCTCTTAAAAAAAAAAGCAAACAGATAGAAGTCACCATTATATCACCTCGTTTTCTGCATTTGCCTGCATGAACTTTACTGTTTTCTGTCACTGTAGTACCTGACATACTGTACAGAGTGAATTGCATTGATTTTTTTTTTAATCTCCCTGCACATTTTTAAGTGGAATTCTCTTCTCCAAAGAAA
>JAOXXN010000001.1:39841998-39868438 GCA_026770055.1 Myrmophylax atrothorax | reverse complement strand
GAAGAAAGCTGTGATTTATTTTGGGCTAATTGTAAAGTTACTGCAAATTGCTGGAAAGCTTTTTTTTTTTCAAGATCTGGGTGATTAGATTTTCCTTCTTTTGGGGAGGGGCGGTGGGGGGAAGCTAAAAGGGGAAATAACACCTCTAATCCAGCTTCTGGTAAATAGGCTGCCAGCTTTTAAAATGAGTTTCCTTTCTATTAGTCAGAATATTATGCTAAGCCTTAAGCATTAGTTTTTTATGTTGCCATAGCAGCCTTATTCCTGCAGGGTTGTGACCTGCGATGATTACAGTACAAAGCTTATAGGGTCTTGAAACCCCCTTTGAAGATGAAAAGTCTTTGATGGTTTATATTTATGCAAATCTCTTAGATATGATTTACCCAACTGAGACTGAATGGAGAGATGATTAAAATTCCCTTTCCTTTGATATCCATTAATAGTTGAATATTCCTTAAATTTAAAATATATGCATGTTATTTTTGTCTTTATTTACTAACATTTTTGCAGTACCTGCAATATGTTTATCTCGACACAAATTACTCAATCTGGACAGATATAATAGATTTACAATATAGGGCGGAAGGTTTTTTTCCCTTTTTTTTTTCCCCCCTTTTGAAAGGGGAAAAATCTGTGCAAGAGCTTTTGTATGTTTCCAGATGATAGATTTTGGAATTTGGGCTACCCCACTGGCAGCTCAGAGCTAGCTGTGAACTGGTCTCATGGAAAAAATTGGCAAGCTTTGGTCTTCAAAGAATTAAACTTCCTTTTTAAGGCCTTCCTAGGTAAGCTAAAAAATTATGAAGAAAAGCCTATTGAACAAAAGGGTAATGGTGCCGTAATGAATAATACGGATGCCACTTAGAAGGCTGGGGAGTGCTTCCAGTGATGGCAGTGCTGGACCTGAAACAGAACTGGACCTCAGGTACAGCAGCACTTCATTGTTTTCCAGGGCCCACGGATTTGCATTTCACTAAGCCAGGGTGAGAGGTGCTAAGCCCAGATTTTTTTTTTCTTGCAAACCAGCCTCCAAATTTAGAAATGTATGGGAATGCTGCAGTTTCAAATCACAGGCCTTGTTAAAAGCTGCTTTAATTTTTTTAATTATCAAGTCTTGGGGTGGGGAGAGGTGTTTGTTACAGTCAGGTGAATATTTAATATGTTGTATATACATGTAGACTGTTCTTTTTTTCCTCTCTGATAGCTCATTCTGTCTGGTTTTAGTTTTCAGACAAATTCTTACATCACCTAAAAGGCCGAACACTTGTAGAACCAATGAATTTTATCCCCTTTGTGGAAACTGCAATGGGCTTGCTCAATTTTAAGGTAAGCAAGTCTTGAAGTGTTCACAATTTGCCATCTCAGCAAACTAGTATAAGCAGTATTGCTCAGTCTCTCCCTAATTTCACTAAGGGAGAGGTTATACTAAACATATTGTTCAAACCCCAAAGATATCTGCATGTTGAACTCTCATGTTTGTATTGTAGAGGCCTTCATAAATTCAAAATATTCCAGTGACAGAACAATTCCAGACAGTCCATGCCAAATAACAAAACCTCTCTGTGTTCCTGTTATCGTTTTGAACACACTTGGAGTGGAAACGGATTTCTCCAAAGATTTGGAATACTCAGTGCTGCAGTCCACTTGGCTATTTAATAGCTGCCGGACTCAACTTTTGTATAACATTTACTTCAAAAAAAGAGTTAATCATCACTTCGCTATTGCTAAACTTACATCTTTATAATGGTTTCTACTGATAATATTACAACCAAATTCCATTTAATAGTTTTTTGTTATGTGATGGAGTGTTTAATGCTAAGATTAGAAGTATAATTAACTTTGAAAGTATCTGAAGAATATGCCCATTTTTAAGGTTAATTTATAAATTTCATTTTAATATAAATCACTCCCCTACCTTTACCATTGAGTCCAGATTTTTCAGAAAAGCAAGGCAGCATGGTGATGAAACAGAAAACCTCATGCGTGCACAAGGAACTGTGTGTTCCCCTCCCGAGCTCTGAGGGAAAAGTTTCAGACCAACTGAGGACACACAGATCAGAAGTACCTCCAGAAGTACTGGCAGGTCTCAGGGGCATCCTGCTCGTTTGATACAGCCATTTATCTTACAGCACATGCTAACCTATCTGGGAACATAATAAAGCAGTAACCAGACAGACACGCTCCTGTCCAGTGTACAAACACAGAATTAAATCATATTTTAAACCCTCTGAGGTTTTTTTTTCACTTGCAGTATTTTACAGGGGAGGTTTAATATTGCTGTTCCTGATGTTGGCAGAAGAGTTGCTTTTTAAAGTACTCTGTTAAAGAATAATTTTGTGTTCCACCAACTGCCATAGAACACCCATTAGTAGAGCTGGTAATGACATCTGTCTCTCTCCGAATACCTTAGCCTTAAAAAATACTACTACTATCCAAACATCGACATAAAATAGCAATGATGCTTCTTCATAGAGTAGCTACAGCAGTAAAATTTTTCTTACTTTTATTTTAATGCTTTTCTGCAGCACTTGTTGCATTTTTAACTTCTTTACCTACTTATTAGTTATATGTAATAGAAGACTTTAAAATGGCTATCCTGTAAGAAATCCTTATGTCCTATAAGGAATCTACAATAATTTAAACCGTTTATATTATTTATTTCATAAAAGATATTCTGATCTTTAATTATGTTTGCCATGCAGATATATTCCATGTCAAACTAATCAGACTTAATACTTTTTGCTTGCTTTTAAGCTGTATTTGCTAAATGTTTTGTTTCATATTGTTACACAGATATCTGAAGTACTGATCACAGTAATACCCAGGGCATTATGTTAACCAGAAGGTGGGGAACCTGCTATGATGTCCTGTATTTACACAGTCTAGGGATACAGGTGCTTAGGGAAAGAAAAATACTTTTTCCCTTTTGCTGAGTCATTTTAAAACACTGTGCATAGTCAAGCACCTGCCACGGCTTTGCTTAATAGGAGCAAATTTTGCTGAAGGATTTGGGTGATGCTGAGTTGCTCTAACGTCCTCTGTAGTCTCTCCGTGTCCTGCATTTCTGTAGAAAATAATACTCTGTTCTCGTTTGAAGGCTGTCTGTGAAGAAGCACTGAGAACAGGATCCCAGGTTGGCTTTCATTTGGATGCAGTCGTCTTTGGAGGAGAGGATTTCCGTGCCAGCATAGGTTGTTACTTGTCTCTTTACTATAAACCTTTATGCCTGGCATTTTGCATTGGAGAAGCCCATAGCATTTCCAACAGCAAAAATGACAACACTTGATTCTGCATTTTACGTTTTCACTTTTCTCATTAATTTTTTTCAATGGAGAATGCATAACTGGCAAATTAAAACATGTAAAACATGGTCTTTGGGTTACAGGGTACTGATACTTTCTTGTGCTTCTTGCCATTCAGTACCAAAAATAAATGAGAAAAAAAAAAACCTGCTGAGTTTCTGAAATAATTTTAAAATATTATATAAATAAACAACATGCATATGCTTTTTAGAACTACATGTAAAAGTCATGAAATTCTGGTATCTGCTTCATCATTTCTTTATAAACGACGATCAGTCAAGCTTTTGACATCATACACAAATACTGCCCTGCTACATTTTCTTTCATAAATTTACTTTAAGTACGTCTTATGTCAATACAGCCACCTATTCACATGAAAGCCCTATTAGCTTTCCTAAAA
This sequence comes from Myrmophylax atrothorax, assembly GCA_026770055.1. Classification (NCBI taxonomy): domain Eukaryota; kingdom Metazoa; phylum Chordata; class Aves; order Passeriformes; family Thamnophilidae; genus Myrmophylax; species Myrmophylax atrothorax. Next base: position 39,864,736 of record JAOXXN010000001.1, on the reverse strand, counting down.
AATAAAAAGTACTTCACCATTTCTTTTATAAAATGCCACCTAGCTTCTGATTCAGTTCAAAGATAAAATATAAAAGCGAAGAGCTATCTGTTTCTACATTAAAAATAAGTATATTAATGAAAAAATAGCATTGCTTTACTAAAATATTCCTCACAAACTGGAAAACAGTGTCTAAATAGTGACCTTATTATTATTGTTATTATTTTTTTACCTCCAGCTTTCATATGAGCACAATGATTAGCTGGTGCACTGTGAGCACATGAAGTCTCATGAATACTTTTGCTTCTTCTCAAAAGTCATCTACCATCATTTTTTCATTCAAATACTAAAGTTTAAATATTCAGCTTAGGACATCAGTTGTGACAAGAATCAGAACGAAGGAAAGTGCAATTCTATTCTCAGTGTGAACTTTTTAACCATTTAGTTGGACCCAGGACATCAATTTTTGTAAAGCTTCTCTTTCTGTAATGCTTCTTGCTGTACATGCAGTAAATAGTAAAATCAAGCAATTGCTTCATTTTAGTTCCGAATCAGCAGTCCTTACCAGGCAAAGCTTATACTGAATTCAGTCTTACAACTTCTAATTTAAACTAAAGCAAAATCTGAATTTATTAGCTAGTGTTTAAAGAGACAGTATTTTTTATTTCTGCTAAAGCAGCTTTTTTTTTTTCTCAAAAGAGTATAATTTTGCCTATATAGCCTTACACCCATCTTCTGGTTTCTAAATTCATTAAATAGCATCCCAAACTTTCCTTTTTATTTTTAATGGGAAATATTTAAAGCAGAAAGGTTTAGAGCAGAAAACTCTTGTCAGCTTTTCTCTGTTTTCATTATTTTCATAGGTGCAACAAGCAGTAAGGACGCTCAGGATATTCTATATGCCAGGCAAAAAATAGTAGTCACAGCAAAGGCATTTGGTCTTCAAGCAATAGACCTTGTTTACATCGATTTCCATGACGAAGATGGGCTCCGCAGGCAATCCAGAGAACGTGCCTCAATGGGATTCACTGGTATGACTTTCTGCCAATGTCTCATATGAACGCATATCCTCTTCATTTTAAATATATTGCTACATTTACTGTCCCTTAGACAAATAACTCGATTTTTATTTCAGGTCATTTATTGAGAAACTCATTAATACCAAGTTCTTCTATGTTTATTAGTATATCAGAAATTGCAGCTGGAAATTTTGCCTGAGAAGTCACAGCCTGCTTGTTAAAACCACATCCCATGAAGCGTGTGGCTGCTTTTGAAAAGAAGTTGGGGTAAAGGCTGTGCAGTGATTCCTCCCATCACAGAGCACGGGAAGGGCAATACTGTGCTCAGCAATGGCCACTCCACAACTGGAGCTTCTACTCCGTGTTTTAACAACAACAATTGTTAAAGAATACTTTTTAAGCAAAGGAGTTGAGAAGCAAATCTTGTATGCTAACTGCTAGGGGAAAGTTATTTTCTTATTATTTTCTTTGATTTGTTTTCCATCTCCTGGCTCCCCTCCCAGTAAGTGCTGGTGACACCTGCAGGTACTGGCAGACAGCAAGAGCAGCAGGCTCCTTGCCCTGGAGTCCTGTAATGCAGCCTGTTACACTGCAATTGGTATACCAGGGCACTTGGACACCCTGTTGGGACAGTGCAGCCACCAGAGTTTGGGGGTTTGCAATAGAAAACAGCCATTTGACACATGCATTAAAGAATCCTAACATATAGGATGAACATTACATTATTGTTATCTGACCATCACTCAGGATATACATATGGTTAATAGTGCATCCCTTAGGGTTTTGTTACCAAAAGCATGGGGTCCTGGCAATGCCACCTTGCAAACTCTGTTTTTACAGTTATATTTACATGATAGCTTAAAGCACCAAGCAAAAAACCCGCAGTGTTATTTTAACTGATCGGGGAAGTGAAAGAATAGCAATCAATGCTCTTCAGCACAAACTCTGCTTTACTGTCTGTTGAGCTTTGACATTTGCAAAACCAAATCTTGTTTCAGAGGTGAGATGGTTAGTTCCTCACAGCTACATTATCCACAGCCGTGTGGACTTCCACCCTTCACTCATCTGCCTTTGAAGCTGGGAAAATAACAGAGCTGCACCTGCTGACAGCTACTTAGTCTCAACCACTATTTCCTAGCTTAAGGAAAGGCTTGATTTTTGAAAAAACATAAACATCTGTACCTCCTGTTGACAGAAGATGGAGTTGCAGATGCTTAGCACCTTCGAGAGCACTCTTTTTGAATGCTTAATGTGCATTTAAATACTTAACTCAGGCTGCCAATTTAGGAAATTCGGAAATGCTCAGCATAACAAATGGTGGTGGTGGTTTGGACTCCACTGACTTTGTGGTGGAAGTTGTCTGACATTAGGACAAGGTCCAGACAGGAGACAAATAAAAAGGTCACATGTGACAATTTAGAGTGTAAAGTGACTTTCTAACTGGGCCATAGATGTGTCTTGCCTTTCCATACAAGGAGTAGAGGTCTCTAAAAGGTACAGACTTCATTAAGGTGAACTCACAGCTTCTGCTCTTTGCCTCCTGCCTTTCCACAGCTATCATCAACAGATTTCCAAAATCCAGCAAACAACCTGGCCAGTCCAACCATAATTAGAGATGGGCAGTAGTAACTTCTCTGATTTAGTGAGGAGGAAAATTATTTTAAATCTGTTAAAGCTAAAATAAAACTGTATTTTTCATTTTATTTTGTAAAAAAGAACAAAAATATTTTAGATGGATCTAAAATGTTTCACTTGTTCTTTTTTTCATTTTCAGGTTATCTAATGTTTTTATAATCTTTCTTGTTCGTTTTGAATAAAATAAAATGTAATTTCAAAACTGAAAGCAAAATAATTTTTTCCCAAACCTACCGAAATGAAACATTTTAACACTTCCAATTTCATTCATCATAGAAAATTACAAATGGGTCTCAGCTTAATCCATGACCTTGTAAAAAGCAGAAGTATGCATATCGTATTTGTCACTGACAGTCCTCTCATAATCTGGCAGTAAAGTGCTGAAATGACACCTTAATAACAAGTCTGAAATGTACAATTCTTCTAATTTTTAAATATATAAGGTCCCTTCCAGCTACCTTTTTCACAAAGAATCCAAATCATTGAAATCAACAGAAGTAAAATGAGCTGAGGCTTCCAAATTGGTCTCTTAGTCGGAGAACAGTCCTTTATTTGTATGCACAGGGATGAATTCACCAAGAAATGCAACCCCAAAACATACACCAAAGTTATATGTCCTTAGGTGTTCCCTTATCAGACCAGTAGAATTTACCTTAGTGTAATCAAATATGTTCACTCAAAATTAAACAAGAGAAATAATATAACGAAGAATTTACCGGCTATGTAATTACTGTTGTCAACCTCACTGCTTATTGTAGCCAAGTTTTCTTTTCCAGTTATCTTAGAAGCAGCCTGGTTCTCCTTCAGTGAGTGTGTTAATATAAAATCGAATGTTTTCAAATGTAATTTACCCACATTATTAGTCCTTTTTTTATGTATATTATATATATATGTGTATATATATGTATATGTATATCTCTCCATAGACACCAATCACGATGTTTTACAATACTACTACCTGTGGACTTTAAATCAATGTGTTCCCTATATAAATGGGCATAGGTTTTAGGAATGTTTATGTAAAAATTTAGGTAAACCTTGCCATAAGCTTTAACAGCTGCCTTAGTTATTATAGAAAGTCCTGTGCTACATGCTGAGATGCCAGATATAAATACGAAACAGTATAGGTTTCCTCTCTTTTGCAGTCCTTTGTAGAGGACTAAAATGACACCATCATACAGTTACCTAAAAGACTTGACAGGTATTGATTTAAAGCATGATATATCAAGTGGTACTGTAAAAAGGATTTCATGGTCATAAATTTTAATGTCTTTCAATTTTGCACTTTCTCAGTAACTTGTCAATAACGACAATTCTGTTTAAAATATTTGCTTCATTCCTGCAAGGCATTATGTCTGTTATACAGTTATTTGGATATGTAGTCTGTGACAAAAATCAACCAAGTGCTATAAATCAAAAATTAGATCATATTCCCTGTAAATTGTTCGGTAGTGTTTTAATGCTAAAAAGCATAGCTTACTGCTACAGGTATGCTTATCAAAAGCAAATTTTTTTACAGAAATGTTTTACACTTTTTTAAAAATCATATTTTATTAAAAATAACATTTTTAATTTTGTTATAATTATAGATTGACATTAAATGTGATTTAAAATATACTTAAAATTCTTTCCAGAAAAATAGGCTCCTTAGGATTTTTCAGGAATTATTTGTACCCACTTCAATTTTAGAATTAGTAGTTTAGGTAGGGAGAATTTGTTGTATTACAAATAAGGAACATCATAAGCTTAACAATTGTATTAAATTGACTAAAAAACCTTTGAATAGACCTAATGCAAACCACATAGGTTTTTAAAAAAAAGTCTGTGTAATTTCTTTCAAAAAATAAAGTTCTTACAGGGTTTGAAGCTTTTACCTATTCTTAAGCTATTTTTATAATTGTTATGGTATTGAAATTTTAAACTAAGTATTTGGATGCCTGGAAAATCATAAACTAAACATTGTTTATTAGGAAATAAAATTGAGGTACTTATAGCTTTTTAGCAAAGGAACGTAGCAACACTAAAAGACTACTATTTCTTTGCTGATTTAATTAAGTAGATTTTCTTTGTACTTCAGGTTACCACCCAGATGCACTGCAGTCTGATAAAAGTAATCCCAGGGGGGGTTGCAGTGGTTATTTCATGGAAAATAGGTGTGTTTCTGCAGTCGTGCGTGAGGCTTCTCAGACCAAGTGATGGGCTGCTTTCTAAGGCGCCGCTGGCTCAATGTCAGTCCGGACACAGGAGCAGACCACGTAGTGCAGGGAACCTCCACAGGGCCTGACACCTCAAACTTTTCCGTGTGTGCCAAAGTGTCACTGCCGTGAGAGGCTGGAGTGGGTGGCAGGAGAGCAGGGACGTGGGCCCCTCTGCTCACTGCCTGGAAGGTTCGCGGGATCAGGCTTGTCCCTCTAACTAGTTTTGTTATCTGGCACCGAGGAGAGGCATTAATTCCGCGGGAAGCTGGGAATTACAGTAGCCTCTCTTTATTAAAACACTTCAAAAACAAACTGCAGAAATCACACCAGTCTGTGGAATTCTCATAGAAATGAACTAATAACATCAAACATTGCACTTTGAAAACTGTCAAACAAATTAGACATGTATTTGTTTTAAGGTAGCTAAATACAATCACGGATTAAAATGGATTATGTGTCTGTCTATTCATGTTTGAAAATCTCTAGAAAAAAGGCAACATCTATTTTTATTTTCTTAACTTATGTTTATGCAAGAAAGGATTAAAAAAACCCTGCTTCCCAAAACCTCAGGGCACTGCTGGTAGTTGTTTAGTGTACTGGTGACTAAATAAATATTGCAGCCTACCTGCAACTGCCAACAATTGCAGCAACAACAGTTTAAACAGCATTGAGAATTTTATTATGCCAAGCCAATACTGAGAATTTAGGGCATGATCCTTAGGTTACTGGTAACTTTTCAGTCCTACAAATCTCATACCATCTTCTTCAGATCTCCTTTTCTGAACTATAATACACCTTATCAAGAGTGGCTGGAGCTGTTATTTACATACCTAAAGTCAGAGATGCATTATACTTAAATGTTATTGACTGCCCCAGAAAAACAATTGCACCTGAGATGACTGAGAGAAGAAGTATGGATCAAAATGGGGTAGGAGGAGAAAGAATCCCGTGTTCTTTTAAACTATATTGAATGCAAGCACAGCACAAGATATTTTTATTCATGAAAAAATCTGACAAAAAGCTATCTATGTGTTTTCCAGTTTTAAAAATAAAAGAAACCAACTAAAATAATTAGTTAAGAGCAAGAAAGTCTGCAAGGCATGTGAGAGCCTCAAGTGGTTGGAACATTTTGCTTGAACATCTGTTTGTCGATGCATGATTCTGGTGTTATTAATCTTCTTTGTAGGTAAGCAGGTGATTCACCCCAACCAAATTGCTGTTGTCCAGGAACAGTTCTCTCCGAGCCCTGAAAAAATAAAGTGGGCACAAGAACTGATTTCTGCTTTTGAAGAACATCAGCGATTAGGAAAGGTAAATATTCTGTTAATATGCCATAGTGGAAACCAAATTTGAGTAATATTTAAGATTTAGAAAGGTTGGTGATGGCTCTTTTCCTTTATCTTATGAAGTGTGATGTGACTGAGAGGAATGCTTGTGAAATCTGTTTCTGGGTAGACTATAGAGTGTATATTTATTATAAATGTATCACTTCTCAGTGTGTTTGGAAATAGAATGTCCATCTTTTCTTTCTCACCATTTGAACTTTATTTCTTTGATTACACAGCCTTTTGAGTACCTGTATATATCTACAGCTTTGGTGAATTAAAACTGCCTCTCCATTTTGCCACAGAATCACGGTGTTACTGTCAGAGGAAAATATTTGCAACCAAAAGGCAGGTAGCTTTGCAGACACCTCAGACTGCTTGCACAGACATCATTTATGGAAAGAAATAAAGGGATTAGGAAGCCTTCGATTTCTAAGAAAATCTCTGTGTTAGTAGACCTGTATCACTTTTGGGGGGTTGATCCCGCAAACATGCCCAGTAGTGAGTGAATGTACTTTTGAGGACAACTGCTTGCAGATTGTTGTTCTTAATTATTAAAAATGGGAATGTTTTATGTTCATTTGTACCAATTGCTGGACCTGAATTTTGGATAGAGGAGAAAACAAATTAACACTAGAATATGATTGTTCCTAATTTAGTGCATCATTGAGTCTCACGTTTCCTGCTCTGTGGGTTTCTGCTATGTAAATATTGCGGTGGTGATGCACAATCTGTCTCCACTTTGTGCCAGTAATACTTAAATTAGGGGTCGCCTGAAGGAAGATTTTATGCTAGTTGCAGCATTGTCAGTTAATTATCTTAAAGGTTATTTGCTATAATCCAGTTTGCCTCTTTTTGAAAGGAGAAAAAAAAAAGTTGCAGCCAAATATATTTATCTTAGTCACAGCCAAGCCTGGGCTAGCTAAAAGCAAAGCCCCAATGTCAGAACAGGGAATGCAGATGAGCAGGAGAGGTTCACATGTACTTGTGTGGCATTCAAGTAAGAGACAAATCACTCTGATCGAGAAGTTCGTCTCTAAGACTGTGCATAGGGTCTCACTTTCTCTGGTGCCATATAAATGTTTTCTGCACATTTATTTTGGCTTTCTTATGGATAGAAAAAGATTGGGGGGTGTGCCTTCCCTGTTCCCCTGCATTTCTGATACTACAGATGTGCATTAAAAATGCTGTAGAGGTCAAAACAGAAATGGTGCTTTCTTCTCAAAGTGTGACAGGGTATTTGCTATTGCTCTGCTCTTCTCTTCACTAGGCTATTACATCCCCTTTTTGGTACCTGGGTGTTTCCAGTACAGCCGTGACGATGGTATTTGGGTGCTGTTCCTGAGCAGCGATTTCAGGGTCACTATTAGGATGCTACCTGCCTGGATCCCTTTGTTCTGTTCCCCTCAGTTTTGAAATGTAGCTGTCTACATGCAAACAAAACAGAAATAAAAAATGTGTGACTGGGTTTGCCCATTATTGAGATTTACAAACCTTGGCTCCATTACGAGAGGCGTCACTATAAACAAACTGCTGGTGCAAATGTGTACTACTGCAGGTAGATGCAGAAAGAAGAAAGTCAAATTACTTACTCAGCCAAATATTGTTTATGATGTGCTCAATGCTATTCATTCTGCTGAATTTAATTTCCGAAGCTCATCTAAGGAATACGCGTGTTATAGGAACAGTCAGTCAGGAGACTGGACCAAATTTCACTCTAGTCCTGGTATCACTGAGTCATTAAGCCAAACATTTAATACTGAACAGTTTTGTGTTAGGCAAGCATTAGTCTTTGGATTTGTTTGGAAGCTGCGATTTTACTGACATAACATTGGGAGATTTTGTTTATATCAGCCATTCAGAGAGGGTTGTTTGGGTTTGGAGGATTTTTTTCTCTTCATAAATGCTTTTAAAATAGGTTATAAATTTCTGTAGTCAGTTGCAAGAGCAAATTTGCTGAAGGTTTGTACTATTTTTTTAACAAACCAGGTTGCATGCTTCATATATTTTTGCATATGGCCATCTATCAATAAAAAAGGACTGGCAGGTTTATATGTAAACTTCTGGATCTTGTAGCACTGTCGTATTACCAGACTTTAAAACAAAATTGGAAAAAGAGTTTTCCATGTAGTGCTGACAACTGTATAACCAAGTTTACAATTTGTTATTATGAGCATGTCTGTAAGAAAAGCTTGGACAGTCTGGTTGCTTAATTTTTTTTCAAAGCAAACGTATCTCACTGAGGGATCCTCTCACTCCACACCCTACCGACATGCTAAAATGTCAGTAAGAGCTCTTCCCCTACCACCTCCTGGCAAATACTCCACACGGCGGTTTTAGTAATCCTCGTGTCCTAATGAAACACCTCTTCTGTTTTCCTTTCCCTTTTATTATATTAAAGTATTCGTGTCAGGAAGACTAAAAATATAGCTGTGGTTAATATGGTTGAGACTTGCATGCTTTTGCCATGTTATTAATCAAAGTTGAAAGCCTGGAAAAATAAATGTGAGGGATTTGTGCAGCTGTTTGCGTGGTAGACAAGTTCCTAGTCTGCAGTCTCTGAGATCATAGTTTGCTATTAATTTGGTTTAAAGTTTTATGTCCTTAGTTAACAGTATTTTATATTCAAATACAGTAGTAAGCTTTTATAATCTATTCCAATTTGAGACCTACATTTGTCATAATAATCTTCTTTTGAAAGAAGACTGAACCAGGCTACTTCATCCTGGAGGCTGAAATGCTTTGACATAGTAGCCCCCAAATATGAGTACTGAGGTCAGAAAAAATCAGGATCTCAGATGAGCACTGTGGAATTAGAGATGCTGTGTCAGTGTCCAAACAGAAGGAAATTGGAGAGCCAGCCAGCTAGCCAGGAGTATTTGGGCTTACCTTATGGAGCTAGTCTTGTTTGAGGGGTTGCTTTGGTTTGGCTTCTAGGTTGTTTTGGTTGTGGGGCTTTTTTTTTACATTTCTAATCCAATTGAAAAATAACATGTCTAGGAAATAAATGGTAACATTGTAGTTTGCACAAGTAGAAGACAAATTTTGAAAAAGAACCTTTGTATTTTATCCAACTACCCATTAAGTGCTCTCTTTTGTCTAGAACTTTGAGATCTAAACCAGAAAAGTGCTTAAAAAGATTTCTATATATTTGCAGTAGAACTGCATTACTAGGGGATATGATTTTCAAAATTAAAATATTCATCATAAAGAAAGCAGGTATAGCTGTTTGGAAGGTCTAAATATAAGATATATGTCGGTGTGTTCAAATATGAAAAAGAAGAGTAATAAACATCATTCCAGTAGTCTAAAGGACAGTTTCTCTTAGAAATTTCTGAAGCATTTGTGCTACATTAAACAGGGAAATGATCTTATAAATACGGATTAACTAAACTCAAGAGGGTAGAGTTAGTGGGAGAAGTTACTAGCCTGTTCCAATAAAAAGGCCTGAGTTGTAACAATGAGGGTAAAATAGTTTTCATTATTTACGTAACTCCTGCATTTGCAGTACCAATACACTGGATACAGCACTGTAATCTCTTCTGTATGTAGTTAGTGTTCAGATATGACAAAAAAGTAAGACACTGAAAATGCATTTTTAAGCCATTTCACTCATAAATACATCAGCCATGTAATCATTAGCATAATGAGATCGTCCCAAATTGTCTTGCTTTTAAATAAAATTCAAATATAAAGAAAATCAGAAGAATAAAGTAAAAGGTTGATTACACATTTATCTCACATACTAATTTATAAATGTTTTCAAAGCACCCACACATTAAACCAGGGAATAACTAAAAGCTGCCACCGAAGTCACTTGTCAAGTAAGGATTATTTAGAGTTAAGATAAGTCATTCACAAACCCAAGTTGTAATATGGGTTGAATATTTTAGAACCCATAGAGCAAAACAAAGGAAATATCTGTACGTTCCACATACAAATGCACAGGGTGCTTCTAAGAAGACCTTTAGCATATGTTTCTTGCATTATATTCTGTGCCATTGTATATCATGTTCCCAGCAGCTGAGGAATAATATATATGAGCTCCAGTGATTTGGCAAACTATACAATTTCATTTACGGACCTTTCCAGAATTATGAAAAATCTTGGGACTGCATTTATTTACACAGCATCAACCCAACAAAGGAATGGAAATTTCCAGCAGTGGCGCCTTTATAATGCTCTTTGTTTAGGAAAAGCTACCCCAAGCCACTGTATCTTGGAGACGATGCGCCCTCATGCTTGGGCCAGGTCCAGCTCCCACTGCCTCACAGGAAGGTCTCTTCACACTTCCCTCCCTCTCCCAGCCATGCTGCAGACCCAGTGAGGGCCCTCCATGTATGGACCTGGCCACATGGGATCCGTCCCATCTCAATCCAGCCCATGGTTGCTAGGAAAGCAAGACCATGGCCCAGGGGTGCCAGGCTCAGACTGCCTCTTGGGAGGGATGCACTGGAGCATCCTTCTGGTGTGGGGCTGTACAGGGCCCCGTCAACCCACAGGGATTACACTGAACTTTATAGGGCATTATATCTCTGGCTTTTATGCAAAGCTGGGAGTGAGGGAGCAGCCCAGCTCCCCACTCCCCTTGCCCAGGACTGACTGCAGAGCTTTGAGGTGCCACTAACTAGGCTGGATGCCATCCCAGGGTGACACTGGCAGCACAGGGTGCTGTCATGCCTGTGTGCACGCTGAGCTGCAGTGCTGTTAGCCCTCCCTCCGAGAACACAGGGCACTTGCTGTCGTTTATGTTAATTAGGCAATGTGTATTCCTTCCACTGCAGAGTGGAGGATTCAGGAATCTGAGGTAAATTGCCACCTTTTTGGAGCTTTGCCCTTAAGAACTATGGGCTTAGGTGCATCTCTATGAGGAGTGCTGGTGGGATTTAAGCGTGGGCCACTGTTATGTTGTTTATCTTTTTAAAAGGTGGCCAAGTGAAATTTTACTGTGAAAACCGATGAATAAATAGAGGTTGAGAGAGCTCATATTAGTACTCAGAGTTTCTCTATACAGATTTAGTACTTGAAAAAATACTCTAGAAATGCGTTTTGTGTCACAGCTGAAGGCTTTTCTCTCAGAAAGATCCATCTCGGGGCAAATTTTGAACCTTTACAATAGAGCAGAAGGAGCTGTATTGGCTAATTGCTTGTGCTATATGGGTTCCTACACTGGTGCAATCAGTCCTGAGGGAGTTATGCCAGGTGGGGAGAGAAGGAGACAGATTTTACTACACAGGGCTGCAAAAGCTTCTAAGCAGGGCAGAAACTCATACAAAACATTTTCTTGCCAACTTCCCCCCCTCCCACTCCCCAGCAGGCATTTGGTGGTTCTTAATCTGTTTTCCTCCACTCATTAAAGACCTATGTCCAAAATGCAGAGGGAGAGAGACTCGGGTGGCACTCTGATGTTTCCCACAGGGAGAAGTTTCTCCGTGTGCCCAGAGCAGGACAGATGCTATGCCCCTCTGTAGCCTTTCTACCCGGAGGTAGCTCCTGGGAGGAGGCTCCTCCTGTCCCGGGGGACACAGGCCCTCCAGAGGGCACGGGATGGCACCTCCCTGGGTTCTTCCTCAGCAAGGCACAACCCTTCTCTATCCTTGTCAGCTCAAGAAGGTATATGCAGAGCGAGTGCCCTTGCTTTTGGAAGGGCCATGCTGTGTCGACAGATTCCCAATGCAGGCAGTGCTTTGTTATGGGCATGGAGTGGGAAGACACCCATTGCTGCAGACACCTGCCCACCATTGTGCCAAAACCTGCTCTGCACCAGGCAACCCACCGAGGCAACTACCTACCTCCAAAATCCCTCTCTAAAAAGCATTATCAAGCACTCATGAGCCTCGTTTCAATTTCCAAAGCAGGTTCTAACTAGAGATGTAATGTTCTGACCAGATGGCTCTTTTTAAGGCTTACTGAGGGAATTCAGAAGCCTGTACAGCCAAAATATTGTTTCAGTTAATTTAAGTTGCCGTGGTCTTACTGCCTTTTTACTCCTTTCTGTGCCAGCTAGCTTTTTCAGGGACCTGGAGAAGTCCTTTCTCTGCAAAAGCTGGAATCGAGAATCACAGTAAAAATGGCTGTTCCATCCTATTCAGAGAATGAATCTGAAATTAGAAAAAATATAGAATACAAAAATACTGGCAATTCCATTCTTGTTGGCAGAATGAGCTTCACTGTTATTATTTTTCTCAACTCCATTTTATTTCACAGCTACCTTTTCTTTCAGTATCAAATGCCCTTTGTGTGTCCTGTGGTCATTTTCTTTCAGATTGAAATTTCTAGTTTATATTTAACAAATTGTCTTCATGATTAGAAACCTCAAGTTAATTCCAAATTACTTAATTAAGGGCATCTGAGGATACTAAGGTCTTCATATTAGTTACTTTTCACTTTTCCATATAATAACCGTGATGGTCACTAGGGGGAAAAAATGCATCGTTGGATAGGCTGTTTGACCAGGAAGCTGCGTTTGTGCTATAAAACGAAGATTTGCTTGGCAGCAGCAAGCATGCTCTCTAGGATTCTTCCATTCACAATACATTATAAGACAGAGAATGAAAACCAGTAGAGAATATTCCAAATTTCTAGAACTTTCCTGTTCCTTTAAATTTATTCCTTCCTACTCAAGAGGAGTGCACAGAAAGGCAATAATCACAATGAGAAGGTAACTAAAGAAAATGCAAAGACAGCAATAAAAAACCCTCATGTCTGCCATTCATTCAGGTATCTTAAATAGGTTGTTTGCTCATTGACATGGAGAGACTTGGGTGGCCTAAAGGAGTCCCTGGAGCTGGACCAAGCAGGATACTTGAGCCTATCCGAGCTGAAAGGGCTATCCCCAGTGGTTCAGGCAGCTTGGGGGACTGTAAGAGGGAAAAATAGTTTGTCTGGCTCACACAGCAGGGCAAGACCCTTATATATAGGTTGGAAAAATATTGTTGGGTGGAGAAGAAGTGAAGGACCTTGTAGGCCCTTGATCTTAATTTTTCCTGCCCCACTGTGGACTTGAAGGATCACAAAGTCCTTCCTACCTGTTGAGCTTTAGAAAGGGCTTCTTCTGTCAGAGTTCTTGCACTGCTGCTTGGGAGTTATTTGAGGCAAAAATCAGTCTCTATTTCATGTGGTTGTTGCTCTTTCTTTCTTGACCTTTTGTCTCCTTCGATCTGCTTCTAGAGGTGGAAGCCTATCTCATACAAACAGGTCTGCTTCTAGCGTTACAAACTGATTTATCTTCTGAACTCACTGACTACTTCTACTCCAGTGGAAGTTTACACTGGCAAAAAGAAACAAAAGGTAGTGATATTTAATATTTTCTTCATATCAACAAAATAGCTACAGAAACTTACTGGTGTTGATACTTTGCAGGATTCCCATCCATCCTTCAACAGATCACAGAGATGCACTGAGCATCTCCTCTTGCCGAAAAGATATCTTTGACAAACCTTTTCAGGGATCATTTATTTTCCCTGAAGTTTTTGTGTACAAGTCTCTTTCAACCCATAGTGGTGCTACAGAAAAGAAGCAAATGTGAAGGGGTTCAAAGGAGAGGATATGGAAATATGGAGCCCAAAAAGCTCTGTCCATGTAGCTCGCTGTCTGTGAAGTCTTCAGTTTGTGGTACGTGACTACACTAGTTATTTGGGCATTTCCTACGTACTGCAAAGATGCTGAAACAAAGTCATAGTTGCCTGTCAGTTTGCCCTGGAGGCAGGACAGGCCTGAGCAGAGAGGAGAGAGAGACATTATCTTCTTGTAGTCTAGAAAACATGCTCAGTTGACCCAGATATCATTGACCACCTCCTATCAGCTCTCTAACCTTTGGAAGTTCATTACGAAAAGGTGCAGTCATGACCCAGCTCTTTATGACAGCTCTTTGGCTTAAACTTGCAGAAGAAAAAAATTAATTAAACCTGCATTCAGCACCATCACAGCTGTTAGCTTATTTCCTATTCTTGACTTCCCCAAAAACATGGTCTCAACCTTCTGTTTCAAGAGAAATCATTCCTTTGTACTCAGGATAATCACTCCTCCTCCAGGCACAGACCTAACGCCATTTGCTGCAACCAGGACTCTTTTCTCTTTTGTTCGTTACCTGTAAGCAAATCCAAGCGTTCTTTTTAAGCCCAAAGCAAAGATTTCCAAATATCCTCTGCAGGGAGTCACTTAAACAACGTGTGTTTTCATTAATCCTGGGGGAATTATCTTCCTGAATGCCATACTTTTTAGGGGGAGCCTTTGCCATCCACCTGCTCTCTTTCCTCCTTGGAAGAGCAAATCTGCCCTTCTTGCAGAACGCAAAACTCTTATTTCCTTATAACAGCTGATATCGTGCAGGAGTAGAGGTAATGTTCTCAGAACCAAGCAGATTTTAGTGGGTTTATTCCTTGTACTTTTGGTGTCTCCAGAAAGTCATAACTAGACCTTTGGGTTTCAGAAGTGGGCGAGTCACTGAATTACCATGGAAAGAATTAGTGTTTCACAGATAACTGTGGATCAAAGATTCCTTGCATCTGTGGGCTTGAAGGTGCTTGTCTATCTAGGTTCTCTGTTTCCCCTAGTAGAAGGTATGCAAGGTTTGCCCTGGACAGCTGGTATCACCCATCCTGCTCACTTCCATTTAGCCTCGCATCTGCCCACAAGTGCTGACACTGGTCAGAGGGCTTGGAAGGGGACTTACATAATTACTTATTTACACAATGGCTGTATTCACACACAGCCTCTGGCCCGTGTTACCAGAGCCGTGTGGGGGCTCTATTTGACTCACAACATCTCCTAATGATGAAGGGTGGTGGAGAAGAGAAGTGTGACTGGCTCGTTGGTCCCCCTATGCCCGTTTCTCCCCTGGGTCCTAGATGCACATCCCTTCAGAAGGCAGCCTGGTAAGACAAGTAGATAACACACTCTTTGCAGGAATTTGGCCTGCAAAGGAAAGTATTGCCAGCTAAACTGTTGATAAAAATAAATGGAAAAAACACCAAATCTTTGTCAGTGGGGCACCATTTGTAACCCTGTGACAGCAGAGTGCTGTCAAAGGACCTTCCCTCACTTTTGAGATTGCTTGTCTTCTGCTCAATAGTCTCCTAACTAGTGGCAGAGAGTTTTTTTGGTAATTCAATGCACATTAGATAACCCCTATCTTAGATCTGTACTTAATTCAAAATTGAGCAGCAGGTGTTTTCTTGTCCATATTGAAGTTCCTTGGAACATTATGTTGTCTTGCTTTTCCTTTTCTTCCACTGGCCTGACTACCCAGAGTTTCCCCCGTGCCAAAGCCTTACCTACTCACCAGGATCCCTTAGCACCTCCAAACCTGCCATCTCAATAGCCTGACGAGATTCCCAAAGTAAACTGCTTTTGAAAAAGTTGTTGTCTCTACACAGCAGCCTAGGACAGTCCATATGTGACATACACAACAAATTAACCTAGCACTATTGGTTGTATTCTTTCATCTGATACAAGACAATTGCTTTTTTCTCTTTCTTCTGTAGATAAGATGGAGCAAATGCTGAGGAAAAAGCTACAAGCATTCCCAGGTGCAAAAGTATATCTAATTCTTCTGTCTTGTCAGCCAAAGGGGACTAGCTCATCTGATCACTGTCCCACATGTCCCAGAACAATTATTATTTTACTTTAATTAACTCAAGTATTTTAATCCACAGATCAGAGATAATTGTGTTACATAACTGTGAGATGTCTTAAAAGTTCTCTATCATAATGGTTTGTCCTGCTTATTTCTCTCCTTAACCCAGTGGCATGTAAGGAAACAAATGAGAGTAAAACCCCATGTAACGATGTATAATATATAAAAATGTTTCAGGACAGATGAAGAGGTACAAAAATTTACATTCCCTGAACTTCTGGAAAAACATGAAGGGCATCTCACTTGTCATCCTGTCCACCCTCTGCTGTAGTCAAAGTCAACACAATTCCATGTATAACGCAATTGCATTACAGCCATGATAAACACTAGCAAGAAAATTACCTGTATCATTTCTTCCCCTCTCCTGGTTCCATGAGAACATATTGATCCCCAGACAACACAAAAATCGTAGACCCTGAATCCTATCGGTTTATCTTATAGAAACAGAAAATGCTTCTTGCCACTAAAACCATTACACTCTGTTTATGAGATGGTCTTATAGATTTACCAAGCTCTTAATTATTCCCAAAAGTTTCACAAAACAAATATTTCTGGATGCTGCCACACATAAACACACACAAAAACAGGAGGTCTTCATCCAGGAATTCAGGAAACACTGCTTTAAGGTGTTCATCTTTTGGCCAAGACAAATAACAGACTGAGACTCTTTCTATGACTTGATAAATGTCATTTCTCATACATAAAGGAAATCTGTAAGGATGACATATAGATAAGACAAGAGACACGTTCAAGATCCATGGCAACACATGGCCAGGGTTGTCTTCTAAGTTGTCAAAGAATACCCTCAATTATGCATTCAACTTTGCTAGATCTGAGCTGGATTTTGTAGTGGCTGCATTTATCCAAAAGGAAGTTCATAGAATGCAAGCATAAGGTCTGCCAAACTGACATGTTACAGAGTTTGCTTTTGCACCTATTCAATTTCTCTACAGCTACTTGGAAATTTACTGCATTAGTTATTCTTACTGCACAGCTGTGTTTGCCTCCCTTTTTGATAAGCCTCAGTCTTTGTCTCCTGACCTGTGAAAATGACTGTTCTCTGTCAACTCCACCTTATCACTTCTCTTGCCTGTAGGCTGGATCTTTTTAGCACTTGGTGCTGGCCATTCTTAATTCTTTTTTTTACAAGACTATCATTTTTTGCCTTTACCTTCTGAAAAACAAACAAATGAACTAGCAGCTTTCTAGTATTTTAATTCCCTTGCAGCTGTTTTCTGTATTTGCCAAGTATTCTCTGTTCCATTCTCAAAGTGCTTTAGGACATACTGAAATTCAAAGCAGAGCTGTTAAGACCTTCCTCAGCACGGTCTGCATCTTGCATAATTTGCTGTTAGTGTTTTAAAATGTTACTACTGTTCTAAGAGAGCATTAAAAGTCATTGTGAGTAATACTGCATGGTTCCTGGGGTATGCAGCAAATTTCACAGTACTGGTCCTGCATCACCCAGCCTGGAGTATGTGGTCTGATACAAGAGACAGGGGGAAATGATGACTTGGTAGGCTCTGTGGGCAGCTGCAGCAGCCAGAGAGAAGTGGAGCTAGATGAGTCTGCTGCCTTTCTCTTTTCTCTGCCCTTACAGAGGTGTCCAAAAGGAAACACCTTAAGTCTTTCCTTGCTTGTCAGTCAGTTGGGAAGGACTCTTAGCTAGTCTGCACGATGACCCAAATGGGAAATGCTGTCCATTCACTTTCTTTCTTGATTCCTCCCTGACAGAGACATAGAGTGATCTGGCTGAGGGAGCACAAAGATTGCGCAAATAGAAATTCTTTGCTGTGTTGTGCTGCTTTCACAGCTGTACAGCATAAACCAGCCAAAGCACCTCTAACAGCTCCTGTACTCTACAGACTGGTGACAGACAAGGTCACACTATCCCTCAGAGGGCTTTGCCTTCAGCACATTCTCTGTGTGGTTGCATGAAGGATGGCATTGGATAGGTACAGTAGAATATAAGCTGCATCACTTAAAACAGGAGCAGTCTTTGGCCCACAAAGCCACCCATTCCTCAGAAGGGCTGCCCTTCCAGACTGCTGTCTGGTGAGTCCAGCAGTTGTCCTCTGTTCCCCCACATCTCATCCAACCTGAGTTACTTGCACCTGTGCGCCATTACCGGGAGATTGAACCCACCATCTGCGGCTCTGCCTCCTGGCCACTCCTTCTCCCAGCTTCTCCATCAGCCTTTACCTGCAGGGACTGTCTCTTCCTGGGGCTGGTCTAACATGTTTGATTAGCTTGATGGCAGTGTCCCTTTATAGGTTTCTGAAAAGGCCCTCACTGAATGATTCATATGGTTACATGGCAGGCAAGACCCACAGCCACTGAACACAATGGGTGCAAACCCCAGTCTGCACTCCCCACATGCCGTTGTTCCTGTTCATGCTGCAGGCTTCCTTAAGAACACACCCTTGGTCCCATAGCTGAACTACTGGAAATCTAAGTACAGCCTGGAAGTGTGAGATTGTTGAGAAAATTAGCCAAAAAGAAAATTTAGATCTATGACTAAATTAATCCCCAGATTAATGCTATCAAAGTAAATGGTGTTTATAAAAAGTCTTGCTTTCTTTATATTCATGTGAGAGAAAATCAAAAGAATGCTAAAGGGAAATTTCATCTAGCAGAATTGGAAAAGAGAGCATGGGGACAAAGCTGTAATTACTGGTATTTCCTATCTGTTGAAACCTGTGGGTGGAAAGAGAGTCAGTGAATAGAGTAAATTCAATGGCATTAAAATCGGTTTCTTTTTCTGGACTTTAGCTCAACACTGCAAATTAGCAGGGAGAAAATAAGCCTCAGAGTGAACAGGCAGAGAAGCTAACTTCATGTTACCCTTTACTGTTAGGAAAGATAAAAAAAAAAAAGGAGGCATTTTTTCCTTCAAGAATTCAAATCCTAGCAACCCAAATTACGGCTGCATGCTGACAAGCAGGGACTGTACAGCGGTTCTCAAGTGGTTCAGTGTTCATGTGTCCACATACATAGTTATCCTTGTTTCCTTTCTAAACATGTTATTTTAATGCAGAGAGGACAAGCATGCTGTTTAATTAACTCTTGCCTTATAAACAAGACATTCTGACCTAGATTCATTGTGCTGCAACTCAGGCACCTTGCAGAGGTATCTTGCTTCAGATCATCCAGCATCGAGTCAGTGAAAGGGATAAGACCCTTCCAATCACAATTCAGACTACAAGAGATCAGAATTGATATTGCTAGGTACCCATCTCTTTCTGAAAACTGTTCCTGTACTTAGGAAAACTGTGCTCCTAAGTCAGCCTTTCACAAAACTACGAAGGATAGTTACAGACCTCAACATATTTCTACCTATCACTGTCATCCCACATGCAAATTTCTCCTGTAAGGAATAGCTGTCACTGAATTAGCTTTACTCTTCACTTTGCTACTGAATTAGAAGTTACTGAATATACATTACTGAATGCCTATAGAAAAAAAGGCACAAGTAAAATGTTTTCCATACACTTACAAAATGTATCTTGTGGTTTCAGATCACTGTGTAGACCTGAATTATTCTGAATAAATCCTATGTCATAAAATGTTTACTTAGTTCCCAATTTATTTCCACAACAGCTAATCAGTTGAATAGTTTGAGGACTGTGTTTTCTGTAAAGGTTTAAAACCAAAACTGAAAATGACTGATACATAACTAAATTAAAAGTGATACATTACTAATAGAAATAATATTAATGTTGGTTTTGTTGAGGTAAGGTAGGATTAATTAGTTACTCTGTGAACAAAAAAAAATCAATTTGAAGCATCGACTCTTGAGTATTTCTGTCAGTCCTGTTATTCTCCAAACCTATCCAAAATATTGCAAACTATACTAGGAAAATCTACTTTGAATAAAGTAATAGTTTTTACTATTCCATTTTCAATGGCTTTAATACAGCCTGTTCTTACATGCAATAATATTGATTTGTACTAGAGTACAGTTTAAGGTGGATTTTTGTCTTAACTGTTCCAGAATGTGATTTAGTATTTAATTAATTCTTCTTCAGTCAAGCTAGGTATACCACTGGAGCAACACATTTCGTAATCATTTTGTAAAACAGTTATATTTTCACTTTACTTACTAGAGTCCTCTATCTAAGGATTATGAAAGAAAACGAGAAAACAACAGTTTGTTTTCCTCTGCCATTCTCTCACTACACATGCACAAACACACATGCTGCTATCATTCTTACCCTGCTCTTGGTTAGCCTCGTGCACTGTCAAATCCAGGGCCAGCCTGTGATTCCATATCGATTGCAGGAGGACATTAAAAGAGTGCACAGAGCTTCACAGATGCTCTACACAATTCTGGGCCTGGGCCCTCAGTTCTGACTTCAGGGAGGGGATTGCACCTTTGGGTTTGGTTTGGGGGGGTTTTGGTTTGTTGGTTTGGGGGTGGTTTTTTTAGTGTGTCAAAGTACTGTTAGAATTGCAAGTAAGGATTTTTGGTTTTTTGTCTAATGAACTTCAGCATGTCATAATGCAGTGTTTTGTCTTCCAAATCCTGCCTCACCACACATGTGTGGATTAAAGCATCCAAGGGAATAAGTCAGGTTTGGCCCTATTTAAAACATGTGTCTTCTGTTTAAGATTTAACTAAGATACACAGTTAATCGTTTTAAACTTTTCACCATGGTACCAACAAAAAATCCTTAGGAATACAAAGTGACTTTGAAACCTGTCCTGGCTCTCCGATAGCCACTGCTGAGGCACACTAAGTAGTTCTGCATTCATTGGGGGAAATTTCCTGTAGGTGATGCTCCAATGGGCTTTACCTTGGCTCCAGGGTAGATTTGGGCAATATTATTGCACCACTCACTGGTTTTGTTCAGTTTTCCTCCCAGTCCCTGGCTCTCAGCACAGGCCCAGCCTATCTTTAGCACAGGAGACTTAATGGAGAAGTGCAGCAGCAGCATAACCTCAGCGAACCCCCAAGTACAGAAAACCTCCTTCCACCTCCACAAACACCCATTGCTGTTTCCTGACAAAGATAACTTTTCTGGCTTTGCCCTCTGTCTGCAGGCAGTTTCAAAGTGGTCCTGTGGCACAGCCCTGGATCGATGCTGGAGGTGGGGAGCAGAGCTGCCCTCCAGGTGCTGTGTCTGCCAGCCCTTCTCCCCAGCTGGCATGCACAGCCTCACTGCTCTGGGCCCTCAATGTTTGCCAGCTAGAGAGGCTGAAACAGGCCGGCTGCTCACTGGGCTTCTCTTTTCTCTCTCTTTTTGCCACTGCTTTGGAGTGCTTCTTGCCCTCCACATTCCTTTAAATGCACTTGCCCCGTCTCGGTTAGTTTGTCTCCTAAAACTTGTTCAGGATTCCTGTGGGAGCTGATGTTTCTTGGCAAAGAGATTTGTTTTTAAAGAACAAGACAAGCCAACTACAATTTCCAGAGGTCTCTCAGGAAGTTTATATTCTGTCTTTTGCAGGGAGCGTTTACTTTCCACGGGAGCATGATCGACATGCCATTACTGAAGCAGGCACAGAACATTGTTACGCTTGCCACAGCCATCAAGAAAAAATGAGCTGGTAAATGAAGCTCTCGCCATGGGGCCCCAGTAGCTGTTTTTAAAGATGACTGTAATACTTGGAGGGCGGAGGGGGGGAATTAAAAACGTCAAGCCTAAGCAGAAATTCGTTTCCATTTTGCAGATCTGTCATAGTTTGCTTGCCAGAATAGGTAATTACTAAAACTATTCCTGACTCAAACCACTGCCCACTCCTGCATGGCCTGTGTTCTACTCAGAGTCTGTGACAAAGTTACATCACCAACTGTGTGACATCATGATAATTACTACAAATATGGGATTATGACTTCACTGAAGAAGAAAGGCAAACATAAGCTCTGAGCTGTGTTAAAAGAGCAGATGAAAACTGATTCAATCACTCCTGTTTCTATCTATGGTTCATCCTGCTCGGATGCAGAACTCCCAGCAGAAAGGGCAAACTTTAATTATGCACCAGTTGAAATAATTGCAATAAAAATCTTTACCCTCTGTGAGCTTTGCATCCTCCACTCACTGCCCTTCTGTAAACGTGCAACAGCCATTAAAAATATTGCTCCGACAACTCAGGACTCTTGGCTTTTTTCTCATTTTTTAAGTGGTCGCTATTCAGAGAGTTTCCTCCTCGAAGCATCCAGCCCGGGAAGGGCTGGACGGCAATAAACTTGTAGTTTTCGGAGGCACAATGCAGCAGAACTCGTGCATATGGTCTCGAGTCAGATTTACATCACATTAGGGATACGGCTACAGATCATGTGGGCTGTGTGGTTAACGGGCTTAGTAAAGCTGTTTTGAAGAGGTTAACCCAGCTTGTAGTAAGGGTAAATAAACATAACAACCAGGCATTGTCCTCTATTCAGCATGTACTCTTATATGGAGGGCTAAAGGGTATTGAAGCTGCAGAGGATCAACTTGTGGTTGCCAGAGGACTCCAATGAAGTTTGAAACACCAACAATCAGAGATTTTGTTTCTGTTCCTCATTAAATCATGAGCTTTTGTGCTCAGACTATGAACGACTGTTCTTTAAGAAATTAACAGAATGGGAAGTTTTAAACTATGCACCAACCTTTTCATGACCTACACAGCAGCAATGCTGCTGCACTTAGGCAAACACCGCGGGGAAGGCTGTTCTGTTTATTTAAAATTGTAAATAGAAAACAGTTGTTATTTAGTTTCATTTCTCACTACCTCCATGGCCATTTCACGTATGGAGCCCCAGTGCCTTATTCCTCCCCTCTCCTCGCTTAGTGGGTTTCCCTTCCGTCTCCAAGCAGCGATTTCACTAATTTTGGGTTCTTTTGGGGAGAGAAAAGCGGGGAAGCAAGAACCCCACGGACGGGCCCGCGTGGAAGCAAGCAGCGAGGGAAGGGAGTGCGGGGGTGGCGGGAGCGCCTCTCCGTGGCCCCCCCGGGAACGGCGGGG
>JAOXXN010000001.1:39828393-39840809 GCA_026770055.1 Myrmophylax atrothorax | reverse complement strand
CGCTGAGTGCTTAAAGAACTTCATGACCCGTACGCGGAGAAATCGAATATGCAAATATTGGGCTGGATACATTCAGATTTTTCCTTAAATTTCCCTGACACCCACCCCGCAATCGGAAAATCCTGCTTCCATTTAACAGCCTTAACGATTTTTGCTTTACCAAAAATAAAATCCGATTTATTTGGCTTTTCCGTTTATTTTTCTGAAGCTTTCCTTGATTTTCCGGCTTTATTCTTCTCCTCTTTCTTTCTTTTTCTTTCTCTCTTTTTCTTTGCCGCCTGGTGCTAGGCAAGCAATTGATGAAACAAAACAGATTATAAGATTAGCAGCAGGATTTTGTGCATATTAATGATAGGGAAGGGCACCGAATGGGTTTGTAATTGCAGATCTTGCGCTTGGGATTGGGAACTGTAGCCCTGCTACAGCAAAGACCCCCCTGTGAGGTTTTCACATTGGAACTTAGGGGAAAAGTGAAAAAGTAATTACCAGAGCACAACACTGAAATGTTAAAGCACTTATTCTTTCTTTCACCGTTCTGTTTTAAAGGGGGAAAACGGGCAAAATGGAAAATAAATTACTTTCAAATAAGTAGGTTAGCACCTGAATGCTGGTGCGCATTTTTCCCGGCTTTCTTTTTCCTTCTCGCTCTCTCTTTTTTTTTTTTTTTTTCCAAATTCTAGCGATTATTTAGCAAGGCATTTGCGTCTGAACCGACCATCCAAGCAGCAGAAAAGGGGGAAGGGAAGGGGAGGCAGAGAGACCTCGGGAGCACAGGGGCACACTGCGCCTGTAAGATTTCAAGCAAATATTGCCAGGAAAACTGTTCAAAGCCGCGGTTGGAAATTTAGAGGGATTTTGGGGGGCTGGTTTTGAGGTTTGTGTTTGTTTGTTTCTTTAGTTTGTTTGGGTTTTGGTTTTGATTTGTTTTGTTTTGAAATAGGGACTTAAAAGGAAAAGATTGCTTTGGTTTCCTCTTCGACACAAGTATCAAACGGTATTTTAGCAAAGGGTGGATTTCACAAGCACAAATCTCTTCCAGGAACGGTGTATTCCTTGCCTTATCGAGAAGTAACCTGACAGTGAATTTTAACTCCTATAAAGGGTTTATCCTTGTTTTCTTGAGCTGCTTCAGTCCCCCTCCTCTGAGTTTACTCTTCCTAAACTCTGAATTTTTGTGTTTCAAACTCAGTGCACCTTCACTGACTTTCCTAATCCTTCTCACTCGTGATTAGCAGCCAAAGATGCCTTAGCTTTAGTAGCAGCTACTCGCGCGTATTGTTTTAATTCTGTTTTCAACGGAAAATCAATGTATCTGGTGGAAATTAGACTTCGAAAACTTTTTTTTTACGAGCCAATAAAACGGAGTATCTGCTCCTCGGGCAGTAATTTCTGATTTCGAACTGGAGGGGGTAGGGAGGCCGGGGGGGAAACCAACTTCGACCGCATTTCATCCATCCCATCGCTCCAACCCTCTTCTGCCACTTTCACCTCCCTCAGGTTCAGAGCATGGCACAGCCCCGAGGCAGGGCTAGTTTCTAAGCATTATTTTAAAGCAGAAAGAAGGGAATAAAAGCCCGTTAGGGCAAGTATATTACTTTCTATTTTTCTCCGTTGCTGAGGCTGGGGAACCGCGGGGACCAGAGCCCGACGAGGCGCGGGGGGGCTGCTGGTTGGTTCGGGGCGCTGGCATTTGCAGGAGGTGCCCGCAGACCGGAGGGGTGTCCTCCCCACCCAGGGTCGAGAAGCTGCCAGCAGCGCCCGGGGCGGCAGCAGGAGGTCCCTGCAGCACTCCCGCGGGGCAGCCGGGCTGCAGCCGCAAGACCGGTGCGTGGGGATGGACGGATCCATGGATGGATCGATGGAACGATGGGTGGAGGGCGGTCCCTGGCCCCGCAGGGATCGAGACAGCCCTTAGGTTGCTGCCAGGAGACCTAGACACCAAGGAGAAAGGGAAGGGAGGAAGGCGAAGGGAGGAAGAGGAAGGAGAAGGAAGGGGGAAGGAGGAAGAGGTGCTTTAGTCATACCCGTTACTCTGCCACCAGATCGGTCTCCCCAGCCACCCTCATGCCCACAGCATCCCTTCAACTGGGACCAGAGTGCCCACGAAAAGGCCACCTGCAGAGTGGTACACACACACACCAGCCTGGCAGCAATGGTGCCTGCAAGAGACAGCGGAGAAATTAGTGCCTTCCATTTCCTTTACACCTTCCCTCCCACTCACGGTCTCCACTGGGTCTTCTTGTCCTCTTGGTTTATCGCAAAACTCCCTTCACATCCTAGCACTGGATGCCCCTCACTGGGAACAGAATGGAGGCTTTCCTCTTTACACTGGAGTGCAGGGGATGGAATGCAGTGGAAATGTCCTGCATGTGCCCACACTGCAAGCAGAGGAGAGATCAGGCAGCCTCACTGTGTTTAGGGTTATTGCTTCCCTAATTAAGTCTGAAGCTCCCAATCTGTGATAGCAAAGCCAATACCGTAAAGTGCTGCTCAGAATGTCTTCAGAATTGCAAGAGGCCCTGTTCCTAAAGCTGTTGTAGGTGCCCACTGCCTGCTGGCATCATTTGAAGTTGATCATCCTGTTGAGAATGAGGAGTGATAAATGCTTATGCTACCTTCTTGGGCCTCTGTAATTTGAAGTCTGGCTCCATGCAGCTTTGGGTCTTATGTTTGGAATTTTATTCCTACTTCTTCTAGTGCTGCTAATGTTATTAAAGCTGTGCTATCAAGCACACACACCAGTGAAGAATTTTCTGAAGTGAAGCTTGCTGAAGGTAAAAAGCCCTGTTTCTGTGTGAGATGTGCCTGCAATAGCCCAGAATTTATGTCAGGTGTTCATGCTACTGGGAGGACCTGGTCTAGGCTTCCTGATACCTGACTTCATTGCTGGCTTGCTTTTGCAGTAGTCTGTAGTGTTTGTGCAGGTCTGATACTCTATAGGATGCCAGAGGAAATGCTTCATGTTAACTCTGCGTGTCCTGTCCTGTCTAAAAATGCAGCTCAGATACAGTCAGTAGTGCCTGTACCACTGCAAATCTGCCATCACTGACAGCCTTGCCTCCAGATTTGTCACATAGAGGTCTGTGCTTGGATAATACAGAATTAAATACTTGCAAGTGAGGGAGAAGCCAGTGGCAGTGGATGTGCAAGGGTTACATCGCTGCTGTTGTGAGAGCACAGGCTGGGGAACAAAATCACTTCCACCCTCTTCAATCATCAGCACTTGGGTCACCAGTGAAGAGTTTGCATTTTACTTTAAACTACTGAAAGAAGTTCTCCCACATCTGTGGTACTTGGTGGGAGTGCGGGAAAGAGCTGTAGTCTCTTCCCCACGAGATGCCCCAGAAGGAGCTCACCCTGCAGAGGTTGGCCATCCCTATCTGCCCCGTGAGAGTGCCATGCTTCGATCTTGGCACTCATGTGACTTCTGGAGTACTTGTAAAAGCATACCTGCTCATTTGAAAGCATTCAGGCACTTTAAACTCCACATCATGACTCTGCTCAGAGACCACTTAAATATGTAGTAGGTAGAGACATCTACTGTTTTCTTTACAACCGGTTTTGAATAAAATAGCTCCTCCTGAAAGAAAAGACCACTCCTGTGCTAAGGGCAAAATCTCTACTTGTGCAGTCCTAAGGTTTTGCAAAGGGTTACAAAATCCAGAGGCAAACTGGGTTAACTGACTTTACCATATGGATTAATTGGTGTCTAATATTTTGTTGACTATTAAGGATATGCCTCAGTTTACAGAAAAAGGCACACATTAAGTTCAATAATAAAAAGTAAATATGTCTCTACATTGTTGCTATATTAGGCAATTCTCCCTTTAATATTTAACTAGCATTTGTTAAATTGGGTGTGTGAGGGTAATGTGTACAGTGCACATTTACTGTCAGAGCCTAAGGAAATAAGTGTGACTTTGTGCCTAGATTTTCCTAAAGTGCACACATTCCCAACTATAGTCATACACAGAAAATTGGAAGGCTGTCCCACTTTACATGGAGGGGAAGTGTAAAGACCTGTGCTTGGTTCCTGGCCTCATCACTGACATCAGTTTGTGTCAAGTTTACCAAAACACCCTGCTGCTGTAACACTGCATTTGAGGGGCAGGGGGGAAAGGATAATAAACTTTTTTTTAATTGCTTCCCTGGATATAAATTAGCATGCATTGAGATAATTTTTTTCCCATGAACAAAAGAACAATTGACAGCAAGGCTTAGGGAAAATAGGAAGAAAGCTCTGAGCCTCAAGGCTCCCCTGTGTATTGAACCTGAGCAGGGGAAGGCCTTGTCTGCCCAGAAGTTGAAGGGCACCAAGAACTACAGTAAAACAATAGGGATTTTTGCAGCTGTTTTTATGGCTGCATCTTCCCCTTACTGTCCTCCCCCCCATTATTTCATGTGACAACCAAGTGTGAAAACAGAAGCCGTGGCTTTCCCTCCTGATACAGCCAATGTGCATAAAACCAGGGCAGAAATCAGAATCAGTTTTAAATCAGTGTTATGGGAGAAAGCATAAATTGTTTTTTGCTTCTACACCATATTTCATGTCTATTATCCCAGAAGTAAACACAAGGCTGAAGCCCACTGACTGCACTCTACGTTCAACATGCTCCTCTTTGCATCCCTGAGGCTCCTGATGGCATTTGAAGAGGAGCTGGCAGAACCCACTGAGTTCTGCCTTTGCACCTCCCCTTCCATGCATGCCTCCCATTCAGTCTTAGAATATCTGATAAACCATTTCTTCCCATGGAAAAAGCTCATCCAAGGTGATTTTGATCTGGAGCTGCCTGCGGAAGCTCCTCCTCCAGTGCATCCAGTCACCAACCTGAGCAAAGAACCAAGTACAAGTAAGAAGTAGATGGGCATAGATCGCAACTTGGAAAGCAAATGTTGACAGAAGCATGGCCTAAGAGGTGGGGAAATACTGGTGGAGAGTGGCTGAGCAATGGCTGAGGGATGGGGATGAAGAAGACAGAGGCATGTCTATTCTCCCATGCTCTACAGTGGATTCGTCCCTTGCTCTCACCATCCATAGGCACAAGGATAAGCCGGAATAATATTCAATTTGCAGCAAGGGGAAGGGTGAACATCTTCACTATTTATAAAACAAGAAAGAATCAGCTTGAAGACTGGTTCCACAGTAAGATGCATCACTGAAGAAAAGGAATGAAGTTTCTTTAGGGGCGGCTAGGCAACCATCTCCTATAGGGCCCTCATGAGAGGGTGGACTAGGTGTACCCTGAGGTCTTTTCTAGTCTTTTTTTATGCTATAGTAATTTTTCTATGTTATAAAATGTACAGAGATGCAACAAAATAAGCGGAAGAAGAATCTTAGAAAATGAAAAAGGGAAGAATAGGAAACTTACTTTCCTATCCCAATCCTTTTTGAAGCTGCGCTTGCACCTTGGTTTCCTGCCTAAACATCTACACCAATGAACTACTTTCCCCTTTGAAAAATAAGTTTTTGAAAAGTCCTTTCCTTGCCTCGCCTTGCCTCACCTCTCCTCGCCCCTCCCCTCCCTGCCCCTCCCCCTTCCCTTTTCCTTCTTCTTTCCTTTTTCTTTCTTGAAGACCTACAACACTACTATTTAAAGAGATGAAGTCTGCATTTTTGCACAGACCCTCCCTGATTCTTCAATGTTCTTCTTAACTGAGTGCACCTTTACCTCAGGGAGCAGATTGTGTTGGGCTAGAAAACCTGGGATATAGCCTTTTGAAGAGGCAGGTACCACACATTCACTTGTGGAGATTGTCTCTCTCCTGACGTACCTTCCCTTACCATTTATAAGGAGCCATGTATGAAGGCTCCTCTCCCACGAGTGTGTCAAGCCTCCCTCCAAACAGAAATCCCCGTGGATGCTGAAGGTGTGACTGGGCAATTGTGACTTCCAAGGTGAGTTTCCTGACAGATACTGATTTCATGTCATATACCAATGACACAGTAGTGAATCCAGAGCATCAACTTTTTCAAGTTAAAACGCGTTCCTCCTACTGCCATTCAGGTTCTGACAATGTTTATATTCTTTAAAATGGGAGCTTTTTTTAGTTTGCACCTTATTTTAAAATAAATTTACTCCAGAGGCAATGTCATTTCCAAGAGCTAAAACATTCTTTTCCTATTGTATTATAGTATGGAGCATTTGCTAAAGTCATTAGAACTCTCACATTTGAATCAATTTCAGACTAATGTCAAGTTATCCAAGGCTGCCAGTTATTTTTTTGGCATTATTTTGGGTGATTTTTAAATTGGTATGTTCTTCACTGTTCCTATTAGAATTATATAAAACATCTTGTTTGTAGAGCTATGAAATACTTTAAAGGCAACAATTGAAATGACAAGGCATTGTCCAAATTGAAATTTATTTCATCCAAAACAGTGTCCTGAACATCCAGGTGGTAATAAACATTTTTCAACCACATACAATCTATGAATTGTATTTAAAATTAAATCTCCCTATTAAAATCTGCATTGCTGAACCTCCTGTTGGCAGCCACTGTTCTTCTGAAAAGTGACATCTTCTTTGGCACTGGTGGGGTGGGAGTTCTCACATGGAAGTTACTAAATGATTTCCTTTCACTTTTTGGATATTGGAACTTTACAGCCATGTATGCCTAAAAAGTACAAAGGATGCAAGGTGTGTGAGGAATATAGGAGGGGGCCACCTTGGATTCAGTAAGTATAGATGTTTTTGTCCTGACACACAAGGGTGGGAACTGTTTTATAAACCTCTATTAAAGTAGCATATTGCTGATGTCACAAATTATGTCATTTTTCAGCAAGCTGTTAGGTAGCAGCAGGGTACTTAGAGGTCCCAATCTGAGTTCACAGCTTGAGGCCTCATCATCCATTGAAGTCAAGGAAATACTCCAGTCCCCTGGCCCTCTGTTTACAAATAATATATCAAGAATCTGATGCCCACAAACGAACTTTCAGGCACTGAGCTAAAGGAAATATATTTATGTGTGTATATTTCTATACATATATATATATACACACACATATATATACACATAGAACATTTTCTTCTATTTGTATATGTGCATGTGTGTTTCTGTGAGTAATGTAACTGAAGTCTGCAGCTTGACATTAGATTTTCTATAAACAAGATTTTTCATTATTCCTTGATATATACAGCTGATTATTCGGGACTAACTTCACACACAAAATCCCCACTAAAGTTTAGAGATAATGTGTCAAAAAGGGGTACAAAGCACTTCCATTTATTTCTCCTTTTAAAAATAGTGAGGGTATAAAAAACCTCTGATTTAATAAAACATACATAGGAAGAGATTTATCTATAATGGAGCTGAGAAGACTGCAAAATAAAACAACACAAATGTCTATACATGTGCTCATTAGCACAGCAAAATAGCTTGTTGGAGGCTCTCCTCATCTCCTGGACAAACCATATTTACTCAAATATGTGTTTTTCTCCTCACCAGAGTGGAATATGTTGTGTTTTTCTGACAGTGCACATGTGCTTGGGAGACAACAGCTGACATTAGAAGACATAAAATACATAGTATGTGGCCTGAGGTTGTGAAACAGCTGAAGAGAAGGAATTAAATTCAAAGCCAGTGGTGCCAAACTCATCAGAGAGTGCTTTCACCCCCCCACACACATGTATTAGAGGGAGACAAAGATGGAGTGTCAAGGCACAGCTTTGAATTTCCTGACTTTTGCCAGCATGTTAACATCACTCCCTAGCAAAAATGAGGGTCCTGGCAGGGAGATGAATTAGATGGCCAAACATGACATTTTTATCCCCACGCTCTCTCTCTACACTGATTCCAGTATTTTGCTACTTATTTACTGATGTAGTTGGCTGTAACTTCCTCTACTGGAAATACTACAGGGTTGGATTAGCTTCTCCTCTATAGTATATCCGTGGTTTAATTACCACTGCAGCTATCCCCCACTATCTGCACCATAAATGCTGTTGCTTACAGAAACATGATTACAGGATTAGAGTTGTTGGGCTCTCACCCAGATGAACATGGTGACACAGTATAGCACTGGCACCTCTGAAAGCTACTCTGACCTCAGGCATCTCTACATCAAAGGCCATGGCCACAATCTGAGCTTCATTAACTTTCAAGGCTGAAGTTACAGGAGTACTACTTCCTCAGCCACTAATGGGAAACACTCTCCTCCATTTGCTGTTGAGGTGTTAAAAGTTCCTCTTAACATCAGTGACTGAGCTACAGCTTCACTGGTATCCCAGTAAAATAAAAATGAATTGTGGAGTGGGAGCTGAGTTCGAATTGAAAAGCTATGTTGGACATCCCTTAGTCAAGCGAAGGGCAGTCACCAGCCCAGGGATCCTTTGTGAGGAAGGACTACAGGGGGAGGTGCAGCCCACATCGCAGACTAGGAGCCATAAGGTAATTCCCACAGCTCCTGAAGGGTTTCATATGGTTGTAACCAACTGTTTAATGACTGAGGTATCTGAAGGATGCTCTGGTTTTCATTTGCAGGATGTGATGCAGATGATGATGCAAACAGGGAGAGCTTGGCAGCTAGCTGCAGCTCCAAGCATGAGCGTCAGTGGCTCCACATTCACCATGAGATATCTATGGACCGTGGTGATAACCCCTCTAGCCCCCCTAGATGATCTGCACGTACAAAGAGCGAACCTGGGAGGTAACGTTTAACTCCACAGAGAGAAAAGCTAGTGAGAGAGAGAACCACAAGGTGATAAAGCACTGGGTAGGAACCAAACTGAATTTTTGCTCCTAGCATGCACTTCCTATGTGGAAATGCCTCTTAAATTTTGGTGTACATCAGTTCCTCTTTACACAGCTGAAACATTAGTATTTCCTCTATCTTATTTATTTAGATGATGCATTCTGGGACACAGGTCACCTCATACCATGTTTGCACAGTTCATCTGGGGCTTGCAGTCATGACCCTTATTGAAGAAACCAGATAAGTGTCTAGATGATGTGGAAGAAACCCCAGAGTTCCATGACTCTCTATCCAGGAGGGGGAAGAAGTACTTGTTCCATAAAAATACTTGAGAATGGTACGACATAGTCCACCACAACAGTGAGCATAGAAAGTCAGAAACCAGCTTTGTACAAGAATTAAAAGGCTGAAATACATGATTTTATTAAAAGACCTCAGTAAAAATTATAAAAAAAAGGTAAAAAGCAAAAAAAGGAGGAAAGTAAAAGAAACTAGATGGTTTACAATGAAGGACTAGCTTTTCTTCCTTCAGTCCAACTAGTATTCTCCGGTGCTTTGCCTATGGCATTATTTCTACTTTTTGAGCTGGTGCTGAATAAAGTGGCTTGCCCATGAGCCTCCTGGCAGGGCCAGCTGGATAAGGTGGGCTGCCAGGGATAAGGCTATGGAATCACCAGGTGGACATCTGGAGCTAAGCTGCTCCTTCTCTTCAGGATGTAGGAGACTTACCCAGGTCTGAGGAGCTCCTTGTGGCTGGAAGATTTTGCAGAAGATATTAGCAGGTTCACATGTTGGCTCCCAAGTTTTCTTCAAGCTTGCATGTTTGATAAAGCTCAGAAACTTGCTTCACCTGGCAAGTTTAACTTAATCTCTTGGGTTTGTTCTACCCAAAGCATCCTGTTCATGTTATCAGAGCTCATTTCAGTTTCCCAAGTTTTGGGCTGGGTTAGGAACTGAGGCATGATTAGAAACTAGAGTTAGAATTCAGCTGATTTTCAGCTAAGCACCTTTTCACCACAGAGATTTACAAAACAGCATTTATTTCCTATGAACTTGTTGCTGCATTTCCTTTTAAATTAAATTACCATCATTCAAAGAAATAGGAAATTCCTCCTTATGTGGACATTTTTCATGAATTACTGATTCTTTCCAGGCTTTCCCTTTGGAGGGCGGTGACCTCCAGCTCAAGCACTGAAACAGCTCTCTGAGCAGTGATGGTTTAAGTATTGCAGCAGCCAGTGCTGTTACAGCAGAAATCCAAGCCCTTTGCTTTCCAAAGTCGGGAAGTATGTGGTGTTAATTAGAAGCACTCATTCCCTTTACTGAGTAAGATCAGGGGTGGTGTGTAGGCACAGGTTGATCAAGAGAGTAAAGAAGGCTTTTCTCCCTGTCAGCAGCAGAAGCTGCAGCCCCATCATTGTACATGGCACAGATACAGCTGTTTTAATTTTCATTACTTTTTTCATTCATAGTTTTTATAATTTTCATAATCTTCATAATTTTCTCACTTTTGGACAGGACAGTGTGTGAAGCATGACAGGGTAGGTGGACACAAGAAGGGTTGAGAGTGGTAATGTGGTCAAGGTGAGTGTGGCTCTTTAGGGCTGACATGCTCTTCAGAGGTGATATGCACCAGGCTTTGGGGTGACTCTCCTATTGTGACTAATGGTTAATTGCTGTAATGATTTTAAGGTACTCAAGGCTCTGTGGAAGGGTCTAATCCAAAGCCTAGGAAAATTGACAGGAATTTTGTATTGAGGGGAGCCCAGAAAATACAACATTTTAAAAGATCCAGAAATTAAAATTTCTAAGATTGTCTGTAAACAAGAAAATAAAATGGGGGCAGAAAGCAGTTTCTTCCTCGGGCTTGCCAGCATGCTTTGATGGAAAACAGAGGGGTGATCTCAGGAACACTTGCTCCAGCCTCCTGTTCATAAGTAGCAGGAAGGCCTGTCAAACCTGTCAAACTCCTTGAGCTCCTGGGGTTTACAGACTTCTCTCAGCTACCCCAAGCAAAACCACAATCCCATAAAGAAGCCTTTTTAGTAAAACCTTCTGCCATTTGCCTGAAGCCAACAAATCACTCATTTAAAAAGAACCCAACTATTTCTTGTTCGGAAACATCCCTTCCCCCTGTGCTCGCTCTCTCCTGGTGAAGCCCCGAGCAATGGCCTTGCAGCATCAGTTTTTTGCAGAAAACTGCCCCCACAGGGTATGTCAGGGCCCAAAATCTGCAGTCTGTAGAGAGACCAAAGTCTCACTGGCCCAAGGAGAGCCTGCTTTGAGTAAGGACTGCAGAAATGACTACTTCACTTCAGTCAGAGCACAAAGTCAGTGTAGGACGTCTTGCATTCATTTCTGTCCCTTGCCTTTTGATGGATTTCTCTGGGTTTCTTGGCTCCTGCTAGCTGCCAAGGTACATGTCCCACACTATTTGCTGAGAGGTCTAGAAGAGACATCTAGGCTGTTTGGTCTTTGCCCTTCCTTTCTTTTTATATATTGTCTCATCCTTTCCCTGAAAGGTGCTGTGAAAGCAAAAGCTCTCAGATCATCGCCACCAGTCCCAGCCTTTTTCTTTGTGCTACACACACTGGCTGCCAGTCTCCAAACTCACCTCTGTCCCTGCCCTGCCAGCATATGGCTGATGGGAAGCTTCAGTGCCACAGATCCAAGACTCCAGTTGGCCACAGAATGAATGTCTGCAATTCTTGGGACTACTGCTCCATTATGGTGTCTAATCCAGTGATAGAAAAAAAGTAGCCCCAAAAGAAGAGGGCAGACATGAAGCAACAGTCACTTTTGGAGGCATTATTGGATTTATTTGAATGAAGTTGCAGGGACACATTCTGCCCTGAGTGATCATGGGTTCATCAGCTATTTTTCAACAT
Source organism: Myrmophylax atrothorax (assembly GCA_026770055.1). Classification (NCBI taxonomy): domain Eukaryota; kingdom Metazoa; phylum Chordata; class Aves; order Passeriformes; family Thamnophilidae; genus Myrmophylax; species Myrmophylax atrothorax. The sequence continues at coordinate 39,829,229 of JAOXXN010000001.1, read as the reverse complement.
CGTTTTGGGCTTGTCCCAACTGGCATCTGTCTTTGGCAATTATAGGGCTAGCTATATATGTCAAATCATATTCTTTGATTTACAGGTGGCAGATCAGAGGAAAAGACACCATAATTACTTGGTGGAAGTAACAGAATCACACTCAAAAAGCATCATGGCAGAACAATAACAGCACCATAATAAACAAAACAGTGATTCCTCAATGGGAGTAAAATGTGCAAACTTCAAGCTGCAATTTATAATATGGAAGATATGCTCTGGCAAGATTTAAGCAATCATCAGTACATTTATCATAAGGGCAGAGGTATAGCAGAAGCAAATCTGTTGACAACACAGTAAAGACTGTGTTCATAAGACTGAAGCAAAACTTAAAACCTACTCTGAAATACAGGTTTCGGATGCTGGGACTTAGCTTGTGCTGTGAGCTGAAATCTTGTTTAATTTTACATCTATTCTAAGTTAGCATGCAAAAATCCACCCATGACCACCCGACTCAATGCTCGAAAACCCCAAACCGTATTTAAGGTCTAGTTTTTAAAAGGTATTTATGTGAAGAGGTGTTTTGGGTTTTTTCTATAAGCAGAGAAACAGCTAAAAACTACTCATCAGAGGTTGCAATTCTCACACTACACAAAGAAGGAACATGGACAGTATTATGCTTGTTCTCCAGAGTGCAAAATATGAAAACAAAGTGGAAAGGGGAGAGAGCCAATCTAATGCACTTCCTTAGGACCTAGAGCTACTAACTCCATCATTAAACCCCTTAATAGACACAAGCAGATATATGACAGAAAAAATGAGTTAATCTCCAGTTCACTACCCAAGTTCCCATGGCA
>JAOXXN010000001.1:39746492-39772955 GCA_026770055.1 Myrmophylax atrothorax | reverse complement strand
GGAGAAACACGGACGAACAGGGCTGGGGCTCCCTCCCGGTCCCTGGCATGCCCCAGAACCCCTTCCACAGTGCACCCGGTGCTGGGAGCTCCTTGGGGCTCTTCGGGGCGGGGTCCCGTAAGCGCCGTCAGAAGAAGCACCGGGCAAGAAACTTCTGGGAGGTTCGGGGGCGCTCTGCGCTGCCCGCGCAGTGTCCTCCGCCTCGGGGGAGTGTGTGTGGGGCAAACACCGCACCAAGAAGAAGTGCGAATGGGACAGCGGTGGGGGCTGTCAGGGCTCGGCCCCACTCCAGGCACCGCCAGGTTGAGAGGCCGTGCCGGTGGCTGGAGCCCGGGACCACGGAAACTAAACCTTGATAGCATGTCTGTGAAGCAGCAGGAGAAGGGAAGAAGCTGTCTTTGTTCCACTGTTTTTTGGGGTTTTTTTGGTGGGATAGATAACATTCACCAGCCCGTTCACATTAATGCCCTTTATCTTTGGTTTCCACAGCTTACACTTTCAAGGCTTTTTAATGGCACCCACACGGAAGCAACCCACACAGCGTGTGGGCTCCTTTGCTGCCAGCTCAGCAGAGGGTATTGCAGCCCAGCCCACCAGCTTGCTGGCCCAGCCTGCCCCCAAACACCCATGAAAACCCACATCTGCTGGAGACACGAATAAGACTCAAAAAAGATGCTTCACTGCACAAAAGGTAATGTAAATATAATGTTAACCTGGTATTGGAACAGCTACATGGGAACCTCTCCACACGTTTTCTTTGTCTATACAGCGGCGATGGGAATAACAAGCAGAAGGGACAGGAGTTGCAAAAACCAGCTTCAGGATCAGGTTCATGCTTCCCAAGCAAGACCAATCAACCACCACTAGCAGCCAAAAGAAATCTCATATGTTTTATTTGCCTTCCATGGACTTGTATATTTAGCACATCTTTTATTGTCCCACTGTGCTTTCAGAAAGTTGCTATACTTTAGCCTGAAATCACAGGCTACAGCATGAGCTTTTGGCAACCTCCCTTCTGCTACAGCTGTGGAAGGAGATTTAGCCTCCAGCAGCATTCCTTCTTCCCAGCATTCACGCCAGATATTAAGTGACTAAATCAGCTGTTGGGGTCGTTCCTCATGCAGCCAAAATGATCAGCTCCCATGTGCAGCACACTAAAGATATCACCACCTAAGCCAGAATGACACTGACACAGAAGAAAACCCTCAGCCAATTATAATAAGCAGCGATTACATCACATACAGCTCACACCAGTTCTGCCATTAGTGAAGAACAGCAGAAGCAGTTATGTGAGAGAATGAAACAGCAAAAGTTCTTGGTTTGCCCAAGTTAGGGGCTTGAGCATTGAAATGAATTGAAATGGGTATGTTAATATGTCATCCTAATTTCTGCAGAAGATGAAGCAATAGAAATCATGTAGGGATTTTTGTCTTTAAAATGTGTTCCTTTAATACCTTCAAATAATAATCCTTAAATGCATTACTTCTTACATTCATGGGGTTTAAGTGGATTTTAAATAATTCCTAGACCTTGCACAGTCCCTTTATATATAAATACCTTTTATCCTCTGTACCTGTGTGTATTTTGCTAAGCAAGTCTCATGGTGAGGTGTATTAGAAATATCCAGATGGGCAATGCCAGCATCTGTGGTATTATCAGGAGTTGCTGAAGAGATAATTGAGGTATCAAGAGGCTGCAGTGGGGATTGAGTAGCAAGAACTGATGAACTTTTAGAGCAAACAGACCATTTTAATTCAATATTCCAGACAAGGAAAGACAAATAGACACACCCCAGCAGAACTGTTTTCAAAGAATGTTTTCTATAAAATCTCAATAGTGTTATGGGCATATCCCATTTGCTTGTGGATATTTACTTTTCTGTTGGTTATTTGAGAGTCTTTGATGTTTACTCAGCTGACCCATCCTGATTTCTTGCCCTTTGCTTCCCATAGGCACCTTTTGTCACTGCATGCCTACATGCTTTATATTCAGTCTCCATACGAAACAGAGTTCTCTCTTGGACAAGCCAGACAAAATGAAACCTCAAGGTTTATTTCAGCTGATTTGAACAGCTGCCAAGGCAAGGGCCACACTCTGTCTCAGGGACTGAGTTTTAAAAATCTAGTGAAGAACAGAACACTCAATTACAATTTATTCCAAAAGGTATTTCTGCATCTTCTTGAGGTTGAATTTTACAAAGACTCATCCCATCAAATTCGAGCCCCAAGCTGAGGTTTGGTTTAACACATGTCTGTAAGGCAGTTTTCCTTCTACAAAAAACAAAACAAAAACAAAACCCACAAAAACAAAAACAAAACCAAAACCCAACAAACCAAACCAAACCAAAACCAAAAAGCCAAAGCCCAAAACCAAAAAAACCCCCACCAATGATTTTAAATCTAGTATAATTGAATGTTTGATTGTGATCATTCTGAAAGGGACCTGGAGCTTAGTGAAATGAAAACCTTTCTATAAAACAAGGACATTGGTACTCTTTCAGAAATCTGTGTAAAATACTGAATTTTATAAAGCTAATTCAGCTCTGTGCAAAATTATTCTTTGAGTCATATCCTAATTTCTGTGATGTTAAAGAAAGCTGGATTTCAGGCTTCTGTGTCTACAGAATTAACAGATTAGTAAACAAACAAAACTTCAACCAGCTCCTTCAAGCAGATGCACAAACCACACTGAGTACCCTGAGAAGTAGTCTTGCTTGCTACGTTTGTGGACAGCCTCCAGTGAAGAAGCCAGGTACCAGCAGGGGATGAAGAGTTACCATCCTTCTCTCCCCAGGAGGTGTTCTCATCAGGTCAGGATTAAGGAAAATAGCAGGGCAGGTTGGAGTATCTTGCAGGACTGTCAATCCGTCTTCCAAGAACAGTAGATTCACACCCACAAAACTATAAATAGGAAAAAATGTGTGCTAACTGCAGCGTATGAGCAGAAAACCATTATGAACCTCTAGGGAAAAAAATCATCTGTCTATTGGGGAAAAATAAAAAGCATATGCTTGAAGCTGTTATCATATAAACACATGCCTAGAACATGAACTTTTCCAGCATGCAGATAAATTGACTTGTCACTCAACATACTTTCTATATACTGAAATTTAAAGTAATTAGAGGAGAGTTGCTGGGCTCCATTCAGAAATATTTGATTTATTTTTATAACACTCAGGTTATTTTCTGTATTTTCAGAGGTATTAGATTTCAGTTTGCTACAGTTAGTGCAGTAGAAAATTCTGTAGTCATTATTGACTGCAACAGCCAACATACAATTTGAGAATTAAAGTCCAACGTAAAAAACTGGCGATGGAAATTGAAAGCAGTTTGTGCTTATACTTCACCTTACAACTGATGGTTAGAACAGAGTTGTTTTTTGAGGAGTTACAGAGGGATGTGCAAGCTGGTTTCAGAGAAAAACAGACATCCACAGACAGCACTGTGAACTGCAATCAGTGGGTGAGTTTAGGCTGGTTTGGTCTGACAGGAACAGATAACTGGAATTTATGACAATGGATTTGACAATATTTGATGACATTCAGTATATCCTCCTTCATTAGTGTAAGTACTTATTTCTCATTTGGGTCAGAATTTTTGTATTAGTAAATTGGCCTGCATTATCCAAAAGTGCACTTGCTTTCCCTGTGGGCTGAAACAAAGTGCTGCCCTGGGGAGAAGGAGCCTAGGGGTAATCCCAGCCCTCTCTGCTTGGGGCCCTTCAGTGCTGTGCCAAGCACAGGCTGGTGAGATCTGAAGCATACCCCTGTCCCAGTGCCAGGCGGGGGCTTGGCCCTTCCACACAGAACATCTTGACATTCTCTTTGCAGTTCAGCATCCCTATGACCTGCCTTTCTTTTCTTTTCTGTAGAGATACAGAGGCTCAGACTTACGACTCAAATTGTAAGGGACTCTAAAGAAATTTTGACGCAAGGGGAAGCTGCCTGTTTCCATCAGGGATGGCATCACCTTGTCACCAGGTTTAAAAGGGACCCAAGTGTCTGTGTTCCCAGTGACACTGGGAGTAGATGCTTTTGTCCCTGATGAACTTTTACCTAAAATTGTAATTGGAAAAATATTTAACTTTTTCTGTCTGGGGAGAAGGGGGCAGCATCTGGCTGTGTCTCACTGGTAGCCAGAGCTCAGTACCTTCCCTGTCCACTCCCCAGGGACCTCTTGGGTGACCTGGTCCGAGTGTCACCTAACTAGCAAGACATAATGAGAAGTACTCATCTGTCACCACCTCACTTCACTGATCCCACATAAATCACTGTGCTGTGGCAGTTTCCCCCTGGAAACCCAAACCCCTTATACTAGAGAGACATTCAGTCACTTCTCAGGAACATGTGTTAAAAAGATGGACATTCCCTGTAATGAAATAGTGAAGATTTCTCCTCTGATGGCAGCAGATTACCCCTGCAAAGCCACTGGACCCATGGAGTTGAGTTAAATCTCCCCCTTTCAAAGACACAGTTAACCTCAAAGGTATAAATTTGGGAGTAAGTTTGAGCATTTTTGTCTTCCAACATTTTAAAATATTTCCAGTATTTCCTTTCTGTTTTCTTAGATTTCACTGTCTCTAAGATAAACAAAATCCACTTTAATTTATAGAAATTTATTTTAAAAACAATGGAGTACTACCGTGCTGCAGAATCAGCTATAGTTACGCTCAGGGGTATAAGCAGAGAGAAAAAGTAGCAATCAGGCACACAGATTGCTTTTTTTCCTGCACTTTAAGAGGTAAACACTAGAGATAATCCTAATGCCCCATTCGCAGAGAACAGTTATCAACCTTTGACAGAGCTGTCAAATAATACAATCCCCTGGATTTATTTCAGTTATGTCTTCTCACTCTACTGCTTTGAGGTTGAATGAGAGACATCAATATGAAGTCCAGGCCTCATGGCTGTATGACACTTCCCATAAGACATGAGATGCATGGACAGTAGAGCAGCTTATCCTTCCATATTGATGAAGTATTTCAGTTTTAAGGTCTGAAGTCTCAATTCTATAGTCTCCATAGTCCACAGCTTTTGGGAGCATTGATGAGAAAACACACATTGCTGGGAATCACAAGGTAATGCACACCAAACCACATAATGCTCTCACCTGAAATCTGACATGCATTGTATTACTCAGCTTGTTCATGTGCAGTTTATACAGTAAACACATTAGCAAATAATGACTGGTGTCTATTATACTTACAGTTGCCAAATATTTTTGATTTAATTATCTCCTTTCCTGTTTTCATGTGATGAGTTTCCCTAAAAAAATATTCTGTGGCTTCAAATTTCCTCTCTGTGGCTTTTGCCCCTAGATTATTTTCCTAAGGCTCTTTTTTACAATGTTCTTTCATCCACTTTTGAAGTGGCAATGGTTAAAAGAAAAAAAAAAGAAGAGAAAAAAAATGTTTTCCACAGAGACTAAACCTCCTGAGTTATGACAGTCACAGCAAAGTTAACATGGACATAACCTTCACTGAAGACCAGTGTCCTCTAGTCAGGTTTTGATTAACTTTCCACTAATTTTGGCCATTTTGTAGTAGGAACCTTTCATTTTGGGAAAGAAATTTAGGAGATTTGACTGGAAAGGCAGATACTTAGCATAGGTTGTCCTCAGTCTGAAGCCTCCAGATATATTATACTCATTAAGTGTCCCATTCCTCTGTCTGCATTTTTGTTTCTAAGAAGCAGAGTCTGTACCCTCTTTAGGATGAATAACTTGGAAAGAAGGAATTTACAAGCTCCACAAGTTTATTGGTTCCAGATTTCTTTCCTTTCTTTTTTCCCCCTCCACACATGATTTGAGATGCCTTCTCCTTAAAAGTTTAGATAAATATGTTGAAAACATTAATCCATCATAAAGGTCAAAAGATTAAGCATTCAAAAGTCAGCCAACCTCAAGTATTATTATAGTGAGATTTGCATGATCTATATCCTTTGCAAAAGACATAATATCAAGGACTGCTACAAACTTGCTCAAGCATTTCGATCTGGTTTCTGAGCTGCCTGAAAGTTCATATCCTGCTTAATTCTTTACTCAAACATAAACTGGAGAAAAAAGAGTTTTCTCTTTACCATGCTATCAAACCCATGTTATCAAAAATTAACCACGCTATCAAAGATTAACATGAAACTGCCCTGATTGTGGTAGGCAACATGTGTATACCATTGAATTTAATGCTCACTGTCACTGTAATACTGGTACTTTTCAGGTATGGTCTCAGCTGGCTAGAGACTGAGCTTAGACAAAAAATTTATTACTTCTCATGATGGCATAAATAATTTCAGGAGAATAAATAGCCTGCCCCATATACAACAAACTGGATGAATTATGCTTCAGGGAAAACAAACAAACAAAAACCAACAGTGAAGTTACCTTATAACAATGGCTGCTAGGTGTATATTTCCAGCTAACTTTGTCTCTACAAATTAGTTCTGTTGATCTGAAACTACACATCAGTTATACAGACCAGAGTAAGTTGGGAGGGACTTTGCCATCTCTTTCAATCTAGAAGGATGACTACTCTGCCTTCTTAGTTTAGGGATTTCGGAACACTGACATTGGACCAGCTGTGAGGAATTAATTCTCCCTGTTGCACTACAATTGAGGAGTTGGGCTCCAATGTAGCTGTTTTAAAGGGTAATTAAGCTCCATTTTCTCTCTTATCTTTATTTTCGAAGAAAGTGATAGCCAGGACTGATAAATGCTCGGTATGGCTGTGGATAAATCCTACAGCTAAACTACACTAACCTTTGTTTTGGAGTGAATCTGGAAATTTAAATTTCTCCATGTTTTCTCATCCTTAAACAGGACTGAATCTTGACTCCTCATCTGCATGAGAAAGCTCTGATGGTGAGCAGCAACAGCAGCAGGAGTCAGAAGCAGATCAGCTGCTAAAAGTCGGTAAGAGTGAAGAGTGATTCTTTCCATGACAGACATCACCTGGCACTTATGCGTAGCAACATGAGAGATAGGTACTGAGAAATGGGGGTAAAAAAACCCCTTCCTCTCTCTAAAGAAATAGTTTGAACTGTTAATTTACAGCTAAGAGAGAAGCTATTTACTTTTCTCCAAACACACCACAGAAGTTGATGTTACTGAACAAACCTATCTCAGATCATCTGAAGGCACATCAGCCGAGGAAACTTGTTCTAACCAACTCTGAATATACAAAATCACTTTTTGTCTTCTCTAGTGCCTTTTGCTAGAATGCTCTGTCTTACACCAAAAGTAGCCAGTACAGCTTTTCAACATTTTTTATATTTGACCACTCCACAGTTGCAGTGTTAGGATCTTATTTAACTGTAGTTCTTCATTATTTCTAATATCATCATTCAGATCTTTTAAGAACCATCTAACATCTTTTCCACATCTATTGGAAAAGCAACTGCAGACTGGGAAATGTATTTGTGTGTATTTCCCCAGATAATCACATTACCTGTGAGTAAGGACTGAGAAAGAAGTATCCACCCCTAATCAATTCTGTTTATACCTGAATGGAATTATATTTCCTATTTGACTACTTGTTTTATTTTTTAATCACTTTTTCTTTTTCTCAACAATTAGAAAAGGATAAAGAAAAAGTGAAATTGCTTATGTGAATCAAAAGCAGTGCAGCCTCTGCAGGAAAAAGACACCTCTTTATACATAGCAGAATTTTTTAAAAAAAGTTAAATTCATAAAATAATTCACAAAATAATAAATGAAACACAATGCTACTTGGACTATAGAGAAGTCAACTATTCTCCCTTACAAATTTTATCAACATCTTCATGGCACCTTAAAAATGTTGAAACCCTCACATGCCATCTGCTAAGTCTACGGCAAGATGTAGTGAAGGGAACGAAAAATGAAGAGGTGACTAAAGAAAATCCATCCCTTGGGACATCATCCAAGTAGGCAGGAGCTCCTAGCCTTCCAAGAACCAGTGTCCTCAAGGACATGCAGCACTCGGTGCCAAATGCTCTATGGTCACCACAGCCCAGCTGGCAATGTGTTTTGGACTGCAGTGTTGGCAGTGGGAGCAGGGTGAGCTAACTGCTATGTTTCTGAATGTAGCATGGTTCAGACAACTCTGGTGTGATCCAGGAAGGCACTTCATTGCTTTCTGAGTAGGTTTTGTAAGCAGATAAGTGTTGTTGGTTTGTGATCCCACAGATAAGGTGCCTGGTCACATGGGTTGTTAAAAAAATGCAGTGAAATATTTAAAATTAAACATTTAAATTTAAAAGACAATCTACCTGATGTTCAATATTAGTAAGGGATCTCACAGCTGCATCAGAAGTGCTGTGCTTTAGTTCTCATCCCTCATTAGGGCTTCAGCAACCTGATTTGGTCTGATTTTTTTTTTTTCAGAGACAGTCTGATTGATAAGGGAGAAATTTTAAGTGAGGTGGGCTTAGAGTTGTTGAGGGGTACAGCACAACTTTCCTGGGGAGCCTTGTAAGTGGAGAGTGGCTGAGGGGGGGCCACATCCTCTACCTCTGGATTGTGGCAGAGACAGGAATGCAAGAGTTATGAGGCCAGAAGGAAGGCAGGCAAGAAGAAACATCAAATAAAAACATAGGGGGTAGGGCAGTCAGCCAGAAGAGAGAAGACATCTAGCCAAATACATAAATAATCCTGGGAAGCCAGAGCAGAACTCAGTAATTCCCCAGTGCCTGCAAGCCTGTGGCTAAGGAGCTGACACTGGATCTTCTGAGGCAAAAGACAGGCTATAGCCTGGCGTCCCATCACTTTGACTGTTTTTTTGTGGCATTACGTGCTCTTGTATTTGAGGGTCACCTAGGACACTGGTGACACCTGGAGAAGCATACAATGTGTTTTGCAGTTACACATGCAGTTTGCCTTCCTTACATGGCTTTTTAGATCAAGGTACGTGAATCACACCCAAATCCTATGCTGAAGTGCTTTTCTAACCCTCACCTGGGCACATGCATATTGTAGTGCTCACATATGGTGGTTGAGTCCTGGAAGAGGCTCCCCAGGGAAGTGGTTACAGCACCAAGCCTGGTAGAATTCAAGTGTTTGGACAGTCCCCTCAGGCACATGGTGTGATTCTTGGGGCTGTCCTGTGATGGGTCAGGGGATGGACTTTTATGGTACTTGTGGGTCCTCTCCAACTCAGGATAATCTATGATTCCACGTATATTTGTAGTACGTGTTAGGAGACATAAATCAGGAGCCTGTTCTAGGAAAGACGCTGCAAGCCCTGGTGTGACATCTGTGTCCTGTTTTCACCATTATAAGATGATGCAGTTTCTGTGGTATTCCAGGCCACAGTTCCCTCTGCAGGGAAACAGGAATAATCTTACAGTAGCTTCTCCAACTGGATAGGGCCGATAGCCAAGCTATGGCCTGAAATCATCACCCTGGATCAGTATAAATTTCAAGGATTGGTGGCTCAGCTAAATCTCAACCAACCCCCTTGGATTACTCACAAATACTTTTCAACTAAGAATATTCTATCAAATGTTATCCTTTTAACTCCCAGCCCTCTAGTCCATAAGACAGGACAAAAAAACCCCTGTAATTTTTATAAAGTAAAAACCAACCAAACCAACCAGTATTTTGCACTGTATTGAGGCTCAAAGTTTGTTGCATTGTCTTGATCAAAAAAATCCCATAAAATGGCCTCAGAGGAGACTGCAAGAAAGCAGATCTTTGAGAGAAATAGGCCAGGAAGTTGTATGGAATAAAAGATGGCAATAGCACGAGTTACAGCTCTGCTACATTAGCTGTAATAACTTATTATTTACATTTAGTCTTTGAAAACACATTTTCTTGTCCACTACAGGCTAGAAGTGTGGACTACAAACAATGTTTAATGAAAATTGAAGACATAATACTATTTCTTAAGTAAAGTAAATGTGAACAGCCGAGGAAACAAAACATTCAGGTTTAGAGAAGACTGTGAACTCAATATTCTTTAAAGTATGTCGAATTTATCTGTCAGTTTCTCAGATAGAAGCCCACAAATCATCAGAATCCGTGCAAAATTTAGGATTTAGGAACTGAAAATATGAGGGATGAGATCTTTGGCCCTTGTGAGGGTTTGGTTCCCAGGTTATGGGTGTCTTGGTTTCAGAGATAATAAAATATCACCTATCACACCAGTACATGAAGTTTCAGGAACAGAGTTAAAAAAAATGGAAAAGAAAACAGACATCAAAAGAAACTTCAGTTCCATAAGGTAGAAAACTATTTGGACACACAGAAACTGTCTGAATAGTCACTCTTGTGAACATCATCACAGTAGTGAAAAGAACAAATTTTATGGTTTTTTTTCCAAACTCCTGACCAGAAGGTACAGTCTGCACAGGAAAGCACAGTTGTAGTGGGTTTATTATATTCAGGTGAGACTGATGGTTGCTACCCCCACTCCTCCTTCATTTGTTACCAAAACCAGGTGTTCTGTGTGGTGCAGGAGTGGAGCTGCCCCGTGAAGGGGCTGTGGAGCGGGCTGCTGCATGGACCCCAGGGCTGGCTGTGACCCCTGATGGGTGCCATCTCATGAATACTAAGAGCCCTGCACATTTTTGGGAAGCAGTGCATGCAGGAGACCAGCTCCTCATGGTGCTGGGCCCAGCCCTGGCCAGAGACAGTGCAGAGATGTGACTGAGATGAGGCATGGCTGAGGCAGAACAGTGTCAGTTCCCTGGGTGGAGGTGGTGTGCATGCAGGTCAGTAGGAAGCCTGCTGGGGACAGTAAGGCTTGAAGGTGCCCTCAGAACCGGACACAGAAGTCACAAGTCAAGCCAGAAGCATTAGTCTGCTCAGTAAATGGAAGCATTTTGGTGAAGACACTTTTTGGGGCAGTTATTTGAGTAGAAATGTGCTGTGCTGTTGTCTTCTCCACTCAAGCACTTGCTAGCACAGCCCAGAAGATGTCCAGAAAGGGAAGTTAGAGGTGGCTGAGAGCAAGGAAACTGCCTGTAGTCCTTTGATTTCCCTCATGATTAGGAAAGCAGGATCTCTCAAAGGAACAAATACACCATGGCATAGCTGAAATAATGTAGGTAAATATTTCCTCACCAGCACAGCAGCAGGAAAGCTCCAGTTTTTGCCTTGTTGCTCTGGTTCCCAGTAAAGTGACAGTCCAATGCAGCTGTGCTACCCAACACCCAATTCTGTGTGCAGATCCCCACTTTGCAGTTTTGAAAACTCAGTCCAGATTTCTTTTCACTCTGGGGCTTCATGAGCTGTGGACGTGTTTTCAAATACCAAATACACTGACTGCATTTTGGAAAGGTCTCACTGTAAACACTCAATGAGTTTTTCCTGAAAACTTCATTGTTATGAAATTACAGATGATGTGGAAATGAAAACAGGCCAAACCCAATTACAAACATGTATTTTCTGTTAAGAATCCATTTCTCATGGTATGAACTCATTTTTTGGGAAGTGTGCCAAAGCATTGTTTTGAATTTATGTTCACCTCTACCAATGGGGGATTACAAATGTTAAAAAGATGCCAGAGCTTATTGAAGGCAGAAGGATGTGGGAAATAGGGATCAACTTTTGCTTAAGTCTACTATACAATATTTGGTATCTGTGTCTATTACTGGTTGTATGGGATACTCTGGACATTTTTAATTCAAATCCATATAGGGGTGTGATAAAATGTCTGGTATTAAAAAATGCCAACAATCCAACTAACGCATATGGAGCAGGTAACAAAGATACCATTCAATGTCACGGTCATTAGCAAGAAGTCCTAATTAGAGGCTGTTAACTTCCTGTTCCTAGTAGGAACAAATTCATGATCTGATTCATTGTTGCACCATATGAATGTGAAGACCATGGTCTGACTACTCACCTTCCTTCTTAGATTAAAAGTTACTACTGTTCAGACTTCCAAACTGGACACTTAATTTTTCTCCCTAGAGCAGAAGTCTCTCAGTGGCTCTGGACTACTTGTGAGTTCAAAGCCCTTGATATATTTATATGTATATACATTTATTTATTCTGAAGCGTCCCTAACTCCTAAAAATATTTCATCTAAATATTATATGTTGCCAGTAAAAAGACTAATATACTAAAGTATCTCAGTTTTCAGAAGCTGAAAACTACAAAATACCTGCAGGTACATCTTTCCTGTGGATGCTTTAGGCAACTCAAGAGCAAATTTAATTAGGGTGTTGTAAATTGGAATAACTCTATTGAAAATAGTTGAGTTCTTGTTGCAGTGTAATTGGTATAAAAACTTTTTATTACCATCCAAATAATTTTTTGAAAGTGACACTACTGTGACTACAAAAACTAGTAGCACAAGTAAAGAAGGAGGTGGAGTAACCGGACGGTTTAGACTACTCATTATAAAACTCCTGTGGAAGAAGAGATTGGACTACAAGAGACAACATATGTGGTGGCATTATTTGCAAAAGGCTACTGTTGACAGCATAATGTAAGCATGGCTTTAGTAATCTTTCAGAGCTAATTTAAAAAGTTTCCTTTCCCTTAAGGTCTGCTTCTATAAGAGAGACACTACAGGATACCTTGGGGACAATATCACAGTCTCACTACCACCTTTCTCAGATAAAAAATACCTGTTCCTGTTGTTCAGGAAACTGATACGATTCTGCCAATTCATTTAAACAAAACAACTTGTGCTATGGTTTGAGATGTAAAAGAGTTGCAAAATGCATACCTGTCTCTTCTCATAACCATAAAAGGGCTCTGTGATGGACAGAAATCTGTCAGGGGGCAATGGACAGAGGGATTTGAGCCAGAGACTCCTACTGCAGCACAAAGGAATGGAGTTAGGGAGGCTGTTGTAGTTGGCCTGCCATGACATGGATTGGTATCCACTTGCAGATGCACATCAAGGAGCTGTGCCGTCACCTGCCTCTGAGCTATTCCTGTAGTTTTGCTGTTGCTCAGTTCTCCAAGGTGTGTGGGATCTATCTTGTGGTCCTCAGCCTCTTGCAAGCTTGGGTGTGGGGCTCATAGGAGCACAGCAGCTGGTCCTCTGAGAGGGGACATTTTAAGGAGGAAGGTGTTCTCTTGCATTTATCAATATATTATTCTGCAACACTTATTACAGTTGCATGCTCTATATCAAGCAAAATAATAAAACAACTATTTCATGTAATACACTGCAAGTAGTAATTTGGTATTTCCTACAGGCTTTCTCGTCAAAGCCTCTAACTGATTTCAGGCTTTCTTGTCAAAACCGCTGATTTCTACTTTATTCTGTCTGTCTGAAAAGTAAAGCTATGGTATTGACCTGAGCTGTTTCTTGTAAGGATTAAATGGCTAGCATTTATATTACATTCTAAAATGTTACATGCTGTTTTGGTTAATGTCATGATCTATATTAGTGACAGCATGATCAAAACCAGTCAAACCTCTACTGTACAAGAGTACTGCACTGTACACCTGCTCAGCAAGCACTGAACAGGTTTTATGTACTTCACAAAATGGTAATATTTTGCTTCTAGCAACTGCTTTTGCTTTGGCCACAGTGAGTTTTGTTTTATTATCCTGCTGGTATTTTTAAATTCAAAAACAAGTCTCGAAACAGTTTTAAAACCTGCTTTAAAGAAGTAGTTCAGCAGTAGAAAACAACAGAGCCTCTGTCTACATATATCTTTCACAGGATTCAGCCTCTTCCCTGAGGTGTTGGACTTCAGACACGTTTTATTAACATTCTGGAGTTGTACCCTCCTGACTAACCAGCCATTAGCTGGCTCACTGATCCTTAACTGCAGATCAGTCTCTCTCTTATATAGGCTGCATTTCCCTTAGGTTCCAAAATAATTAGTCTCCCGGCTATGGATGTGATTTCCATTTAAAGGAATGTAGAAGAAGCACCTCAGCCACTGAAGGCAAGCATCCGTTTTCACACTAAGCTCCTTCTCTGGTTGATATTCATAGAACACCAGATTCTAATTCTACTTAATAATTAGGCTAATACCAGACGTACTTACATTTGCCTTCCAGAGCAATTTTCAGCACAGTAAGCAGGGAGGTGCACACACAGAGCTCCCACAGCAACATGTTATTGTTAACCAAGGTTGTATGCACAGCTCCATGTGCTAAAAATTCAGCAAGGACCAATTCATCTGTCAGATATACAGGGGCAACTCCCACAGGACATCAGTGAAAGGCTCAGAGGATAGCATAATCTTATAAAAATATAAGAGTGTTGTGGTAATAATCACCAAGAGCTTTGCTAGGTCAATACTGTGACCTGACCCGTTATAGATCACAGAGACAAAAACCCTTGCTCCCATTTTTGTCAGAGCTGAACATAAGGACATCATCATTACAAAATATTTGAATACTATTCCTCAAAATGTGCTCTACTGTAAGGAGTGATACCTCTATACTAAGGAAGTGGTGGTGCGTGCTGATGCTAGCATCACTTTGCAGAACTGATACGGAGAAACCCTGCTCTTTATCTTGGACTACTGAAAAAATACTGCAAGTGATATCAGAAGGAGACAAGATAAGCTCAATTCAAATATTCACCAAATAAAATAATAAAAATATTTTCTTTCATAGAATATACTGATAACCTCTTCATTTAGGAAAAAGAAAAAATGGACAATAAAAATGTTGTGCCTGAAGAGTCATTTCTGCAGAGTCACAAAGATCCAGTGGAATTTTCCTAAGCATTTAAGAGTGACTACTTGGTTTGAATGCCTTTTTGTCATATTATGCTTTTTGTTTTGGTCTTCTATTTATTGACTATATCAAAAGTAATCAGAATTGTAAAAGACCAAAGGAATTTTCTTGCAAAAAGGATAGATACTGTGAGACAGTGGATTACTCTATTAATTGGTGGGTTGGGCCAACTCAAGTATGTGTGTGTGTGTGTGTGTGTGTGTGTGTGTGTGTGTGTAAGGGACAGGTCAGATCCCATGCAGGTGAGGTGACACCCTGTCCCCCCTGCCAGCCCCTGCCAGGCTCCTGGAGCCGCTATCAGTCAAAGGCAGTCTGGGACCATGCCCCGCCCCCTGAACCCCTCACCTGGCCTCTGATTGGCCAGCATGGCAGAGCACCGCTCCCCCAGGAGGTGTGGCTACAGGGCCAGAACTATAAAAGCAGAGACAGGTGCTGTCCCTCCTCCCCCGGACCTACTACCACCTGGCTGCGTGGAGGCTGGGCATTCACAGGACTCCGGTTGCAGGTATGTAATTTTCTCTTTTCCCCTCTCTTTTACTCTTTGTTCTTCTCTTAATCACCTTTCCTAACATTTTGGGTACCTTCAGACTGAATGGGTTGGATTTTGCTAAGTTGTATGGGTTAGCATGTGCTAAGTGAATGCTTTGTGGAATGCCTTGTTTTGGTTGTGTGTTACCCTTTAAACTTTTGCCAAGTACTCTTACTTTTTCTAAAGGTTACTGGTGAAAGTACCCCCTGAGAAAATGTGTGCTACTTTTCTCCTACACGTTTTCTCTTAAGGTGTTACAAGAGCTGAAGGCTCTACCACTACTCCAGAGAGTGGATATTGTTGGAGCCTTGTATGTTTTTAAAGTAAAACTCCCTTGGTGAGCTCATAGCTTGAGGCTTGGGGTCTTACAGATACCTAGTGAGTAACTTTTGCTTCGCACTTACTGCACTGTGTAATTTTAGCAACTCTAAGAATATGTTTTAACTCAGGTTACTGGACATGGTAAACCAATGACAACAAAATGCAGATAAATAAACAGTGATAGGGCCCTGGAGAAAGTACTGAGCAGTTTCAGCTCCCCCTGCACTCATAGACGGGGGTACGAGGATTGCTCCGCTCCTCATGTCTCTGTGGGGATGTTTGTACCTTCCTAAGGTAGTTAGGACTAGGTAAAATCTGCCTTCATGCTGAAATACATGAGTCAGTCTGTGCTGTTGCAAGTCCAATCACGTCTGCCATTTTTAGGTGCCTTCTGTATCACAGTCAATCATAGCTGTAAATGTTGGGATACAGACGTTTTACCTCACTTGCAAATGCACACATGTAATGTGTGATAGTAGCTTTACTTTTGCAAAAGTAGCCTAGAAAATAACACTTTTCTTTTGGAGGTAGAATTAATCCTTTGTCTTTCTCTGTACATATGCACATACCAGGTCTAATGTATTTATTTCTTACAAGGATGACTGGTTTTCCAGTCAAACTCATGTAGCCAGGGAAGGAGTCATCTTAGTTCCCTCAGAGGGGAGTACTTGGGCAATCTGCATATTTACTTTCTTTCTCTCTTTATTTTATTGAATTCTATCTTCTTTGACAAGTAATTTTAAAATGTTCATGTCAAGCATTTGCTTTGATCTGTTTTGCTGGTAATTAAATTGCCTGTCTTTAAATTGACATAATTTAAAATAATCCTAATTAAGACAAGTTCCCCAAACTTCAAATATTAGTTTTGAATTCTAGTGTGAAGAGAATGGATAATGATTCTCTGAGTATTACCTTTACACTTTGTATTTTTCCCATACAAGGAAATTGATTTTCTCACCTGTCATGTTAGCTAAGGGCACAATCCAGCAAATTCTTACTTTGGCAAGTAGGTCTTAGTCAGACAGCAATTCAGTGGAACTAATAACAAGAAGATTTGTTCATGTGAATAAGGATGGCTTGGGTAAGATTATTTGGATAAGTGTGCAAGTGTGTATGTGCACTGAGTGTGAGCCTTTGCAATTAGCATTTCATTTTAATTCTTAAGATCATGTCCCATGTGAAGCAGTGACTGCAGTTCACATAGAAAGTTGAAATAAAAATTTTTACAGATGGAAATAAAAATAATTGTTGTGGATACATAGATATATGCAATGAATTGCTTTCAACCTGTATTTCAGTAGTTTATGATCAGGCGATCTGGCTGTACCTGTTTCAAGTCTTGAGAGAACCCCATAGAGCTAGCAAATACAGAGGGGTTAAATGATACTTGTGTCTCATAAAACATATTTAAAACCCTCAGTACTTATTAAAACATATTTAAAAACCAACACAGCATCACTGTATGTTGTGCTTTTATGACAGAGTACTAAGACAGAAGGTAGCTTATGACCAACTGTGACAGTCAGGAGATTATGAAAAATATACAACCTGAATGCCCAGCTAGTAGTGGTCTACAGAGGCTGTGAAATAATTATACATTACTATGTTTACCTTGGCCCTTTATATATACATATTGCAATATATGTTGGAGGGTTTAATTGTGAGGTTGTCAAAAGTGAAAGCACTTTTTGAAAATGAAACCGTGCAATATTACTGGGGGGAAAAGGTTCAAAAGTCTTTTGTTCAAATGGAAATACAGAAAACAACATGCTGTTTAAGTAGGATTCTATTTTCTTCTAGTCAAGTGATGAAGAGCCTTTTGTAAAGAAAGGCTTTCATCTTATACATGCAGTACTCCATCACAACATAATTATCCTAATTTGTATTCCACTGTAGAAATAGGCTTTTTCATCTTAAACAAATTAAGCAACAATCACTAAGTGTACATGACCAGCATTCTTTCAAGTAACCTGTTATCAGCTCTGGCTACAGCTTTATCTTGATAAAATGGAAATCCTTTATTATTTGCCTACTTTCCTCCCCAGGATTATTCCAGTCAGATTGCCTAGAGAGGCACCATGATTCACTGGCTGGAGAAAGGGACAGTGCATCCAGAGATTATCTCCTACAGCCTCACTAAATCATTATGTGGTCTGGGTCAAATCCTGACTGCCTTTGGGCCTCTGTGTAGGAGAGAGCCTAAACACACTTAACTCTGCACATGTGAATAACCCGGCCACATTCAGAAGGTCTTCTAAGCAGCTGCATGTGCTCCCTGCTGAATAGAGACTGTTCTGCTGCATTTTTCTTCTGACTTTGGTTGATATTATTTGTCTTCAAGGATGACAAGAAAATATCTATCTCCATCTGTATTTACATTTGTCCTTTAGGCTGTGTAAGTAGAGATATCCCCGCTGTTTGTACACATTCTTCTAAATACTAATCGAACTCTGATCTGGTGGATCACTACCAGGGAGGTTTTGCCTTCATCACCGTCTCTGTGCAAGCACCTCCAGGTATATGACCAGAGTCTCTTCTTCCATGCTGCTGGGTCTGGATAACTCTCACTGGTGCTCACTCTTCGTGGTGCAGCTGTGGGAATGGTATCTGGCTCCACATGGCCTTGTTAAGATACTTGCACTGAAACAGAAAAAAAAAAGGGAGAGAGGAGAAATAAGAGGCATGGCAGGAGGAAAGCAGGTAGCTTGTCAACTGATGAGGCAGTAGTGACTAGAACTTGAACGCTTCCCCAGGGAACGAAAAAGGATGCTGCCTTGAGATCTTTCTTCAGCCTTAACAGAAGCTGCTCCACCACAGAGAGAGCTTTCCAAAGTAGGTAGCTCCTAACAGGAATTAGGTGAATGGGAAGAGAATGTATCCAGCTCCAAACAGTGGGAGCTATTGCTACTACTAAAGTGCTGGAGAAACAGTATGTTTGTTGTGGTCTCCTCTGACACAGCTGAGAGCTGCTGTCAGAAACAGAAGAATTAGTGGTGGCCGCTTGGGAATGCTACCTTTGCTAGACCTCTCCTATCTCCCTCTTTCCCAGACATCCCTTGCAGGGCTTCCCTTTCTCCTACAATTCCCACAGCCTGTCAGAGAGGACCAATCACAAGACTGCTTCATGATGGAAGGTGAGCTGAGGGTGCCCACAGCACAGACAGAGCAGTGCCCTCGTTATTAGGGCACAGTCCCAACAGAGCTGAGCAGGGTGAACAGAGAAACAGCTGTGATAGCAACAGGACTCATCAACAGTCCAACAAGCTGAAATGGGGCTCCTGAGCATGGGCAGTGGGTGTGGGTTGAGGTCCCAAGCGCTTCTGGTCAGGACAATTGAGGCTTGTGGGTGCAGTCAGGGCGCAGCATAGCCATCTCTCCCATCATGGTGCAACTTTACACCTCAGAACACCCTGGGTACTTGCTGTGAAAATTTGTCATTTTGGCCAGCCCATTTGGTTCCTGGGAGTGCTCCTCAGGCCAGCTAGTGAGGTATTGAAGTTTAAGTTTGCCCCAAATTTACCTCACTTGGTACTCTGGTTGACCTTGCGCTAAGGCTGCTGGAGGGGCAATGTGTTGGCAATGGATGGGGATTGGGTAATGAGGCTTCAAGAGGGGAAGCCTGAAAAATGGAGTGAGTTTTCAGGGATCACGTAAGCCAGGAGGCAAGGGTGGACACACCCAGGTAAGGCAGCCCCACAGCTGCCCAGTGGGGTGGTGACAGCAATAGGTTCCATTGACAGTCCAACCATCATCAGGCAAAGGCAAGGTTATGAGTTGGGTCTGGGGTCAAACCAGAAAACCTGAATAATAATTCAGGAGCAGGCAGCTCAGAGCAGTCCTAATGAGCCAAACCTGAGCTGAAATGGGGTCAATGGGCTGACAGTATGGGTGCAGTGAGGCTGACCAGGACAATTAGGGCCCTGGAGTCCAGCCCAGCCTTCCCCAGTCACCAATCTGGGTCATGGACTGAATGGATAACAACTTTTTTTCTCAGAGAAAAGCAGAGAGAGAGCAAGCAGTGGTGGTAGTGCTCTTCCCTCAGTATTTAGCATCTTATTTGTGCTCAGGGGTTCCTGAAATCAATACCTTAAAAGCTGGTATTTTTTAACTTTGCAACCCTTTGAACTACCCAAATCCAGTGCTTCCTAGCACCATATGGTGAATGCATTTTCGTCCCTTGTCATCACAGAATCCAAGGAGGAATATGAAACTGTGGGCATTGGGAAATTCATACCAGAGCAAAGTTGTGAAGACTTAGGGGGCTTAAATAGCCTGTAAGGGCAAGTGAGGCTCTGCCAGGAGTGTCCTCATGGTTGATATGAGGATTATCACCCATGTGTTGTATGTTATGCCACATGCAGAAGATACTAATTGCTCTGAGGAAAATGGGATGGAATAATCCACACAATAGAGACCCTTTTGTGTCAGAAAGCTGTGACTAAATGAATGTGTTGCTAGGCCTTGAGATTCGGCCTTCTTGAGCTCCTTTTTACAAGTTTGAAAATCCCACTTCTATCAGAAATCAGAGGGGATAGGTGAGAATGTATGTCTTTGCTGCTATAGTAGTACAGGTTGTGGCCCATGGGAGAATGTTTCTATTGCCAGTTTTGGGTGCCACTATCAGGAACAAAATGGAGTAAATACTTTTTCTCATGCATGCTTCCTTTTCCTCCCTCTGTGTTTCATTTCCATACTCAGGGGTATGGTTGCACTATGTACCCAAGAAGAAAGCTTCTTTTCCTTTAGATGAAATCAACCTGCCTCTCTGCTCCAAGCTTTCATGCCATGGCTGGTATCCAGACAAATGATTTAGCTCTGTTGAATTTATTGCCTCTTTTAAGGAATTCCATCATCTCCTTTAGTCTGTCCATGCCCAGGAGTAGCAAATTCTAAAAACAATCTTAAATTTAAATGTACTATTCTGTTTACTGAGCAGTGAACCTTCAGGCAATAAATAGTATGGCAGGAATTCACCAGGACTCTGTTAGAGCTTGACAGCCCAGACAGCCATTGCGCAAATCTTTGTTAATCCTGACAACGTGGTAGGGTTTTTTCAACCAAATGAATTACAAATTTGTTTTTAATCTTTGGGGTTACTCCTAATGCCTTAGAAAGGATCCAAAGCTGTTTAAAACTGTATTCACATTACAAGCAGGCAGCAAATTTCAGTCTACTTGGCAAGCCCATTGTAACTCCATGAGAACAATACCACAGAGAAGAGGCTCAGCAAAACTTTTGTCTGTGTACTGGAGTTCCATAATACATTTCAGACACAGCAAATGCTCTGGACCTCCTTGATTTTAAGGTCACTTCTCTGGTCACTGGACAGATTATCGTGCAGAGTGTCTGGAGGCATCTTGCAGGTGCTGAACAACAATCCTGGCAATCACTTGATTGTTCTAACTCCTCCTTGGTCCTACAGGCATGATGCCTCCAAGAGTTTTTCAGTAAGGCCTCAGGCTGAAGCCAATTTCTGTGCAGTGAGGTCAATAATACTCTAAGTTCATATTTGCTCAGATCTGTGGGGCCATTGCATTTACCTGGTTCTGTAACACCCTTGTCCCAAGGCTCTTGAGGACGAAGTAAGACCTTTACATTGGCACAGTCTGAGTCCTTCCTAGCCCATGAGTCTGTTTCAGTATTTCTTTATGGTTGTATTTCCCTCCAGGCTACACTGAAATACTTTTTTTTTGGTTCAGTTTGCATTTTCTCTGTGAATTTCAGATTCTCATTCTTTTCCTCCTTAAAGAACTCTCCAGTTGTCTGGATCTCTGCCACTTGAATGTGATCTTGCAGAACCCTTTAGTCCATGAAATCACAGGAAAAACACAATTCCCACAGAGACCTTACTCTGTGGTGTCAAAGCAGTTGTGATTCCTGTGCTAATCTTGTAAGAAACTTCATTGAGGGGTATCACTTCATCACATCCCAGTGTGATGCCTTCCTGAAGTGTGCATATGCCCTCCTTGATAACTACTGCCATTTAGGGCTGCATCTTATGAGCTGCTTGGAAAGCTCTGCAAGGTGCTCTGCTTCCCAGCCTCTGCCTGCCCTCCCTGCTGCAAAGTCTGTGCAGACTCCAGCTAGCTCTGAGACATGCAGTGCTTAACTCCCAGTTTTCATATCATGCTTCTGTCAATGGGCTTTTAACATCCTGAGAAAGTGATAAAGAAGTTTTTTCTTATCTAAACCATCAGACTAGAGATAGCCAGACATGGTCCCCAAGACAAGGGGTCTCTGCCTATATCTTAGAACATCTGTTTAAGCTTAGGCCTGAGCCTTCAGCCTGCTTTAAGCTGTATTGTTGTAGGTGTACTTGTCTCCAGTCTCTGTTCCTGTCTTCCGGCTGACCTTTGTCTTCAGCTCTGTCTCTTGCTATTCCACCTGACAGGAGTTCCGGGACAAAATTACACTCAGGTCATCATCCTGCCTTCAGCAGTCTGGGATTGTTGATGGACCTCGATACCTGCACCTAGATCTGCCCACCCAGTTCAGATCCTACAGGACTGTGCCCTGTATGTAAGGGCTCCCTGAGTTAACCCCTGCCTAGGCTTTGAAGCTCTTTGGGGGTGGCTGGGAGCAGTTCAGGCTGCCACCAAAGAGTCTGAGGGACTGGATGGCTGGTAAAGGGGTGTGGGGGTGTGTGACCAGCAGCGAGAAGATGGGATGATGCTGAAGCCCAGTGAGGCTGGGCAAGGGTGGGACAATCAAGCTTTCTCTGAACAGTCCCTTGACTGGCAGCAGGGCTTGGGGAATGAAAACAGGGATTTCTAGAGCAGTCTTTGAGGCTGGAAAAGGTATCATATCATCCCTTAGGCAATACTGTGCTAGGTGAAGGCTCAGACCTTCCCTGAGAAGACCCCAAAGGCTGGAAGGGTGTCAAGTCACCCTGGAGGCCAAAGGGAATCCAGCCTCCTTGGTGGAGCCTGTGTGTCTGGACAGGAATGAAAGCAATATACCTTAGTGCAAGTATTTACAGGATGGGGATCAAGGCACCCATGAAGTCAAGGAAGGATTCAGGATGTCCCTGAGAAGACTAGGAAGCTGGGGAGAGGAGTTGCTTCATGTTGGGGAGCACTGGAAGTGGGTTGAAATGGGGTTGAAATCAAGGTGCCCCAGATGGGCAGGGAGCTGGTAGCTTGGACCCCATCCTGGCTTCCCAGTGTCTGTGGCTGGGCCTTCGGGCTCTCTGGGATGTCTAAAACCCCCCTGGCCTCCAACTCTTGACTCCATTAGGTGAGTCTGGCGTGAAGGATTTCTCCTCACAGTCAAGGTTTTTCTGTAGGTACATAGCAGAGAGATGCAGGGAGATACAGACTTGTCTGACTCTAAGGCTGAATTTCTGTCTCTTGCAGTGTGTTGAGCAGAATGTTGATAGGAGAAAAGGCTGTTTACAGAATATGTAAGTGACACTTCAAAGAGTTTTTCTAGCTTTGAGTTCTTCAGGCACAGGCTTTTGCACGTAAAGCATTTTCATGTCCTATAAACCAGGTACAGTATATTCCTTATTAGAGGAAGTAATACAATTACTCCAGTTTTCTCCCTGGGTTACAGCTTAAAATTAGGTGATGATACGATAACTTATGATTCCTGCCTGAGTTTGGCATTATGTTAGAAGATGAAGGTAACTTTCTGCCCTAAAGAAAGGATCAGGGAAATTCTCAGCATTGAAAGCTGCAGTACCCCGGGATCCCCTCAAAATAATGAGAAAATAAGTTACAGCATATTCCAGTGTCTTATAAACCTGCTTAACTTTATGCATGTTAATAGCTTTAATAACTGAGACAGGAGTGTGTATTGAGTTATGGCATTACAAATGTGCTTACAGACATGCAAAACTAGAGGGGTTTTTTTAACCCAAATTCATACATCCTTTAATTATTTTAGATATTTTATTTTTGCAGTTCGGTTTCTGTATATCTACAGTTTCTTTTGTAGTGGTGATGTATGTTAAGGTCCTTTTTTTTAAAATGTTCAATAGTAATTATGTATAATCTTGATCCATTAGATATCTTCCTTTTTTTACAGAAACAAAATTTATTATTTTGTGTGCAGTACCAATTTCAAAATAGAATAGGCAAAAAGGCTGTTAGTACAAATCCGTCAGTCAAAATCAAATCATACTGAAAGCAGAAAACTTCATGTGCAAATGGAAGAAGATTAGCATTCTTGAGGGTTTTTTTTCCAGTCCCTTCTATTTATAAGGAGCCTTAGCTTCACTTGGAAACAGGCTTGCATTAGGCCATTTCTCATCAAGTTCTTTATGCACCCAGCTGGTGGTGTCTGTGTGTAATCCCAGCCAGTTTCCCTTTGCAGCTGTGGGGGGCCTCCTTTGATGCATCTCTGTAGGTGGCTGCTGGTCCCTCAGCTGGGGCCGGCAAACAGAATCTCCTCTGTAGAGGAAAAGAAAATACCCCAGTGTTGCCATGTGACTGTTTGTTTTATGAATTCAGGAGGAACTGACGTCAAGTGCCTCAGGATATTTTTCTAATGCAATAACATGATGTTGTGGTATGTATCTCTGTGCATCTAATATATCTAATGCTGAGCCTGTGGTGAAGGATAATGTGGTCAGTACCTCCTTTTTGCTCTTGGTCTCTTACTTTCAAGGCTCTCCATGTGTACTCAGCAGTGTCTGCTTGTGACTATCAATTGAAAATACCGTGACCTCCTCTAGACATACTAAGAGCAGTCTTCTTGTGTTGTTCCCACCTGTGCAGTTGTAGGCACTGTTAATACAGCAGAAGAAATGCATAAGCATGCAACAGAGGGGAACCAATGCTGATTTTACTTTTGCTACTCACTTGAGAGGAAAGGGAGAGAAGTTATTTCATGTATCCTTGGTATGCAGCAGAGATCACAGAATGGTTAAGGTTGGAAAGGACTGCTGG
Source organism: Myrmophylax atrothorax (assembly GCA_026770055.1). Taxonomy (NCBI): domain Eukaryota; kingdom Metazoa; phylum Chordata; class Aves; order Passeriformes; family Thamnophilidae; genus Myrmophylax; species Myrmophylax atrothorax. The sequence goes on along the minus strand of JAOXXN010000001.1, from coordinate 39,748,581 downwards.
ATGTCTTCTAGTCCAATCTGCTTGCTAAAGCAGGGACCCCTAGAGTATGTTACTCAGGATTGCTTCCAGATGGCTTTTGAGTATCTCCCAGGAGGGGACTCCACAACCCCTCTGGGCATCCTGTTCTGGTGCTTAGTTACCCTCACAATAAAGAAGTTCTTCCTCATATTCAGGTGAAACTGGCTGTGTTTCAGTTTCTGCCTTTTCCTTCTCATCTTATTGCTCAGCACCACTGAGAAGAGCCTGGCTCCATTGTGTGGGCACCCTCTCTTCAGATCCCAGTGTTCTCTTTTTTATCATAGTTTTCACCTCTTTTCAGTTTGAATGTAAATACTGATACAAGAGGTTTAAAAAGTAATATCAAACAATAAAACTAGGCAAATTTTTTCAATATAATGTGTAAATGCAAGTAGGAACTTCTGTTTTGCTGGGGTGACCATGAAGCTAGAGTAGTATGAAAATACCCAAGTTTGGGTGAACTCAGTTGCCCGGCAATTTTTCTCCTCCTCCGGTGCCTCCCTGTGCCATGGGAGTATGCCATTTGTTCTGGGACATCCTGGCTCTCATTGCAGAATGTGATTGTACATACAGCCTGAGAGAATTTACTGAGGACTCTAAAAGTATGGGATAAAAATGTAAGGGTTGATGGAATAATGTGTGAATTGAGGGGGTGATGCAATGTGGTAAAACGTCTCTAACAATGGTTACTGCAGTTACACAATCATCTGCCTGTAAAGGAACTGCCCTCTTACCTGCTCTAGGACCTAGCTGGTGTCTAGAGTCTGAGGGATTTATTCCTAATACAACTATGCATATTGCCCATATACATTTTCCTTACGGATGTATTTTTTTTGCTGTCTTCTAGCTCAACTGAGAGCTTGTAGCAAAGCATGTCTTGAATGAACTGAAAACTGCATATGACCTATTTCCTTAACTGAAAATGATAGTCTTTCACCTTCAGAAAATGTAGTCTTGATCCACTGCTGGAGCAAGGACAAAAAAAGAAGGCTCAGGTCTACCTTCATTTCCCACTTTACTGTTGTAGGAAAAACCCCAAATAGTAGAAGTAACATTATTTAGAGGAAAAAATGGTTATACTTTGTGAAGACGTTTTGTACATCTTGGATTGTGTCTTTTCCATGCTCCAGTGTTGTGGGTAGTTTATGCCTCTTGTACTTCAACAGAAGTCCGAGATGGTGCAAGTGATGCTTCCTATGAGCTCTCAGCATGGTAAAACTAGTCTAGCATTTCCTGGGACGACAATTTCAGTGAGGATTGGCACTTTTCTGTCACATCTATCAGCTGAGATCCAGGACACCTGCAGCAGAGACCCCGCACCCAGCTGCACAGGCCATTTCAGAAGAGGCTGGTTCAGAGTATCATATGCCAGGGAGCTGAGCTGTGAGTAGTTCCTGCAGAAGATGAGCAGCATACCTCTCATGCTGCCCTTGCTTGTGTTCCGTAGGGCAGGAGCTTGGAGCAGGCAGCTGGGACAGCTGCACTTCTCACCTTCACCCGGGGAAGCCCAGTGAGGGAATGGATCCCCCTGTGCTGCTGTGGCTCCTGGCAGGGCACAGGCAGCTCCACACACGAGGGAATAGCGTGTTGGGGGGGTTAGGCTGGATATTAGGAAAAGGTTTTTCACACAGAGGGTGGCTGAGCACTGGAACAGGGTCCCCACAGAAGCGGTCACCAAGCCTGAGAGAGTTAAAGGAAAGTATGGACAACGTTGTCAGGTGCATGGTGTGACTCTTGGGGATAGAAGCATAGAATCAGCTGGGTTGGAAGAGAACTCTGAGATCAAGTCCAATCCTTGATCCAATCCCACTTTGATTACTAGATCACGAAGTGCCACGTCCAGTCTTATCTTAAAAATGTCTCGCGCGGGACCAGGAGTTAGACCTGGACGATCCCAGTGGGTCTCTTCCAACGCAGGCTGTTCTATAATTCCGTGATGTGCTTGTTCAATCATCACTGAACAGAATCCGGGCCGTTCCCGGGTCGCTCCCAGGCCGCGCTGTTCCCGGGTTCCCGTGGGCCCCCGCCGCGGGCCACGCGCGGCTGGCGCCCCTCCCCGCGCCCGGATTGG
>JAOXXN010000001.1:39723418-39742053 GCA_026770055.1 Myrmophylax atrothorax | reverse complement strand
GCTGAGCCTCACCTAAAACATCCCCTGCGCAGGCTGGAAGGGCACACCCACGTGGGGAGAGCCTGCCCAAATGTTCCTGTGCAAAGTTTGGCCATACATGCACATACAATGTATTAGGAAGCTACATTTTTAGCCTTATAGATTAAAAGTCTTGCAGCCACCTTGAAGGTGTCTGCTTCCTATGTGCTTTACATATACTCCATCAGCAGAGTTCCATAAACAGGGAATTATGATGTCAAATGAGTTGAAATAAAAAAAAATTGGGAACATTTGCTATGTAGTCAAAATTTTGTTCATGTTTATAACTACTCAGGAATACTGATGGTACTAGTAGATACACTGCAAAGATGAAGAGTTTATTCTCATAGTATCTGAAATCTGAATCTCTGAAAATGTAGGGGCAAAAATCTTAACAGAAGAAAGGAGAGGCAGAATTTAAGTGTAGTGAAAATAAGTGTGCTTGTCTGACTGTTACTATTGGGTATTTTTTACTGTATTTTCTAGTATTGCTAAAATATGCATTCCTTCCTGTAGACTTCTTAGAGCAAATGTTGATATATGATGCTTTTCCTGCCTGAAATGTAGAATTCTGCATCTCCATTTCAACACTGAGACCTTTTTCTGCCTGTAAAGCTCGGTATCAATGAGTTATTTATAAGCTGACCAGTGTGGCAGTGTAATTTTCTTCCTTGATGAGAGCATGTAAACCTTTAAAAACACATGGGTAAACCATATCTAAACAAGAAGTTAATTTTTTATTCTGCTGTTGCATCCTGTGTCCTTAAACCACCTGAAGAAGTTTCCTAGGGCTGCATGGGGTATAAAGCGTGATGCTTTTCCAAAGTACAGTGTTAACGCTGTTTTCTGAAGATTCATTAGAGGTGGGGAACTCCAAGCCAAATGCAGAAGTCCAGAGTTGAGCTCTCATAATTGAGTAGTCTGCATTCTTGGGCTTTCAAGAGTTAAAAGCTTTATCCAATTGAAGTAACAAGTCATGACAAAAACAGGTTATACCCGATGACTCTACTGTCCTCTCCAAGTTTTGCAGGACTAAAAAGTCACCAGGTCATGCTGAGCTCTCTGGTCTGTATTCTGATGAAATTTTTCTAAGGTATAAATACCTATGGCAGGTGTGGTTTTGGGGTGGCAGCCAATTAAGGATGTAGCTTGAGAGTTAGATTGGTTTTGCTGACTTGGTGGTTTGAGAGTTCTTTGGGAGTTCTTGGGGGTAGTTTTTAATGAACCTACCTATGGCAAGAGCTTCAGTGTACAGAGATAGGTGATGACACCTGAATAGCTCCGGATTTGGAGATGGCAGTTCAGTGGTGTTCCTTTGTGGCCTTAGATGTGCATGATTTACAAAATGCTTGTTTATTTTTAAGCAATTATTTAATTGCTTATAGTGACTAAGGGCTGACCTCTAAAGAGACTTTTCTTGAAGCGAATTCTAGATTAGGCAAGCTCGTAAACCTTAATGTGCATTGGTACAGATACATACGTAACCCCTTCTTTCCAAAGCTGTGAATTAGAGTTGGAATTTCCCATCTGAGTTGGGCAATGTGCTTGATTTGTTTTAGGAAGTTACCCCACATGTATCCAGTTCAAAGCTGAAACTGTTTTTTTTCTTTAAGAGATTTGCATGTGTGTGTTGTGAGGAGGCAGTGAATTTTTTAAACGTGAGTACGTAATTAGGTTAGCCTGTTACAAGATTTTTATGTGGAATCTGTCCAGTTCTGTAGTGCAAAACCGGAGCTAAGTGTGGTTTAAAGCTTTTCCATTTTTTAAATTGCTTGATAACTTTATTCTTTCTGTATAAGAAGTTTGAACAGGGCTATTTTTCAAGATGGCTAAGATTCTACAGCTTAATACTGACTGATTTTTTTTTTCCCATCATAGCCTTTCCTTCCAATCTCCATTTGTACATAGCTCTTCTGGTTTCTCGTAAGCATTCAAAACTAGTTTTGTATAAAAGGTGTTTACAAGAAAGTTGAGTAGTTTTCCCTCCCTTGCTTGGTTGTCCCCTTCCCCCTGCTAACTGCAAGTATTTAGATTAGCTGCACTGACCCTTAACAAGCACTTTCTCCAATGAATAATATTAACTCGTTGGAGACTTTGTGTGTGTGTCCTGTATGACCTTCTTTAGACTATTTGTGGTCCCTCAAGCACTTCTGTCAATAGTGTTTCAGAGGAGAGGGACTCAATCTGCTTAACTCTGTGTACTCTGGAGCAGGAGGTTGTACTCCTCTGCTACTGCTATAGCTGTCCTTCCTCTTCCCTCTGACAATGTCTAGATCAGAATAGTCACTGAAGATGTGACAGATTTGCTGTAAACTTGGGATAGTGACCAGCTGGTAGATGTGATTGCAGCCGCCAGAATTTTGTCCTTCATCGCTTTAATGCCTGAAAAGGCTTGTCCTGTCACATCCTCAGATAAGAATAACATACCCCTGGGGGGAAAAAAAAGGAAACCTGATGGGTTTGATTCTAGCATATCAACTTGCATTTCAGGTTGTTCTGGATTTTATTTTTGAGAAGTATAGGAAAAAAAACTGAAGGGGAAAGAACCCAGCATGTGAAATGCTGTGGAACAGTTGCTTTCAACTGACTTTTTATAGTTTCAGAGTGATTAATATATATGAATTGTTCCAGAAGAATTAAGCAAAGGTGGATTATCTGGAAACAAGGTAGATTGTCTGTTACTAGTGAATGGAATCTAAATGGTTTTTGAAGCTATAGTAGCTTTCTGCTCATGAGGTTTGGTTGGAGCTGGCATGGGATGTTTTGCTCTAAGGCTTCCTTAAGTTCTGTATTACAGTACTGGTACTGAAACTTTGTTTCCTTTGTAAGATTGTATTATCAGCTACATTACAAATGTGATGGCCTTCTCAGTGCTGGGCTGGTTTCTGCTTTCTGTGATGCAACATGAGAAGTATTTTCAAATTTGATCAGTCCAGAGGACTGTGTAGGGAGTGTTCTCATTCCAGTTACTGCCAGCCACTGTTACTTCCAAATCAGTATGAGCTTACAGTGAACTTAAAAGTATATCAATGTTTCAATTACCTTCAGTTCACTACTCTTGTGGAAGGTGCACCTGAATTCTCTAATTAACCTCTTTATATGAACAAATACCTCCTTATTTTTCAGTATTCTTTCTAATGTAGTCCATATTTTTTTCCCCAGTCTTCTCACAAACGGTTCTTTCAGACAGAATTGACACATTCTGAGTTCTGGCAGTTGCCAGTCACTGCTGTTTTGTGCTTCCTACTAGACATTATTTAGTGTTAAGGCTTTCTACAGTCTTTTTTGATTTCAAGTGGTTTATCGGATGTGGTTCTGCTTATACCTAAGTTAATGATTTTGTATCTAGAACTTGTGAATTATTTTGGGTTACTGTTTGTGGGTGCATGCTTGGGGAAGGGCAGTTCTGTATGAGCTTTCACCCACTTGGTGAGGGTGTGAAAGCATGTGGAAGTTTCCTCAAGATGTCAGTGTATGAAATGTTTTTATTTTAATGGCATACTGTAACAGGAGAAAAAGGTTTAACTCCCTCTTTCTTCTGTAGTGTGAAACGCTCTGTGCAAGATGGTGCTTTATAACTTCTCATAAACTGTATTCATCATCAGTGTATGATCCAAATGAAAAGGTAAGTAGAATGGTGCATGTTTTCTCTTTGACATTTCACTGTACTTTTGACATTTGTTTTTTTAAGCTCCCCTCTCTTCTGTGCTGCTACTAACAATGGGAGTTTTGAGATAACCTGACACTGGTTTAATAGCATGTTTTTCTTCCTTTTTTCAAGCCTAAAAGGAGGTTGCTTTTGCAGGATAGTTGTCAAGATTGGATACTACTTCAAGTGTACACCAAAAGGTTGAATAAGTGATTTTAAGCTTGGAGAATTTGCATATTGGCCTGACCATGTTGTTATTATGAAACAACTGTTAATGTTTTGCATGGTTGTGGGTGGTAATGCACCTGTTAAAACATCTGGGAGCTAGACTAGCCGAAAGCTTTTTTGTGGAAATATAAGTCTGTAATAGCAGTAGCATGATTGTTAGATGGTCTGGGGTGGGGGTGAGAGCTTCAGAGCTTGGATAAAGATAGGCCTTTAAGGCCTGCAGAGAATAGCAAATCCTCATCTTGGGGCTTGTGCAGTAGCAATCTCAGTGTACAGTTATGAGCCAAGAAAAACTTTCCTTATGGAAGATTGTCTTGGCATGCTCCATGGAGTAATGCACTTGGAAAAATAATGTGACTGAAGGTACACTAGTGTTTAAGGGCAAGGATGCCAACAATTCAGGACTGAGATTCGACTGGTGTAAAGCCCTTATAATCAGTGTAGAAGCAATTAACCATGAGTAAAGTAGTGTGAGGAAACAGGGAAAAACAGTGTGGCTTTACAGATTTCTTCAGAAGATTTCTTTTTTCCTTGAGGTTCTTGCTTAATCAAGGTCCTCTTCCTTTTCTAAATGCATAGTTATGTTTAAATGATGTAATTGGGTGTTCGGTTTCTCTTAACTAGGAGCTGTCCTTCCAACCAGTGGCTACTACAGATAGTTTAAGCTCTTTTCTGCTTTTTTTTATTCACTGCCCCTTCTAATGTTTTTGTAATGACAAGACTTTCATGTGAGACCTTTTCGAACTAATTAATGAAAATGACAAAAAAAAGTTACTTCAAAGCAGTATGTGGTTTGGAAGGTTTTTTTTATTGTGCTGTACTTGAGACTGGCCTTTAACAGCAAGACCAAGAGACCAGTCTCAGTGTCTTTACTGCGGAATTGGAAAATTAAAAAGAATGTCAAATATTCTTAACATCTTGATACTGAAAGTCTTGTCTTGCACTGTAACTACAGCTGATTATTAAAACAACTTTTACATACCATGTACGAAGTTGAATAGAGTGTTTGAGTCATTAAACTTTTCAATGCCAAGTATTTGGGAGTTATTTTTTAATTCCCCCTCAAGTCTGTATGCCTAAAAGACTTTTAAGTACCTAGAACGCTGAAATTTAGATTCAAGAGCAATTTGTATGAGCATGTTGGATACTTTTTTTAGATCAGATCCCCAGCTAAAAAAAGCTCACAATACAAATTGCTGACTCCTGTGGGTGTTCTGAAAGTATTTGTACCTCTGATAACTGAGCTTGCTGAAGTGTGTTTAAGATCTTCTTTTGAGTGAGGTGCGGGTATGCCTGTGTACTAGGCAGTGTTATTCAGCAGATCTGTCTGAATTTACTGTATAAGCTTGCTGCAGCTTTTACCTGGAAGGGTTTCTTATCGCTGAATTTCTGTATAGTGTTATCACGTGGTAGTATTTTTAAACTGGTCATGTGATGTCAGCTCAGCTCTGACTTTGAAAAAGTAAATTTGGTCAAGGGCACCTTGAGTTTGTCTGTTTGTTCTAGTCTGTCAATAGCAGTTCCTTTGGGGGTTTTGCAGCAGTCCTTTCTCTCCTCCAAAACCTGTCTTCCCCTCTCCAAATTAACTAATGACTGTGAGGCTGACAAACAGTTTGATTGTTGTAGTGGCAATACTTCCTTTCTCCCCAGTCCACATAAAAACCAACAGTTTGGTGTAGGGGAGGGAGAACAGCTGTTGAATGTCTTAGCATATAATTTGATCAACCTGTTGTGATATGACTACAGGCTGCCCCTGAGGGGGAGAGGTCCTGGTGGGTCCCTATGCTGTTTTTTTTTTTATTTGGAGCATGGGAGACAGAATATGATTTTGGTTACTGTGTTAAACTGGTGCCGTGTCCTGGAGCTGCATCCCTGTCAGGTGTGGTGCGTGGAAAGCAGTGGGGTAAGTGTGTAAAGCAGGACTGTCCTTTTCAGTGGCAGACTGTATTTACAATCAGGCAGGCACAGTACTAAAGGGCACCTCGTAGCAAGACCTGTGACAGCAGTAACCTTTACTCCCAGCAATGAGATTTTTATGCTGAGCAACTGTGCTCTTGCGCCACTGTTTTCTCAGTGGGAAGGTTTTGCCATGGGTGTGAGGCTTACTGACTTCTCATGCTTTGTTACCCCCTTCTTACAGCCATGATAAAAGTGTTGAGGCGTTAAGTGCAATCCAGTGTGAAAGGTGACACTGAATTTCAGAGGTGTACTAAGTTTGGTTTGGTGTTCTGTTGCACTTGGTATGGAGTGTGTAACAGCATCATGATGGCAGTGAAGCATTTTACCAGGTTCCTTGCCTGAGGCTCAGGTACGAGGAGGGGCAAGGCTGGTACAACTCAGCAAGAGTGCCTGTTCAGCGTGGAAGTGTTGGTCTTTTACCCTCCATGCCCTGGGCAGAGAGGAGGCTCTCTTCCTCATGATGGGAGTGTCCTCTGAAGTTCTCCATAGCAGATGAGCATTGTATTCAGGTCATCTGTCCTGGTTTGGGGCACTGACCACTGTACCTGCCAGCACTGTACCTGCATACTGCCAGGGTGTACCTGTGCTGCTACTGGCCTGCACCTCTTCCCTGCACCTGACTGGTTCCTAGAGCTGCTGTGGGGTTCCAGTTGCCTCGCAGTGCATGGTAAGGACATCCAAGAAATGCCGGTGTGAATAGTCAAAACCTTTTTCTTCTGAACGTATGTGGGTGCTAGGTAGATCTAGTATAGCATACTTTTTGTGTTATATCATCACTGTTAAATCAGCATAACTTTTAAAAGTAGGTGGTCTCTGAATTACAAACTCATGAATAAACCATGGTTTTAGTGGAAGTGGAGGAGAAAAGAATACATGTTTCTGGAGGAAGAAAAACTTGTGTTCAGTTCATCTCTCAAGACTTATTGTTCCTTTCCCTTCAGACTTTTGAAAAGCTCCTTATTGCCAACAGAGGAGAGATTGCATGCCGAGTAAGTATGTCGTCTTTTAATTTTTTTCTTCTTTTTGTAGTTAGTGGTTAAATTATTGATATTTTAAATATTGATAACTGTTGCTTCTTATGTGGTAGGTCATCAAAACGTGTAAGAAGATGGGGATTAAAACAGTTGCCATACACAGTGATGTTGATGCCAATGCTGTAAGTACTCCTTAAATTCATATGGTAGGTGGGTTCTTAGTACTTCAGCAAGACTTGCAGCTGTTATGCAGGCTTGTTCATTATTGTGGTAGGCATATTGGCAATTCTGAAGTATCCTTCTGTGTGTCCTTTTCCTCCATGTGCTTGAAGGGAGTGAAGATACCAAGTTGGAGGGAGGATTAGACAAATATTTAGCATATTTTTTATGTGAACTTTTGTGTCTTGCTTGTGTAAATGTTACCTTTCTCTTTGTGTAGATTAAGCTAGATACATGTGCATATAGATATGTGCACCAAGTGTGAGTGCAGTGAAAACTAAGTTTTGTTTTGCTCATGTAAACAAAAAAGGCAATGAAAAGTGGATCTTAAGAGATGGTATAGAGCTTAGTATAAATGTTTCCTGTGCCTGGTAAATCCAACTCGTTGCTTCCCACTTCCCAGAGAAATGCCCTTTCCTACCAGTTGTGCTGAATAGGCCTACTGGAGCTGTTCCATTTGATGAGGATATTGAGGTCCTTTCAATATTCAGCAGCATGGCAGGAAGATGATTAAATGGCTTTGTAGAAAAGTAAGGTACTTGTCTGGTTACTTGCCTGTTTTCAGGTCTTGTAGTCTCTTTATTTTAGAAATAATTAAAGTCATTCATGTCAAGAATAGGAGGATAATTTCTTTTGTGATGTAACAGCAAATGTAGTCATACTTGCATATCCCTGTTGACTAGAGAGAACACTGTGTTATTCCTTGCCTGCAAAAACTGCAACAGGAGAAATGTCTGGGGTACACCCATGTCCCAGGATAGTTTGTTGAAATCTGGAAGGGAGTTAAAACGTTGTGTTATGATTTAATACAAGTAATTCAGACAAGATACCAGGGAAAAAATGTGTATTTTAAGCAGGACAGGACTTGTGACTGTAGGTGGCGAGTTACTCAACATTGGAAAAACTGAAGCATGGTTGATGAATTCTGAAAGTAGTTAGAACTTAGGTGTTTTCAGAGTTCAGTGAAAAGTGAGAACTGCTGGGAGTTTTGGACTTTGACAGTGTTTTTGTCTGAATCCCTTTGTGGTTCTATTTACTTCCATGACCACCTCAGTTCATATGAATTGGCTGTAGATAGAGCAAGGGAATGAAATGGGGCTTTCTGAAATGCTCTACTAAAGGATTTTTATGCCAAGTGATTCTTTGAGGTGAATGGAAAGTATACTTGGCCTGGATTTGAACTGGTAGCCATAACTGGTAGAGTGTAGTAGCTTGTGTGTGCTCAATGCACTGAAATGAAGTTCAGTCAGACATCATAATAAATTCTAATTCTTTTGGAAACCAGGGGTTATCTGAATAAGAATGTAAGCTACTCTATATGACCTATGATTCTTCCAGTAAAACTGAGGCATGCTGATGGATACTTGAATTCCATCTTATGTATATGGTATCTGCTGTTAGTATTGACTGTTTAGCAGCACTGCACAGCCTTGTTCACTGGCATGAATTCATCCTGAAAATGGACTTAAAAAGCTGTTTTAAAAAAGAAAACATGTTCTTTCACCAGTCCATAATAGACTTGAGAAAATAAATTGGTCTTCTCTTCAGTGTGTCTGTTTATTGTGTGGACTCTGCTATGAGCTGGAGACTATGAAAGAATCTGAAAGCAGTAAGTCTTAATGACTTGGATACCTCCAGTTATTCATTGTGGGAATGACCTGGCCCATTGCAGTGATGTTGTGATTACCAGTTTGGATGATCTTGAGGGATGAGTCCAGAGGCTGAATTCTTTGACTCTGTTACTTACCATAAAGTAACCAACCATAATTGCCCATAATTGTGTGAGGTTCCATCAACAGCTGCCTTGGTTGTAACCAGTCATAGTGAAATCTCAGACACTCTGAAGTCAGACTTGGGAGCTGATGCAACCTGACAAAGGAGCCTCTGTCTTCAAGGAGCTAGGAAAAACCTGTTTGTTTGCTGGTGGGATGCTGCAAGAGCGTTGTTAATACTCTTGATTTTGTGCTTGACAGGACATCTGTCACTCCTTCATGACTTCGATTGCAAAGACAATGAATATGATTGAACCAAAGGCAGAAATAAATACCAAGGCATGCGGTTGAACTCGTTGCCCATCCACTGGGATCTGGTTTTAAGTGGCTAGAGTAGGTAGGGATGGTTTACAAAAGTAATTTTTTTTGTACTTATATATGTAGAAATAGTACTATTTGGAGTAGATTTTTCTGTTTAGAACTTGGAGTAACCTTAGAAGATGTAGTAATAGCCCCATATTACATTACCTGAAGCTATACAGGTTACAGGTATAAACATTAAATCATCTATATAACTACTTGCTGAAAAATGGATAGCCTGATATTCTTAAAGTGAATTGTTACAAAAATAACTGTAAAAGAGAGCAATCCAGTGTGCATGTTACATCTCTCTGGCTTTCTCACATATTGGTTGAAAACAGAACTGAAATGGAACTGAGGAAGAATTCCATCAGTGTGCTCACTAAATATTTAAGGGGAGAAAGAAAACAGTCACAAGGTATCAAGCAATTCAGTGATATCTTCAGTGACAGCTTCTAATTTATTCCCTGTCCAGTGATATGCATAAATAACTCAAGCAGGCATTTTCACTGGTGTTTGGATAGGAATGTTATACATAGTCTTAAAATAATGGTCTTTGTCCTGTAAGACATGCTGGTGTGTAATCTTATCCTAGAGCTTTTTTTTTTGTTGTTGAATATTTAACTTTTCTTTAACTTTTTTTAAAATTTTAAAATTATCTGAAATCCTTGGGTAGTTTGTAGTGCTGAGTAGAGGTGGTGGGAGTAACTGAAATACATATAGACTTTCCATGAAACAGTTTTCTCTTGGTCTTCAGTTTCTGTGGTTTACCATGTCAATGTCTTGAGTATACTGTTAGAGCAATATTAATTCTGACATACTTAGCATTAATAGATAAAACTAATAACTAAACTGTAAGAGTGCAAAGGAATTTTCATTTCAAAGAATTAAAACTTTGCTGTTATGAGCAGGAAGCAGCAGAGAGTACTGTTATAAACTGGGAATGTGTCAAAAATTGAACAACCTCTCAACAGCCTCTAAAAGCTTACCTGAAGAGAGAAAATACAAAGAACAAAATAGACTGTTTTGTGCTCTTAATCTGAAAGAGTTTTTATAGGTTAGAATTGATATCTTGATAGGAAAGAGAACATTAACAAAACTTAAAAGGAGATGGATGACATCAGAAACTTTTGGATGCATCTGTATGAATGCAAAGTTAGATAGCTGGAAATGGTATCAAATGGGATTGAATTGCATTTATCTTTGTGGAGGTGGGAGTGTGTGAACTGGGACAAAAGGTATGCCTCAAGTTAGTAGTAGTGCTGTGGAAGAGAAGCTGCTGCTTTAACAACTGTCCTAAAGTAAAAATAATTGTGGTGGTTGGGGAAAATAGCCTGACAAAATGGCTGCTAAGACCCTCACAGAGCATACAGCTGCTCATGTGGAACTGAATATTTTGAAAGGTAGGTCATAATGGATACTTTTAGCGTTTTTAAAATACTGGTTAATACTTCTTTATTACATCTGCTGTTTTAGGGAAAGCAGAGGAAAAAAGTTTTATACTGTTCACAGTGCTGGGCTTTGTTGGTTTTTAACTTCCATGTTCAACTTTCAAAGCACATTCTTTACACTTAGATAGGTAAAGTGGGGAAGGACCAATAGAATTTGGAATACTTTTTTTTTAATTAAAACATCTGGTGGAATTATTTTTGTTATGAGAAAATAAGCAAAGAAGTTTTGGCTGAACGAGAGTAATCGTATGTACTTTTTCCCCCTGAACTGATTGGAATAGAGGGTAAAGATGAAAGAGCCTCCTCAACCATAAATGTAACACTGATGGTGCAAACATTGTCAAGGAAAGCTAGTGAACTATTGTAATGCCTAATGTAATCAGCTAAAAGTATGATAAATGAAGAACAAGCTTTCACTAATTGGATCTGAACAAAAGAAGGTATAGCATAAAGCAGTGAATGAGATATAATTTCACTTGGCATTTTTTACCACAGCAGGGATTCTATAGCCATATGAAGCAATGAACTATAAATGACTGAAAAAATCCCATGGGAAAGTAATGTAAACTACTAAAACTTAACAGAGCAGAGGGCAGTTAGTTATACTTCTTTCATATAAGGCTTTTTCTATCAGTCACTTAAGACTTCAGGTGTTATTGTATTAAATTGCTTGGTCTAAATCTTGTTCTGCTAGATAATATAAAACAAAAAGTAAGCCAAATGCTTTTATTGATGTAAAAGTAGTTGCACAGAATTGAGCTGTTCTTCAGAAACTGTAGTCTTTTGAGTGTCAAAAAATTGAAAGAAGTAAAATTAAATAGAAATGGAAGATCTGTATTCCTTTTCTAACTTTATTTCTTTTTTTATGCTTGGAGTCTGAGGCAATATTTCAGAAGGAAGTTGGGGGCAAATCTGGTTTAGGGAAGATAAAGCTGGTTAAGATGGTAAGCACTATGCCAAGTCTGTTTTGACTATGCCAAGTCTGTTTTGAATGAATTTGGGTGAACAAGAGCTTTTTACTGAAGCCATAAAACCTTAGAATTTTGCTGAAGACTTCCCTATACCTTAATGAGATGCTGTCAGGTTCTTTTGTTCTTAAGAAATTTGGGTGGCAAAAATAAATATTGGAGGGGAATTTGACATTTAAATTTTAATCTAAATGATTTAATTAGTTTGAAAAGTGGATGTTTATCCGAAACTGAGGAGTTTTATTTAATTGTAACTAACTTAAATAGGTCTTAACATTTGTCCAAACTCTCATTTACTTTTTTCTTTGTTTTCTGTTTATGTCTTTAAAATGTACAAAGCTTTCTTCTATCATCTGCTACAAAACTAGAAATTCCCTATTTCCCAATGGCACTTCAGGGGTTTGTACTCAGATAACTTGGAGAGATCCATTTGAGTACCTGTATGAGAAGGAAACTGGTGTTTTAGTGACGTTTTGAAATACGCGATTCCTGGGCTGTTGCATGGACTGTATAGAATGGACTCGGCCTCCATGTTCTGTCTGGAGAAATTCATGCTTCATGGGTGATGTTGTTTGCAAGGTATGCAGAACAGGAATGTGCCAGATCACACCAAGGAAACATTAAGGTCAGGTTTGCAGTTGCTGTTCTCTGCTCTTCCTTCAATGTGTTTGCCTCTTGTTTGAAAAGCAAGACACCATGTTGCCTTATTTCTTCACAAGAGGTGGTGGAGATGATGTTACTATCCTGTCTGTACTTCATTTAGTGAACTACTGAACAGTTTTGTAAAGCATGAGAAATGCAGGTGATGGTCATCCCATGAAGAGAAATACCTCTTTGGAAGGAGTGTACTTTTATTCGGAATTGTAGCTTGCCTGCCAAGTGCAGTGTGCTTTTTCTTTTAAGAAATGTATCGCTGCTTTGAAACCGAGTGGATTTGTGGAGAGTGCTGTTGATGAGCAAATAATCGATTTTTTGTTGTCTATAAGGAGCGATGCAAGCTTGATCTGCAATTTTAAAAGTTGGTGGGGCTCATCAAAATCAGTGTTTCAGCCTTTTAGTGTGTTTTACTAGGTGATGGTATGACATGAAATGCATCTGTACCTTTGGAATGGGTCAGACTCCTGTTGTGTAGTTTGATGGTTAAGCTGAAATGTCACTTGTGTTGTATTCTGTTTGAAACTGTACCATTGAGTAGGAGGGGAAGAATGTAGAATAGAATCCTTTAAGCATGATGCTGCAGCCCTTTTGGGGACACTTCCTTGGAGGTGGGAAGTATGTGTTGGAAAAAGATCTTTTGGTCTTTGTGGGGATGGTTATTTTGTTACCAAGCTGATTTATTGGAGGGATCAATACATCGATTGAAAATAATTTCCTGTCACAAAGCTCATTTAGGGAAGGTGGCTGTTGTCAAAAGTTGTACTGCATTATCATTGGGGCAGGAAAACGTGGAAGCCCAGTCAGTGAAGTTGGTTGCAACTTAAATGTGCAGGTCCTCACTGTGGAGAGTGAAGCAATGGTTCTGTGGGTCCTGACAACTGTCTACATCAGTAGGTAATGTAAAGTAATAGCATTGCATCTGTGGAGTGAAATGGTTTATGCTGAAGACATGGTGTTTTTACTCTCTGCCATTTAGCATCTCTGATTGGTTCTAGTCTGGTGCTATGGCTCTGTGTCTGCTCGTGGTGGTTTGCTGTGCTTGCTGGACTGCACCTTTTGGTTGAGTTTTGCCTGGAAGGTGTCTGGTTCATGGACTTTCACACAGCTGTGTGTTGGAGACAGAAGGTTTTTAAGTTGGAGATTTACTAAAAAAAAAAAGGCAGTCCTGGTTTGAGTTAAATGCTGATGTGTACTGAAGTCACTCTAATTGCTTGCATAGTACTGCCCTCTGAGGCCTTTTTGCTCTAGCAATTCTCTGATCTTGTGCTGAGTTTTTTCCATGCTCTGAACACACCAGACACCTTATTGGTCAAATTAGTTAACTTTTTTCTACTGATTTTAAAATACTTCAGTGGAATGTGTGACAGATGATGGAGCCATGTATAGAAGCAGATTGAGTTGGGAGTAGGTCAGCCATCAGTTCAAGTGACTTTTGTTGCCTTGCTGTCTGCAGAGCTCTAGTGCTGTACCCAGGTGAGGAAGTCTAAGCTCCAGGCTGAGCAGGGCAGGAGTCGCCAGGCTTCACTTGTTCTGAAGATTTGTCTCTCTTGAACAGCAGGAACAGAGCAGGCAGCTCCTTCCTTTGAAGCCACAGGTGTGTGCTGAGGACACTGCTTGAAATACTACCATTGGTAATCCTGGATCAATGGCTCCTATTGCCATAGTGCTCGTTCAAACTTACTGTGCTTATTGCAGTGAGTAATAAGAAACCAAGTGGGTGTACATCTGTTGTAGTCTGTTCTGCTTGTGCTGATCTCTTGGCCTTTCCAGAGGTGGTGGCGAAAGTGCTGTGTGTGGTAATTTTAATGCAATCAAACATTGTCAGTGTGACCAAAAAAAGATAATTATACCATCTTCCTCTGTAAGAGAGGCACTGCAGCAGCATGGTTTCCTTCTGCCTAACCCCCTTGGAGAGAGAACAGAAGGTCCCTTGGTCCTTGTCTTTTGAGGCATTGAGAGTGTTCTGTCGTCTTCCTGTCTTTATCCTTCACCCACATCCTCAGCAGCAAGTATTTCATTGTTTGGATTCACATCTCTTGCTCCTGTGGTTTGTGCTGTCCCAGCTGTGGTATTTGTTGTCAACTGTGGTTGTGGTTACTCAGGGATGATTTCCTTTCAGGCACTATTAATGAGCAATACTATTTAGTAGTACTATTTCTTTTCTTGTCTGTTTGAGTGGAAATATTGGTGAGTAGGCCCTGGGCTAAATTTCCTGTTACTTATTAGGATGACTTGTAGGCAGAGACAGACCTGAGGCAGGCTTTTTGTGAATAATGTTCACAAGTACTTAGAAAATGACTTTTACAACTGATGCAAGACTGTGCTGTCTGTCAAGAGGAGTTCTTTCCCTTTCTTACCATCCTATCTTTTGTGTACCTACACTTTTTGTACTACATGTGCAGCCTTTTGTTAAGTGGATCAAGGCTGCTTATCTCTATGAGAACAGTGGGGAAAAAGAAATGTGAATCAGCAAGCTGATGTGATTCTTTGCATAGGTTAATGAGTGCTAGAGCTAATGGCATCAGGAGGCATGGCTGGGGACAAGGAGAATACCTGATTAACTTTTCCAGAGGCAGTGTAGATTTAGTGTCTCCAGTTAGTCCCATCACCCATCCCACCAGTGGGATGTCGGGAAGAGGAGCAGGGAAGGAAATAGGTGCCAGAGATACAGGTTCAAACTATGTGAAAAGCTGAATTGGGAAGCAGAGCCATCCTAAAGGATCGTTGTAAGGAGCATTGGATTTAAAGCCAGATACTTTCCTGGATTGTTAGCTGTGCTGCTGAACAAACAGCTGCTAGGGTATTGTGGAGTCTGATTCCATGGGTGGGATCCTGGTGCTTTTTTATTAGGAAGAAGTGTTAAACAAGGAACTGAATTGCTTACAAAGTGTCTGAAAGCTTGAAAGGACTTAGCATTGGAGACACGAAATGAAGTGAAGGTGCAATTTGCAAGGTATAAGGTATTAATGAATATATCACTTTTATGCATGTTGTGGTTTTAGGTTATATTCTTTTCCTTGTTCACAGAAAGCATCTGTCACTTGTTTACTTTCAACAAGGTATCCTTTTTATAGTGTTCAGTTTGAGATACCTTTTTACTTATTACGCCTGAATTGTCTGTAGGTGCCAACTAAAATCCTTCTATACTTTTTGGAAATGAACCACCTCCCCAAACCCTTCATGTATCTTGTTTATTGTAGAGGAAGAATGGCAGTCAGTGTTTGAGTAGTTGGTGCAAGATAATAGCTGTACTGAGTGGTGACTTGGATTTACAGAGATGCATGTATTAGGTTTAGATACAGTACCTCTTGGTTTCTGTCTGTCTTGCCGTGCTAATTGGGCAATGCTCTGAGTTTCATTCTTGGACTTTATTTTGAGATAGTGTTGCATGAATTCTCGTAGATCTTTTGTAGCTGGTGCTTAGTGTTGACTCACCAGTTGACCTGTAATGTTACTGGCCTTATAATGTAGGGTGCTGAAGTTCCGAAAGTGAAACTGTTTCTAAGGTGGGTTTAGCTGTTGACAAACCTGTGGCAGCATGTCATCTCCCTTGTCTGCTTTGTGTAGTAATGGAACATCACTGCCCAGGAAGCATGTCTCCGAGATGGATCTCTTGTAATTTTGTTCTCATGTGTTTTATTCTATATGTAGTTTCCTGAAGCATTGTGAGTTAATCTGAGAGGAGCTATAATTGAGTGGCACTCGTAGCACCTCTTGGGGGCAGTGAGTCATAGCCTTTGGAAGTGGGGAGCAGAGGGGGAAAAAAAGGGTGCACAGTTCTTTACATCCTTTCTTCTGCATCAGTAGCCTGACTAAAGTTGTGATATACTCTTCCCTTTTCATCTTCAAAGACCCTTTTTTTTGCAATAATACAGAAATCTTAGTCTAGATGAATGCTAGTCCTAAAAAGCCTGTTGAGAAATCATAAATTTCATTTGTATCCCTTTGCCTGTACAATTTCTTTGTAATCTTAGGTTATAATTGTGTGTCCCATAGCTCTCTTAGAGCATACAGCCATCAGTACAGTGAAGTGCAATTTGTTTATATTGTTGCATAAAAACAAGTGGGGACACTGCATCAAATTTGTATTCTATGTATTTAGCAAGAAGTGAGAGGAGCTTAAAACTTGTTTGTATGGTGCGATTTCTTTCCTAAAACTTTTTGATAGTTATTAGTTTGCTCTTGGATGGTATCAATACTGTATTTCCAAGGGGTGCTTTGAAAGTAATGTTGGTTAATGTGAAGGGTTGGTTTCTTGTGATACTCCCTGCAAAAGTTGTTCCATGCCCTCATTAACTCCATATTGTAAGAGTAGAATAAAAGTGTCTTCGAGTAGCTGAACATATGTTAATAATAAATCTCCCAGCAGTCATAAGTTGGTATTTAAAAGTACATGGGAAGAGCAGATCCATGGTCTTTCATGTCTTAGGCTTTAGCAAATGCCTGGAGTTTCTCCCTGAGTCTGAGACTAAGGGCTAGGTACCCTGTGTGAGTTGTGCTCTCTGTTCCAGGTGCTGAGTTGCAGGTGAAGGTGCTGCAGGGAGGAGAGAGCTAATTTGTAGGATCAGGAAAGGAAAAACAGACTCATGGGGTCTTTGCAGAGAAGATTTGGAGCCAAGAGCTTTGCAAGAAACTATGCTTGAGTAAGTGGAGGATAGAGAGCTTCAGTATGGGGGAGAGGCTGTGACTGCCACTAGGCAATGTTGTGGTGGATGCCAAAGACCTGATCAAGAACAGGAAGCAGATAAAGCCAACTATAGGAAACTTCATGATTCCAAGACAGTGCATTTATGGGGTTTGAGTCATTGTGATAGTTGCTGGAACGAGAGTGAAAGCAACTGAGGAGTCTTCTGAACTGTGTGTAGAAAAATTTCTTGACACAGATGATTGAGGTAACCAGAGGGGATGCTGTGCTGGACCTCTTACAAGGAGGCAAGAAGTGATCAGGGATGTGCAGCCCTGGGACCACTCTGAAATGGTGAGGTTTAGGTTTCCAGGAGGAGTGAGTAAAACAAACAACAGAATCGCAACCATTGCCTGAGCCAAGGATTTGCTTTCCAGGATCTCATGGAAGACTGCTTTGTGAGTCGGTGTCTCATGAGAGCTTGTTGATACTCAAGGACAGTCTTCTCCAAGCACAGGAACTCAGGCAGAATTTAAATGCAGAAAGCAAATTTAGAGCAGATGAAGGCAGGGATAAGTTACTCAGAGTGTGTAGGGGCATAATTAAGGAAGCCAAAGCTCTGTTAGTGTTGGCTACATATTGAAGGATGTGAAGGAACAACAGGAAGGTTTTGCAAAGGAAGAGCAAAATGAGGGCTCATTGAGCAAGGGGACCTGGTAATGGCAAAGGGTATAGAAAAGTCTGAGATACTGAGTACCTTACTTGCTTTGGCTTGTTCTGGGAAGGTCCACTCCTAGGCCTCCTCCCAACCAGGAGCTTGGTTGCAGTGTCAGACAAAAGTGTATCCCTATTTACATAATGGCATTAGGTAAGTGAATTGGACCTAGGAAAGTCTATGGGAGGGATGGGATGCATCTGAATTAAGGGAATTATGAGACTGTTCTGTCCCATCTTTCAAATGTCAGTATTATCAGAGGTTCCTGATGACTGGAGGGAGATAATTGTTTCCTTGATCCAGAGAACTACAGGAAGTAGTTGGAAAAAAAAACATGGTGTGAATTTTTTTGGGAGACATGTCTTGTTACATGAAATATGGGAATGACTGAGAGCAAGTTTGTGGCGAATCATGACTGGCTAATCTGGTAGCCATCTTTGATGTGACCTGCTCTAAAAAGAGCAGTAGTTATCAATTACCTTGGCTTGGCCAAGGCCCTTACTGGTGTCCTGTAGCATCTTCGTAGCTGAATTTGTGAGGTAGACAATTTAGGTAAACGACTAAGTGACTGAAAAATTTGATCAACTCTTTAGAGGTCCCATTTAGCCTCAATTATTGTTTACCTTTGTTGCTTTTTTGAAAAGCAAGGTGGGAGGAGAACTCATGTAAGTAAAAGCAAAACAAAGTTAATTTGTATTAAGTAGTCAAAGGGGCAAATAAATGATTAGTCAATAGTCCTTGGTTATGCAATGTGAAAGAAAGAAGCTATCTGTGTCTCCTTGATCATTTATTGCATCATATTTGATGAGAAAAGGAATGCCTCTTCAGAGATAACTTACATCCTTTTTATGGAAGTATGACTTTTTTTTAATGTTTTTTTAAAATTTCTTGTTGCCCATGACAGAACTATCAGGTTCAGCTTCAGAGAAACCTTTTTCAGTGAAGATTTTCATTGGCATATACAATTACCAAAATACTGATGATGGCCTGACTGCATCCCCTGCTGCTCAGGGAAGCTGGAGGGGCCTCAGCTGCTCTGCCCAACAGTTCTGCACCAGAGCACCCCGTGCTGGGGACCTTCACATGCAGAAGGGTCACGGA
>JAOXXN010000001.1:39705083-39715821 GCA_026770055.1 Myrmophylax atrothorax | reverse complement strand
GGCTGGGGCGGGGGGGAACCCCTTGTTGAAAATGTTTTTGTAAGTTAATCTGGAAAAGTGTGGGAACACAAAGTCTGACATTGGCATCCATGATTGAATTGTCCCATGTTGATATTAACTGTGTGAAAATTGTATTTGGACAGTGCAGGTTTTCTTGTCTATTCCTGCTTGTTTTGTTCAGACTGTGCACAGTCCTTACAGACTTGGTGAGCCAGCTACCTGACTGTACAGTTGTTTTCAGGTGTACTGGATACCCACTGCTTCACTTCATGTATGGGTAATATGTTTGGCATTGTAGAATATAGACATCCAAGTTCTCTTTAGGGATGGAATGGAGGTTAGTATAGTGGTCTATTGAACAACAGATGCCTTTTCTAAACGCATTATACCATAAAATGAAACTGAAAAATACATTTTCTGCCTAGTTAATTTTTTTTTTGGCTGAGCAAAGATAGCCTTGTGACATGTCTAGCAGTCATCTTGAACTCCTCATCCTGTAACTTAGTTCTGCTGGACTGCTCTTTGTCATTTTTTTAGTGTCCTTGACTCTGCTGGCTCTTACCTACTTTGATATTTCTTTACTGGATATGTTTTTTACCATGTAATTCTTTATGCACTTGATGTTGGGATCTTCTGTGATTATTTTTATCTAGCACTATGCAAAATCTGCTTAAACTTTCTTTGAATACAGGGTTGCAAATACTGACAGACTGTCATAGACCCCTTTTTATAATCCAAGTTAGGGCTAGCAGTTAGTGGTGGGTTGGCTGTATTTTGTAACAAATGCTCTGTGCTTTCTTGCTATGTTTGTTGTAATGGGACCAAGTGACTGTCAAACAGGTGGCATAGAAGTGATTACCCTTCTGGCATGGGCAGATTTCTAAGAGCCATGTTTGTTTTAAAAGGTAAGCCTGTACTGAAAAGTTACTGAACAAGTAGATTTTGTGGGATTTTTGGGATTACTGTGTGCTGAATCCCCACAACAAGCATGCTTGGTGCTTTTTCTCTGTTACACTGTTTTTATAGTCTTTATCTTGACGTCTGCATCTTGAAATCTCAAAGTTGACTTGGCTTTCAAAAGAAGACTTTTGAGGGTAGAAAACTTAGGATGGGTTTTATATAGAGGACTATCTTCTTCAAAGTTGTCCTATAATGAATGGTTATAATGCATCGGCAGAGAAGTAATTTTTCTGTAGAACTAACAAAGCATCGTTTTTAAGAAATCTGAATATTCTCATTAGTGGAATTTTGAAGGAAAAATGCTCTACTTTTGTGAATGTTATGTAATAACATAATATTAAGAACCAATATTTAATAAGGCATTTAAAAATATTTAATTCCTCTTAAAACATAATCTGTTGATTATCTGATGATAAATTTGAAGTTTTATGACTTAAATTTTGTGGTTGATTTTAGGTACTGCTTTAGTACTTAACCTCAGTGGAAAAAAATATCTCCCTAAGGACCTAAAAGTGGTTAAGGGGTGTGTGTATGTACATATATACCTACACACATGTGCATGTATATTTTCTATTGTGTATATATATATTGCATAGGCATAGGAAAAATATTTGTTTTAAAAAACCTGCACTGGAAGTTTCTCATCGTTAAGTTATTCTGTATTTATTCACAAATTGTTTTTTCTGGTATTTTCTTTGAATTATTTGGCATTTTAGAACTGGTTTCTTACTATGTCTAAATTTCTCTGAAGGATTTCTGAAGGGACTATTTGGGGTCTCTTGTCCCCTCTCATTTGTTCATTGTGCTGGATCTGATGATCATGTGGCTGCGAGATGGTGTAACTTGCTGATCTTACAGCAGTTTAATTTCCCTTCTCCTTAGATTACTTTTCCCCCTGGCCTGTTCTCTGTTCAGTTCATTGATCTCTCTCAGCAGCATTGTAATTGCTAGGGCTGAGTGTGGCAGAGAGTTTAGGGGTGGGATCATCCTATGTGAGTTAAGAAGCAATCAAATCCAATAGAATAGAACAAAATCCTTCCTTTTATTCAGTGCTGGGAACATGGGGGATAAATCCACCAAAGACATGTTCAACCAGACTTCTGTGTTTCCAGGTTTATATACTTAGTTACAACTGATAACCCCTCCCCAAAGTTGAGCAGTGTATTTTTGGTAACTTCTAACAGATCTAATGGGCTGCTCTTATCTCTGCAGCCCTACATTTCCTTTTAACAAAATGTTAGTGTCAAGCCTCTAACCTAGACAGGTTTTCTGATTTACTTCTTACTGCTTAGCTTCTAATCTAAACAGAGGTTTTGGTTTATTTCTTAAAGTTCATCTTACAGCTCCAGGGTTAAATTCCGCTTTGTCTAAAGCTATGCATGGTTAAGACAATTGACAAACTTGGCTACAAGCTAAAGTCAAAAGTGAATATAAAATAGAAAGTTAGTACAGGTCTGATTAAAAATTAGTAAAGACCATTATGATTTTATGGATAAGGAATAAAATCCATTTTCTTGAGGGGTCCCTGTATCATATGAATGGCATCTTGTATATGTCAAAAGTGAGGCTTTTTATGAAACTTAATGCCAAGTCTTAATATATTGTTCATTTTGGGCCTGAATTTAGTCCACACTGGACTAAATAATTCACTGTAGTGTCTGCATCTTGTGTTTCTGCCTTTAAAAAAAAAAATTAATCTTCCAGCTACTGATTTAGAAGATGTTGCCTTTAGCTGATGTCATCCATACTTTCCTTCTCACCTTTCCTTTAAATACTGTTATGTGGCTGAAATCCTAGGTAGGTGTGAATTCACCTTGCTGTTGTTGTGAGCTGTTCTCTCAACCATGAAACTGGTTTCAGGGATTCCTGACTTTACTGCTGTCTTTGGATGCTGGAAGTAATTTCTGCAGCCTATCCATCTGTAGACAGGATCCTCATCTGAATGGCTGTTTATTGTGTTCATCCATCTGAAAGGGAAACTCCATCCAAATTAAGCTGAAAATGGTGGATAGGAGCATGTTACTAATGCATACTGTGTTGCTTTGTAATGCGGTGGCATTTACGCTGCCTTCTCTGAATCCCAAATGACTGCTGGGATATCTAGCTCAATTAAGAGCTAAATCTCTACTGTTGGAAGTTGACTGCCCTTGCTACCATGAGATACTGTTTCCTAGACCCACCTAACTACTAGCTTTCCCATCTCCACGTGTCTTACCCCTTTAGAAAACAAAACAAAGAAGTGTGTGTCAGATACATTCCTTGGTGAGCTTGTTTTTGGGAGAAGCAGGAAAAAGAAACAGCATGAGAAAGATGTGTCCTATTGCTTTGCTAATGTGCTTAGAAGCTGAATTCCATTAGGAAAAGGCTGAGATGTGGGTGCAGATGTGTTTGAAATGCAGGGAGGCTACTAAAACCACTGTAGGGCATCACTGTTTTGTTAACATCACAAAACACTTATTTCTTTTTCTAAAACATTTAAAGGTGCAGAATCATGTGCACTGCAAAGATGAAACTCACATCCACACAAAGTGGAGTGGACTGCTCTAAATAAACGTGATGAATTGCTCAATTCTTGCAACAGATGGACACTCATTCTTTGGTAAATAGATTCATTGAGTGTCTTCTCAAATTGTTAGTGTGTGCTCTGAGGTAAAATTCTGTTTTTCCTGGACAGTTGCTCTAGATAGTGTACTCCAAAATCAAAACAGTTGGCGATGTGTGATGCAGTTGCTGGCTTGCAGACTGTTTCTTCACAGCATCCGAAACATAAGCAAAGGTTGGATGAAGTGTCTTCACTTGGATGAAGGAACTTTCTAGCTGTCCGACCAAAGGGAGATATGAGTGGAAGGAGATGAGGGAAATGCTTTTCCCTCAAGGTTGTGACAAGTGTTTTGTTATTGGTGCAATGGCTTGGAGATAGAGAATGGGACATTCTGGTTTTCCCCTCCTGATTTGTCTACGTCTGTTAATCCTTCAGTTCATCCAAAAGTAGATTAGTAAACCAGATGACTATTGATCTACTTTTCCAGTGATTCTACCAAAGAAAGACTGATTGCTCCTAATTGGTGTTGAGTAAAACACATGAAAGATTGTGATAGAAACCAACCATTTAATTCTGCCAAGTTTTTAATAGCAAACTTGTGTACTAGTGTCTGGTCTTTACTGTTTTGGAGGGTAAAACACAGGTAGCACTTGCAATAAAATTCTGATGGAGAAGCCTTCTTTTCCATGATTGTTCTAGAAGGTGCTTCACTGAAGTTATCTGTCAAAGAGTAAGCATATAGAAACAGACATTAGGAGTCAAAGCCATTCTGGAAGACTCTTCTCTAGATTATTATCTATAATATCTTCAGGACTCAGGAATCATTTTTTGCTTGCGGCAGCAAGCGGAGCGCAGTTTGAGAGTATCACTGCATGACAGCTTTGCTTTAGCATGGTCTGCTTTTCACAGTAGGAGTGATCGGCCTCTGGGTACAACGAGGAGTCCTTTCCTGTTCATGGGGCAAGTAAAATTGTGTCTTTTTGGCAGCCAATGAAGTTCCAGAGCTTCGTTCATGGAAGAGACAATTTTGAGAGTACTCTTTCTTTTTTAAAGTTTACAAAAATCAATTAGTGTTTAAAAGTGAGAATGCAAACAGATGAAAATCTTGATATGTTTTGAAAAGTGTCCTCTCTTAGACTTGGTTAGAAATGTAGTCTTCCTTGCCTGGTTTATGTAGTTCATTTTTAAAGACTATTCAGTTCAACCTGGATCCATTCATTTTAATTTTAGTTGAAATCTCTGGATTTTTGGGGATAGTAGTTAGTGAGGCCATTGTGGTTTTCAAGTTTCGACTAGCTGGCAAACTTAAAGGGCAAGACAGGGAAGTAAAGGAGAAAAGGTGCTATTTTTTAAAAATATTTTTCTCAGCTGATGTCTGCCAACTGAGGATCTAATCCTGCAGGTGCTAATGGATGCGATGTTTTGAGGGTCGTTATAGACTAGGAGGGGATTGTAAGTAAATACCCTTCACCAAAACATGTTTGAAGGCCACCAAAGAATTGTTTTACATAGTCCTTGCATAAGTATTTGTGGGCCATCAAATTAAAATGTTTAAAAGAGGCTTGCAGAAAAATCTACCTATGCTAACTCTGTAGGTTGGCTTGTTTATTTGTGTAAATTTTTATTTAGGTTTGTGAAATGCTGAGTAAAAATAAATGTGGAAAATATGGGATAGTTGTTCTATTTATGCCTTTCACAGTTCTGTTTTTCATTGTATTGTAGAAATGTTTCCCTTATTTTAAGGTTAAATGCTGTAATTGTGTGTCAGTAATTCTTTGTAGATAGTGCTTTAAAGGCTATATGAATACTGCACACTGTGTGCTCAGACTCACTGTATTATTCGTGTCTGTATTTTAGTGTGAAGCTGCTAGAGGCTCTTAGGTCAGATGAAAAATGTATTTTTGGCAAAGCAGTAAATTTGAACCTTTTCTGCATCCATTTTATTTTATTATTATTTTTTTTAGCTCAAGACTGTTCAGTGTCACAGGCTTTTTGTTCTGTTTTGTCTGTCTCTTTTGGCAATGGTGCTGGCAACATTTGAGGTAGTTGGGTTTTTTTTTGCTAACTTACAAAGGATTTACTCATTAGTCCTATTTTATGGGTTGAGCTAATTGTGACTTGCCTTGCTGAGCGGTATTATGCAGTTTGGGCCAATTAAGTGAATCCACTTACACCAACGGATGTTGTTCCAATGTATAATATTGATTTGAGCTATAAAAGGAGAATGACTTGTTTGATTAGATCTCTTTGTCTAAACAATGCTCGATCTTATCTAGTGTACCAAACAAAAGTGGTCTCTTCACTGAGGTGTTTTTAATTGCTTCTTAGGTTTGACTAGCACTGTAAATGCAGCTATAGGAGTTTCCCTATAATATAAATTCTGAAGCAGTACAGAAAAAGAATTAGGGGAATCACACAGCCCTGCAACTCAGTGTAACTGTCTCTGCTGCATGAATATCAACCTGTGCTGAGACTTGGGGATGTGCAGGCTGACCTACCCTGAAAAACAAGGACACTGGGGAATCCCAGACATTTACCTCCTCAGAGATGGAGGAGAAGGGGAGCGAGTGTATGTGTGTGTATGTGTTAATTAGGCATTTACACTGAAGTAAATTATGTCTGTCACATGATAAGCCTCAAACTGCTGAAGTATATAAAATCTGTGGAAACCAGACAAGTGGTATTAAACACTCTGTTAGGAAATGCACGTAGATGTTGTTTTCTTTGTTGGCTCTCATGACGAAGTCAGCCTTTTTCTTTTTGGAATTAGTAAATGAGAATCACTGTGAAACAAACTGGGGAGAAAAGCACTTTTGTCATGAACCAGATCCACATGAAGGTAACAAACTCTGGAGCTGCTAAATAATTACAGTGCTAAGGATGTTTAAGTTATCTTGGTGTCTTTGATCATTGGATAGATTGCATATACACTGAAAATAAGTGGTTTAGTTCCTTTCCTTAAAATATTTTTAATACATTCTATATCCATACAGAGAAAACTTTTCCCTGTTTCAGTGTTGAGGGGCATGCATATTTAGATACGGTTTGTTAATAGTGTAGATTTCAGCTAGCCATCTGCAGCAGCTTTGTGACTGGAGAAAGTTACCTTGATTGTGCTGTGTGAAACAGAACATCTCTAGGAGACCCGTATATATGTCAGGGAGTAAGTTACCAATTTTGGTATCTTGAACTTATGATTGAGATACAGGTTTAATTAGAGGGATAATTCAGTAATTTCAGAGTATTGCTAGAAAGAGAGCATGGTGTTGTCAAATTAATACATGTGCCACTCTCCAGGGTAAAGAAGAGCTAACATAAGCTAGGTAGTTTGGGTACTTACTAACTCTGGTTCAGTGCAGTCCTCCTAAATTGGGTTATCTCCTGCAAAGCAGATACTGTCTGGTTTTGTGGTGCTTCTATCCAAAACTTTGGGTTATGGACATATTGTTCTTCTGGGGTACAATACCAAGCCCTGGTACCAAACTTGGTTTAGAAATCTTCCTGAAATACTGAAATAAAATGTAGAAGGATCTCCAAAACCAGTTGCTGCTACTTTTATTACCTTGTACTGCACTTCACACCCTGAGAGCTGCTGCAGCCTGGAGCAGTACTTGGAACTAGTCTTGACCTAGCTCTTGTATCTGTACATGGTCAGGAAGACTAGGGCAATAAAGTAGTTGTAGTACTGCACATGGTTTCCAGTTGACTTTGTACCTTTATCCAAAAATAGTTCCACTATTTAATAGTGTTCATTCTGGTGGTGTTCTGCTAGAACTCCTTGTTAAATCCAGAGTAGTTTATTAGTAGCTTGTTTGTCATAGATGCAGAACTAAAGAAGTCGTGATGAGCTGGTTGGCTGTTCCTGATTGGTTTGGGTTTGGATTTGCAAAGGTGACTGTAATTAGTCTGTAGTTTTTGAATTAAGTGGAGGTTTTATAAAATGAATATTCAGTAAGTTTTGGTGAATCTCTTTTTTTGTTGTTGCTGCAATATCATTAGCCCTTATGAAATCAACTACTGAAAATTTAAGACTTGTACAGAAATGAAACTACTTTTAGAGATGTCTTTTCATGATTTCTAATTGTATTCTCTAACGTTGCAAGCCCTTGGTAGCTGCCTGAGATGTATCTTGAGGCACAGCTAGCCCAATATGATAAAAACTTGCAGCATAAACTGCTAAGCACTTAAGGTTTTGTCTGCTTTTCCAGCCTTTGTTGTTATCCATTTACACGAGATAGCAGGGTCCATTCAGAATTCAAGTGTGTAGGATTCTGTGATTTAAGTGAGCACTTATGCAATCCTTGAATGTGAAAATCAATATATTTGAAACTTGTAGTGCTTGAGGAAGGGGAGTTGCTGAATTCCTGGGACTGTCTAGCAATACTGTGTTATAAGTTAACTTCTGCAGAAGAAAACGTTTAGAGAATTACTGTCTGAACTATGCAGCACTTGTTAGTAAGCTGAAAGTTTCAGTTGTCATGTAGCTTCACATCATGGCTTTTGTTACAAGAGCTAGTAATTAGATTTGCTATGCTATAAAACCTATAATGCATTTGTGTTACAATATTTGGGGTGTTCATCATGAACCACAGTGCATTGTCAAAGAAATCTAAATGTTAAGGGGAAATGTTATCATGCATTACTAAGAAGAACAGATTTCCAGTTCGTGTATGTGCTGGTTTACTTGTATTTATGATAAAAATTCATACGAGAAGCCCTCTAGATGGAAGAGCTGACACTTGAACCTGAAAATGCAGAGGTTTTGAACTAGTGGAGTGGGAATGGAGACCTATTTTTCGAGGGATTTGCTTGGTGCTCTGAGGTATCAGGTAATATGAATGTGATATGGCTACTGATTTGCTGTTTTGTTATACCTATCTGAGGATATGTACAAGGCTGAACTGGCACTGAACTAGAGAAGACACTAACAGCTTGCAGTAAGGTGAGCAAGGAGAAATAAATTTGCCAGGTTACAGGAGAATGTGGGAGAGGAAGAGTTAAAACTCCAGAGAGTTGAATAGCAGGGAAATGTGTTGGGGTAAAAGTGCAAAAGACTGATTATGTGTATAAAATCAATAGGTTTGCAGTATCTTCTATTGCTGCTTTTGGTACTAGTAGGACTGTGTTGGTGTCTCACTGTGACAACTGCGTGGATGTGGGTTTCTCCCTTGATACCTAAAAATAGGTAACTACATTAAGGTGGTCATTTTCTATAAGGAAGCTTTTGATTTTGTAGAACGTATATGGTTAATTGAGCTTAAGCTTGAATGACTTTGTGTATATATTGGAATTCAAAACAACTTTAAGTATATATAAATTGATGTGAAGATAAAGGTATCCAAGGGCCATGCTCTTTCTTGAACTTAGTGCTACAGGAAGGATGACAGGCTAATCTTCATAGCATTTGGTCAAAATAGATTACTGACTTAGTTGCTGAGGTGTACTTACTGGAAAGCATTAAAATCCTGCTGCATGATTGTCTGTGCTAGTTCTTCGGATTTTTTTTTTTGTTTTGTTCTTTTTATATTATAAGACTAATGCTGTAGTGGTAAAACAGAACTGCCATGACTTTATAGAAGCAATAATTCAAATGTGAAATGTGTGGCAATTCCAGGAGGTTATGTGCACTCTTATATACTTGAGTACATGGCAAATTCAGAAGCTGTGTAAGAGATGCCTCCAGAAAGAAACTTGGAATTAGATGGCAAGTTCATGTTTTTTCCTGGTGGTAGTATTAACTTTTGCAAAGTTCAGAAAAAGTCAATAAAGCAGAAGAAAAAAATGCTTCATAAGGACTCTCATCCTTTTGATACAGGTTTATTGTATTCACCCAACTACTTAATTTTCATTGTATTGTTCAAAATGCTGTCTGACTATTGCTTGTCAGTGTTTCTAGATGATTTTTTTCCTGGTCTGATTTTATCTGAATGCGCCAATAGTGTATGCAGGTTACTTTACTTCAGACTAGTTTGTCATACTTGACAGCTATCATACTACTTGTGGGTTAAATTTCCTTTCACAAAGAATGAAATTTTGTGTTCATAAACAAAAAATACTTTGTTTCTCTTATGTTAATACTCATCTTATAAAAGAGCACCTTTTCCAGACAGTGTATTTTCAGTTTCAAATGCTGAAGATGATATCCAATAGTTCATAAAAATAGGTAAGCATTAGAAATGTCAAATTGCCGTTATAAACAAGTCTTCCAGACATAGCTGCTAATATTGCACAGTTTAGGCAGTGGCATGGTTTCATAAAAACATACTGAAAGGGAGCTTACAAAAGGCAGAATGAGGAAAAATTGGTTGTTTAATTTCTCGATTCTGTGCGTATTTTACTCCAAAGAAAGTATTCTGAACTCTGAAAGCATGTTAAAGACCCCTCTAATTAAACTTTGTAACTTTTTGTTAAAGTTAAGCATGCATGTGAGTTGTAAGTAGACTTCTAACTTCAAACCTAGCTATTTTATTATTCTGGGTAAAATGTTGGAAATGTTCCTTTTGTATTTAACTAAAAATATTTGGCAAATGTGTATAGATAAGGATACAATGGATTAGGAACCAAACACGAGCCTGCTTAAATAATTCTCAAGATTTTCTGGTTCACGTGTAGTGATATTGAACTCTTTAGTCATAGGCTTTAATTTGTGCATGGTGCTGACCTGATGCTGTGCAGGGACACTCATTGCATCCCTTCATTCAATTCACTCTAATTATCCCCAACTTCCTGGGGAGCCTGCTTAGAACTGGTCGTGAATGTTTGTTATTAAGTATTAAGATATTCGACTACTCTGGTTACATGTGACAAAGTAGTTTTTAGTCTGAATTTACATATAGATGATCAGTATAGGAAGCTGAAATTATATTTGTCATGATTTTATTTGATCAAATTCCAAGTAACACATTGGAATAATAAAATATTTTGACAGTGACTTAATCTCAGAGTTAAATGAAATGAGATTTATTGTGTGAGTACTTGTATGTCAGTGTCAGTAATTTCAGTGTGTATTTTAGACGGGTTATGGTATGTAAATTATCTTTGAAACAATCAGATTTGTGTGCATGTAACTGGATGATGGTAATTATTTTTGCTGGGAGCATCTGTTAATGCGGAATATTGCCTCTTCAGGTTCATGTGAAAATGGCGGACGAATCTGTCTGTGTTGGCCCAGCTCCCACCAGCAAAAGCTACCTCAACATGGATGCCATCATGGAAGTCATTAGGAAAACCAGGGCC
>JAOXXN010000001.1:39656325-39668794 GCA_026770055.1 Myrmophylax atrothorax | reverse complement strand
CTTCAACATCTTCATAAATGACTTGGATGCAGGACTGGAAGGGATACTAAGCAAGTATGATGATGATACAAAAGTGGGAGGAGCTGTTGACTCCCTCAAAGGCAGAGAGGCCCTGCAGAGAGACCTGGACAAATTAGAAGGCTGGGCAGTCACCAACTGTATGGAGTTCAACAAGAGAAAGTGCTGGATTCTGGACCTGGGACAGGGAAACCCTGGATGTACATACAGGCTGGGGAATGAGATGCTGGAAAGCAGTGCTGTGGAAAGGGACCTGGGGGTCCTGGTCAGTGGCCAGTTGAATATGAGTCAGCAGTGCCCTGGCAGCCAGGAGGGCCACCCGTGTCCTGGGGGGCATCAGGCACAGCATCGCCAGCCGGTCGAGAGAGGGGATTGTCCTGCTCTGCTCTGCACTGGGGCAGCCTCACCTTGGATATTGTGTGCAGTTTTGGGAGCTGCAATATAGGAAAGATATTAAGCTACTAGAGAGCATCCAAAGAGGGCAACGGAGATGGTGAAGGGCCTTGAGGGGAAGTCGTGTGAGGAGTGGCTGCGGTCACTTGGTCTGTTCAGCCTGAAGAAGAGGAGACTGAGGGGAGACCTCATTTCAGTTACAACTTCCCGCTGAGGGGAAGAGGAGGTGCAGGCACTTATCTCTGTGGTGACACCTGAGGGAACGGCCTGAAGTTTTGTCAGGGGAGGTTTAGGTTGGATATTAGGAAAAGGTTCTTCACCCAGAGGGTGGTTGATCAGTGGGGCTCCCCAGGGCAGTTGTCACAGCACCAAGCCTGACAGAGTTCAATGCCTACGAAACACACCTGAAACACACTTATACTTGCTGATGCATCAGTAACTTTCAGGGAATAGTTCTGATAGAATTGCCTTTAACTGAGTTTAGTACTGACCTGAAGAGGTTTGAAAAAATGTGTGTACTGAATCACCTCACTGAAGTTTATTGTTGGCATAGGGAAACAGGAGGAAGAAAAATGCAATTCAGTGTTCTACCTACCTATTAAAGGTGATGTATTTAAGTATTTTTTGTTAACCTATTTCCACATTAGTATTGGAAAAAAGTTTCCTGGAAGAATCAGGAAATATTTTTTCACTGATTACCTTATTTTCAAGATCTTAAATATGTTGTGTAAGAGACTGTATTTTCATTGTGATGTTTCCCTGAGGTTCATTTTTAGGAAGGCATAATAAATAGAATTTTAAACTGGATTACAGTTTAGCAAGGACATCTTCGTAAATCACTTTTGACTGTTTCAAGGGTGAGTTAACTATCCTCTGTTTTCTGAAGAGATATTTCTAACTTTCAGGCTGGAGTGCTTCTGCTTGCAGCTGTTTTTCTCTGGTCTGGCTTTGATTTATACAAATGCTAATTATAGGGGCTTTGAATCTGTGTGTATACATAGTTGCACAAGGTCATACACATTTTTAATGAAGTGGTTCAAATGTGTATATATTACTAGGCTGTTATATAAACAGATCACTGTCTTATGAACGTGGTTGCATTAGTTAGTTCAAAAGGAGAAAAAAATTATGAATAGCAATATCTGTGTAAAGAAAAGCTGATCTTTATTTTTGTGTCCTAAAGTTTTATCTTTACTGTCTTTGCAGGCGTCGGAAGGTGTCACCTTCATTGGACCTGACACACATGCTATTCAAGCTATGGGAGACAAGATTGAAAGCAAATTGTTAGCCAAGAATGCAAAGGTCAACACAATCCCTGGCTTTGATGGAGTAGTCAAGGTGAGAAATCATTTAATTACTGTCTGCCCACTGTAGGAACAGTGTCTAAATCAAAGTACACTTATTGAAGGTCTGATGCAGAATCTAATTATAATTCCATCTTCTTTTTCAGTAAGATGTAATTAAAAATGGGGTACAGATTTTTGCTAGCAAGAGAGCTTTGGGAAAGAAAAGGAAGTCCTTGATGATAAATGATGTATTAAGTAGTTCTTCAGGGGAGTCTCTAAAAATACTTCAAATTCGACATGAAGGCAGGTAAATGTATTAAGTGTCAGGTGTGGATTTGACTGTCTGCACATCTTTACATTTCTCAGGTGGTCTTGTTGGTGAACATCTTGACAGCTCTGAATTAACACTGAAGTTTGTTAAACTGTGTGAAGTTTCTATTTTATGATCTGTGCTGATGGTGCAGATTTCCATGTGTTGCAGAACTCAGGGTGAGGATGGGGGAAGTTGGTGGCTGTTTGTCAGGATCTACAGCTAGTGTTCTTCCTGTGGTTTTAGAAGGAATGATTTTCAACAGTTCTCTAAAAATACTTTGGTTGTTTCTTCGTAATTTGTAAAGTTAATCTTCATTTTCATTTATTTTTTGCTATAGTGATTAAGTGTTGGGCTCTTATGAGCTTTCCTGTGTCTTGATATATTGTCTTTGTTAATGTAGTTAAAATATGCTTTTGTCTTTTAAAACCTTTATTGTATACACATGAAACTTTAGTGAATTATAAAATGCTGACCTCCTGTGTTGAAGTGTCTTATGCTTGACACGTCAAGTTAGATTTTCAAAATTTTAGTGAAAGTTTGAGATGCATGAAAAAGTATGTTAGCTAAGTTGGGTTTTAAACTCTGTTAAGAGGAAAAATACCAACCCAAACCACGACTAAATGAGAAAGGTAAATAGAGTGCTAAGGGGCTAAGCCTCCACAAAATTCTCTTTTGATGAGGCTGCCTGGAGAACTTGACTATTGTGAGAGAATGATAAAATGACAAAATAGGTGAGGTCAAAATGCTGAGGTCAAGAGAATTGTCATGGAAATGTGTGGCGTGTGTCATGACTGGTAGCGGGATGTGCTGCAACAGGTAAAAGTGCAAAGACTTCTTTCTTTTCTGGAGAGCTCCATATGAGTGTTAGGCTGGCATTTGTGACCTTGCTGAAGTCTGGCAGTGGCAAGTTGAACACAGTGCTCTTTCAGGTTTTTGTTGCGTGTTTTAGCAGTCATTGTGTTTGTGGTCCTTTGGCACTAGTAGCATTTAGCAGCAGCCAAGCTGTTGTGCATAAGGTTTTCTGTCTGACATCCTGTATCTTCTAGAAATCCTAAATAACTTCTAGAAAAAAAACTAATTAGGAGATACCTTTGAATGAATCATTTAAACACCGCAAAACTTTGTCTAATACTGAAAATGCTGGTTTTTTTGCTGTATCAAGTTAAAACTTTTGTAAGGGTCTGTTATCCTGCTAGTACAAAGAAACAAACCTGACAAAGCAGGGTAATGGTTAATGAACAGGTAGACATAGAACCAGTGAAACCAGTCTACTTACTTGTGTGCAGTTATTTCCAAAACCTGCAGTTGTACTGGTTTTGACAATTAGCTGAAGTTCCTAACACGAAAAGGAAATGGAAGTGATCTGGTTGGCAATGGGCTATATGCAGCAATACCCTTACAACCAAATGAACTGGAATGTAGGATTGAGTTGACAACTCCACTCCTCTGCTATTGAAAGCAACTATGTGGTAGTTGATTAATCCAAAAGTGTCCATATCTTATCAGTTTCACATCACTCAGACCTGCACCAGTTCTAATTACATGAAGATTGTTGATGAAAAGAATATGTAACAAAACCAACCTGCAGTATACCCACCAAGAAAGAAAAAGGAAAGTCCACAGACATTACCAGCATTGTAGTTTCCATCAGAAAGAGAAGCTGAAAATTTTAGGTTAACCAGTGCTTTGGTTACCACTTCCAGGAAATAAAGCTTCTGGTAATTGATATTGACAGACTTGCTATGGATCTAAATATATGCCCCTGTTTTTCCTCTGATTTCCTTCCCACAATAATGTGTATTTTGCTCAAATGAATACCCAAGTAATTAGGTCATAGAGAATGCCTGATCTTTAATTAGAGCTTCATATACTGTTTTGTTAATTCAGACTAAGATAGGAAAGGGCAAAGCTGTGTGATACCAGTTACAATCAAAGGAGCAACGCACAAAAGACTTGGAGACTATTTAGGATTTCTGACAGTCTTGGGAGACCTACTTTGGTCACAGTTATGAAGCTTTGGAGACTCTCTTTCTTGAGAAATAAAAATTTTAAAGGTCTTAGGAAGGAGTTAACTGTCTGCTTGACACTTGTGTTGATTAGAGGTGGCTTCATCTTTAAAGTAGACTCTAGTAAAGCTGGAAGAAAACTGCATTCATGTCTCTGACTATGCCAGAAATTAAGACAGATCTGTTGCACATATTCTTTGTGGATGAATAGTTAAACACAGAGTAATAACTTCTGGTGCTTTGTTATTCAGCTCAGGACTGCACTGAGAATCTTTGTTACTAGAAGAGTTGTCTTTATCCCACACTTGTTAAATAATGCTGCAGATACTTAGGTCCTTCATGAATAAAGGATGTTTATCCTCTCTTGTTTATGTTGCTTAGCACTTGCACATAGGAGACACTGTAGTTGCTAAGCTTTTGTAGAGAAGTTGCATGCAGAAAAATTCCCAGTGAGTAGAAATTTAATTGAATTGAAGAGAAGGAAGCCCTTGAACAGTATACTTGAAGACCTGGAAGGAAGAAGCTTGGCATAACAGGCACAACTAACTATTCTCATACAGGCAAATGCTTTAGCAAATATGAAACTGAGAATAATTAGAAAGATATGGAATGAGAGTGGAGAGGTCAGTTTGATGAGGAGTAGTTTTCTTCTCATCCCTAGTTCTGTTTCTTGGTTGGCTGGGGCAAGGATTATCCAGTCTGCACATGTAAGGAACCAGAGTATTTGCTGTGTACTAGAAAGCCAACAAAAGCATTCAAAAGTAATTAATTTCAAAATGTGTAACTACAATTAGTTTTCTAAAACCTGATTGGGAGAGGTAGTGGTGTAAACAGTCTTAATAAAAAAAAAATAGCATTAATCCCATAAGCAATGGCCATACTAAATTTGGAGCTGAGATGATGTATTGACTATAAGTAAAGGGGGATAACTGACAACAAGAAAGTAGATGCTAAGTAATGACTATAAGGACATTCTGTGGTAAAAAATTGGCAAAGGAATGGCAAGGGAAGAATGGTTTTTGTATTGTTTCACCACATACAGGCTGCTTTTATGGCTGGTAGAACACAGCTGGATGTGGACCCAGAATAATGTGTCTGTGTATCTACTTAGTTTCACTGCTGTCAGTAGACACATTACAGGTTTTCAATAGGGCTCTGAATGTACTGTAGTTAAGTTTTGGGTACCTGTTTTGGCTGAATTCTCGTAGTGGGGTATTGATGTTGGGACTGAATGATCATTGCATTGCTGGAGAGGTTGTTGGAGACTAGACATGAAGGGGAGGTTCTTGAAGGCAAACACTCTCAGCCATGAAAACTATTATGTAGTTCTTCATAATTAATGCAGTGTTTTATAGTTCTAGGAGTCTCTTAAAAAGCTTTATTCTGGCATTCCTCTACATCAAGGCAGTTTTGCTTTTCTGTCTCCACCTGCTGGTACCTGGCTGAGAGGCACGTACATGAAATTAGGAGGTTAGGAATTCTTACACTAAACGAGTATTTTATGTCTCCTTAACTCGATGGAATCATCTATTTGTAAAAACACTATGACATGATTTTATAACTCTCAGGATTTTTATAAACTTCTACCATTACTTGAACATTTTTATTTGTACAATAAAAGGTTGTGCTAAAATTATATATTTCTTTACGGTCCCTAGTTTATTTTGGGAAAATGGAAGTGGAGCTAATGTGTTTCTGGAGGAAACAGCAGTAAATCATTGAGGACTTTTGGTTTTAAAAACATAATTCAAAATGCTTTTAGTACCAGTATGGTTTTGTATATTTTGCACACATGGACTTGTGTGTTAGGCAGTGTAATAGCATTCAGTTTTTTTGCTCCCCTTGGGCAAATGTTGTATATTACAAGTTTTCTGCACCAAAAATATAGAATAACTGCCCTAACTTTGAGTACTCAAACTGATTCTGTATTCATGTAATCTGCAAGTGAAATTCATGATACTAAAACATACTTTCTTAGCGAAAAAGATCAAAAGACTTACCAGAGACTTCAGTATGCCAGTTGTTTATTTTTTTGGGTTAGTTTTTCTCTTGAAAGGCCAGCATATTTTGGTTTTCGTTCAGAAATGCTCTTCGAAGGTTAAAAATTTTGAGTATGCATTGATTTTTATTTTTTTCCTTGTATCTTAGTTTTTGGGTTTTAGTATGTTAGAACTGTAAAAGAAACAGATGTTGAAACAGTGTAAATTAATAACTCTGCTGGGCAGTAGACTTCAGTCTGTTCAAGCCAGAACTGAGACAATTAGTGCCGCTGATACGATGCTGCTTATTACTTAAAGTTGTTGTATGCATGTATAAAAATACAGTGGCAGTGAAAAGTTCCCCTATAATGATTTGCAGCTTGTCTTCCTGTGGACTGCAGTGTATCAGTCAGCCACTTGTTTGCAGGTAACTAAGTGAAAAAAAATCTCCCTGTTTGCTTCCCCCCCCTCTTAATTCTATTTTGCAAATATATGGGTGAATTTGCAAAAGAAAAGAAATGTAAAAGTTTCCTTCTCAACTATAATCGTGGCTCTTCATCAGTCATCACTCTTCCTGCATTTTGTTCAAGAGGCTCTAATTGTCTGCATTTGGCAGGTTTAACACTTCCTGACAGAGAGGCTATTAAGGGGAAGTATTCTCGCATAACTGTCACAGGCAGGAACAAAGAACCTTCAAACTCAATGTGTGGAAACCACTAACGTTCTTAAATGACCCTTTTCATGCATTTTATCCCTTTTAGCTAAAATTTGGAGGGTGCAGGGTCATGGAAAGCAGCAAGGTGTAATAAAACAGTAAACCCTGAGTTTTTTTCTTTTGGGGTGGGGTGGAGTGGGAGTCTTTTTTTTTTTTTTTTTCTGCTAGATTTATCTCTTGACTTAAAAACAATTGTTATTTGGAAAAATCTCATTAACAGATGTGACTGAAGTAAAAAGACTTAAAACTGATGTTGCTTTCAGGACTGCTTTGAACTTAACAAGCACCGATTTGTGGAGCAGACTAGCTAATGAAAGGAAATTAAATTTTCTGACAACTTCCCCTGCCAGCCCCCTTATTCTTCATGGGGCTGTTACTAGGTACTGAAGACTTTTAAAGAGGATTTTGTTTTATTATCGGACATAAATGAACCAGGTATGAACATTTCTTATGTATTTTTTTAAAGTTCTGACCTGGGTGCTTTTAAAACGAATTGCCTTGAAAGCTTTAAAAATATCAGGTTTCAGTTTAATGTTCATAAGTCAGCCCCCATAGTTTCAGACACACTTAGCAGCTGGTGATTTCCAGACATTACTGCCTTCCATACAAATTTTTTAATGCATGTCATGGGATAGTATAAATATTAGCAAATTTGGATGGAATTCTCAAACTTAACCCATGCCACTGTAATGTAACCTGTTTTCCTTGTAGTTTTGTATGATGGAATATAGTTATCAGTGGAAGAAACCAGAATTAACTACTGCAGGAATAGTGATTTGGTTATTGAAAAGTAAACAATTCACGCACTTTGATTTTTATTCTCTCATTTTCCCAGGACTTTTTTCTGTACCAGGCTACAGTAGTATGAGACAGCTGAAGCAATAGGTGGCATCAACAAAAGGATTTGTAAAATTATCGTCTGCTCCTCCTAACGTGCCAACTCTTAAATGGAAACAATTATGGGAATCTTCTGCTTTCAGATACAGTTTAAAACGATGCATCTAAGGTTTAGTCTGTCTTCAGAATGCAAAAGTTACAAAATTAAAGTGCTTGTGTTATTTCTTCAGTAAACAAAACCCATTTGTCTTGAAAGAAGTGCTGCAAGATTTTTTTTCCTGTACTTGAATTACTCCCAAACAATAGAGAATCAACTCCCCCTACTGACAGCAACCAGGAAAACACAAGAAGTATCTGTGAGGACAGAAACAAACTGGTAGTGGACAAACTTTAACGATCTGATTTATGGTCCACTATTGATTGTAAACTTCTAAATAATAGCATTAAATTCCTACAACTGCAGAAAATTATTTTGTGATCCTGGTTGTATTTCCTGTCAGCTGATTCCTCATTGCTTTGAGTTTCTCAGTATACTAATGACGAGGTAGAATTTACATTCCACTTATGGTATTAATTTTACATTCCTCTGGCTGAAAAGGGTCAGAAGGTTGTAAAATCAAACATTAAATGAATCGGAGGAGACAGTAGTGCAATATATGACTGCCCTCAGGACATGGTGCAATGGCTGATGGGATTAACGTTGGCTCTCATTTCCTGCTTTTACAGGATGCAGATGAAGCTGTCAGAATTGCAAGGGAAATTGGTAAGTTCTTAAATTAGCTATGGTGGGATTTGTGTGCCTCTCAGCAGATATGGTTGACTAAATTGAATGTGTAATAAGTAATCCCTATAGAACAAATAATGTTTTAATAGTTTTTAAGTTCCCTGTTGCCTGTGGGAGTGGAAGAATCTGGGCATTAACGCCCTGTCTCTTAAGTCATCACATTTGAGCTTCTCAAACTGGACTTTACAGGACAAGTGCAGCCATGATTTGTGGAAGGCATGTAATATGCTGTAATGAGTAGCTTATTAATGGAGTTATTTCCAGGTATATCTGCAATTGGACATGATAGTCAGAAGTTAGGCACGATGTATTTCTCTTTATGTGGAGGTTGGCACCAGTGATGTTATGATCTTCATTCTTCATCAGTGTGTGGACTGCAGTTAGCTTGAGTATCATCCAGAGCACCAGCCCTTTATCTGTGCTTACTGGAATAAAGTCACTATTCAGCTTCTCAATATCTTACAAAATGGTGAAAAAGAGCAACCAGCAAACTGTCTGGGACTCATTTTGATGAAGGTTAAGTGTAATATGTGTTTAATGAGTTCTGGCTTTTATTTACTAAAGCTTATACTAGGGAAAATACTAAACCATATGCTTGAAATTACACATGTTCTTAAATGCTTTCTAGAAGAAAAATCTAAGGCAGTAAGGTTTTTCTGATTTTCCTTGGGATTTTTCTGTCATTTTCACTTTGAAACAGTAACCACTAGAAACTATTTAGGTTTATCACAGGTACATAATTCAAAGGAGAGATCTTCATTTGAAGCTTCTCTTGCTGATGTAGCTGCAAACGCATTTCACCTGTGTCAAAAGCTCTGGCTGTGCCTTATGTGTCAGATAGAAAGTGGGACTTGCACTGCTGCAGAAAAACTCTAAGTGGAAAGATGTTACACTGATTAAAAGTTAAGTTGGAGCTTTTACCTTCCACTGTTTAATTGCCCTGAAACCCCTCGGTGTAGGCTTGTCTAACTTTTAGGCTGACACAAATAAGGCCAGTGTTTCTGTAGTTTAGCCTTTGTATCCTTGTTGGGAAATCAAGGGATCACTGATCACTGTCATGAGAGCAGAAACAAAAGGAAGAGGCTATCAACGAAACTGGGACATTCAGAAGAGAACTAGAAATAAAATTGGGTTTACTTCTGCCTTTATACTCCTGCATATGCCTGTATATCAAAATATGATGACTTTATTTTAGTTCTGTTTCTGTTCAATACTGTGTCTTGCCTGTGTGTTTTAAAGATTTCATGCAAGTATTTTTAAAGCAGTTTTGATGAATGTAAGTTTGAAGGCATGCAGTGGATTTCTAGACACCCTTTAAAATTATTCTTGTTTAATTTACTTCTGGTGTTCTGTTGCCTTTGATATCAGTAGAACTTTGGAGGCCATTATAACAAGGCAGTCCTAAATCTGTAATATTAAAGTCAATTACAGACAGCTGGGTGGTGCTTTGTCTAGATGGAAAAATCTTGGAACTGTTTTGATACAAAGAAGTTTTGTGCTATGATGCCATGTAGTGAAAGAAAAATGTCCTTTCTAGCCCTGTCCTCACATGTTTCAACCAGTTGATTAGTTTGGTTAACCTTCTATCTAATTGTGACCAGTGATCAGAATAAAGCAGTGATTTTAATTTGAAAGGATTTAAAATGGGACGAAATTAGTCTTTTGTGTATATAATGCATTTGTCTTCGTGTATAAAGCACTTGATATGCAATGGAATACTTTCAGATTGTTTCTAATTTCACTTATCCAGAGCCTTGGTCTCTGAGATAACAACTGTGGGTCAGCACTTAAAACAGTAAGACACTGTGTAAAGCTCTTTTGCTGCCTGTACTTTTTCCTGCTTCTTCCTGCTGTGTTCAGGCTGAAGGTCCACTAGTAGTTAATGCTGCTTTTAGATCTGTCTGTAAAGTTGTACATAAAGAACTGTTGGCTTCTTGAATTCTGAAGCGTCAATGAAAGTCCAGGAAGTTTTATTCCCATTTGAAAGGATTGAACAGCTATAAGTGCAATCAGTTAAACTAAATGGAAGTCTGTACAAAACTGAAGAAGTGAAAAAGATGGGTTTTTGTCATTTTCATTTGACATGGGTTTAGTTAGGGCTAGCTCTTCAGTCATGGATGGTGGAAAGAATCTGGTATTGGCAGATGCAGTATTGCTCACACTGATACTGCACAATGCATTCTGTGGTCTACTACCTGCAACTTTATAAAAATGGTTAAATGACATTAAAACTGTGGTGGCAAAGCAGGGGAACTAACACCAGAAAGTTGTTTACTCCTTTTACTATTTAGATTCTTTAATAACAGAAGTATGATCTTCAAATCAGACTTCTTGCTTTCTAAGGTCTTTAGACCCATCCTTCAGATGCATCAGAAGAATGTAAAACTATTGAATGAGAATAGATGTTATTCTCACATGCAATTTTAATTTCATGTGAATTGGCATCTTATTTAAGGGAAGCATTGAAAACCTAACACCTTCTCAAAAGTGTGTCTGCTTTGTATGAGACTCTTCATTGCTGTTGTTGTGGGGACTTAGACGTTCTATTACAAATTGTTTGCATGCCTCTCCCTTCCCATAACTAATCCAGCCAATCCATGTGAACATAGTTTCATCAGTCTTGATTGCTGCTGAATAGTACGAGTGGTTAGGAGAGTGATGAGTAATGCATCCTGATCCCAGCATCCTGTACTCAATATGTATGCAAAACTTAAATTTTACAAAACCTTCCTTTCAGTCTTTGGTATTGGCTAAAGAGCTGCTCTTCAGCTTAGTGTAGTGCCCTGGAGAGCAAAGAATATGTAATGGCATATCTGAGCTAAACCTCAAGTCCCCTTATTTTCAGGGGACTGGCTAATTTGCATCCTAACGTGTAGGGGCTGCAATTTTTCCTTCTCAACCTAAAAAGCCATATGTATCTTTTCAAAACAAGCCTTACTTGCATTTGTAAAAAAAAATATTTTACTTTTAATTATGTCGTAACTCTCTGGAACCTTTAGCTGCCTTGCATACAAGTGTGGTCAATATAAAATCCCTCTACATAAAAGGTGAGAGGGAGGGGAAGGACAGTGGTCCTACTCTTGGTGAGTGATACTAATAATACATGTATCCTATCTGATGGTTTAAGCATGTGTTATTTGAACTACATTTTATAGCACATAAAGACTCACCAACCTCACTGTCAGCATGCCTATTTTGCTTTTGAAATGAAAGAACAGTAAATTAGGACTAGACTCTGCAGACCAAATTAAAATCAGCAAACCATTCAAAAGACTGATACTGTTACATTGAAATTGTTAGCATAACTAATGATGATTTTTTTTCAGTAACGCTGAATAGTATCAGGTAATGGAAATTGTCATTGTGAGGTTGCTATAATAAGGCTTGAAACAATGCTTGCTTCAAAATTTCAGTCTTGCAGCCTCTTGTGCTGGAGAGAGTCTCCAGATGGTGATAGTGTTGCCAGAGGTTTATGTTAGCTAGTGTCACACCTGTATGTATAGAAACATGGACTGCAGTTCATGAAAATTAGTTGAACTTCACTGTTGCTGCATGCAATGTAGTATTATTTTGCCTTTACCCTTTAATCTCTGGGATTGTAGAGGCCTTGAAAATACTTACTAGTTCTAGATTGAAGCCATTCTTACTCTGTGACTTATCCCATACCCCTCTATGGGCAGCGTCAGATTTCATAAGAAAATGTAAGAGAGTCCAGAAAGGTTATTTGTAT
The DNA here is from genome assembly GCA_026770055.1 of Myrmophylax atrothorax. Classification (NCBI taxonomy): domain Eukaryota; kingdom Metazoa; phylum Chordata; class Aves; order Passeriformes; family Thamnophilidae; genus Myrmophylax; species Myrmophylax atrothorax. Next base: position 39,656,733 of record JAOXXN010000001.1, on the reverse strand, counting down.
GGCTCTGTTTGGTCTTACCTTTGTATCTAGTAACTAGAGATCACTTTAGACTTCAAAGCATGAAGTTTTTTGTAGCCTTTTGGTCATCCATGCCTATAGGAAGTTGGTTTGTGCTCTGCATAGGCTTAGTTATTACCTCTCTACAGTTTTCAGCCACATAAATGCATTACAGCATGGAGTTTGACAGTCTAATAATGCGTTACATTGGAAACTATTTCATTGATCCCCCCCCGTTTCTTTGTTAATGTTCTCTTGTACCATTGCTGGTTTCCTGTCTTCCAGTCAACACTACTGTTTCTTAAGCTTGTATCATGCTTTTTTTGTGTGTCCATTTCAGTCTTTCTGAGAAAAAGCTTTTCCAGATCTTGCTGGTTTTAATTATCTTCTCCTGAACCTCCTTTCAGGTAG
>JAOXXN010000001.1:39641255-39656225 GCA_026770055.1 Myrmophylax atrothorax | reverse complement strand
CTGAACCTCCTTTCAGGTAGATGTCTATGAGGAGGAGGTGGGTGTATTGTATTGTTGTCACTTGATAGAGCAAGAGTAGATCTGCGTTCCAGAAAGAAACTGTAAACATCAATTAGACATATGGTAGCACACTGGCCTGCTTCTAGGAACCATAGTTAAATGTGTCTTTCTGTTCCCAGATCAAAGCCTTTTTCAGAATATGTATTCAGTTTTCAAGGACTAATAGACCCTTCTTGCCAGACTGTATCAACTGGTCTAATATTTGCCTTAATGTCGTGACTTTGATTAAACATACTGGAGACTACAGGCATGAGGAATTTTCTGCTATCTTAGAAACATCAAAAACTTTTTAATCAGGTCCTTGATTTTTCAGTTTTCTGTATGTTCATGTGGGGAAAGGTGGAGTTCTCTGATATGAAGAAATTGTTTCAGGAAATTGTTTTAAATGAAAAAATTGAACTAAAAGATAAAGTCATTACTATTTCTAAATCTTCTAAAGTACTTAATCTGCTTTTAAAGTGGGTACTTTGTTACTGTTGATTTCTGTCTTTCAGAAGGCTAAGGTCCTGACTCATATCCGTATTATGGTATCTTTTTCTCAGAGTAAAATATTGCCAGTAATGTAGAATGCTGTCAGGTTTATATTGCTCATTTTTTCTTACTACTTGTCCATTTGGGGAAAATAATTTTTTATTGTTAAAAAAAAAGTAACCATGTATTTTCTGATTCAGTTTCATGATATTCAGGCAGCAGTGCTCTTGAAGTACTCTATTATTTTAAATGTACTGCACCAGAAATGTTGATAAGATACAGATTTTCTTTCTCAATCTCTTGACTATTAATTTATGAAGATCCACTTATTTTTGCTATTTATTTTTTGTTAAATTTTGTCACAGCTTGTTTCAGTAGCAGCAAAGGATCAAAATTTTGTTCCTAAAGAGATGTGAGCTTAAAAAGGTCAAATGCTTTATTCATAAATCACTTTATTTCTTGGGAATAATTAATTCAGTGTTTTTTGGTATAAATGAATTGGAGAAGACAGCCTTTCTTGGCTTTAGAAATTACTGCATTGACAGCTAAGTTTTGAAAAGAGAAAATTCTCCTCTGTTCTCCCTCCAAACAAAGTGTTTTAATAAACGAAGTTATTGTCTACTGGCTTTATTGGACATGTGGTCAGTTGTCATGTTCCTCGGACCAACTGAACAAAGTTTGAACTTCTGTCTAATTGTTCCCCGCTGTTAGGCTACCCTGTCATGATCAAGGCCTCAGCAGGTGGTGGTGGGAAAGGCATGAGAATCGCTTGGGATGATGAAGAGACCAGGTGAGATGCTGTCCAAAAGCTTGCCTTGATGAATGCTGCAGTTACCAAAGTCCCATTAAGCTACTGTGAGCTGACAGTTGAGCAGATTTGAAATGTTAGACAGAAAAATTGGATATTATTTGGTTTTCTCTCTTTCACATAGTGAGTGGTATACTTCAGAAGTTTATGTGTGCCTATTTCAAATTAATTCTTGCATAAACCTTACAAAATATGGTCCATTAATTTGAATAAAAATCCAGCACTTAAAACTTCCTTTAGTCCGATGTGAGACTGTAAATTTAGAGTGTAAATAACATGTTGCTGTATGCCTTTCAGAATGCTGATTTATTAATTGTCTCTGTTAAGGAGAATATTTATTGGCCCTGATTTGCAAACATTAATGCATGCCATTAGTTCTGTTAAACTTGATGAGACTAATAATTCATGTGTGGAGACACATACGGTGTTACCTGAATGTGCTCTAATAAATTGTATACTTCTGTGTTTAAAATATTTGTCTCAGCAAACTATTGTGCTTTTGTCTGTTTTGAAACAACATTTGTTTAAACACACAGACATTTTCATGTCTCTTAGTGGTTGTCTGAATCCTGAACAGTTCATGATGCTTTGTTGTTGATTCGAAGTTTTACAATCCATTCTCAACTCCATGTGCCACTGATCTTACGGAAAAATGTTTTTTTTCTGATTTTTTTTTCAGAGACTTGTAATGAACAGGCTATTTGATCCAAAATAACTGTAAAATACTTGTTATACCTGTCTACTAGCTGTGTTACGGAACTAAGATTGTTCCTTTTTGTGTGTCTGAAAAAGAGCATCTGACTGAGTTTTTTGAAGGTGACTCAACCTGTCATTGACAAAACAATATATCTGATAGTTTTAATATTACATAAAAAGTTGTTGATCTCATGTGTAGTCTTGCTGCATCCAGATCCATGTAATCCTAAAAATAAACCAATTCTCAGCTATGGGCAGACTCTGAAAAGCCTATATCTGAATGGCCTTTTGCATTTCAGGGTTCATAGATGCAAGGTGAGTGTGAAGAACTGTTGGTAGTATTTTGATTTGTAAACTCGTTTTGGCTTTGTCTCATGGGATTAATTTAAAAAACCATATGAAACCAAAAAGCCTGTACATAGAATCATACAATACCCTGAGTTAGAAGGGACCCACAAAGATCATTGAGTCCAGCTCCTGTCCCTGCACAGGACAAGGCCAGGAAACACACCATGTGTCTGGGAGTGTTGTCCAAACGCATCTTGAACTCTGTCAGGTTTGGTGCTGTGACCACTTCCCTGGGGAGTCTGTTCTGGTGCCCAACCACCCTCTGGGTGAAGAACCTTTCCCCTGTTTGAAACATACTTTGGGATTTTCAAGATAATTGAAAATATTTGTTGTTTCAACTGGCTGTGTGTACTGTAAGAAGGCTTAAATGTACGGGTGGCATGACATGGAAAGAGCCACTGTGGAAAACACTGATGGGAGCAACTTAATTGCTACTATTATGGAGTTATTCACTGTGGTAACTTACTGGTGTTTCATCTTTCACGTGCCTTAACTATATCAAGTGATGACAGTTCTTTTAGATCCTCTATAATTATTATATTATTCCAGCTATAGCTAATATTTCTGTAAACTTTCAGCTAATATTTCTAATAGAAATACGGAAATAATTTTGCTACTGTTAGAATTACGATTTTTTTTTTAATATCCCTTCAAATGCATATGACTGCAAAGGTTGCAGTCTTGCCCCCTGCCTGTGGGTAGGGCTGCTGTTGTGTTTTTTTCAGATCTGAATCTCTCCCAGCTCTCACTTCTATTGCTTTTTCCAAATTTTTGTCAAGTTCTAGAGTGGAATTTTGTGTACAGTTCAAACCACTGACCCATATCTGAAATTAAAATAACCCTATATTCACTCTAACATTATCCCTAGACAGTTGTTTTGGTTTGGAGAAGTATAATCTAGCATCCCCTTTCTTCACATAACAGATACCCATTTAAAATTATATTGAAAATGAAGTGCAGATTTCTGAAAAGCAGTTTACAATGTTTAGATTAGTAGGTTCTTCACAGCCTGAGAAAGTTCTGTTGTTGACTGTATCTAGAAGTACTTCCTTCTTAGTGTAGTTGATCATCCCAGCTCGTCTTGTATATGAAGAGCCTCTATGCTTTATATTTTTTTTCTTTGACTGTGTAGCAACTAAAGGCTTCTTGCCTTCTCAGGATATGCTGAGTTGGAAGTGACCCACAAGAATCATTGAGTCCAACTCTGGCCCTGCACATCCCCAAGAGTCACACCATGTATACCTGAGAGTATCATCCAAATTTTTCTTGAACTCTGTCAGGTTCTTGAACTCTGCTGTGACCACTTCCCTGGGGAGCCTCTTCCAGTGCCCAACCACCCTCTGGGTGAAGAGCCTTTCCCCAGTATCCAGGCTAAACTTCCCCTGATGCAGCTTCAGGCCATTCCCTTCAGTCCTGTCACTGGTCACCACAGAGAAGAGGTCAGTGTCTGCCCCTCCTCTTCCTCTCACAAGGAAGTTGTAACTGCAATGAGGTCTCCCCTCAGTCTCCTGTTCTCCAGGCTGAACACACCAAGTGACCTCAGCCACTCCTCATGTGGCTTCCCCTCAAGGCCCTTCACCATCTTCCTTGCCCTCATTTAGACACTGTTATAAGGGCTTGTAACAATTGTAACTAAATCTTTAGGCTTAATGGCTTGAAATGATCTGGCAGCTCTGAAAAGGAATTAATTTTGTGATTCTTGTCTTCAAAGAACAGATTGAAATTTTCTGTCAGAGGTTGTGATGGGTCTTCGCACGTAAAGATACTTACTGGTATGTGGGGTCAGTATTGGAGGTCATCATACAGGAGATTTTGTTTTAAACTTTGGGTTTGCAGGTAGACGTTAGTTTATCTAGCTAGTTGCTTCAGCTGCAAACCCGTTACCATCTAAGTTGGAAATTTTTAATGAATTAGCTTCTAACAATTATCTTTGAGAAATTTGGAGCTTTGTGCTAATACCCTTCCCCCTCATAGTCTCACCTTCTGTAACTTTTCCTGGGTACTGAAATCTTCTGTGTTTAGTGAGTATCTGTTCTGAGAGTTTTCTTCAAGGCACCTTCCAGCAACAGATATTTAGAGAGATGAAGATTTGCCTTTTAACTTTTGATAACAGGAAAATGTAAATTGGCCTGTTGCTTAAAGTCCTTCTTGGTGCTTATGCAATTTTAAGAATGTAAGTCAAACATCTGCTCTCAAATTCCAAGAAAATCTTATAATTTCTCTTCTGTGCCATGCTGTATTTACTTCTGCTGTTCCACAGTTGTTGCTTTTCACTGGGATGGTACAGCAGGATGTGTGGGAGTTTTTGTAGTCTGCAATAATTTTTTGCAGTTTCCCATCTTTCTTTAGAAACATCATTTGAAATGTGGGGTGTGGCAGGTTTTTTGGTTTGTTTGTTTGGCTTTTTTTTCTCCCTGATGATGTAATCTTCCAGTGGCTCTGAAGAAAGGAGCAGTGGAACTGGAAGAAGTTAATGATGAGCTGGACTAACATATAACAAATCATCCTGAATCCCCCACCTCCTGAAGTAAAGGGAATATGTATAAGAGGACAACACTTTAAAGAACTGAACAGCATTACCTATTACAAGGCTGTACATTGAGGTTTTTGTCTTCCCAAATCATTTAGCATCTCAAACTACTGTGCAAAAATGGGAGTGTATGAGTTTGGCATCCTTGGTCTGGTCACCACAGGTATGTGCTGTTCAGGTAAGGGGAAGGAATCAATTGCATGAGTGAAGAATGGTGTTTCCTAAAAACTTTTTTTTAAACACAGATTTCCATGCCAGCTACATGTGTAAACGTATGTAAAATGCTGTGATTAGATAATTTCAGGGGGTTTTTTGGTTTTTTTTATATTTGTGTTCAGGCTGAAGCAATGGGTATTGGGTTTGTGTGTAAAATCAAAATTGGCTATTTGACTTACCAGTCATAGTTTTAGAGGGCTTCTATTGTACTAATGGTTATCAAACCTCTATTTTTAACTAGATGACCTTGAGAAGGAAAAACTATGTTCTTTTACTATTTACTGATACTTTAAATATTGCAAAATGATGGCAGTCTTTTGTTAGGGCCTGACTGCCTCCAAAGAAAGTAGTTGTTTTAATTAAAGCAGCAATGCTGATCTCAGAGCTGGAGGCAGAAAGTTGGCATGGCTGTCTTACTTCAGACAACCACAGGAAGGCTCATGGCAAGATCAGTAATGCTTTTGTACAACTCAGACTTCACTGTGAATAAATGTACTGTGGTGATAGAGGCAAAACTTAGAGACATCCTGTTTTTCCCTTGTAGAATGGTGCATGTTTGAAGGGAGCTGGAGATGTCATCTCATCCAGCTTCATCCTCTTAATAGCATCAGCACTCAATTTGAAGCTGATTACTTAGAGCTTTGCCCTTTGGGTCTGGCACTGAGATTACGCAGACTCCCTAAAGAGCCTACTCTGTTTCTCCATTCTTTCCAGTAATTTTTTTCCTCACATCCAGCTGGAAACTTCCCACATAATTTTATGGCCACTGTCACATTTTTCTGCTATGTATTGCAATAAAGAGGTTGGCTCCTTGTCTTGAAAAACTCCTCTGGAAGGCTGCTGTTATATGTCCACTAAAGCCTTGCTGTGTTTCAGGATCCACAAACCTAGCTCTGTCCATCTTGCTTGAGCTTATCAATGTCTTTGAGTACCAGGTGTGTCAAGAACTGGGTGCAACGGGTCTGAATAGGTACTGAACAGGTCTAACAGGTGCTGTATAAGGAGAGTAATTGCTGCTGTTGGTCTGCTGCAGCTGATGCAGCCCACTATTTAATTGGCCTTCATTAATGCCAGGTGTGCAGCTCAACTCTATTGAAGCCTGTTACCCCACAGACCCTTAAACAGCCAGTCAATTCCACAGCCTGTAGCTGTGATTATTCTGTGCTAGGTGCAAGACACTCCTTTTGTTCTTGTGGAAATTCATGAGATGTTTGTGAGACCATTCCTGTCTGAAAGACTGTCTAGGTCTCTGAAACGCTGCCTTGCCCTTGAGTGTATTGATGTATAGCAGTTTTAGCATGATCCACAGACTGGTGATGGTACATTCCAGAACAATAATATAGTGCCAGTTTTCCCCCCATGTAATTATGCACCTATGTAGACTGCAATGTTCTACCTGAGAAACAGGTACGGTGTAGTTGCAGTCACTGTCTTATTTGTCTAGAAACAGCTTTCAGGAGATGTTGCTCTATGACTTTCCCAGAATTCAAGTGAGGCTGACCACCTTGTAGTTTGTATGATTCTTTCATGGTCTTGTCAAAGTTAGGTGCAATGTTTGTTTTCCTCCAGTCATCATGAATCTCTCCTGATCTCCAAAGCCTTTCAAAGTCTTATGATGACACAAGCCACCTCTCTTGGCATCCTGTTTGGTCTTACTGACTTGTATGGGTCAGTTCCTTAAAAATTATTGATTATATCCTCTCTGCTACTGGCAATTCCTTTTCTTCAGCCCATCTAATGGCTGTGTTGAAGTTATCCCCAACATTCATCAGAAACCTCACTGCTTGTGGTCTTCTGTGTTCCTGATGCAACAGATGACAGGGAGGTTAGTTTTCTGTTAAAAACCCCTCAAAAACCAAACACACCACCCTCCACCCCAAAATCATGAACAAGCCAATCCCTGACCTCCTCTAACCCGCAGCCCCCAAACCCCAGACCAAAATCACACAAACACTCAAGGTCTTGAATGCTCTGATTTGCTTAAAGAATAATTTGTCCCATCTGTCAGCTTGAGCAGATGAACTGTTAAATTTGTGCTGCAGTATTAGCTTTACTGGCCTATTCCTTATTCCAGACCTTCCAGCTCCTACTTTCTTGCCCTTTCCAAGGAAGAATTCCATATATTTGACATGCTCTTTCTTACTGCTTGTGTTAATAATTGGGTAGCCATTCATTGCAGCACAGCAGTTGTGTGACTATGTTAGCTATTCTCAGAATGCTGCAGTTCTTTGTCTGCATGCTGGCTCTGGGTCCTGTTTGTTTCCTTGGTCATGTGCCTTTATGTACAGCTGCTAGAGGTGGACATTTTGATTTTTAGATTTTTTTCTGCCCCTCCCCACCGTTGCTGCCTCCCTGAGGAGAGACAGTAGTGTTCCCTGCTTGCCTTGAGCATGGGCTGTGGTTGCCTTTCATCCCCCCTGTTCCAACCCCAACCGGATTGAGAAACTGCTAGCCGAAGGTGTTGGAAACACCTGAAAGCAGCACATCTGCATATAGGGGGGAAAAAAATCTGCCACTAAAAGTTAGTGAGAACCTAAGAAAAACCTTAAGTCAACCCTGCTGTTCAAACTACCTCTACCACCAGCTCCTCCTTAAGGGAAACCTACCAAAAGTACCTCCTGCCAAAGCCCCTTTGCTGCTGCACTTTGCTGTGCTGCTTGCATACAGCTCAGCTACTGTGCCCGTGGAGTGGGGTGCCTGGGAGTGCCTAAGGGACAGCCCATCCTCCTCACTCCTCAGTGCAGGGGGCTGCACTGGAAGACTGAAGCTGACCATGTTAGTAGGTGGGTAATGTTTGACGTGTGGGTCTGTGCAGAGTGCCTGCTCAGAAACTCTCTGACCAGAGTTCCTGTTCACTTTGAGTCACGGTGTATCAGTGATGTTTGAGTCAGAGGCATCAGTGATGGCCTTTGTATAGGTGAGGCACATCAGCCTGAATGATGCGTGTTGTCTAACATCAGGACTTGATTAGGCTGCAGACAGCATGTTGCTTGTATGGTAAACTGAACCTGGGCCTAGATAGGGACATTTAAGCTCACGTTTCCCTGTTCCAAGTTCCCATGCCCTTCTTTTCCGTGGGTAGCATGGGCAGGAAAGTTTTGGACGTGGTTGCACATAGAACGAGTTGTGCTGCGTCTTCCTTGCACTGGGGCTTCAAAGACAAATTATCTCCTAGCCTTAATGGCTGGGTATGTATTTATTTATTTTTCACATTCATACAGAGGTTCAGACCCATCTCTGTTTGGTTAGTATGGTCTCCAAGGAAAGTGAAGTGTACTTATATTAACTTTTATCACGGCATAAATGCAACTGCACAATTTTGTTAGATACAAGCAAGGTCAGAATACCTGAGATTCCTGTTATATGTAGCTTAAAAACATTTACAGATGTATGGATTAGATAATTAGGCATCTGCATTTTTTAACAAGTATTGCAGTTTAGATTTCTAATTAGCACATACTTCAGTGAAAGAAAAAGTCAGTTGTGAATAATTGTGCATGAAGCTGTGTGACACCAGAATGTTTACAAAACAAGACAGTGCCTTTGATATAGGAGTTAAAATGGCTGTAAATCTGTTTGAGTAAGAAATACTGTGTATCGCTATTTTTTACAGCAGTTTGGGTTTTTTGACAGGTCAGGTAGTGTACAGAATCACAAATTTTGATGTCTCTTTTTTCTCTATTAAGTAATCCAATATTGAAGTTAAATATGAATTGAGGAAAGTTGTACATTGAGTGCAATATCTCAAAATTATAGCATGTATTATTGCTCAATTTTGAAAGAAGATGAAGACATACTTTTAAATATACACATCTTTCTACTATTAATTTACCTATCTTGTGACTCTGTTGTCTGGGTTTTGTTTGTGGAATTCAGTTAGATTTAAGAGAAGGAAAGCATTGGAACTTCAGCTCATTTGTGCTGTAGTTCTTATTTTGGGCCCAAATGTCAGGGAGGCTGTGTTTCCCACAGCAATTTAGACCAAGCTTTCCATATGTATCAACATAAATGGGACTAATATGCAGTTACAGAGCCTGCAGAAAATTTCAGTGAAGCCTTTGGGTCCCTGTGTTATGCTCTGTTTCATCCTGTGAAAGCTTTCCTTGAAGTTGTTCATCAGGTTATGACCCAAGGAGTATTCTTTATCATTAAAAAAAAAGTTAATAAATACAGTATCTTGCAATCTTTATTTTTTGAGTAACTATATATGTAAAAGAGAAAACAGAGGGAAGCATATGGGAGTTTCATATAACACTCATTTATACCTTAGTGCAGGGAAAAACTTGTAGTACAGCAGGTATGCTCTGTAAAGTGAAGTGTTGCATCTTTAGGTTGTGTGTTCAGTGATAGGATTTTTAGTGTCTGAAACGTTACATTTGCAGTTCTTTAATGTGCAAGTAACCTCTGGTGTTCTTGAGTATTAAGAGGGCTTTGTGCCTTAAGTAATGGTGAGCTTCACCTTTACTTCTGTATACCAAGTGCTTTGTAATTACTGGATCTTAAAATTCTATTGCTTCATTGCTTTAGCAGAAGAAAATACCAACAAAGAAAATGAATATGAATAATTATTGTGAATGTAAAACACACTAGAATTTTCTGTGCTTTAACTGTGTTTTGTTTTGGATATGTTGTTTTGGAGTGTTTTTGTCTTTGTAAGAAAAACAAGAAAAAAGGGATACTCATTACAAAATCAAATGCAAATGATAAAACTTGTTTTTTGGATGTGTGTTGTGTGTTCTTTGATGAAGACGGCCAGATAAGTGAAATGAATAAATGTTCCTTCTTATATACTTCAGGACCTGACTTAACTTTTTAAATACAGATTATTCTTTTTTTTGTTGTTTGTTTTGTTATTTAAAGGGAAGGTTTTAGGTTTTCATCTCAAGAAGCTGCTTCAAGTTTTGGTGATGATCGCTTGCTGATAGAAAAGTTCATTGATAACCCTCGTCACATAGAAATCCAGGTTTGTACCATTATAATTACTACTACTACTACTACTATTAATTATTGTATATGTATTTAATAAGGTTTCAACTCATAAATGAATCAAAGTTCAAAACATTTCAAACACTCCACTAAAAAAGGCCTGGAGTCTTGTGTTTTCCGGTGTCTTGGGTCATTGCTCAAACTACATGGCTATCATGCACAATACAGCCTTCCTGTTTTTATTCTCTAGCTTTTCTGTAGCAGGAAGACTGTGAACTGTGTTCAGTTTGTTGGGGGAGGAAAAAAAAGGCTATAGGCATCTGTCCTGAGGGCTGGAGCTTGAACTCTGGATCCTATTGGAGTGCTTGAGTGCAGCAGAGGATGTAGGAGTTCAAGCACTGCTGCTAACATTTTTCTTGCAAAGTCTAGGTGTTTTGTCAGTATTTTGGGTTCTGTTTTGAAGTATCTAATGCTCCCTGGGAACTCAGGAGGATTTGTCCCATTTTGGGCGGTTTGGTTCAAAATCTGTTGTGTTCTCTTCAACTTCTGAATTGTGACCATTTATGTATTTTATTGGATTTCGTGTTAAGTCAGATATGCTAATGAAGAACAAAAGTTTCTTACAGACACTCTTTAACAAAATTATGATTTCAGAATTTGTGATGTGTTTGGTCTTTTGTAGGTAACTAAATTGTGTTCATCAGTAGCTTTGAGATATTTTCTGACAAGAAAAAAGTGGTGGCTTTTTTTGTTATAGTGAGAGCCTGAAGTAGCTCAATAACTGAAACAACAGTAAATTTGGTAGTTTAGAATGATTTGTAACAGAAATATTTAACATTTTTTAGTCTGCCAGATATGTGTCCTCAGCCTGATGCTTCCTATGTTTTATTTATTTTATGTACACAGGATAGCTTACTGCATTTCATAGAATTGGAGAATAGTTTAGGTTGGAAGGGACCTTTAAAGTTAATCTGGTCCAATCCCCCTGCCATGGGCAGGGACATCTTCAACTAGATCAGATTGCTCAAAGCCCTGTCCAACCTGACCTTCAATGTTTCCAGGGATGTGATATCCACCACCTCTTTGGGCAACCTATTTCAGTGTTTTACCACTCTCATAGTTAAAACCAAAACAATCTTCCTTATATCTGGTCTAAATTTATTGTCTTGTAGTTTAAAGTCGTTACCCCCTTGTCCTGTCACTACCTGGTTCTGATAAAAGTTTGTCTCTATGTTTCTTATCAGCCCCATCTAAGTACTGAAAGACTGCAATTGGGTCTCCCCAGAGCCTTCTCCTCTCTAGGCTGAACAACCCCTGTTCTCTCAGCCTTTCCTCATATGAGAGATGTTTAGTTCCTCTGATCATTTTGTGGCCCTCCTCTGGACCTGTTCCAACAGGTCAAGGTCTTTCCTGTACTGAGAACTCCAGAGCTGGATGTAGTACTTCAGATGGGATCTTACCAGAGAGCAATAGAGGGGGAGAAGTGAAGAAGAAACAGAAAATAAAGAAAGTCTGTAAACAGCAAAATGAAGAAACCATAAAAATTAATTTTAAACCCTATGTTATTCTCTTTTGAAGGTTCATGGAAAGGTATATAGTGAAGTCTTAAGTTTCAGCACTGATCTGAGTTACAAAAGAGGTCAGATTGTAGAGCATCTTTCTGTATTCTCTTGATATGGCTAATATTTGGCTACCTATGTCTTGGTGTTGGTTTTTTTTTTGTGTTTTTTTTTTTTTTTTTGGTGTATGCAAATCTGTACACCTTAAAGGTCTGTTTCCTTCAGTGCTTACGGATTTGGGAGCTTCAGCAGGTTCCTACTGATTCTTCAGTGACTAAAGTTAGATGAGATTGATTCCTTCATACTTCCATGAATTGAGGGCAGATTCTACATTGTCTTGATTCCTTTGGGTTTAAAAAGGCCTCAAAAATTACATAGTACTGCATTAAAGAACTGTTAAATAATTTCACTTAGAGTAAACAAAATGTCTTTGCTATTAATAATTTATACTTGTATTTATAATAAGTGTACAGTGAATGCTATTTTCCTTACAGAAACACTTTGATGGTACCTTTTAACAATATCATAGCATATAATTTTAACTTCATGTTCTAATCAGCTTTAGGACGTTGACCTTGGTTCATTTTCAAACTGCTGAATATACAAACAATTTGAGACCAGAAGCCAAATATTTATTACTTAAGCAGTAACTTTTAAATAGAATTTTTTTTTTAGCATTCTCATATTTTTCCAAAGCATTGGTACTTAAAATTGTTAAATAAGGAGTTTCCTGTGTCTAGCTATAAAACAATCACTTTGTAAAACATGAGAAAAAAACTAAAACAATTAACAGGAAAATAAAGTCCAAATAGACTTTATGCTTGAACTGATTTGAAGTCTTTTTCTCCTGAAGTATCTGATAAAAAGGACCTGAGTTTAAAGTTAAAGAGTATGTGGAATGCCTATTACTTGGCTACATAGCAATCTTACAACTGGAAACAGAATTTAGCTGAATCATGTGGGAGAGGTTCTGCTACATAATATTTAATTATTTTGGCATATAGATGTACATAGCATGTACTGATGTCATAATCATCTAATCTCACAAAACAGGCCATTTTCTTTTAGAAATATTTGGATATGTAAAAAAAAAGCCATAGCTGTGAGACGCATTTTTAGTGAGATCTGTACTGGAATCTGATGTCATCTCAGACGATCATTTCAGTGTTCTGCAAATATTTTCTGAAATTCAATTGTTATATTAGTTTCTGATAAGGAAAACCGTGGAGCCAGAATGAAAGTAGAGTTAATGCTAGATGATATTAGCTTATTCTATCTATAATTACCTTCTCATAGTAAATGTTCACACTTGTCTCTTTGAGCCATATTAACTAATAATTGAAAAACATTTTACTTTAAGATCCAAGTTGAGGAAATGTAGAAGGATATGAGAAATGTCCTGAAGTGAAAGAAAATATTTACCACTTGGATTGAGACATTTTATTATCCTCTTCAGAAAAATAGAGAGAGAGGAAGGAGAGAAGCACAGGAACTAATTATTATTGAAATATTCCAGGACTATTTTGATTGATTGATCTGGTAAAGCTGAATTCTGTGGAAAGTTGTAGGCTTTCTAACAGTGAAACAGAAATGCTCACAGGGAATCATTCTGCTTTACACGGCAGTGAGTTTTACATTGAGTCCCATCCTACGCTCTATGGGCGTACTATTTTAATATTAAAAAAAAAGCCCCCAGAAGCCCAGTCAAAAAGATCTTTGGACCATCCAAATGAGTTTCTGTAGAGCTCCACTCATCTGGATTGCGTGGGTGAAGAGTTGGGCAGGAAGCACCTGGGTTGTTGGGGGTTTTTTTGGTGCCTTTTTTTTTGTTTTGTTTTTGTGGGTTTGCTTTTTGGAGTTTTTTGTTTGTTTTTTTTGTTGTTGTTGTTGTGTGTGGGTTTTTTGTTTTTGTTGGGTTTAAAATTTACTATTTTTTTGGGGGGTGTCTTAGTGCCGAATTCCTGGTTAGGGAATGGAGCAGTTGGCTGGAGCACCCTGGTGCTGCCGCTGCTAAACCTCGCCCTGTGCAGAGAAGAGGGTCCTGGGACATGCTGTAGTTTAGGAAATTCCAAAGTTGTCAGTCATCTAGATCTTTTTGAAGGGGCTGTTTTTTTTTTTCTCACTGGAATGCTCCATAAATTTCTGGGAGCATAACAGAATTTCTGAAGAAGAAAATGCATCTGCTCCTCCAGGGCGTGGAGCACCCTGGATCTGATGGTGCACAGCACACGTAGGTTGTCTTCATGAGTTCGCTGCCTCATTTTCAGTCACATCTCCTCAGATTATTCACGCCTCAGCAGCCATTGGTGTCATAGGTGCAGGAACTCATCTTGCCTAGTGCCATACTCACTCTGTGGTGCTATAAGGAATAATAAATAATACAGATTCATTGTCACAAATATGAGTAGATATGGTTGAGCTCACACAGTTTGAGGAAGATTGTCTCCTTCTTTTATCTTGTTGGTTTTCAGTGTAGAACTGTGCTATTAAAGAATGAAGCATGAATATTGGCATGGGTTCCTGCAGATCGGAGCAGGAAGACTGGTGGAAAAAAAAATGGGTTAGAGGGAAAATTTTATAAGGAAAAAAGGGAGCAGGTGTGGTCTGCAAGGAAAGAAATTGTTCCAAGAATAAGTGTAGAGTATAACATCATAGGATTGGAAGAAGTCTACTTGAATCCTCAAATCTGGGTACTGGAATTGGCTGCATCATACTGTCAATTTTGTAAAGGGACAGAGTTCCTTTTCTTATTTCTCCCTCTAGTTTGAAGTTGTGGAATTAGTTGGGAGTTCTTCTATGCTGAACTTGTGGGGTTTTTTTCTAGTTGTGTAGTTTAGGTACTTGGACCTAGATACTTGATTCTGCATTCTCTCTTCCATGAACTGAAGCTGCAGCCAAGAACTGTAGTTAGTACCTCATTTTAAAAAGAATTCCTCAAAACTACTGCCGTAATTTTCATTGAAAGTACTGAGGAAGTTGCAAATTTTCTTTTCCTTAATAAAAGATAGCAAAGTTTCTGAAGTTTTTTTTCTTCTTCATTAAAGACAGGGCACTGTGGTTTGCCTACTAAGAAAGCTGCATTAGTTATTCTTTCTGAGAACTTTTTTGTGTAATTCAGGAGAAAAGTTTGGCATCCTTGGAGGTTTTTCTCTTCTTTGTTGGCACAGAATTTTGCCTAACAATATGCTTTTGTGTAATTTCATAATGCAATACAAACTTAAAATTCTTGAAATGTAGTTTTAGTCTAATGTCAATCTTTCATAATAAGCTCCTAAAAAATCAGAAATCATATTTTGGAGTGTTTTTTTGCCAAGCACAAACTCTGTATGAGGCTTTAGAATAGTCCTATTCAGAAT
>JAOXXN010000001.1:39622604-39635288 GCA_026770055.1 Myrmophylax atrothorax | reverse complement strand
CATCCGAGATGTGAGGGGATGGGATGGCAGGGAGGCATTGAACTGCCAGGGGACAGTCCCACTGATACTCGAACTCACAACCTTGGGATTCGGAGTCCGGAGTGCTCTCCATTACACCACGGGACCGCCCTGCCTAATATAAATCGCGACAGAAATATAGTAAGTGTATTTATAAGTTTATGTAAGATTGAGGGCTACACCTTGTCTTTCATTGAAGATCAATGTGTCAGGTTGAGGGGCAGCTGGTTTCACAGCTTTGATGGACTGTCACAGAAATAGATCTAGCTCGAAGTACCAGTTTGCATAGGTTCATCTAAATCTGAATTTACAGAACAGAGGAGAGTAACAAGCAGAATGTGTACTTTACAGAGTCTGAATTCACTGGACCAGTGGAACTAGCATGGTGCTCTCCTAGAATGAGAATGCTTGGCATTTGGGCAGTGTTCACATTGGCTTCTAGAGTAGTAGCTGAGCTGTGTCCAGGATTGGTGCAAAAGAATGAATTGCAATTAACATGGATAACTAATCTTCAGTTTACAAGTAAAGCTACAAGAGTAAATGGAGGATATGAAGGTTCAAGTCGTGATAGTGTTGATGGTGTCCGAGTTGAATCTTATGAATGCTCAAATATTCTTCATTGCAATCTTTCTTGCATAAGAAGCCTGAATAAATGCTTCACTGATTTCCAAAACTTCTTTATTGCATAGGCTATCAATTAAATGGCCACTCTGTTTTATTTCAGACTCAGAAAAATTCCCCATAGGCGTCCTGTCTCATATTTTGGCATTCATGTTTCCATTGGATGGAGTTCTTAGTTACAGTTGTTTTGCAAATAGATGTGCATTCTGAAATAGCGTGGATTTGTATGCATTTTTTGTAATTTTATTTGCATTATTATAGATCTCACGGCTCTCAGAGAGTTGTATTCTTGTGTTTTATATTGTAGAGAATATGGTTATTTATTCTGAGTTTCCTGTACATTAGCAGTAATTGTAAAGCATACAGTATATCTGCTTAGGGGGAATACAAATGTAAAGACATACATTTTACAGTCTTGACGTGTTTTCATAATTTAAATAGTGGTGCTGTCCTCTTTTGACCATAGCTTTTAAGCAGAAGATGAAATGATTGAATAACTATTATTATTATTTTTTTAACTAAAGAAAGGCATTGTTTCTCTATTGTAGCACTTTTTTAGACCCTGAAACTCGAAGAGCAATGGGAGAACAAGCAGTAGCTCTTGCCAAAGCAGTAAAGTATTCCTCTGCTGGAACAGTAGAATTCCTTGTGGACTCCAGTAAGAATTTCTACTTCTTGGAAATGAATACTAGACTTCAGGTAAGAAAAACAACTCTTCAGATTCAGAAAAGTGTTATTTAAATAAACAGACCATAACCTCCTCCCATACTTAGGGGTCTGCTCCTGCAAAGACTTAAACATAAGTATCTTGATGTACTTCCCACTGAACTTAAAAGCCGTACTCACTCAAATAAGGCTGCCTATACAAGACTTTGCAGCAGTGAGCCCTTGCACAGCACTCAAGTTAGTGTTCAGAGCTTTTGCTCTTTGTTACACTTGACCTAAAGACCTTTCAAGAGGTCATTGTTAAGTGCTACTGTGAGTTCACAGTAAGTGGTTAGCCACTGTGCTCTGAGGCTTCTCTCCACTGGTCCCTGAAGTTTCTTTCTTATCTTTATACTTTGATGATCACTTGCTGAGTTTCTCTAGGAGGGTGATTGAAACTGTATGTGTATATCAGCAATAAAAACACTAGCAATCTGCATAGGATTGAAATTCTGACTGGAATGCAATTGTGTAAAAAGCTTGCTGACATGGTGTAGGATTTTTGTAACAACTCCTGTAGTCAGTTGTAGCTGTTGTAATGTACACTGCAAGCAAATGGACAGTGTTTTATGGAACCCTCCCCATATCTCTTACTTGACTGTTTTGATGCCTTTGTGGTCTTACGTGAAAATGAGCACATTCTGTTATCTTTATCCTTCTTTTCTCACTTTTAATAATATCCAAAAGACTGAAATGTGAAATCAAGCAACAGTTTGATTAGGTTCTCATTCTGTTTTCATTAGGGCTGTGTCCTGCCTGTTGCTTGTTCATGTGAGCAGTGATAGATCTTAAAGAGATCCTCATAATTCTGTAATCTTTGCATGACTTTATGTAGTAACTGGGTAAATTTATGATTTAGGTCAATTTATGCTTAGGTTTAAGAAGTTGGAGGGAATTTGCAGGTGTTGCAATCTTCTGTGCTATGTGCTATCAGGTCTACCTTGGATTCAGTTAGAGTGGTATTTACAGGCAATGTATAATTCGTTAAAATATTATGAAGAATTGTATGTCTTTGGTCATGTTCTTTACACTTTTCCCAGTCTTGTAGTTTTGGAGCCACTGTTTTTTAGTAGCTCCGTGTTCTTGTTTACACAGAAACAAACTAGTTTACTGTTTTCTGCATAACCCACCAGAACTTCAAACTCATTTTCTTGCTGTAGCACATTATTGTCCATTAGTTTCTAAATGGAATTAGTGATGGAATATCCTTGGACTCCTTTTTGTAGTTTGTTTTTAAGATGTTACCTTTGCTATTTTATGGTGTCTTCCCCCTGCAATGCCCAGTTGTAAGTGTTCATAGTCCAAACCTCTTAACTGGCTTAATTGTAGAGGTCTCCACATCTGTACTAAGAAAGCTTTCACAATTCCATCTTTAAGGACTTTGAAGACTCCTTTTGAAATACAGCCTAACAGACTCACTTGCTTTGTTGTTGCTGAACATCCGCAGCTGAAAGAACTTTCCAAAATGATGGGTGTCTTATCCATAAATCATGCTCTTAAGGTCTATGTCAGTGTGCCTTAGAACACAGCTACCTGTCAGCATCATCAGAATGGGGTGCAATTTTCTGTGTCTGTTTTAGTGTTTCAGCACTCTCTGATCAGATCATTGTAGAATTCTTACTTGAGATACAGACTTCAGAATATACTTGCTAGGTAATCTGTGGCCAGTACTTTGCACTGCCTGCTGGTTTCTCCCCTCCCTCACTTTGGTGTATCTGTCAGATGCCTTTCAGTGTGTCCGATAAATTATTTTTCAGTAACCAAATGTTGTATTGTTACTTGGCCGTCTTTTTGGAGAACTTCTTGGGAAAATACCTTTTCTGTTATATTTTTGTGCAAAAAAGATATAAATAGCACCTTGCAGGAAGTTTATATTTTATTTAATTTTGTTTTAGGTGTTGTTGCAATATTATATGAGATTGGAAAGGGAAAAAAATTAGGTTAATCAGCTCCACTGTGTCTCTTGTATGCTACACAAATTTCTTACAGATGTTTTACTCCCTCTGAATGATTCAGCTAGAATGACTTAGTCTTTGCTGTTGGCAATGGTTTTGTTGCATCTGCTTTTCTGTCATCTTTTGGATGCTAGCTGATAAGTATGAGCCATGAGATTGGATAATTGCATAACAAAACTAGTTATTCTTTCTTTCTGCAAGAGAACGTAGGGATGTCTGCCCTAGCAGCTACCAGAGAACTTCTGTATGCTGTCATTTAGGGCAATTTTGGAGTAGTTTTCAGGCAGAAAACCACTGTCTGCTGTTAAAATTGAGGCAGAGCAGTTATTGAATATACGGATTTTTTTTAATAGCTGCTCACACTGTGGTCAGTTTTGTGATACCTAGTTGTCATCAGCCTAATCAATCAAGGGCAGTCATAGTCCAAAACAACAGCTTTGCAATAAATAAGAGAATTCTGACCCCTTAGATTGATAGCCTTTCTAGCTTCCAAAGTTGTGTCAAAATCTCTTCATCAAGTTACCACCAGAAGTGCTGGCTTTCACCAGAAAAATTTCTTCTTCTCTTCACTGGAAGGTTGCAAATGTTACTCTTGGACTTGATAGGAAGGGAGTCTATGGTCTGTACTTTAAAGGATATCTGTTAATACCTGTGTGTATGGTGTGGCTGAGCGTCCTACCTGTGAATCAGCGACAACAAAGGGAAAATATCCCATACTCCAAATGTTTGTAGTACTTTGAAAGGAGAAGCATCCCTCATTGGCTAAAGAATAACTGAAAAATGTACAATGAGAGGTGTGACAAAAGTCCTTACCCTGCATACAGTTTGTATGTTTGCATCTCAGGTCTGTTCCCAACTTTCTGCCTCTCCCATGAGTTGTGCGATTTAGAGAACAAGTGAGTACTCTCTTCCTCCTCAAAACATGTCCGAATTTTGTTAATGTAATTAAAAAGATCATTTGCTTAGACTGGAGTTGAGAAATATGGTAATTTGAGTAGCAGAGTGTTTTCTCTTCTCTTGTGACAATTTTTGTCATAGCTTTTTAGGGAACAAAAATTTTGTAGAATACCCTGACATGTTTGTAAGAGACTTATTAAAAGCAAATGGCAAATCTGTATTTTTAGTTTTCAGTTAGTTATCCTGAGAATGTTTATTTTATGTAAATGTTTAAGTTCTTTTAAAGTAACTTGAGTCTAAGCATAAAGTAAAGGTAAGTAATCTCCCATACACCATGAAGTATTGCCTAGTGTTAAGATTTTTGTTTATCACTTTCAGGCTTTTCATCAGATTTCACCAACCCCTGGAAAATTATATATCCTAGAGCTTTGTCTTTGTACGTAACTGGTTGTGCCTAGTCTAAAAGACAGGGGAAAGATTTATACATGCCACACATCTCTTTCTACTTCCTGTTTGTCCACTCATGGAAGTATAAAAAGCATGGTTGGCAAAGGTCTAAAAGTACATAGAAATCCTGTGGCTGATTGTTTGGAGCTCCACTGCCTATAAACTCCTGGTTTTACAGCTTCTTAATGGTATCTGTATTCTGTTGTGCATCAAGAGTCACCTGCTGCACGTTTGCTCAGTGAAGGAGAGAAGTGCTGGAAAATATTGCAGCTATGCTCTGTAAATGCTGGCAGCAAAATACGAACAGCAAAGGAATGGGCTGAGTCTGGACTGCCAGCTAAAACCACAGAGAGGTGGTGACTTTGGAATCCATAGCAGACCCATGGGATGACAAGCTGTCTTGGTGTGTGTCTCTGTCTGGAGGATGGGTTGTGATGGGTGGGCAGGAGTAGGGGAGCAGTGAAAGGGACTGTCAGGAGCTAGAAGGGAGTAGATTTCTACAAAGTCTGAATGGTGAGATTTTGAAGTAAGGTCTCAAGCAACTGTTTCTCCTGTTTGCTGAGACTCTCCCTATTTCTTAATACTGTTATCTGGTTTTACTGTGACAGTTAGCTTGAGTTATTTTAAATAGGCTAACGAGCAGTGTCAGATGGTAAAGACTTTCAATTGCTGCTAACCTGGGCTGAATTTGAACTACTGACCTAAAGGTGAAAGGTCTCTTATCCCATTACCAATCCCCTAAGCCCACCAGAATCCATTCTGCGCACAGTCTATACCAGCTGTTCGTGGCCATTTTTAGAACCGAAAGAAAAGGTGATTTTACTGCCAAACAACACTTTCACACAAGAGGGTCAGCCGACAACAGTTAACCAGATTTTTGCCACATTCTTGCCTCCTAATGCAACTTCCATTATGTAGCTACTGGTTGTCTGCTTTTCTGGCTTCCCAAAAGGACTACAGAAAAGCATTGCTAATTGTTGTTGACAGAAGAGAACAACATTATTTGTGTAAGTCATTGAATCTGAAAGATGCCATTAACAGTGCTGCCAGGACATGGAGTGATATCTTAGAGACAACCTTGCCATGTAGATATCATAAAATACTATCAAAAAAAGTAGGGAAAGAGGAGACTCCCTTCCATTTTTAATATGTAATGAAACAAAAGGTCATTCTTCAAAGGCTATGTTAGTTTCTTTGCTTTGGTGGATTTGATGTAAAGCAAACCCAAGAATGGCTGAAGTGTGACCAGAACCACCTTGACTGAAGTGCTATGAGAAGGCTTTTTAATGCTGCTGCTAAATACAGTAAAAGCAGGAATTGCATCTTTGGGAAAGAAATTTTAGTTTTGTGGATGCAAGTTTTTTTATTTTCTTACATGGAGTACAGAGTGGAAAGGAAATTGTGCGGAATTACTGAATTGCAAGAAAATTTTTTTGAAGTGCACGATGTTAATTGAAAAAGTTATGTTGAAATTGTGACCTAATTTACTTGTTAATCTAATTAAAACACAGAAAAGGCAGATTCAAAATTCATAGGCTACATAAGTGACATGTGTCCCCTACAATGTAGAAACAAATCCGTGCAAAGAAAAATTGAAAAAACAGTGTCAAGGATTACTGGAAGATATAACTTCGATAACTTCCTATGAGGAAGTGGGTGAAATATTTTTTCAAAGTTAATGCTATGATTAAAAAATTAATTGGTAGCAAGTGTCTGTGAATTAGGTTTTATTTCTACATCTCACTGGGGAAAAACTAAAAGAAGTTTACCCAAGCATCTTAGCTGGTTGATAGTTATGTAGTTCTGGTTGTCTCCAGTTGTTTGATCACATAATAATAAATCAGAAAACAAACAGCAAGTGTTGTTATATACTATGTCTGTAGAAGAGGACAGCATTGGAGTTTGCCTGTTACGTATTCCTGTTTGTTTTCCTTTATTCTGTGCATTGATGCAACCATTGTCTGTTCTTCAGCAGCCTTTATGAAAAGCTGTTTTTTGCTGTGTGCTGCTGAACCCCATGTACATGTGAACTGCTTTGCAGGAAGATGTGACCCCCAGAGTGCTCCTGCTCGTAGTAGTCAGGAAGCTGGCATGCCTGAAGAGCAGAACATGTGTGCACCTCTGTTGCTGTTCAGTTCTCCGAAATGGAAACCAGGCTTACTGAAATACAGGGGGTTGAGAAGCATCTGTAAGTTGGTGAGTTTGGGTCAATTGATACTGGATTTGGCAGCAGCAGCAAAGCCTGTGGGACTCCAGGTGAATCACGTTTCCTGGAAACTGAGGTGTATGTTGAAAGTTAGTTTTGAGATTATTTATCTGAATGTAAAGGGGTATATGACACCATCGAGGGACTTACAGTAGTAGGGGTGACATAGACTATAGTTTTAAGTCTACTGAAATTTAGATTTTCTTGGCTGATGTGGTGTGCTTGAGTGCTCCAACTGGTGTGTGAGTAACTTGATGCCTTATACACACAGGGGAAAGAGCAGTCTGTGAGAGTGTCCAGAAGTGTTTGCTATTGGATCTGAATACCTTGATAGTCTTGACAAAAATGTATCCCAAAATTATTTCCCTGAATATGAGGAGCAGTCATCGCTAATTTAACTCTTAGCTCCAAATGTCTGTAAAAACTGAATCCCTGTTTTTGTAGCTGTGGATGAACCCCACTATGGTAAAAGTTGAGCAACGCTAGCAGTCACAGAACAGAAGAATTAGCAGCCTTTCCATACTGTTCTGGTGGTAGATGCTAACTGGGCCTGTTGTTGGTAGGGTTTCCCTTCTCTTTCATACCTGCTTCACCATGTATAAACCTGGACTTAGTTGTTTTCTGACAGGCTTTGCCACTGGTATCTCTTGCTGTATAAATGGGAAGAGGTTAGTGAAGCGAAACAATTTGCAATGCTCACAGGAAATCTGGTTGCTGTGAGATGTCTGAAGAGCAGATCCCGTATGGAGGGGCAGCGCTTGCCCTTTACCCTGTATAGCTATTGCTGGCCATAGCAGGTATAGCTTTGTGGACTTGAAAGCAGGGATATAAGTGACATTTTACAGAGAAAGTGATGTGTGTGTGTGTGTATCACAAAAAGTGGGGAGTAAGACTTCTTAAAGGAGGTATGTATGGTGCTTAAGTTCATTGAAATGATGACTTGTTATGCATTGTTTATGATCAGATTTGATATAAGGAACTGATAGTAAAGGTGTTACTTTTGGCAGCTAATTAATTGAGAGTTATTGCTGATAAATTTTTCTGCTTGTTAAGTTGAAAATGAAGTACAACTTCCCTGATAGAGCTATGGTCTGTAGATTGCTTGCTGCAAACATGTCTGGTTTTGGCCTTTGTGTTGAGGATAGCGACAGTGTGTGAATTTACCCACTTTCATGTAACCATAGGCTCTTACCTTTTTGGCTGGGACTTCACTGGCAACATCTTGGATGAGCTGACTGCAAAACTGAGTTTGGCCTAAAGCTAAAGGAGTTTATCACCTTAGTGTGATTATGTTCTGTTTGTGAGCATACTTGCATTTATCTCTTCAAAAATTTAGTACTTGGCTTAGAGTCCAAGTGGCAAATAAAGGCTGTTGATGGTGAAGGGGCATAACATAAAATGAATAGAAGAAGACAAAATAAGAAGGACACCTGAAAGAGAAGGCTGAAAAGTAAAAGACGAATGTGGTTGAAGCCCAGCTTTTAAGAATGATGTTAAAACAGATATATTAGTCAAATAGCTGAGACAGTTGTAGATCTTTCTTAGGCAGGGAATGCTGATGCCTGTGTACTTTTTGGGGGAGGGGAAGTAGAAGAGGGGTTTAATTTATTCTTTTTACTTACACCTGTCCTTTCTTGCTTTGTAAAAGATTAGGGGCTTCATTTCAGATCCTGCATGTGTCTCTCTGTGAGTGGATTCTTGCAATTCCAAACCCTCATTGCAGGATGTTTGTTGAACCAAGATACAGCATTGTTCCTTTGTTAGTGTCCTTTTGTACTGTGTGCTGAAGCCTATTCTGAAGAGCGGTAAAAATACTGACCCACTCGTGCCCTCCCCTTGCCGAAAGAAATCTGCAAATGGTGAAAGAATTGCAGTTGGACTTGTGCACCTCACTGAAAGGTTAAAGTTACAAATAAGTCAACTAGGATTTCAAGGTTAAAGTTCTTTTCTCTACTCCATTTTGGTCATCTGATGGTCTTAATGAATACTAAATTGCATTTAAAATGTATTTGGTAGCCCAAAATTGGTGATATGATTGGAACTGTCTACGTTATGCCTAAACAGCGCTAGTTGAAGCACAGTCCTAAAAGAAAGCAGAAAAACTTCTCCCCACCCCTAAAAAAAAGAAAAACAACCCTCAAAAGATTTTCCTATACATATTTTCTGAATGGTGTTTTGTGTGGAAACACAAAGGGAGTATTTTGAAGAAAGAGAAGAAAATATTGACCAAGTCAAAGATCTGTATTGAAGAATGGATTAAATAAATGTTTGTGAGTCGTAAGAACCAAACAACAAAAATATTTTTCTTTCCAGAAACATTCCTTCGTATTTTGATCATCAACAATAAAGCTGAAAACAACAATGAAGCTATTGAATCTGGAATGTCAATTGCTATCCAAGAAAAATGACAGTATAACTAAATAATGCAAATGTCTTTGGAAAAATAAAAAGTATTTTAATTATCTGGAATGTTAAAATTCCACACCTGTTCTCAACTCAAAAGTAATTTTTTAAAACCTAAATTCCGTAATATGAAAGGTCAGTTGTCCAAATATGAATGTGTGACAAGTAACTTTCTATTAAAACTTAGGGAGTTTTAATAGAAACTTCAGGTCTTAATAGAAGTTGAATTGCTTCAATTTAACACTGCAGGATAGACACTGAGATGTTTCATAGATTCTCAAAATACTGTTATTAAGCTTGACGTGCTGGAGAGTATCATGTGTTAGGTAGAATCAAGATTGAATCCCAAAGGTATATCCTTAAACTGTATAATCAGATTCCCATTTCAATGTCACTTTTGTCCTTCAAAGAATAGGTGCTTGTTTCAGCGATGATTTGTCATTAAAATTATGTCAAAACGTCTTAAAATGTTGTTGAAACTCTAAGCAAACTCACAGCACACATAGGGCTAATTATGGATGCCATCTGTTTATTTTCCAAAGCTTTTTTTCTTAAAGACCAAAGTACCTACTTGTTCTGATAAGCCACAATATTGTTATAGTGACTAAATGTTTTCCTTAGTACTGCTTGAAGGAAGAACGACAAGTGTTCTGGTCAGTTACCTTTTTCTGTGTCAGAAAAGGTACATAGTATGACATCTCATGATAGAGAAAGATTTGGGAAGTGACTTTTCTTGAGGTGGCTCTTGGAGCACAAAGATTTTATAATAAAAATGGCAGTTCTGTCCTAATTTCTGTATGGAAGGTCTTACAGCTGTGTCTGTGCGAAGACCATGCATTTAGCACGCCTACCTTTTACTTGATCTATAGGATGCACCTCCTGTCCCAGGGTGCTTTTTTCTGTTGATGCCTAATTAGAGGTTTTTTCAAGTTGAAGTATTCATTGATATTCCCATTTGAAGGAAGAAGTGCGTGTGCATGTGTGTGCACATGTGTGCCTGGTTGCGCGCACATCCCGGGTGAGTGTGAGTGACGGGTATTCCCGTGGCAGCATCATCCAGAGCCGTTAGCGGCAATTTGCTGGGAGCTCGGAGTGACTCTGCTCGGCCAGCCCAGCTATTGTGCATGCTAAGCACTAAACAGATAAGTCTGGAGGGGGAAAAAAAATTGAAGGATCCATCTGCTCATTTCTGCTACATTGCGCTGATGCAAGATTACGCTAATCTGGTTGCTTGTCAGGACAGGTTAGTGAAAGCAGGCGAATGGGTGAGATTTAGGGTAGGCTAGTTCTATGGAAAATTGTAAGTGGCTCCTCTGTGTGCCATGTTAAGTGTAGCAGAATGGGTTGATTATTAGCTACTTGGAGATTTTCAGTTAAAATACATTTTTGGCTCCAGTGTTAGTCTCTTCAAAACAAAATTGAATGAGAACGGCTTCCAAACAAAGAAAAATTACCTTATGATCACCTGGTACATTTGAATTTGTAAAGTAAATGAAAAAAACCCCACCCAGCTCGAAACCCTGCAAACTCTTGCAAACCCCCAAATTCTTCTAGGTGACCTCTCTAATTTTCCTTTTGTATGCTGCTCCTAGTTATTGTAGTCTGCTAATTTTTTTTTTCCCCTGCCAAGATGGTGGTTGTTGGAGTTAAGGCAGATGGGTTTTTTGGGGGGAGAAAGACCAAAACAGAAACACATTCTTTATGTGTTCTTTGGCTGGTCAAATTTCTTGTTTATCTGTGTTTGTTTACAGAGAGGCTTTTTTGTTGTTGTTGTTGTTGTTGTTTTTTGTTACCTACTGACTGACAGTTCTTGACCTTGCAGGTTGAACATCCCGTCACAGAATGCATTACTGGCCTGGACTTGGTCCAAGAAATGATCCGTGTTGCTAAGGGTTACCCTCTCAGGCACAAACAGGCTGATATTCCCATCAATGGCTGGGCGGTTGAATGTCGAGTTTATGCTGAGGTAAATGAGTGGTAATGGGGAGGAGGGGAGGTGGTGAAATTGTGGCGTAATAATACCCAGGTGTGGATAGATGCCAAGGTGAAGTCAAGGAATATCATATGAAAGTCATGATTTAGAGCATGTAGCATGAATGGTTAATGAGGTTTTGTAGAGTTGTAGAGTTCTTATTTTTTATTTAAAAACATGGTGTGTATTTCAATGTAGCTTTTTTCCGATAATCAAAATTGAAGATAGTAAAAGAGGTAGGTAAGCAAATGTCGTTTGAAATAAACCTGTATGCTTTCTTCACATTTAATGATGCATTGCTAGAGTTATTTACTATGCTTAACTACTGTTTCCAGGTTTGTGAAATATTTTGATTGAAATCTGAAACTTACTGAATTAAAAAGACAGATGAAATTCAAGGTCTTACAAAATTTGTGTTGTTTTACTAAAACTTTTTAAAAGCTGGTTGAAAAACAAATTATACATCTTCTGAAACTACAGGTTATAGGACAAATTTTTGAAGTGCATTCCAAGACAATAACTCCGTAATTGTGGTATGACTCTCTCTCACCTTAAAAAAGCTTACGAAAACTTTAACCCATTTTGAAGCATGTTTAGGACATATCAAGGTAATGTCTTTTTGCTGTCATTTTTGATACATGAAAAATCAAGATTCGTTAAGTAAAAAAGCATTCATAGAATCACAGGGTGGTTTGGGTTAGAAAAGACCTTAATGATCACCCCTCTTGCTGTGGGCAGGAACACCACCTACTAGACCAGGTTGCTCAAAGCCCTATCCTGCCTGATCTTGAAAACTCCAGGGATAAGGCCTGGAAAATAATACCTAGCTTTTAAAATTTTGTTTCAGGAATGTTTTAGGTAACTCTGCTTTTCAAAAATAATTCAGCATCTTGAGATGTTTTTTCCCTTGCTTAACTATTGTGACTTTTCTGACCTAGAGCATCTTATTTTACTTTTCCCCCCCCCTTCATGACATGCACGTAATCTTGAACTTGCTCTACTGATGCCAAGTTGTACAGACACTTTTGATAAAAAATAAATACTTGCCTGGTGATTGGCATGGAAGCTATTTTGAGTATTGGTAGGCTTTACTCTGGAGTAACTGATGCTGGGATCTTTTTTTTTAGTTCAACTTGAATCCCCTCACAATTAGATATAATGAATCCAACTACTTTGCTATGAATTTGGTTATTCTGTAGGCCATATATTTATTTGTTGTCCTATTAAGTTTATATTGGAGTTACATTATGTAGGAGATTTCCAAAGGGATAAAGTTCAGTTTGATTTCTTAAGATAATTTCTCATGGCCCTTTTTTCTCAGAATTTTTTTTCATATACTCTGTTCTCAGCCCTACCCTTCTGAATACTTTCCAATCCTTCTTCCAAGGCACAATGTTGCAAATGAAAATGTCGTATTTTCTTTTTCTCTTTTGGTGATGTACTATAACTGCGTGCAGAGC
>JAOXXN010000001.1:39597829-39621833 GCA_026770055.1 Myrmophylax atrothorax | reverse complement strand
TGCAGAGCACTTCTTTCCTGCTTGTTGATTGATGCAAGAGAATTTATGTGCTTCCATTTCTCTGTTTGGGGTTGCAGGGGCAGATGGATGAAGAAATGTTCTTCAACACAAGTAATTCTGGGGAAGAAAACAAAGTCATTCCAGTAGCATTTTCTGTTAGACTTTAAGCTTTTTAACATTATCTGTTCCACATCTGTAAAAGCTTAATGCTTTCTCCTGTTGATTTTTTTTTTCAGGACCCCTACAAATCTTTTGGCCTGCCATCCATTGGTAAACTGTCTCAGTATCAGGAACCATTGCATGTGCCAAATGTAAGTAACTTGGTTCTGGTTTTCATAGCTGTGGAGTTTGTCTTACAGACAGAGACTATAAATACTCAGCAGCTTTGTAAATCAGGCCCTTTTCCCAGCTTTTTACCAGAGAAGGGATAGGACAGTTCCAGACTGGGCCAAAAATGTTCAAATTGGCAATAACAGGAAACCATTATATGTTGGAAGAATTTGTTCTATAACTTTCAGCGTAAGTTTTTCAAACACAGCTTTAGTAAAAATACTGTGGCCATTGGAAAGGACAGTGAAATGCTGAATCAGCTCTTTAGAGATAAGGAACTGGTGACTCCAGTGAGAAACTGCCAGTGCTTTTTGTTTAGCTTTGTAGACTTTAAAGATGAGCTTCTTGCAGTGGTTATTACGTGTTCAGGATACAGTGTAACTATATGGAATGGCTGTTTAACAGGCAGTGTTTTCTGCTGTGTGCACAGAGCAAGGACCCTGCCTTTCTGTGAAATCAAGGTAGTCTGAGTTGTGAGCACACATACACATGACACTGTGTCAGTGGAATGATGAGACTGTACCATCTGTGAACACAATTACTCAGTCTGCTTGCACGGAAAATAGTGAAAGATTACAGGAGGAATCTTAAATGTGGAGATGTTATTGGATATATGATTTATTTTGCTTTCTAAATTGTTTTTGCCCATGTACTTTCCAAAGGGACCTGACCCTTTCTGGTCTTTAAGGCTTCATGCTGTGTTCAAAGCCTGGAAGCAGAAAAAAATTGTAAAGATCTAAAAGGCATTATGTGCTCTTAGGAGATGAGGGAAAAAGGTATCATTGGATGTATCTAAACTTCTTTCTAATGAAATAAAGAGTGTATTTAATAAGAATTTATAATGAATACTCCGGTGGTTGTTAGAAGTTTTCACCATGTTGTAATAACTAACAGGATGTCAAACATTTTGCCCTTGCAAGTTTTTGCAATTTGCAATTTTCTAAACGTGAGACCTGTTGAAAGTACAAGTGATAATGGACAAACTATACCCCCTACAGTCTTTGTCCCACCAAATCTTTCTTCAATTAATGCTGCAGCAGGAGTTTTATGTAATAACATTTGCGCTTGTAAGCCATCCATACAAAGAAAAAACAATTAAAATGCCTTAAATGTTCTGCTTACTGCTGTTATTTGCTTGTGTGAATGTTGCATGTCAGCTAAATGGACCACGGAATAGATAAAGTGATTGGGTGTAGGAGAGTGCACACTAAGCTTTGTCTATCATTATTGCTGGGAGCAATCAAATTGATGCCAGCAGGACAGTAGATGCGTTGACAGCTGTAATTATGTATCTCCATGGTGATCACTTTTGGCCTGTCATGGAGGCCCATGAGTCCCCTCCCTTGCAAGCATTTAATCAGATTGGGCTGTCACTTGTCAGGTAGACGGGGTGGGCTGGGAGTTGTGCTTAGGGGAGAGGTGAATTGAAAATGAAGGGTGGGAGATGCCTGATTGCTTCACGTGGTCCATCGTGGTACCAAAGAAAGAGATTTTAATTACACTGGAGGCTTCAGAGCAATGGTTTGAGGAGCTCATGGAGTGTCTAGGCTGTTCTCTTCCTCTTCCACTGTCATATTAAAAATAGAACAACTATTTTTATGTAGATACTCACGATTTGGTGTCTTAATACATATATTTCTACGACTGTGAAACTAATTTCTCTCCTGAGAATGTCATGCTGCTAAGAACAAAATTAATATGACTAAAAAAGTTCAGTGTTACAGGCTCATTGTGCCACGTTTACTTTCTGTATTTTAGATTTTAGAATTGTCGACAATTTAGCTAAAGAAAAATTAGTAGAGACTTGTAGTGTAACATCGAGTTCAGCTTATGAGTAGTGTATTACCAAATGTATTTGCAATTCATTTCTTCTGTGTCTCAAGTTAGCGCTGACTGTCTACCTGTGCCTGTGTGTCAGCTGCTCATCCTGGTGGAATTGGTGTGCATGGCTGTGTGAGGGCTTTTGCTTAGCCATAGAGAGTAATATGCTGGCTATTTTCGTGTATGTAGCCTGTCATTTCCTCAGAACGTGCTACTCATAAATACCAAACATTTTTCATCTTTGATAATGAAGCTCAAGTCAGGTGACCACAAACCTGTGTACTATGAGAGGAAGCTTTTATGTTTGGTGCTCCAACACAACATGTACCTCCTTGTCTGGAGAGTTCCGGCATTGCTGTCTCCCACTATGATCAGCAGTCTGGTGTTTTAATGACTCTGACCAGAAAGAGAAAGTTCTTAGACTCAGGTACACCAAAGAATTGAGAAATACTAGAATCTGTATGTGTTCCTGAGTGGAATTTGATATAGTAATAGTTCATTGCAGGACATAGATTGTGCTTTTTTTCTTAACCTCTTAAGCATTTTTTGTCTTTCATTTTAATGTTGTCCTACTTGCAATAAGGATAATACAGCAGCAAAATGTTGGGGCTGCAATATGAATGAGCTGTAGGGCAGAGCAGGATCTTGAACCCTAACCTTTACTTCATATAGTGAATACTGAGTAAAAGAGAGGAAATATGTTAAGCAGAAGTAAATGCTGGAGGTCTAATAAATATTTTTATTGTTCATGAAGTTCAGCACATTATAGTGAGTATCTGTTGAATTAGGGTTTCTTTTTCATCCAATATTCATTAAGTTCTGTCACACCATATAGTTTAGAAAATCACCTACTGTTACCAGGCTCTGAAAATGTAAGCACCACAGGGAGAACTGAAGATGGTATAAATGTATTTCTTTTCTGCTGCTGCTTTCTTCAGTTATTTTGAGTTTATTTTATGAAAATTGGACTTCTACAGCGGACTCCAGATTTTTTTTTTGAAGGAAATTATGCAGTAGTTTATAGAGAATGTTAAAATCTCAGTGTAGCCTTTTTGTTTTTTAGGATATTGTACTTAGGGAAAAGCGTGACTTATGTAGTGATTATGTGTATGTGTTGTATACGAACAGAAACATAGAGTGGGGTGGAGCATGTAGTTGGCAGCATCAGAAGTCTTGCGTTAACGCTAAGATCAGACTAACCTGCTTATTGTGGGTCTAAATTACACCCCTTTTATGTGTTTTTTTATTTGTCTAGAGATGATATTTGTCAGTACTTACATGCACATGTATACATATGTAATATGCACCCCTGAATACTTGTGTGTGATCACTTTATAGGTGCTACCTTGGAGACAAAATTCATAGTATAATTCAAGTATGTGTGGAGTATGTATGTCATACCTTCTCATCTTATATATGTATTTATTGAGATTACAAAAAAGTCAAGGGCAGGGGATTAATTTGGATCTGAGTAGGTAAATTAATTCTTATTTAAATGTGAGAATATATGCATTAACTTTATACATAGGCAGCCATTCTGTGAGGAAGGATGGTTTAGCAGTTGCAAGAAAAGAATCTGAGACATACATTGCATTTTTTTTCTGTAATATTGACATGACTGAACTACCTTCTCATCAGTAGCTAATGTTAAATGTACCTGATGTAGTTAATGGGAAGCCCAGTTAAGCATTAGATAAAGCACATTCAGATAAGATGCGATTGAAGTGGTACAGAAGCAATACTGCCTTTATGTATGAGTAAATATACTAAACAAATAAATATAGAAGAAATTCTATATAAATATGTAAACATAAATATATAAATACAAATATACAAATAAGCACATTTCTTCCTAAAGTGAAGATAATGTCCTCAAAACTAGTCAGACAGTGTTTCTTGCTGAAGGAAGTGAGTACACCTGCTAGGGTATCTTTTTATGTCACTTGGATAATAAAGTCATCATCATGCCCTCATGTGGATTCTGTAGACAAGAGGTTCTACATGTGGTCCCTTGATAATTGCCTAAATTAAAATATTAAAGGCCTAACAGCCGTTGTGTTGACCTTTTTCTGCCTTGCTGCAGACAGATGAGCTGCTGTTTATTACAAAGGTTCCTTCCCACAGGTGAAGATTTAAGTGAGATTCCAGGACCCTCTTTCCCACCCCCTTTACAATGCGGTGTATCAGAGCCCTGCTGGTTCAACAGCTTTGATTAAGCCCTCCATCCTGATGGTCCCCAGAATGCGTTTATCACTCTCGAGTTATTTTGATTATTTTTAAAAAAATATTTCAGATTCCAGTGCTCAAAAGCAGCAATTTAGTAAATATTTATTCCCCAGAAATTGCTCATTTGAAAAGTTTTATATGGCTAACCTCATCGTTACAGTGATGAAATCAAACTGAGAGATGAAAACAAGAATCAGCAATGTACTAACTAACTTGTTGGCTGGTTAACAGCAATCAGCCTCTTCAAAAGAAATTTTTGAACTTGTGTTATTTTTTTCCATGAATATTGTGGAATCAGAGCTTTAATTGGGGCTGTGTCCTTACAAAGCAAAGCCATGGAAAAAGCTGTGTAAACATTAAAGCCTCGGGGGAACAGCAGCAACAGAAAAAAAATGTTTTACAGTTGAGAGGGTGAGGCAGAGAAGGAAAGTGTTACAGACATGAAAACCACAGGTTCAGTATTCCTATGGAGCTGATAAAGCAGAACTCCAAAGTTCCTGCTGAATGCTCTCCACTTCTGTTCCTACTGAAGCTCTTGGAAGAGCTGTAGTGGAACATGAGGAATGTGATTACACGAAGATTCAGAAAGGGTGTGATTATAAGGGTCATCCTTCATGCCAAGTGTCAGTCAGAAAAATAATGACAACTGTATTTTATTACAGGGATTAAATAAGAATTGGATGTGTTCACAGCTGAAGCTGGTGTGTAACACAGCCTAAATTGTTAGATCAAATTTAGTGCATTTACCGTGTGATCTAGAGAACAAAGGAGAATTTTGACTATTGACTGAAGATTGCAGTCAAGTTGCTCTTAAAGGACAGAGTAACTTGCAATTGTTTTTTTCTGGTGGAGGAAAAAGCTTCCCTTCCCCCCTCTCTGATTCTCTGGAAACAAATAATTATTTTAGTTCTTCCAGAGGGAAAATGCACGTGATGAGCTTTGTGGGTGTTATGTTTTAAGGCTGATGGGTACATTTGATCCTCATGCTGAAATTTTTTTTCCACCAATATGTAATTATTTTTACTTCTTTTTTTTTTGAAGGTACGTGTTGACAGTGGCATACAACAAGGAAGTGATATTAGCATTTATTATGATCCCATGATCTCAAAAGTGAGTTGATTATTATTTTTCAGTATTCTAAAGGTATGAAGCACTTATTTTATACATGGATTTTTTAAGTGAGAATGTGTTAAAGGATTGGTAAATTAGTATTTTGAAGGTGCCTATGCATAACATGCCTCAAGGAAATATAAAAGAAGTGGAGGAAATGTGGAGTGGAGGCAATTTAGTGTCACTTGTAAATAAAATTCTTTTTACCTTTTGACGCTGTAATTATTCGTCTTGCAGTTTCTAATTATTAAAAAGATTTTGATTTAAACACCAGCCATTACTGTCTGATTTAGATGCTGCCAATCTATCTTTGTTAACATAGTCTAGTCAGAACGAAAATGTCGATAATTCTGGCTTCCAAAAAGAAGCATTGAAAGAAATGCCTGGTAGTGTCTCTTAGTATTAGTTCTTATTCATCAGTTAACATACTGGTAAAATTAAAATATGACATTATAGTCAGAGTTCAGTTGTCAAAAAAATTACATCTTTGAAGTTGTTTGGGCATTAGGAGTCAGGAGAGTCAACCTGGATACTGAACCTCTGCTCTGATTTTCTGAGAGCTTGTTTAGATGCTTTAAGTTTTATGAAGGAAAAGTGATTGGCCTTCTTTCAGTGAAGAGTCAAGAGATCTTAGTTTTTTCTTGATGTTTCAGGGAGCCTCTGAAGCAGAGACAGTAATGTGCAAGCAGGGGGTTTGTGACTGCAGAAGTTCTACAAACCATTTTCATTTTTAAATGCTATTCAAATTCTAGAGACATTTAATTTCTAGGTAACGTAAAAGCCTTTTTTCTTTCTTTAGCTGATTACCTATGGCTCTAATAGAGCTGAAGCACTGAAAAGAATGGAAGAGGCTTTGGACAATTACGTAATTCGAGGTAACAGGAGAAATTTGGATTCCTAGTGGGATAGGCTGTCATCTATTTCAAGAAAACAGCTTGAAAAATGTAGTAATTAGCAAATTGAGTAAAGTTCCTGCTTCTTAAGTGCAAATTAAACCAGGAAAAGCTTGTGTTAATTAAGCTGAGAAGATACATCAAATCTAAAGAGACTTTAGTTTTTCATCAGTTTTTTTCCTTGAATATTATGAGTTAAATATTTAAATAATTCCCTTAAACTCATACATTTCAGAGAATGGTAGCATATAATTGATTTTGTGTTGTAGAGGGGGAAAAGGAAGACCACTGCACCATCAGAAGTTTAAAGTGGTTGCCATTTTGCATGAGTTTAATACATTGATTGTAGTTATCACAATGCAGTATTTGATTATGTATGTATATATTTATTTTATTTTCAAGGTAATTGCTTAGGGTTGGGCTAATACAGATGTAGTCTGTTGATCAGCATATGCTTCAGCTCTTGCTGACAGACTGCATAGGTGATGTAGCTGTTCTTCCAGCCTTTCCAAGCAGCAGGGGTGAACTGCCCTGACCACTTTCACTCTCTAAGTTTTAGTGAGGGAAGTCATGGTTTGTGTGGGAGAAATCTTTAGGTCTTCCTTTTTATCTTGTGGAAAATAGGAAGGACAACTCAGGATAAGAGAGGTAAAAATGTCTGTAAAGCTTCTGTAAAACTTGGTTTGGCTTTAATGCTGGCTGCTGAATGCTACAGATCCGGGTCATACGTGAAAGATTTATCTATCTAGGGGGGAAATGAACGTCCTTCTGCCACAGCATAGCTAGATACATGGTAGGATTAGCCATTGTAAATGAACTGCTAACTCTAAGTGGATTTATATTGGTGCAACTTGAGCCATTAGACTGTTGCAGTACAATGTGCTGATGTAATCCCCTGCTGTATAACAGCTGAGTAAATTTACATGACAGAAAAATTTATACCACTACAGTTGACTGATGTGAGGTGGGATTTTTTGGTGCTGTTTTTTGTTGGTGTTGTTTTTAATGGAGACAGACTCTGGGTTCACACTCAGTTGTATTAATGGCAAGATGCTTAGAGGTATTATATTTAATGAGAATACTGCAATTGTGTGAGGAGCATCATCTTTTATTGTGTGCTATAATGTGGAATGGAACCTGATCGTTTGTGCTTATGTGTTTTACACAGATGTTTATGTACCTAATAACAGTTTCACATCTATATAAATGCCTGTAAAGGATGTGGCATCTTACACCTGAAAAGTACTAATTTGTATTCTTAAGATTTTTAAAGTCTTTTTATTAGTATGTGTAGATGCATTTGAATGTTCATGTATGATATTTCTGTAGTATTTCTATCTGAAAAAAGCCTTCATCTATTAAAAACATTGGCAGAGATAATGAATGAACTAAGGGGTGTGTGTGTGTGTGTGTGTGTGTTTGTTTTTTAAAGTGCCACAAAGCAAAACATTAAATGTACCATAGGCTTCAAAAGCAGATAAGTTTCCAGAACACAGTTTTAGTTGCAGAGACTAGAGGTTTCCATTTGAAACCAACAGGATTTTTGTGTAGCTTTATACAGCTGGTAGTTTCTTCTCAGTGTTTATTTGAAATGGAACATTTATGGATAATAAAGTATCTCCTCACTTGCCTAATGTGAATGATTCTTGGTAGGGCAGTTAAGCCGAAACTGTCCAATCTGTAATGTTCTAAACTGCACTGACATGTGCAGAACTTCTCCTTTTCTTCTGAAACGATTCTGCATGTTTTTCTTTAAAATGTTAAGTGAATGTAACACAATATTAAACAACCTTGATCTTGTGTAAAGTGCCTTATATGAAGTTTTTCCATAATAGTTTTTGTTAGTAGTAAAAGACACAGAGTAGTTTTTTACCTAGTTTTGAAGTTACTTTGTTTTATGTTTGAATAATGAGCTTGTACATAACTGCAGGTTACTGTAGTCTTCCTGAACAGTGTGCTCCAGATGCCTATTTTTGAGCACAGCCCCCTTACCCTCCTAATTTCCTGTGAAGCAGCATTTATGTTTTCATTGTGTTTTAGAGACAGTCTGGTTTCTTCTGAGTTAAAAAGCATTTTTGTTAAGCAATACCAGCTGAAGTCAGTGTCAGTTCTACTGGTAATATACACTGTGAAAATTTTAGATTTAAATTCCCAAGGGTCGCAATTTCTGTAAACAAAGATGCTTGTTCACTCACATAGGGTGGGAATGGGATAGGGTGACTGGGTAACAGGTCAAGGACCATCTAATGGGTAGCTTAGGGACTGCTAATGGAGGATGGAGTCTTCCCCATCACTTCTGTGTCACCAGTTCAAAGCAGGCAAAAGTTAGTAAGGACTTTTAGTCACTACTGTCTTGATGGTTGCTTGCTGACCTGCATGAAATCAGTGGTTTTTATCCAGTTCCTAGAAGACAAATGTTCTCTTGGAGCAAATGCCACTGTATAATACCATTCAGATGGTAGTCCCATCAGAGAACCCAGAACTGAAGTAGCACAGTGACCCTCCAGGAGGGTGACTCATCCAGGCTGGGTTGAGACACGCTGGCAGTGTGAAGTGCAAGGACTTACTCTGCTGTATCAGCAAACATGTAGTTTCTACTGCTGTGACTTTAGGATATCCACAAGTCACCCAATTCCTTTTTAGCTCCATTCCACTTACAGGGAACAAGTCCTCACACCACAGTCTTTATTGACTTGTTTTCTAGGACTGGATAGTACCTGGCCTTGAATTCATGGTTTAGATGTCATTCCCAGTTAAATCTGCCTGACAATATCATGAAAGAAATTAAATTCATTAAGTTTAAAAAAAATAGTGTAGTATTTGCAAAGAAAGCAGACTTAAGCAAAATTTGAGCAAGTAATAGCTTAAGCAACCAAGGCTGCATCATATAGTGCCTGCAATAGCAGTATCTTCATTATAAATATTGAAGAAGTCAAATTGGGATAGTTGCAGCAATACTCTGCTCTGAAAAATGCTTGTTGCCTTAATGCTTGATTATATTTTGGGCTGGTGTCAACATGTACATACTGAAATAAGAAATAATGTATTCTGTTCACTGGTAGATTCTGAAAGTGTGACTAACTCAAGACTGAGTCAAGATTCAATGTGGTCACGGGAATGTAATCTCCATCCTTTTTCCCCTGTGTAATATCCCCATTGTTATTAATGGGAGTAGATGAAGGTCTAGGAGAGCGTTCCTTTGAGTTGTGGATTGGATTAAACAATCTCTTGAGGTTCTTTACTGTCTAAATTCTGACAGGAACTGAGACCTCCATTGAGAACTGATCTGAACTCAAAATCTTGCTTGAGACTTCTGAATTAGAACGGTTCTAAGCAGGTAACATTTTTATCTCTAGGTCTTCCATTGTTGTTCAGGGATGTTTCATGTTGAGGGTCCAACCCAGATTTGTCTCCAGAAGATACACAACTTGTCTTTGTGTAAAGTCAACAGTTCTCTGTTGAGTTCCTGTTTGCTATGTGGAGAGAGGAATGTAGTAGACCATTTGAGAGAAACAAGAGTGGAAAAAGGAACATCTGAGGAAAGAATAAGCAGCAGGTAGAGCGAGGAGGAGTAGAAATGAGATGGAAATAAGGGAGCCACTATCTGGGAGTGGAGAATCTTCCAGCACGGGGTAAAAGAGCAAACATAGAATAGAAAACAGAAAAGTGGTAAATAACTGTGGTGGATGTCTGAGGAGAAGGGGAATATAGAAGTTAGCTCTCTGGTATGAGTGGAAACTTGCCACAACAGTGGCAACAAGAAACTGTTGTCTTCAGTTTTGGCAGCTGTAGGCGCACTGATTGGGAGGGAAAAGTGTGCTGTACTTAGTGTTCTGAGAAGGCCTTGACTTTCCAAGGATCGCAGAATGGGTCAGGTTGGAAGGGACCACAGTGGGTCATGTGGTCCAACAACCTTGCTGCTCAAGCAGGGTCATCCTAGAGCACAAGAAAATGCCCTCAACTTTTAGTTTTTTATTATATATTTCAAAACATTTCAGC
Organism: Myrmophylax atrothorax; assembly: GCA_026770055.1. Lineage (NCBI taxonomy): Eukaryota > Metazoa > Chordata > Aves > Passeriformes > Thamnophilidae > Myrmophylax > Myrmophylax atrothorax. The sequence goes on along the minus strand of JAOXXN010000001.1, from coordinate 39,611,454 downwards.
TAGAAAACTTTTCACAGTAAACTTAAATTTGGATCCAAGCATCATGAATTACTGAAGGATTTTGTTTTAACTTAAAAGGTTCTTTTCAATGACAGTATACTTGTAAGTTTTAGACTCCTGTATTCTGATCTCTGCAAGTGTGCTCATTGGTATTGTGAACAAAACAATCTTTGTGTGTCAGCCTATTTTTCTGCAAAAACTGCATACAGTGTTTGTTCTTAAAAGGATTAAATGAGCCTTGATTTTGTGGTTGTGCTTTTGAAAAGTGCTGCAACAGGTCATACAACTGGGAGACTGGTAGTTCTGCAAGACTGTTGGATGTTCTAACCCATTGCAACAGGGACCAGCAGGCTTCCAAGTGTATCAGTGTGGAAACCAAAATTGGAGAAGGGAAAGAAAGAAACTTAGGTCAAAATCACTAGAAAGGACCCTTTCAGGATGCTTAGTAGCATCAGCTTGGAGTTCAGATGCTAACATGAGGGAAGATGCTGCTCCTGTTTTTCCTCTCCTTTTCTTAAACCAGACACGAGGGAGGGAGTGGGAATGGCAACTTGTCAGTGGAATGTTATAGTGTGTAGTTTAGGAAGTCCATAGAACTATTGTCCTATGGAAAAGAAAGAGGGAAGGACAACTGAAGATACAGATTGATCAGGTGAAAGAGGAAGGCAATTTTTGAGGTGGCATTGAAAGACAAATGCTGTCATTTCTAGATATAGCACTTTGATGTAAAGTTGTTCTAGAGTTCTTTTCTCTCTCTTTTGAATGATGGGATGGCTGAGAGGATGATAGCAGAATGGCCATTCATTTTCTTTCATTTGTTCTTGACAAAGACTGCTTAACTTCTGCTTCCAATTATTCTACTGATTCAAACATTCATATGTGTTTGCCAACCCTCTAAAAAATGGTCTGCTTACTCTTATTAAGAAGTTCAGAACTACATGTGGTACAAAATCTAGTTTGTTTGAACTTGTTTTTTTTACAGTTGGACATTACCATATGTTATATTATATGCTTTTACTCCCTCTTCTTCCCCACTTTATTCTGATCTATTAGTTCTCTGAGCTCCAGACTTTAATATCTGAAAGAATCATTGTTTTAATTGAAATACATGTTCAGCTCTGAGGGTCAGTGATGTAATGAATCGATATGAGAAGTTTATGTGGGTATTTGTGTATTAAAATTACAAAGCTCAACCCCCCTTTTTTTATCTCACTTTTGGGATGTGACTTTGTATGCAGATACCCTGCTCTGAAGTGAATTGCAGCAAAACACAAGCTTTGAAAGGCAAATAACAGTTGAATTTTGAGGGGTTTGGGGAATATTTTGAAAACTTTTGCAATTGCAAACATGGAGGCTTAACTGGGTATTAATAATGGACTTCAGAAGTTCATGTGTTGAAAGTGGTGTTTTCATAGTCTGTGCAAATCGGATGAGGTTCTTGTTTTAAGTAGACAGTAACATAATCAGTTTTTCATAATGCTCAGTGCAGAGCTCAGTTAATATTCTTTTGTATTTTGTTATAGAAATAGGATGCCTCCTAAGCTCTGTCACGTTTATTCTTACTGAACATTTAAATTGTTGGGTGATAATTTAGCTTTGCTGGTTTTTTTAAAAAGAAAAACCTCTAGTACTGTACTCCACATGTTGGTCTTGCAATCAGTAAGTATGCAGATAAAGTTACTTGTGTTCCACTTAGCACAATTTGAAATTATCAGCAAGTTGTCTGTTCAACTGCTTATCTACACAGAGGCATGTTGGACTCCAATTAAGTTTACATGGATAAATGCAGATTTGTGTTCGCAGGCATCAAGATGACAGAAGCTTAATACTGCAAAAAGGCTAATCAACACTGAATATGTTTAGTGTCAGTAAATATTTATAGTGAAAACATTGCCTATGGTTTTGTGCCTTGGCATTCTAACTTCTGATTTGTAGTGAGTAAAAGTGTGGTGTGATATCCTACTATAAAATTACTGTTTTCTATAAAATGGATTTTATTGTCGTGTTTGTGTTTGCTTGCGAGGACAGGTTAGGAGTTAGGCTACATTTTGTAAGGTAATGAACAATTTGGTATACTTAGCAGAATTTTTAAGGCAGAGAATGAGGAAGGGAAGGAGGCAAGATGGCGACAGGCACTATGAGGAGTAATTTCTTCTGATTCTAATTTTTTTTTAATGAGTCTTCTTCAAACAGAGGTTGCTAATAAGCTCTGGTGAACAGTGTGATTATTTGGTGTACTCCTGTATTCATTAGGCAATAACTACAGTTTAACTGGAAAACTAATGGAAGCTCAGGATATATGTTCTAAATAAAGCATACAAATACGTTGTTTTAAAAAAATTTCATTAGCTCTGCAGAAGTTAAATGCTAATCTGCTCTCTTTTACAGATATATTCTGAAAACAGTGTGTAAAAATTGAAAAGCCAAGAGGTATATCTTAAACTGAGTTTCTACTGCTGTAATGTTGTATGAAGAATACAACCAAGTGAAATGAGACCGTAGAGGTGCAAGGAGCAGTGATTATTATTTTTTATTATATTTTGACTTAGGAGAAGAAAAGAATATAACTGTAACTGCAGCTCTGCATCAGTCTTAACAATGTCAAAAAGATGGTGCTGAAGTTAAATTTTGTTTTCTGAGGGGAAATAAATCAATGTAGTTTAGGATTTTGTTTGTTTGTTGAAAATGTCATGGCTTGTCAGGCTAACAAATATGATTTTCTTTCTGCCAGCCTGTAGACCTGGTCAAGAAAAAGAAAAATTCCCTGAAAACCACTGCAACATAAATACAATATACTTCAGTTTAGTGTCTAACTTTGCATGAAATAAGCACTGCCTGTTAGCCTCTGTTTGATCCTGTGAGAGTGTGAGGCTAATGTCTGGCCATTGTTTTGGAAGCAGCAGGTAGTCAGGAGCAAGCTGCTCTAGGGGTCCATATTTCTGTAGCCTAGCAGTTACTTACACACAGATGGAGACCTTATGAACTCTGGCAGAGGTCACGCTAAATTGCAAATCTAAAACTTCGAGACTTCTGAAGGTTTGCACTGGGACTTTTTTTTAAAAAAATCCCCATATGATTTGGAACATCACTAAAGGTATCAACTCAGTCTTAAGAAGCAGATCAGCCATACAGTCGTTGCTCACATAATGATCACAGGGACTGATAAAGATAGCCTTTCATGATACTTTAAAGGGAAACTTGTGTACTAAATTTTTAATTTGCGTATGTAAAATACATGCCATATTGCTTCCCAAGCACCTAGGCCTGTCTGCTCTATTGAGCTTATTAAAGGAATTTGGGAGCTTAAAACATTACAGAAGTCTCTGATTTAATTTTTTTATGCATGTGAGTTAGAAATAAAAATACTCATTTTTTTTTTATTTTGGGTCTTTTGGGGCAGTCAGTTGAGACACCAAACTCTGTCATCTGTCATCATCCATCATCTCACCAGGGATCTTATAGCAGTTTAGGAAAGGAAGATGTGAAATGATCTGGTTACACATTGTAGCATGTTTAACTCCTGGATTCAAAGTTGGGCGGCATTGAAGAGCTCCTCTTTGTTTTCAAATTACAGTCCTGAAGCTGTGCTTAATAGATGAAATCTCTGTGATATTTCAACTTACTTCTCAAACTGGAAATTTTGGGGGTAATTTCTAGCAACCAAAGGCAGACATATTTTGTTTCCAAGTTATTTAGCATAAGATTTTTAATTTTTTTGTTTAGCTGAGATGCAGTGTGGGTTCCATTCAGTGTTTATGAAATTGGAGTCTGTGAATGATTATTTACATTGCAGGCAACAAAAGGAGGCTGATCTTCTTTTAATCAAATGGACAAATTTTTATCCTGTCATCATTGAACTGGTTGTGTAATGTGCTTTTTAATGGCTCATGAACTAGTCTTCAAAGCTTGACTTCTTGATTCAATGAGGCTGACTCGGTGTGTTGAAAGTGGTTTCAGTGACGGCCACACATAGAGCTGGAAAATTCACACCAGCAGCAGACTGGTAGGGGAAAGCAGCTTTGAAACTGTTTGAACTGGTCTTCATAGAAAATAACAAGAATGTTGTTCATGCTTCTAAACAGGAAAAACATAAAAGAAAAAAAGTAGAAGTGCAAAATAATTTCCTTCTATAGCCACAACTCTTTGCATTTGCTGTGCTGCTAGTGTCTTTGCTTTGGTGGGATATCAATATGGGAAAAATCCAAACAACTCAATTTACAGTTGGAATACCTGAATTTACAACAAATTCTTATTCGATGTTATTTTAAACTAGAGCTTTTAGAAAAATAAGTGCAAATAACTTTGAGTCATGTCAGTAATCATAATCCTGTCATAATAACTTGTAAGTAAGCATATCTAATGTTGAAGTTCAGAATTTTGTGCTTTCAAGAGATATGGATGCTCAGACAAATTTTTACAAGCTGAACTCTTTTGTGATGTGCTTTCCATTTTGTACTTCATAGTGTGCAGCTAAAGCCAAAATTTGTGACCTGGCAAACACAATGTGATTTGGAATTACCTGTTCCTCTGACACTGAGAGGAAAGAATGTGAATTACTGGGTATTTCCAGAGGGGTGAGATTGTGCGCAGCTGAGGCTGGATAACCTCTTTCCCACAGCAGCTTCCTCATTTGTCCATACCTGGAACAGATCAACACCTGCAGCCACCCATGCCGTGTTCCTGGACTGCGTGTCTATTGCAGCTTCTTTTAAGAAAGATTCATGTTTATGGGCCAGTGTTATTCTGTGTAGTCATGTTGTGATGGAACTCTCATGTCTCTGGATTTTCCATTCGATCCCTTTCTGAAGTTGAGAAGAGAGTGGAGATACTGTGTCATCCTAAACTTTCCTTTCCTGTGTGCCTCTTTCAAAAGAGAAAGTATCTTCTTTTTGAAAATTGTTTGCAGGAAGGAGGAGATGATTTAATGAGCTAGGGATTTTTTTTCTCAGGAAGACTTATTTTTGCACTACATTTCCTCTCCTACCTCGTATAAAGACTTCCTTGCGTTTAATATTAAAATCAAATGACTTTTCATGACTGAACTGCAAGTACTTCTGGCAAAATACAGTTTAGCACTAAGTTACTAACTTTGTTACGCAGAAGTTACTCAATGAAAAATAGTCATCTAGTCTCATTGCCTGAGCTTAGGTATACCAACTATACCTGCATCCTGACAGGTGTTTCTTTAATCTATTTTTTTAACATTTTCCCTATCTCCAAAATCTTCCCCTAGCAATTATTTTCCAGTGTTAACTACCCTAAATACATACTTTGTGCTGACATCTACTCCATATTACGGAGTTTTTTTCCAGCCTAAGCTGGGGATGAAGTACGGTTTGTTCCTTTCCTCTTGGAGAAGGCTAATCCCTCACCTGTGAGGAAGGGGCAGAGGACTTACTGTTGTGTGTGCAAGTACTAGACTGGCCCTGTCCTTTGAGCTGTGTAGCTTTAGGCTATATTGGTTGGAAGTTGGGTTTTTTTGGTGGTACAAAAAATAGGTGAAAAGATGGGAAAGAAAAATAAAAAAGAGGAGAGGCTGAGAAGTAGAATAAAAAGAGATGAAGAAATACAGAAAAAATAAAGTAGTATCATTTTCAAAGAAACTGAGTCAAAGGTGGCTATAAAGGCTCTATGATAAATAATTTTTCAATTAAAGAATGATTTTTTTTTAGCGGGTTATGTGCCTAATGGAGTCTTAGAGTGCTGCTAAGGGGGAGCTGGGCCTTTCAGCAAAAGAATTGACCAGGCGAGGTTGGAAAAGGTACATATGGAGAAAGCTGTATGTTTCTTTGTTTTGTAAGTTCTATGGGAGTCTTTTACGAGTTATAAATGATAAAAATGTTGTAAAATTATATGTAAGTGGTAAAACTTTTTACTGTATTTCATTACTGTGATTGGGGTGTAGCATAGTGCATATCTTCCATACCAGATTCTTTGGGATAGAGCTAAGATTTACTGTCATGGCTAATCTGTCATTTCAAGCAGATGGCTCTGGTCTTGCCTACATCTTCTAGAACTGAACTATAAGTCTATTAGTTGTGCTTCTTGTCCTTGCCTTTCCTAGGTGTTGGAATTAGGCTTTACGAGTGAAACAAAACTGGTAAATCTGCATTGATTACATCAGTACTATGCTATCAAAGTTGTGAACAAGTATTTGTTCCAGAATGATGAGAGTTCATATTTTTATAAGTTTTCTGATGTAATTTGGGATGAATATGTTATCTGATTTTATATTGATTTGCTTTTTGTTTTCAGGTGTAGCTCACAATATTTCTTTACTGCGAGAAGTGATCATCCATCCACGTTTTGTTCAAGGAGACATCAGCACTAAATTCCTGCCTGAAGTGTATCCTGATGGTTTTAAAGGTTTGTTCCATTTGCAAATGTTTCTTTTTTTTCTTGAGTGGTGTTGCTTCTGATTAGTTTCTTTATGTTTTTAGACTGATCTGTTCACAGATCAGTCTTTACTTCTTCCTCAAATGTATCTATGCATACATGCAATTAGTTTTTAAATAATGCATAACACAGTTGAAATAGTTAATTTCTTTGTTTTCAAGAAGGCAAAATACATACTCCTAGTAAGTTAATGAAAGACACCCAAAGTCAACAAAAATAGTTTGTAGGTGATAAGAAATACATAAAATAAACATCATTTCTGCCGTGCTGTTGTGCTTCATTACAGACAGTGCTTCTACTGTTAACTATGGTAAGGTAAGGTTTCTTTTTACTGAGCACTGTTGCTTGTTCAGTGAGTTTGTGCAGCATCTTCAGAATTGCCTTTTGGCATCCTTTGTTTTCACTGTAGCATTGTCTGGAGAATCAGGCCTTTCAGAATATTTCAGTAACCTGGTCTTATTACTCATTACACACAGTAATGGGCATCACCTTGATATTATTAACTTGTACACTAGGTTAACATAAACACAAATGCAAACATTTCTTTACAACATCCCAAACTACTCAGTTTCAAAAATGTTTAACAAGGTTTGGTATAAAAATAAGTAAACAAGTAGACTTGCTTCCTTTCACAAGGATCAAATGTTAAAATGTTGTCTTCTGTCATAGCCAATATGCTCTAGATGCTTTCTTGACCTGTGTGGTCAGAGACTCAGTCCTTCCTTACAGGTGTCTCACCTCAGCTGGCATTCATCAGACAGAACATCTTCCTTATTTAAAAAAAACCAAACAAACAAGAGAAAAAGCATTGTTTATAGTTCATCATTCATGGGTCCTTTATGAATCCCATGGAGATTCTTTTTCCTCCATTCATCATTAATCCAATGTGGCAGAATTCTCATCGCACTTTGGAGACAGCACTGCCAGATTGGCAGTCATTGGATATGACTGGCACCTTGCCAAATTCTAGTCTCATTAAGAAGCAGAACAGATTTTTCTTACCTCAGGACTCAGTGTGTGAGTTTGAGGGTGACTATTCTTTGCACCAGAACTACTTTTTGTCATGATGTAATTGACAACTCTGTGTGTAAAACAGTCCTGCCCATGGGATTAATGCATCTAGCCTGTTATTGGCTCCTGACTGAGACCACAGCAACAGGCATTAGCCAACTTGAGTGGCAGTAAGCTTGTGATGGTTCAAGCTGAATAGTTCCTTTGTTATCTTTGCTAAGGTGTGCTTAACTAATCTTTGGTATCTTACCTGGCTTCCATCCAGCATGGACCCAAGGGTATTCTGATCATCTGCTCTGAAGGCATCGTGCTGCTGTAGCTGGTCTCTCTCTCTTCCCTGACACTTCAGTGCAGAGTCCTTTTCCTGAGTAGATTCAGTTCTCTAACTGCATCTGTTTTTTTACTGTTGCTGCTTTGTTGGGGTAGTTTTTCTGTGAGTTCTTGGGTTGACTTATCTCATGAAGGAATCTGGTGAACTTCAGCAGAGGTGCGAAGTGAGTGGCAGGCTTGGAAATGAGGAAAAAGGGAAGGATGCAGGATGTTAGTTCCATACTGTGTTATGACGAGGCAGTCTCACCTGACACACAACTAGGAACAATAAAAACATAAACCAAATAGTAGTATTGTATTAACAGATTCTCAAGGTATGCTTTTGCTCTAGACACCAGAAGACACAAGATATTGTCACAGTTCATAACAGAAGCTATGAATGGCACATGTGAAATGACTAGACTTTGTTCCTGCTGTATGAAAAGTCTTTTCTCATCTTCTTCCATTTATCAAACACAAGCATAAATTAGCATTCTTGATGATAGAAAAATGCATGTAGCATTGCATTCTATTTCTAAGTTCCCACTGAAAAATATTTCTACAAATCCACAGACTCAAATGGGAACTGTTGAAGGCAAGCAGGGGTGGCGGGCAATTGATGGGAAGAAGCATAGCAAGAGAAGCAAAGGCAAAAATTAGCCTACGTGTAAGTTCTCTAGTCATGTCAGCTAACTTTATAAGTACCCAGGGTAAACTTTGCTAGGAGGATTTGAAAATTTAAGTAGCTTGATATATATTAATATTGTTTATAAAAGTTGATGGCTGTAGAAAAAGATCTGGGGTAATCTGAAAAATTAGAGCAATGTGTAGCTAATGTAGCTTTGGAAATACCTAGAAATATGTGCTGTTGTTAACAGAAGGAATCTATACCAGAAGCGTTTTACATTTGCAAAATTTAAGAAATAGAACAATTTCAATAGAGATGTGTGCTTTATGAATGCTAGAGCACAATCCAGTGTGTTTCTTTTGTAAACTGCACAACTGCCACTGTTGGTCTACAGTGATGACAAGTAGTGAATGTGAGCTGTGTTCTCTATGGTGACTGCATGAAGAACTGGCCCATTTCTTATGTGCATTTTCTTCAAATATAAATACTAAATTTATTCTAACTTAAGAGTAAAACAAGAGATGCTTTGTTTGCCAGTTTCATTTTCAAAGGTTCCATTATAAATCCTTTATTAGAAGACTTTTACAGGGAGATAAGAAAAAATTCATCACTAGAAATATCTTGGCTGCTTTTGCATTAACCTGTGATGCCCACTTCAGATTACATCTGGAATGGGAATGTTTAGTAATGTTCATGATTAGAGTTTAACTTTTTCTTCTCTTTGTTAAGGAAACATTTGTTGACCCCACGTTTTTTATTGCAAATTATTTTAAAATAATAGGTGTGTGGAAACTAGCCTTCTGCACAGTATGATTAGTGTTGGAAAGCAGCTTCTGTCATGCCCCTTTGTTGCCTCTGTGAGGGGTGGCTGGCTGGAGCGCTGGCTGGCACTGGGTTGGCTGGAGAGGGTTATTACTCTGAGCACACATGAATGTTTTGGGAGGAGTACGGATCTGAGGGTGGGTGCGGCAACACTGATTAGATTAGGTGACACAAATACAGCTGTCTTAGAGTGGCCTCCAAAAACTTTGCTAACAGAATAAAAATGTTTGCCAAGCATGCAGGAGTCAGACACACTGTCCTTTTACAGCTTCCAAACAACCTGGGAAGTCTCTATATTTCCTGTCCTGCCTGGTGAAACAGGAACGATACTGTCTATTGTCCCCATTTTATAGGACAGAAAGTACCTGTGTTTTAACAAAGATCCAGGAGGAGCCTTTGACAAAGAACAAATTAAACTCAAGGATCCTTAGCTTAGTACCCTGTTTATTAGATTATTCTTTGCATGTCAGTCTGTTTCACAGTTAATATTTTCCTGGATATGTTTTTTAATATTGAGATTTTTTTTTAATGTTTCACTCTTTCTGGTTATTCAATGATGTCTCAGATATGTGGTCAGTCTCTTTGGGAGATACATCATCTGCAAGTGAAAAATGGGGCATTTTTCAAGAGATTATCACAAAAGCCATAGCAAACCAAATGAATAAAAACCAAGAAAAAGAGTAATTTACTTCCTGTCTTCTATCATGTTTACCTCACCTGGGGAGAGGGGAAGATCAGAAATTCTGATGAACAATCCTTTAAGGTAATCGTTTTTGTTTCTAACAGAGAAGGAAGAAAGGGGAAGCACCTCTCTCCTGAAATGGTGCATTGGCTCCAGAAACTGTGTGTGAGGTGAAGGCTTTTAAATGCATTGTGTTTGCCATAATTATATGGATTGGAGGAAAGTGTTACTTAACTTAACTCGGTACTCACTAAACCGCCTCTGAAATACTGTGTCCAGTTTTAACCTCCTGCTTGTGAGAAAGATGGCAATAAACAAAAAAAGGTAAGTCTAGTGCAGAGCCACAAGGGTGGTGCTGGGGCTGGAACAGGCAACCTGTAAGGAGGACCTGGGAGAACTTGTTTTTCCTGGAAACATGAAAGCTTAGGGTGGACATAATGACAACCTTCTAGGACCTCAGAAGAGGTTCTCAGGAATACGAAGCCAGGCTCTTCAATGACCAGCACAGCAAAAGTCAGTGGTCATAAATTGGAGATTTCAAGACCTGACTACACAAACCTCTGAGCAACCTGTTCTGAATTTGATGCTGAGATGGGGGTACGGGGACACACAGTGAACAAACTAGAGGCCTCCCCAGGAGGCCTTCAATCTCAGTTATTCCATGATTCTGTTATGAGTAAAAGTGCTTTGCAGATGAGCTGGGACTGCAGATATGACTTTAAAATTTAAATCTGGAAGATTTTGCTATTAGTTGGAGAGGGGAATGCCGCTTCTGCTGTCAGTGTTTCTGTTAGAAGGGGGAGGATGGTTGCTGTTAATTCTATTTATTTTCTCTTCATTAGAATCTAGTCTTTGTCTTCATTTTACAAAGCTACTGGATTGTAAAAAAGTTGAATTAAGAGTTTACTATACTTCTTTCTGGCAGGTGAGACCAAAAAACATTTCTTGGTCTGTCACTAATTCCCTTCTAGTTCAAAACAGTAGAGGTTTTCTATCTGTATACTGTATTATCCATCTTAGAAGTGATTGTGAGTTCTCTAAGACACATTTCCTCACTATTCTGAATGATTGGAGACTGCTTATGCAGACAGTATTGTCTCTTTTTTACTGTGGCCATCTGGGTGGAACAAAGCTCTCTTGACCTCACAAGAAATTAAACCCTTAATAATATTCAACTTTGTTTTCTGCCTCAGCCTACCTGATATACATGCCATCTGTAATGGTAAACTTCAAAACCCATTGGGGAAAAACTTGAGCCAAAATAAAACTTGGGAAATATTAAATATTGCCAGCATTGATATGGATCTGAATTATGCATTGCACTTTCTATCTTATCCGTTTTGCTTTTAGTTTTTATTCTTCCCAATCAGAACACAGTCACACTTCAAGTATTAAGTAACAGACTGGGACGCACAACCAGGGCTTGTTTGTTTTGTTTTTATCCTGTAATTGATAGTAGGAAACACATTTCTAGGACAAAATGCAAATGAGACTGTTAAGGGAAAAATGACCTTTTATGTAATTTAATTTGAAGTTGGTTATGTAAAGTAATTGCATGAACCTTTTTGACTCAGCTTGGGGGATACTGGGATAATATTGATTTAAGCAATCATAACATCAGGGAAATGAGAGAGAAATGCTTTTTTTCTTGTCTTCCTTCTGACCAGGGTTCTTTCATTTAATAGCAGTAGATGCATGTGGTCTAGTTTTAAATAATGTGAGCAACAGTACTTCCACTCACTTAGTTGTGACTTAATTTCATAACCAATACTCGAATTTTGCATTCACCTTATATAACTCAGCTCAGTGATGGTAGTGATAATGCATAAGTATATCCCAGGTTAAGCAGAGAGATTTGGGAGCTATCCGTTCCATGTTTTATTGTCGAGATGAAATCTCTGTGTGGCCCAGGAGTCTGCAGTGATAAGAGCAGGAAAGAGCAATGGTGGAACTTCCCATATTGGCAGCTGGACAATGTTTACTACTTACTCATTTCATTCCCTATCAAGGGAGCACTTGGAGAACTGTTCCAGAGGTAGCTTTGTTACTTTCCAGATTGATCTGTATGGTCAATGTGAAAAGCTGTTTTGTTACATCTTTATTGGTGGTGAATGTTAACTTATACCTCAAGACATCCTGAGGTGTGGCTTCTGAAGTAAAATAGTACTTGAAGGGTAACAAAGCTATTACTATTTGGAACATCTCCGTAGTTGCAAATATAATAATATAATTGAAAGTTTGACTTGAAAATTGTTTAGAATTCTGCTGAGCATGGCAGCAGAGCAAGAGCAGACAACAAGGAAAATGGGGCTGGAGATGGGAACACTAAGGTGGTACTGGCAGCAGTCTGTCTTGAGTAAGGAAGGTAAATTGCCATCCTTAGGAAGGAGCCTTTAATGAAACTTCTGAGGTTTCATGCTTCCGAAGTTAATGCTAATGACATTCTGTGGTAGGGTTGTATCTTTATTGCCAAAGACCAAAACCTAATTTTGGTATGTTCCTGTTAGCAGTTTACATTATCTCCCAGAAATCCCATATTGGATTCTAAGGTCATGTCTGGTTTTCTGCTTGCCATGTATGTGCCACAACTAATGTAAATGGTGACAAATGGAGCAAGTGGAGAAATATTTTTTTCATGTTTGTGATAGTGAAGAAATGAATGTAACTCTTCATCAGTTACTAACCTGTTTCAACTTGCTGACCTTTGTTCACTGTTTGGAGTTGGATTTTTATTGAAGATACAGGGAGAGAATAGTTTTTGCAGCACAGCGAGTGAAAAAGCAGTTATTGATTTCATCAAAGATGCAGGTCATGCATGAACTGGAATCTTTCTAGTTTTACATTGTTCCTTTGTATGAGTTGTGTGTTGGGTGTGAACATGCTGGTTTTGTCACATGGTCTTGTTGTGGGTGTTAGGCAGGGGGACTGAAAAGCAAAGGCTTTAGGACAGATTCCTGATGTGTCTTTAGCTGAGACATGTAAACAAATCAACAATTTTAGATTCGTTGTTTTGACAAAGTGATCTCAGATCTTCTTCATTGTTTGTAAACAACTGGAAAGTTGGCATGTTTCAGATCCAGGTAGCTGATGTTATTGCATTGTATGTCTTACATATATACCAAAGTGTGTTTATATATATGCAAATAGTATAAAAGTTCGATGTTTTTTTGAGTTTTGCCTTGCAATCAGTTTTTCTAGTAACTGGCAAAGGTAAGATCAAGTTTGTTTCTGAAGCCAGTTTCTCAGCCTTTCAGCATTTGTATTTCTGCATGCATTCGTTGCATTGAAGACAGTTTCCATTTCAAGGCAGATAAAAAAATAATAAACAGTGAGCAAAGGAATTTGCAGTAATATTTAGCTAGAATATGTTAATGTGGACTAAATTAAAAAGAGATTGATGCAGATTTTCTGGCTTTTGTTACTTTTAAATTTACATTTTTTGGTCTATGACAGCTCCTGTGTACTGTTAGCTGGACTGTAATGAATGCATTCCCATCACTGTGGCATGATTGCGTTGCTGAGGTGGACTCTGCATAGCTTCTTTACCTATCCCTGTTTAATATGCCCAGTGGAATGATGGGTTCTGTACAGAAAACATCCTGTTTTGAAATTGTGGATTTGTTACTGCAAAGTCTGTTCCAGTCCTTTTCAGCAGCCTCCATTCTGGATTTTCTTGAGAATCATATTAGTCTTATTTTAAGCTACTGCATTTGCTAGTAACCAGTACTGGGGAATGTGAATTAACATTACATACCATAGCGCTGAGCTGATGGTAGA
>JAOXXN010000001.1:39577617-39597796 GCA_026770055.1 Myrmophylax atrothorax | reverse complement strand
TTTAGAAGGGTTCCATGTAACTGTTTCTGGGCTGTTGGACTGGAAGCAGAGTTTCTCTGGACATACATCTTCTGAAGCTCTTTTCCTCATCCCTTCGTGTGAAATCCATACTTGCTATGGATGATGACATTTGCTGTGTTATGTACACGGAAACACTTTTTGAGAGCTGTGTTGTAACTAAATTCAGCTAAGTCTTTCAATCTTTATCTTTTGTTAACTTTATCGTGTAATCCTTCCCTCTGACTTTGACCCCCTCTTGTTTTCACCTGTGCAAAGTCTCTCTCAAGAATATAAAATTTGTCTCTTTTTTTCATGACAGTTCAACTCTGGAGTTCTTGTCCTGTTTATGTCAATTTTAACTTCTTGCTGCTGCCCTGTGAACAAGTACTTTATTTTTCCTTTTGCTCTTTCTCATAGAATCACAGAGTGGCTTGGGTTTGAAGGAACTTCAGAGATCACTTGGTTCCAACCCTCCTGCCATGGGCAGGAACACCAGGTTGCTCAGATCTCCATCCAGCCTGGCCTTGAACACTGCCAGGGATGGGGCAGCCACCTCTTGGGGCAACCTGTTCCAGTACCTCACCACCCTCACAGTAAAGAATTTTTTCCTGATGTCTAATCTAAACCTACTCTGTTTCAGTTGGAAGCCATTCCCTCTTGTCGTTTCACTACATGTTCTTGTGAATAGTCTCTTTCTATCTTTCTGGTAGGCACCTTTCAGGTACCTACCCTGAAGCCTTCTCTTTTCCAGGCTGAACAATCCCAATTCCCTCAGCCTTTCCTTATAGGAGAGATGCTTCATCTCTCTAATCATCTTGGTGACCTTCCTCTGGACACTCATGTCACTCTTGGCCACTGATTTGCCACCTTTTCATACCAAATGTATCTTGCATGATTTCTAACCTAAAGATGGGGAGGACAAAGTTCTGTCGTTGTGCTCTTTTAGCCTAGTTAACCTTACTTTTTAAAACAAGACCAGACTGGGAGAAAACCTGCTTACAATCACCCTGGTTGCACCTTTTTGCCCAAATAAATATCTGTTAGGTTGCCTGCCTGCAGACTGCAGGCTACTTTAGGCCACTTTCTGCTTATGAAGTGTCAAACATGATTTTGATTCCATGATTACATAAATGAAACTAAATCAACCAGGACTGATAAGTAGCATTATCCCCATTTATTTTTTCAGTCTATGCTGTTGTGTTATCTCTTCCTTGAAAAATATCTAACCATTGCAAGGGAAAGTAGTGAGAAAAAAATGCTGTATAGTTTGAGTGAGTTCTGATGTACAGATGGATTCCTTACCAGCATGAGGCACAATATGTCAACCAGTGGCATTTCAGTAATGAAAACAAGATGCTTGCAGCATTGTTCAGTTTCTTTTCTTTCAGTTGTCAAATTGTTTTGAACGTATATACCAGTGTTACCAGTTGGGCTGATCCTTATGAAAGCATGCAATTTAAACTCTGAAACTCAGAGTGTCTGCTATGCCACGCCTCATCTTAATTTAGAGGGGGAAAATGTAGCTTTTGTGTATAAGGACTGAGCAGTGTCTTTATTGGTAGTTATTTTTTGTGTTTGTGTTGTCTGTGGTATCTAATTTTTTTTAAACTGCTTTCTGAAAACTAGGACACAAGTTGACAGATCTTGAAAGAAGAGAACTACTGGCAACAGCAGCGTCTTTGTATGTGGCTGAACAACTGAGATCACAGCGATTTCTGGGGACTCCAAGGTAAGTTCATTTCTGGTAACTCAGATGTGCTGATGCATTTTGTTAATGGTATCGTCTCATGCACAAGAGTAACTGGTGAGAAAATGCATGGCTTCCTAAGATAGTCTGTTTTTTCTAAATTCAAATGAGCTATGGCTTACATTTCCCTCCTTGTACAAGTGCTACGTGATTATTTTTATTCTATGTATTAGCAATCTAATGGGCACAAAAATGTGTTACAAGCCAGTACAGTAATTAATGCACATCAGGAGTTTCATTAATGCAAAATGTTGCTGCATTAGTAACTAACCACAAATTGAGCATCACAAATTTCCCATGTGCCCATTTGAAGCAATCTAAGCACTTTGGGGTAATACGGATATTCAGCTAAGGAGCTTTAAAATATTGTGGATTTTTGACTAATTTACTACTGTGATGGAGAAACTTAATAGTTTAGAATCTGATTCTGAAAACACTTTCGAGCTGGTAAATGCTGGAAGAGTCAACACCTTGTTTTAAGTATGGTTTTTTTGGTGGCTTTTATTCTGCTACTACCTCGTACCTAGGCTGTGCTGTTAACTGGCTGGCCATTGCAGTAGCCCCTGTCAAAATACTACTTCACTTCTTTAGCTTTTTGGAATGGTATGCTTTTTTCCTCTAGGATGTTCTTAGCTTTTATTGTCCTCTGGCCCATCATTGTCAATATCTTGAGACCTTCTGTTAGAATAACTGAATTTGTGATGCTTGCTTGAGTTAGCAATGGTTGTATACAGTGAATCCTAATGTCAGCGTAACTCTTTCTCCTCACCTCACATTTTGTAATGTAGTTGCATGTGTTTTCCTGTGAGAGGGACGTCGGAATTCAGGATAGACATTATTCACATTCCATGCCAGTGGTTTGACAGTATATTCTATTACTGATTTTACAGTGGTCAGGAATAAATCAAATGTGGTTTCAAGAAGTCTTTATATTTTTTTTTGTACCCACAAAAATAATTAGTACCATATGGTAGTAACAAAAAAAAAAAAGACACTTAGGGCAAGCATAAATGGCATTGTAATATATAGCATGTGTAGGGCTGGGTCACTGCTTGCCTCAGACATCTGTAGAGGAAAGTAAAGCATCTTTTTATTTCCTTCCACAAGTTATATCCTCTATAGCACATGGCATAAGGAGAAGAACAGACACTCTAAGACCATTGTTACCTAAATAAAAGATGAATCTGGAAAAAGAAGGAGGAGCCTTGACTGTAGTTTTTACTGGCCAGCATAGGAAAGTTAAGTAATCTGGTACTGCTACAGAGTAGTAGTGGTTTACTTTGTGCTTAGAGTAAGGATAGAAATTGTTGATTTAAGTAGTGATTATCAAACTGCTAATAAATTCCCTGGTCTGATTTGAGATTTTTTTTCTCTGCCCTGCAAAATGTTTTTATTAGCTGAAAAGAAAAGAAATCCAATTTTTTAATAGTCTTTTAATATTTTGTTTCTATTGCAAGTACTTTTTTCAGTACTAGGTGTCTGTGTATTGTTATACAAAAGACATATACAACTATTTTAAGTGAGATATCAGATATGTGAATGAAGTATTGCACTGAGCAGTCAGGCATGATCATTCATCCCTTTTTGTGCTGTTTTAGGGAAACAAATACATTCCTGCTTTGAGAAAAATTAACTAATTTTTAGAGTCCTAGCCAAACTCCATCATATATTCTGCCATGAGCAGAGAAAGCCACAGAGTCTGGCCACATGAAGTCTGTAAAACTAGATTAAGGTCTGGTTTTTCAGATTTTAAATGATGAAGGTAACAAATCTTTTCAGTACAGAGAAGATAACTTTCTCCTGCCATGATGGGGTGTACTCATGTTCAGCTCAGCTTTCAAACGATGGACTTTTCTGTCTGAGGCATATGTGGGTCTGGAATGATCCTTTAGGAGTCGAGCCTTAAAATTTTGTCCAAGTGGTGTGAGTGTGGTTCTTACTGAATATGCCATGGTTTCAATCCATATGTATTGTTAGATCCACTTGATTTAAGATAGTAAAGCTGCCGGTTGAGGCCAAGTAAGGACAAGCTAATGCAAAAATGCTTACTGGTAAGTAACTTCAGAAGGAACCAAACCTGATAATGATACCCTTTCCCAAAAGTCATGCAGCTTGTTCAGAGGGAAAACCAAAGAAGCAAAGGCCGAATGAGGTCCAAGGGTTACGCAGTACGCAGTGTCTGGGACAATGTTCTCCATTCCTTAGAGCAGTTGGTGGACTCCCTCTAGAGGGGACGAAGGATGTGGAGCATACAAGTTACTACAGACCCAGCAAGGATCCTTCACCATGTCCTTAACTTACCCGAATTGCATCAGACTTGTTTGTGAAGGTGTTCCATATCATGGGTCCTTTTTAAGGAGCAGGACTATGGCCAGAGAAGAAGCACATCTTTATTTGTAAAACTGTGATCTGTTTGACAAATATTAGTAAACAGCAAGTGCAGAGTAGGAACCTGTGCTACTGGCAACAAGTCAAAAAGGCTGTTTGTAATCTTGGATATGGTTCACTATGGCAGAATTGGACATTTGCAGTCTGTGTGAGTTTTAAATCCACGTTGGAGGATATAAGTGGACTAGACAGACTGTATGCTCCAAAGTTGAACTGTGACATTTCCCTAATAATTTGGACAAGTACTGTGATACATTTATCATCACCTTCACAATTTTGGCTCTCTGGCACTATTTACGTTGACAGCAATTTTTTTTTATATACTGAAAGCAATTGAGCAATTTTTGTGCAAAAAACCTACTGAGTAGTATTTTGAAATCATGCGTTATTTCTTCTAAACTTGTCAAATAGACAGTTTTCTGCTGAACTTGAGTTATA
This sequence comes from Myrmophylax atrothorax, assembly GCA_026770055.1. Classification (NCBI taxonomy): domain Eukaryota; kingdom Metazoa; phylum Chordata; class Aves; order Passeriformes; family Thamnophilidae; genus Myrmophylax; species Myrmophylax atrothorax. Next base: position 39,593,223 of record JAOXXN010000001.1, on the reverse strand, counting down.
TGCTTATCTTTGGTTTAATTTGTTTTCCTTTCCCTTTTGGGAGCCATATTTATAATATGCATTCTTTCCACAACTGCAGAAGTATTTTGGGTTCTCTTTTTTCCCTATGATTTATTCAGCCCAAGATCAGGATTGTTATTCTAGTCAGACAAAGTACCATGCTTGGAAGTCTTCACAGAAGACTACACTGTCAGAGTTACCGAGATTATAATCAGATGAAATTCAGCTGAGACAGATTAAGAAACTGTTGGTGCAGCCTGCTCCTCCCGTGCTCTCTTTCCTCCTCTTCCCTAGTTAAACCCTTAATAGAACCTTCTCTGGTTCTATTAAAATGATCCACAGTGTAGAAACCATTTAATAATAGTTTACATTGGACCATTCTGTCAGAAACAGGTTACTCATGACAAGTGAAATTATTCTGGAAGAGCTACAAGAGTGGGGATGTGTATCAAGGAGAAAGAGGTGAGCAGAGCGTGGCTCATAAAAGGAATGCGAAGGTGGACCTTAGCTCTGTGCCACAGATCAGATTAGTGGCAACCTCATGAGGGGGATTCTTCTCTATAATCAATCATATTTGATGGGATGTGACAGAAAAATATGTATTTTGCAGTCCCCTGGGTGACTGAGTCATCAGCTATATGCTGGAACATGCTCTGATGATCAGCAAGTTATTGCCACCCATGTATCAAACACCCAACTTTGTTCAGCTAGTTTCAGTCAGGCCTGACCCCTGCAGTGACACTCTGTGACATTCCTGGTTGCAGCATTCTGTCTGGTGTTGAGATTAATGCAGGCCACAAGCTGAAGGCTGGTTAGAATAAACGGTGTTATGATTTGGCTGGAGCACCCACAGGTGAATTTCTACTATCTGCATTGCTATATATGTGCCCCTGGCCTCACCTAGGAGTAATTTGCCAGCCTTTAGCTAGAACAGCTGTTGGAGATCTATGCATGCTTAGAGTTACAGGAATATAGGCATTTACTTTTGTGATGCAATCAAATATTTAGAACGTTTTCTGTGATGTCTTTGTTTTGTTTGGTTAGTTGGTTGGGGTTTGTTTTATTTTAACTGGTGCTAAATTTAACCATTTTCTTGGGAAAAAGGTGGTTATGGGATTGTTTTGCTTTTTTGGATTCTTTCTGTTTGGTTTTTTTTTTAAGTATTTTTGAAAGATGATTAGCTAGTGAAAGTGCTTGGTATTTTGTGAGCCACATACTAATGTGAATATTTCATTGTGATATGTAGATAATAGGGGCACACATTTCCTGCAGGAAAGAGCCATGAATGATTAATGATTGTTTCATTGTTCAGCCTTCAGTTATTTTACCTAGGACTTTTTCTACTTACTCCATGGTCCACTTTATTGTGAAACGGGTGCCACCCACAGCTGCTGAACAGATTTACAGCATCTAGTGAAACCTCAAGGTCTTCTAGACAGAACTCGATCTTGTTTCAAGTGGAAACATATTTTGGCTGAAGTGAATCCAGCTTATTTTATGTCTGTTTGATGTAGTTAGCCTTTGAGACCAAAAATGATGTTGTATAGTTGAATCCTCACATTTTGGCTTCAGACTTGTTTTTGTTAGTGGGTTGGGAGGGGAATAGGAGAGTGTCTCTCCAGGTGTGGCTACATCATACTATCTCATGGGTCTACTAATGTGATGTTTATACTTCTAGACCCAATTGCCTACAGCACTTCCTATGCATTGCTTGTGTTGGCTGCTAAGTGTATTTTCCTAATTTTTCTATGGGTTTTACTCTTTCATCATTTATGACTTGGAAAAAACCAGTGAGGCTGCATGCCCATATTACCTGATACTGCTTGCAAAAAGATCGTAACACATTGGAAAAATGTTTTTTGTTGCTAGCAAAATAAAACCTAACGGTTTTCCTTGCTCATGTGTTTAATATAGAAGACCAGGTTAGGGGGTCTTGAGTTAAACTTCTGACTGTTCTTATGGGACCTTAGGCAAGTCAGTTGAATTTGGCCTCAGTTTGCAAAAAGACTGAGTGGCCTTAATACTTTGCTGCATTATTGAGGTTTTGTAAATATCTCTTTATCAATGTTTGTGAAGTATTTTGAGACCTAAAATCCATGATGCTTTCTAAGCATAAAATAATACTTTTACAGGAAGGGAACTGTACAGTGAAAAATGAGAGATAAAAGTTTTTGTTGAGTTCTGAAATAGCTGGGCTAAATTTTTGTGTTCTAAAATTCTGAAAATCCAGAGGTCCAGTGCAATGAACGTAACACAACTGGTGAACTGCAAGAACAGAAATTAATATATTTAGCTTTTTATGAAATGAATTATTGTAGGTTTGTGTCTAGGTTGATCCAGTACAGCTATATTGATGTTTGCCTTGTCATTGCTTGATTATAGGGCAGTGAGGGAACTGCTCAGAGAGCAGCAGAGCCCCACACCTCTCAGGCATGCTTGCTTTCACATAGACTACACCTATTACCCTGCTGGAGTCTGGGTCAGAGCCAGCTCTTTGCCAGCCTAGGGCTTCCCCATATGGAAGGATGGTCAGCTGCCCAGTAGGAGAGCTTTCTGGCTCTCCTGCACTGCTGGGGCAGCACAAAATAAGGTTATGTTACATTAATTTTAAAAAGGAGGAAGATGATGTCAGGAAAATTCACTGGAGTAATCCAAACTGGTCTCTTGGAAAGGGAGAGAGTTCTTACTTTCAGTACAGCCACAGGCACTGCTGAACTGTATTTACTGCATTATGTGGATTTTTTTTTTGTTAGTTCTCTAGAACTGCAATAATAACATAAACAGTTATGGCAAGTACAGCTAAACATGTATACTTTGCTTTACCCTAAAAATGCCCTGTAGCATGTATAGAGATAAAGCACTTTGTTTCCATTCTATGAGGATGACTGAGTCCAGCACGCTTGTGGCTGTCTTGATTCCCTCACTTCATAGTAATGCAGCCATCCATAGCTCAGGTAAATAGCACTGTCATCCTTACTGTTCTGGTCCCCTGGTCAACAAGTCAAGCATTCTTCTCATGATTTACTGTTAGGCCTTTGAAAAGACTCCATATGTTTATGTCACTACTGCAGCTTCACACCATTATGCCACTGTGTTTTTTTTCTTTTCCCCACAGACTAGCAAGGTACTAGTGCTCCGTTTTTTCATGTGATATCCTGGTTTATAATGGGCTTTTCTGGTTATGGTAACCCGCTCTTGTCTCTCTAGCTGTTATCTCATGTTGTTCTTTTGACCTCTCATAAATAATAACTGGGGTTTTTTTTGTAATCTTGCTTAATCACTGTGAAAACAGCTGCCCTATATAATATTCTAGATGTCTTTAAAATCGAGTATTATTTACCCTTCTAGGTTTCTCAGCTGCTTATCACAAAAAGAGGATTATATGTGCTAGAGACAAACAAGTAAATGCAAGTATGTGAAACATGTATTTTTGGCCAGTGGAAATAAACCTCTGTGGAAAATACAGAACTTGAAATGGAACATTAAGATAACCTTTATGATTCTTCAGAGCTTATGTATAACATTTTTCTTTGATTTGATTAAATTAATGGAGTCAGAATAGGTAACACAAGTAATGTAAGGTATTTATATAGACGTTTGAAAGCAGAACCGTTGTTGCATATTATTCATGAACAAATATTCCACAAATGGAACAGTCTGCCATGGAATATTTTTATAGCCTGTCATCCCTGTCATTTGTAGGAAGAAAAGGTATTCTGGACACTTAGGAATCCACACTTGCTCAGTCTTTAGTTGCCAACCATTATGAAATGATTTTGAAGATGATAATAATTAATTTAAAGTTTGAACCATGCGGTGCATCTCTTGGGATGATCCCAGAGCAGTGGCATTCATCTTGCTGAGGTGCTTGCTGGTGGGAAAGCCATTCACCAAAGTAAATGGAACTGGCTAAGTCCCTGTGTTTATTTTTTTTTTCACCATGTCTTCTGGGAAAACAGCATCTGTTGTAGGAGCTTTCTGGCTTCTGTGGCTACTGTTCACTTAATGCTGAAACTTGAATTTGTGTAGTGTACACATGTGAGTGTTTTATATTGTGGTGCCAAATTCCTGGCCCTTTTTTAGTTGTGAATCCGGCCTTTTTCTTACCCATGCTTTGCTTATGACCTCTTCCGAAAGATCATTTAGAAGACCTCTCTCTATTTCATTTGATCCCTTCTACAAGCCCCTCCATTATTTCCTCTCATGCAGGTTTACACCTCCCAAACATGTTCTTTAGTATTTATCTGTGTGTAAAAAGTGTATGCTTGGAACTGTAGAACTAACAAGGTATGTGCTAATTGCCATGTGCTCCCCTGTCATTTTAAAGCTATTTTTAGGATAGGTTTTCATCTCCCTCTGTATATTTTATTTGGAGTTTCAAAAAGCAGAAATGAAGCTCTGCAGGAGAATTTTATGGAATGGCAAAGGTTTTCTTGACTTTTGGGGTCTCTAAGCTCAGGAAATGGCATGTGTAACTGCATTTGCATGAGAAGATTTGCTGATTTTACTTTCTTAGCATTAACATAAAATAAGGATGACCATCAGTACCTCACCTTGTGTAGTTGTTTGAGGCACTGGTTGTGTCCTGCTGTTTGTTTGTGTAGTGTATAGCTTATTCTGGATGCTGCTGCTGTAGAAATATTGTCAACAAAATATATGGGAAGCAAGTCTCTCATTCAATATTGTCTGCATACTTTTACATGGACGTGTCTTGATTTGTCTATTCTTTAGCATGCCTGCTTCATTCATGGTTCACAAAGGCTGTACTTAAACACAAGGTGTTGATTGAAGGGATAGGTAATTCATTTATACCTTTGTTGTGGAGTATTACAATTTTCAACCATTTCTTTTTCCTTTGATTCAGCTGCAAAAGTGGGATGGGACACAGAATGGCCTCATTATTGTAGGAGTATTTCTCTGTTCCCCGCAATGATTCCAAAAGCTCTTGCACACTTCATCAGTATTATTGTAATTCTTTGGCTGCAGGATATTTGGCAGCTGTTGCACCCCACTGGCAAATCCTATTCAGACTTCACTTCCATTCACCATTGCCATTGGAGAATTGATTTCTCTCTCCTCTGCTCTAACCTTTCCCAATTCATTTTGGATTGTTCAATGTGAAACATTTTAATTTCATATCATACAGCCATTCAGCTCACAATCCTTTTTTAACCTGTCACCAGGGTAACAGCATAGCATGCTTTCTTTAGGCAATCAAGTTTTTATTTCACATGCTTAATGTTGCATTAAATGTTTGCATTTTGTTTAACCCTCTTAAATACTTTAAACTGTGGATATATTTTGCAGGGTAATGAAGTCTCTGATTTCAGTGTCAAGTCTTCACAGAAATTGCCTTACATTAAATAAAAAATAAGAAATCAGAAGATGAATACAATAATGAGAAGATTAATAATAAAATCCCAAATGGCTGAATGAGGCAAACATTCACAGAATGCCAAAAAATATTTTTCCTCTGGTAAAACCTTCCAGAAGCTTATATTATAATCTTTAGGCCTACACTTTGGGATTATTTTTACCTGTAAGAGCTTGTATCAAATTAATGCAAATATAAGATTAACCAGGCAATAACGTGACTTTAAGAAGTACAATGTCTGGCCTATACGTGTCAGCCTACTTCACACTGCTTGCCAGATGTGTGTGGAAACTGTAAGCTGAATAAGTATTTTTTTATACATCAAAACTGGAATTTACTGGGATGATGCTGTTGATTAAAGAAATATGTCCTCTACGGGCAAACCATCACGGCATGAACAGCAGGCTGTATCTGTTTTGTTGGCAATGGGAATAAAAGTGAATTTCTGTGTTATCATAGATGATGGCAAAAGCAAAATAAAATGGACATTTTCATATCTGAAAAAGCATTGGTTTCTTATAACTGTGATGTTACAGAGCAAGTCCTGCTTATCTTGGTAAAGGAATAGGACCAACTAGGTTCACCACCACCTGTTTCATTGGAACGTTAAAAAAAAAACCTGTAATAGATGTCCTTAAAATACCCAGTCTATAACTGTAATTAGAGGTGTAGTGTTAAAGGCTTGTTGTCTGTCATGTTCCAGACTCAGTTATGTAGTATAAAAAAATAGGGAGAGAAGTTGGGGGAAGTATTTAATTTTAGCATAAGTAAAACCTAAGAACATGGCTTTGCAAATAAGCCCAGATTTAGCTAGTTTATAATTAAACAAACACACTATAATGAAAGCACCGATAATATGCATTTTAACACTTTGGAATACTAATTTTACAAACTTTCCCATTTGCAAAATAGATTGTCCATATCTATCATTATTTAAAAAAATGAAAAGAGATTATCTGATTATTGTAGTAGCTGAAGTGTTTGAGTTTGCATTTGATACAGCTCTTCTTCAGAAGACAGATGTTCATTGCTGATCAGACCCATAGAGTTGACTTCGTTACGGTTTTTCTTCCACCAGCATACAGCTAAATGTACAAGGACAGAAATGCAGTGTCTTCTATTAATTTCCAAGCATTCTGTCCAGTTTTGTCTTTTCCCAAGTTGCACTACAAGCTACCAAATACTGTTACCCGCCAAAAGAGGTTTGGCAGTGTCTTATTACTGAATTTTGCCAAAAGGAGCCAAACATATGGTAGCAGTTAATTTATTGGTTCTTCTAACCTCCAGGGAACTCTTACAGAGAGCATATTACCTTTTTATCTAACATATTTTAAATAAAAGAGCTGTTGACTTGAAATTTGATATACCAGTGTAGAAGCTGAACATTCAGTGCGGTTATGCTCAATTCAGTCTTGTGTAAGGGTAAGATTAAAAGTGTAAACATACCAGATTGAGCTAAGACTTCTTTATTTTCAACTTTGAGAGAGGCAGATCTCTATAGTTTTAGGGTGTGTGTTTGTGTTTAAGTGAAAATATAGAAGAGACATTTTCATGAGAAAAATAAGCCCTGTCTTTGTCTCACAAGTCTTGGAGATCTCTTCACTTTCTTTTTAAGGTGTTTTCTGCTGTGTGTATTATGAAACAAACATACAAATAAATGAAAAAATTTCAATTTTTTATTAAAGACCACAGGCCTATCTGTTGCTTTGTGGCAGTGTAGATTTGTGCATTTCTAGTGCAAGAAGTACTTGAGAGATAGCATTGCTAATTGTGTTGTTATCCACTGTCTTGGAGTTGAATGTCATGCCTGATATTTGCATAACTCAAAATCAGTCATCTACTATCTGCATTTGAGGTAGTCCTCTTTGTTCCACCTTAGGTACTGTATATTTTTGTCTTTGTATTGTGACTCTTAAATGGGAAACTGCATGGATATGTCATCATGTTTTTGTTGGGATACTTGGAATAGATGGTGCCTAAAGTAAGAAATGTCCTGATTACTGTTGTTTCATGGTAAGTATTCAAAGGCATGGATATTTTTCCCTGGATCTGCATTGAGACTGCTCAGATGGCTTTTCCTTCTATGATTATGGATTATTCTTTAATATCTTTCACAGACCCTTCTTTAGTAGTTTACTTTTTCATGTAATTAGATGTGGTGTGTGGAGTTTGTTTTGGTTGTGGCTTCCCTTTAACATGTATCTTCAAAGCCTGTAGTGTGAGAAAGACCGGGCAGGAAAGAACAGGACAGGACACGGTTCTTTTGAAACCAGGGATGTTTACCCTATGTCTTAGAAAGGAGATGATGACATGTCTCTCTGTGGTGCTTAGTAAAATTAGTCTTGCTGCAGTTAATAGTGAGATGATACAAATAAGTTTTTTGCATGTTGAATTCCAGATTTAAAAAACACTTCCAAAAAAATCTTACTTCCTAGGCTTTGAGCTCCTGTCTTTACCCATGTTCTGGTATGTGTTTCTGAGTCTCCCCTCTCTGCCATGGACGGTGGCAGAGATGGTGATGCAACTCTACCACACAGGAAGGATTTTCTCCAAGCCCTTCTGCCCATTTTTTGACCAGACACTGAAATTTAAGGCACCTGACTGCACCTAGTTGTTAAAGTACTTAGTCAAGGGAGATGCCATGAGCTGACAGCTTTTCCCTGTTTGTTTCCTTGAACTGGTGAGAGTGCTTTTCTTTAAATTCTGTGTTGTTCCCTGCTCCCTTCCCTGTAGCAAAGCCTTTTTCCTTGTTACTCATATCCTCAGGCAAATCACAGTAATTTTAAGATGCTTACTAATATTAAGTCAACATTATTGCTCTATTAGCTGTGATTTTTCTTCCCACTCTTTGATCTTGGATACTGCATGACTGCCTCTACTGCAGGCCTCCTTTTCCCAAGTCTTAACATCTGTATTAGGTGAACCTTTCTGAGTGAATAGCCTAAATCTCTCTTCTAGTGACCTCCAAACTCCTGGCAGTCTTATTACCATTTAAGCTTCAGTCTCCTTACATTGGGTATTGCAGCACCCTTCCAGTTTGTTTCTCTTCAGCTTCCTTAGCTTTCAGTCATTCATGTGTGTCTTCCCAGAAGCGAGGGTTAGTAAGAGCTGAGGGCATTTTGCAGCTTCACAATTTAAAAAAGTTGGATTGCAATGAGAAATTGTTGCATTCAAGGCCTGTAAAGGATGGAGCACAACTCTCCAGAGACAAGGATTTTCGTGATTTAATCCCAGCCACCAACTATGAAGAAAATGAACTCTATTCCAGCCAAAATCAGCACACAAGGCCAGTTTGTGTCACATGGGAAGGTCCAGGAGGGGCTGCAGTCATTTGTGCTTTAGGGAAATTGTATCAAATGTGAATAAGGAAACTTTGGGTTCAGAGAGAACATGTCTGGTGTGTGTGGATTCCCTCAGCAGGAAGAGTGCAAAGGAAGGAGTGGGGCTGAAGGCAAAGTTGTGAGAACTGTTCTAAACATCTTCCCAAGGCATCCTCTCTCGCCTGCCATATACCACTTCTGAAAGTGTACTGTGAAAATACCTTGACTCTTCCTTATGCTTTTGCAACTTTACATATTAACATTTCTGTTCAAAATCCATCTGGTTTTTTTCGGTCAGGAAAAATGACTTTCATGTTCTTTTTGAACATCCTTTTGACCGCATACGAGTTGTTTGTTCCTGCTTGTTTATAGAACAGGAACATTCACAGAAAAATGCAGTTTTATGTGTTTGGTTAGTAAGGAAGAGGAACAGTACTATCCTTGTGTAATCATATCAATAATTAGATTTGGAAGAAATCGTGTTTAAAGAAAAATGTGTTCTGTATAGCATATTAAAATGTACATAAATGACATATTAATGTAGAGTGTGAAAATATTTTATATGTAGGAAATTTATTCTATGCTTTGTGAATTTCTGAACTCCTTTGATTGTCTGGGTGAAAGGCAAGGAAGGAGAAGGAACTTCTAGTTAAGCAGAATATTTATCTATCTACTGTTGATCATTGAATATTGGACTAGATGGATATTTGAGCCAGTCAGTATGGCCATTTTAATGTTCCCATTCTATATTGATTGTGATTATCCTAAAATAATCAGAGGGAAATTTATTGCAAGACCCACTTTGAGTTAAACTTTGTGTGCTTGTGTTGCTGTCACTCCTTGGGTCCATCCCACCTATAGCAACTGGCTTCTCTGCTTCAGCCTTGGTCAGCAGGAAGCTTACTGGGAAGAAGACTTTCTTATTAATGCTGGGAGCAAGGCACTAGCTGATGCAGTTTTTTTGTTCTTCACATTCAATCCTAGTTTAATAATTCTCAAATTCTTTCATTTAGATCTGATGCATACAACTTTAGCTAAGTAGGAAATCTACACACATTTTTTTTTAATTGGCTTTGTTCTCTTTATTTGTGAGACCATAATATGAGCAATAGCAGGTGTCCTATTAAAAGAATGACAATACAAAAGGCAATAAGTATTTATCATCTTTTGAATATGTATCCCTGTTAAAGAGTTAGGTGCCTGTGCTTGTGGCCCAGACTCGTAGTGCCTAAGTAATATAAAACATAGGGGTAAACATCACCTAAAGGTAGTTCAACCAGTCTAGGGTCTAACTTGTTGTGAGTGATACCTTTCTCTTTCCATTAGGGAAAAGATGGCTAATATTATGTGGGGAAAGCTCAGTGATGTGAATGCCAGATGTAAACTGAAAGTGTAGTAGAAGTTATATGGAAGGTAATGAGAGTCACTGGAGCTCTGCTATATGCTGTAATTGTCTCAATGTGACAGATTAGTGCTTATTGAAGATATGCATGTTTTACGTTATCTAATATAATTTTTACTGAACTCTTGGGGGTTTCTCATCTTTTTTTTTTTGTCTTTAACTGAACAGAATTAGTGGCGTTGATTTGTTTTTGTAGGAATCTAGTGCAGAAGAAACAGAACAAAGCTTTAAAATCCATGAAACATGCCACATTTTTTATGTGTTGGGGAGAGTAAGTAGCAGTCACATTGCCTGTTGGAAACTGGCTTGAGTACCTCTAGCCAAATACTATAATCGCGTTTTTCCCTGAAGTGGTAGATACATCATTGGTGTTTTTGCTGCCACCCAACACTAGCTCTTGTGTATGTAGTAAAGAAGCATCTTTTTGAAAAGCCAGTGACTATCTAGAAAAATATATTCTAAATGAATCTTGACCAGCTGATATTTCTTATACTCTGGCATGTAGGATAGCTAGTGAGGGAAAATCTGATCATCCTTTTGTGAGACTGTGTGCCATCCCGAGTGTGCATTCTATGAATTAAGCCTCTTATAGGGGAGGAATCACAACAAAACAAATGTGATCAATACAGCTGTATGACAAAACTGATTTCATTGGCATGGGATAGTTAAGTTCTTGGATGGACTCTTGGTCCTGCTGTAACAAGTTTGTGAGAGATGGTAAGCTCTCTGTGATGGGTGAGCTCTTACAATATTTTGGCACTGCTGAAATATGGTGCACATACTGTGTTTTCCAAGATGCACAAAAAAAAGGGTGAAATTCTGTTTTAAACAATGACCTCTGAGATATTGCATATGTGATAGGCTTTAGAGGGACCAGGTCAAATCATGTGTACACTGTGAAGTGTAGCAGAAATTCTATACTTCTGGCAATATAATCTAGTTAGTTCCAAGGGGACTGACAGATCAAAAGATGGCTGTAGTACAGCTTAGGTAGGAGACCTAAATGAAACTGTTAAACACAGGGAAGACAGTGTTCAATACACAGTTCTTAACAAAAAACTCCATCTGTAGGTGGTGTTTTCTGGAAACATGCTTTCAGTATGGCCTAAGACAGATTAGGGTTTTTATTTCACTTAGCTGATATTATTTAAATTTTTTCATTAGTTTGCAAACTGTGTTCCTCATGGGCCTTGAGGAAGACCAATGTTCTTACTCTCAGTGCTGTTGCCAAATTTCCTCAGCAGTGTCTTTCCTTTTTCCTTTACTGTGGTAGTTGTTGCTCACTCCTGATCTGATACTTCATTTAGTAAGTTGAGCAAGTAAAAGTTTCACTTTGTTCTTTAAAAACCCACTGCATTTCAGTCAGATGATACTGCCTCTAGTGCTAGCTGAGACAGTCTGGGTCACCTGTACTTCTGAATAAGAAAGATATAGGTTAATGTGTTTTTTAGGGATTAACTTTGTAAACTACTGATAGTTGGAGAAATGGTGATTTGTTCAAAAAAATTATCTAACAGGATAGAGGCAGCACTGGTATGTCAGACCTTGTTTTTTTCAAAATGAAAGTCTTAAATTTGATTTTAATATATCTCTCTTCTCCTCCAAATTGGCTGAATGATTTTTCAAATGTGCTGCACTGTGCAGTATTTTCTTTGCTTTCAACTGAGAAGAGCTTGTAGGTGTTAAGCACTTCTTAACATATCTCTTTTACTGGGGCAACTAAATAAGGGGGTTTGAGCTTGAATTTAAGTAATCAGTTTTTTTTAAACTACAGCCCAGTATCTAAACTAAACACTAAACATAGTTTTGAGGGAATGCAATTGCAGAAATGGTCATTAAGATCAAAATGTCTTCATGCGGAGAAAGGAATCTTCAATAATTAATCTAGCTGTCGTTAGAGAGTGTACCGGTACAAGGGGATTTCTAGTTCATGATAAGGAGCTCATACTCTCACTGTGTGTGTTTGGTTTTTGATTAGTTCTAGTCCAGTCCTCTGAACTGAAGGCTCGTTTGTGACTGGAGTGTGCTGGGTGCAGTTCTGGAGCCTGACTCCTGCCTGTCTTGCATCAGACAGGAACCCGGTTCACACGTTCTGAGACGGCTCTGCAGTGTGATCCAAAGCACTTAGTGCAGATGATCGGGATAATTTGCTTTGAGAACTGCTCCTGATCTGAGGTAAAACACTGTTCTCACAGCCACTGTATTCTGTTCTATTACTTCTGAGTTATCATACTCTCCAGAACTACTACTTCAAAAGTGGGTGAATAACTGAAATTCTAAATTCTGATGAAAGGGATGACAGATTAAAGCAGCAACTGTATTTTGATTTGAGTTTATAGCCATTAGTGGCAATTTAGTTCAAAATTAGTAGGCTACAAATAGGGTAGATTTCATTGCTGGGATAAGTACAGCAAGCCTACTACCAAGTCTACCTGGATATTCAAAAATATGGTATGGAAAGTAGTCTTACATGTAGAAGTATAACTGGGTGATTTCCCTATCAAACTTATAGGTAGTTTTTAATAACTTCATCTCCATTTTCATGTTAGTAGTTTATAGAGTTTCCTTCTGCTTGTTTGTTATATGGACAAGAAACTTGTAGTATTCTAAACTTAATACAAAGTGAAAACCAGCACATTATTACTGGGCATAGCCATTGTTTGCATGGAGGTGCAGGAAACAGACTTCCCAACAAGCAGCTACATCCCAATACCATTATGTTATATAGAAGAATATAACTGCTACTGGATGATGTGAACAGAAGAGCTCTGGTCCTCCCTATTGCGTCACAGTGATTTGTTCTGAAGCTCTTCGTGCATAAAAAGTGTGATAATTATTGTAAAACTATTCCTAAATATCTGCACAATAAGATAATTATAAAGTTTCTTTGCTCAAGGAAATACAGGAAAATTTGTATGGGAAAAGGAGTTTGTTGTTTTCCTTTTGAGGAGTATATTAGTAATAGTAGTTTTCCCAGCTGCCCAAAGTTCTCTCTTAATAAAAACAAAATGTTTTAGAAAAAAGCGAAGTTGTGAAATTAAATACTTTAATGGAGGAGAAATAGCCCAAACTTTTTTTGATGATGAACAGATTTTCAGATTTTTCTCTCCATAACAATTGTCAGCATGCAAAAGTCAATATTGTTGACTGATCTGATTGAAAACACCTGCTTGCAAGTAATTCCTCCTTTGGTAAATACTTTTGCAGATTTAGCAAAGATGGTTTGAAAAAACAGATTAGAAGCACAGACTTGTAAATTATATGAAAAATAAATGTCTTTTCTCCTTACTTGTGAACACATGATTTGAGTCTTCCTTGCTTCTCATTTCACAAATGCTTGTAATGAAACAAGGCACAACATTTCTCATCCAGCATTGATGCTTGTGATGTTTTCTTTTTCCAAGAGAAATCAGATACTAGAGTAGGCCCTGACATGACATAGGAGAGGAAATCAGTTTCAGATATGCTTTACATTTATTTATTTGCAATTTTCAAGGTATGCAGTCATCTGCTGCAGGACTGGTCAGTCTGATTCTTCTCTGAAACTGAGAGGTCTTGGACTGTACATGCAGCTCCCAGGAGTACTGTGTGTTTCATCCAGTTTGTTAAATGCACAGAAATTTCCTGGCATAGGACCAAGTGCCAAAACGCTTTGTCCCAGAGGATGCATCATCAGCCTAACAAAGTTGGGCTCTCTGAGTCTCCACGAACCTCTCATTCCTTCCCACCACCTGCAGGGTAGGGTGGTGAGTCCCTCAGTGCTTGCTTGGGCCCTGGGTCTTTTTTTTGAAAGATGAGAGGAGGCTGAGGGAGACTGATAGCCTAGATCTTCCATTCTCTGACATAATGCTCTGCAAACATGGATTTGTTATAGGAAGATGGGTAGTAAGAGCAATTCTACTTACATTGCCTGATAGATTTAAAGCTAAAAGAGCCATGCAAGGTTTTTCAGGAGGCTTGGAATTCTCGGCCTGCGTATTTGGAGGATACTTTCTCCTTAAGACTCTGTGCAGCTGTGGAGACAGCTCTGGCAGAGGAGCCCCTAGTTCCTTCTCCCTGCAAGGCTGTTGAACGCACTGGCTGCAAAACATTTGGGTTAGGGTGTCCCTCCTTGCAGGACCCAGCCCCTGCATGCTTAGAGACCTTCAGAGTGGAAGAGGCATAGTCAGGATGATCTCAGATTGTCTGCAGGGTCACTTCTCAGTTAAATGAAGATGAGAGGGGTTGAGACACACACTTAGATGTGGGTAGTTAAATTCACTCTAGATTTATAAGATCTAGCTTAAGTGTTTCTTTAACTTTGGTCTGGGGTTCACTGGTGAAGGCACTGGAGATTTTCGCTGGGCACTGGATTGCTGGCTCTTATGTCAATGCAGATTGCTCAAGAAGCTTCTGTTGAAGAAAAGGAGAGCACCCAGATGCACACTGTTTTGAATCAAAGCACAGTGCACTCCATAGCATCCTTTTATAGCAGTGCTTTTTATTTTATAGTTTACCTGCCCTGTAATTTAATTTTTTTTCCTTTGGTCAGTATTCAAATGGAGTATGTGGCTTTAAATATGCGTATTTGTCATTGATCTAAATGCGATATGTAAGAAAATGTAATGTAAGGCCTTTTTGACATAACCATTGAGTAATTCTTTCAGCCTTTGTCTGATCAGCTGGCATACAGGCTAGTAGAAGTTATTATTTGTTATGACATATGCAGAACTATAATTTAGTGTAATGATGGTATGTTTTCATATTCTTAGTGAAAGGGGTGTAGGTATACATATGCACATATAAAGCAGAAGGAAGGAAAACCTATTTTTATGTAAAAGTGCACATGATATGTATAGATGAATCAGTCTGAATATATGCAGAAAGTGGGTGTGAATAGATATAGAAAATACTTCAAATTGCTGAATAAAATATTCCTAGATTCTTAGGTTCCTTTCACATAATTTTTGGTTCTTAAAATAAGCCTGTGAAAGTACTGCTTTTATCTTTTCTGTGTGACGATGAACTTTTATGTTGGAAAGTGTTGAAAGTACTCCGATACTAAAGCTTAGATTTGTGTTTTGTTTGGCGGTACACTTCTGTTTAGAATTCTTTTAATCTATCCATTCCCTGCTTTTATATTCATCTGATAGTTGAAGGTTCTGTGAAGGATATTTCTTTGTATATGAACTTATTAAACCAATAATGCTCAAAAGTGTGAAATTTACCTCCCTTTTTCCTTTTTTTTTACATCACAAGATAGGCTCTTGTTTGAGTTGTTAAATTTCTATTTGCCTTTCTTTTTTTTTTCCTTTTTTTTTTTTTTTTTTTTGAGCAGGGAGGGGTGTAGGGAAGGGCAGGGAAAATAAGAAACAATTTATATGGTAGATCTAAAGTTTCATTAAAATTGCTTATGCCCTGTCCCAGGCATTTTAAGTGGGCCATCTGTCTAAACATCTCTGCATTTTTTTCTGATCATTTCCTCGACTTATTCATGAGCCATGGGAGGGCTCCTTTGTAGTCTCCATGTA
>JAOXXN010000001.1:39557085-39567490 GCA_026770055.1 Myrmophylax atrothorax | reverse complement strand
CCCCCCCCCCCCAAGGGTAAGGTGAAATAGTTCAGAAGTTCCTTTAAACACATGGAAATTCGATATATTTCCAGAGGGACCTGTATAGGTCAAATACTGAAGAAGAGAAGTAGGGAAAGCTAAATTCCTTTATTCAGATTGCTACTTACTAGAATGGGCTACCATTTTCACAACATCAGATCAGATCCTAAATCCAAAGTTAAGAACAGATGATGTAGTACAGACATGAAATCTCTATGAAAATTTTGTGAAGTTTGTTCAGTCCAGTGAGAAATTTGATTAATGAATGTTTTTTAATAATTTTTAGAAAAAAAAAATAAATGTTTTTTAGCTTTTTGTTCAGAAATAAATAATTTATTAGATGCTTCCATAAGTGGAAAATTGGCCTGTGTACCTCTTTATATTTCCAAGAGAAAAATATACTGAAGTATGCAAAGCGTCAAGTGTAACAAGGAGTAGTGTGCTGTAAAATCAGAGCAATGATACTAGTGTGCTGTAAGCACACTTAGACCACATTTAATTTTGTAAACAGAAATGAGAATGGAGTGGGATAGTAATTCAGTGCATATTATGTTCTGTCTTCCCAGTAGTCTGTGTAGAAGAATAACATTTCCCAGCCATATAAAATTAATAACCTTGTTAAAAGAATCAATAAAATACCAGTATTATTTTTACTAGTATTTTACATTTCTGGCATGCTTCAGGCACACAATAACTAATTGGTCATACGAAAGAAATATGAGTGCTGTATTAATAGGGATGAAAAGCAAATACCTGTAGGAATTAAAACAATAAGAAAGGCAGCCAGTTGAGATACAAATTAACATACAGCCTGAGGAGCAGTAAATGAAGGCTTTTATGGTTAGACTAGTTGTAAATATATTTTGTTACATATGTTATCCATTTGAAATAAAATGCATTTGTTATTCCCCTGTCCACATAGATACTAGTTGAATGAAGGGAAGGTGCATGTGTAAACGCACAAGGGGAGTGGGCAGATCAGTTAGATAATCCTTATGGCTCAGTTAAATAATCCTTACATCTGTAAGCAGAAAACTTTTCCTGCCTTTTTCCACATGGTTTATATTTTACTTGCAGAGTAGGACACAAACTCTTCATGGCAGTACCTGTGCAGCTGTGCAAGCAGACCTCCTCATTACAGAGTTCTATAGAAACTAGTGTTCTAGAGGTTATGTACTTACTTTTACTCTTCTAATTCAGGTTCAAATCTGGAGCATTTTCTGTTTGTATGACTTGTGTGTTTTGTAGAATGTTATTTTAATGCATATGCATATTCTAGCGCTATGATGAGAGCATAACACACAATTTCCACCCTTGCAAAGCACTGCTGTTGTCACTGGCCATAGCAGTGCTCCTGCTTGTTGACAGACTCTGTGGCTGCATTCCTTTTTGTGCAGTGACAGGTTTACTGGAAGGGTAGAGGCTGACCCATCCTATCCTGATGGGGTGGGGACAGTTTCTCCTGGGAGGCAAGCACTGTGTACTTGAATCCTTCAACCTGAGGAGAGCATTGATCCCTCAGTTTTGACTCTGTGGGCAAGGGCTTTAATTGCTACTTTTGTGACTGCTGACATTGTGTTTTTTAAATGAAAGTGGCCTTGGCCTCAGTGTCTTATTGTGAACTCAGTGTTTCTGCTACATTGAGTCTCTCAGAGAATTTAGGTGTGGGACATGTTAATGAGAGAGAGGTAGAAATGCGTAGATAAATATTAAGTATACTCATATAATATTTGTTTGTACTTGTATTAGGTGTGCTTGTGTACTAAGCAAAGAGAAGTAAAGTATATCTGGATTGTATAGATATAATGGATAGCAGTAAGTATGTGATGGAACATACTTGCTTTGTAAAGAGAGATTGTTCCTGTGGGTTTGTATGTCTCAGATTAGTTTATTTACACAGTACTCCATAAGCATATAGGAAAAACCAAGGTTGCATATTAAAAATTACGTGGAAAGTAATGCATTCATTGTGTAGCTTTAAATATGCTTTCCCTTCTATGTCAGGGCCGTGAATAGCTTGGTTATAGTAGTTTTTGGAGATTTGTAGTTCTGCTACAAAACTCACAGTAACATATGGTCTGGCACTGGTATGTAGCCCACAAAAAATTATTAAAAAGAAAAGGCAATGAAAGGCCTGAAATGCTAAAATGCAAAATATTTTAAAATCGGTTTGGATATTTTATTTTCCTTGTGTTAGAATCAGACTTCACTGTTTTAAAATACAGTTCTTAGAAGGCAGAGGAATGAGGTTTTTATAATGATTAATTCTAAATTACCTAATGAAGAGTTTTGCCCACAGTGGTGGCTTCATATGATGTATTCCTATGGTATGAAAATGAAGACTATGTTCTGCCGTGGGTCATGATCCAGGTTCCAGGATTTACAGTGAGCAGTACACAGAAATATAAATTAAATCTCTAAGAATACGGAGCGATAACATACTGTTTTCTTTCTTCAGAAAGTCTTGGTTTTGGCATTACAGCATTTAATGTTTCCTGCCATCCTTCCAGTCCTCCTGTGGTCTTTGGCATAAGACTGAAAAATGCTTGAGGCACAGGTGTTGCTTCAATTCATTTGCGGGCCACAATCCTATCATGATTTTCTAGTTTCTAAAAACAGTGCTTACATGAACATCACTTGGATGCTTCTCTTTACCAGTGATTTTGCATCCAGCGAAACTGGAAAGAAAAAATGGAACTAACTCCTCCTTACCTCCAAACCCCCTTCCAGCTTCCCAACCCCTCTCCCCAGATTTTGTAGGATGAATAGATTAAAAAATGTGAGCTCCTCCTGGTGGTTTGGCTGTAGCAGTTGTTAATTTTAAAACCCTGGTAACTTCATGTTTAGAGCCTGGCTTATTACCACAAAAGGTGTAACTAACTCTGCAGCTTATGGGTGGTGCTTCATCTTTAATTCTGTTCTCCGAGCAAATCTCGAAACATTTAATATTCAATATGAGACTCTACTTTAGGATCTCATGATGCTTTGACGTAAGGGGGAACAATAAGACCATTGCTGCTTTGAATTGCTTTCTTAGCTCTAAATTTCTTTGCCACTTTTTTCCCTCCCTTTACTTGAATTTTAAAGTAAGCTAGACTATTGACATTACTTAAATGTAGCTTTTATGGCTTATGAAAAATAATGCTGCTGTAGTGGATAGATGTGCGTCAGCTGTGACTAAATGTTTTGATGTAGTCTTCTCAAAAGATAGACTGGAAGAGCTTTCCTTTGAAATATGTGAAGCAGTTTTAGACACAGCTTCTCAGATGGATCTAATTAGTCTTTCATACAGACTGGATGTCCGTTTGTTGCAGCTGAATTCTCATTTCATTCACCCATAACTAGAAACACCTCGCTTCAAAGGTGTTTCTTCAAAGAAAGAAGGGTTTAGGGTTCCATGTTTTACTGCTTTTTGATGTTGGTTTCCCTTTAACTGAGAAGACCTTATGTTTATACAACTGTTATTATTAAGAAAACATAGCTTTGTTCATGAGAGTTCATTCAGTATCAATGTTGGCTATTGGTAGAAGTCAGAGATCTGTGGAATAGATCTTGCTATACAAGACTAGTGGTGCAGCTGTATGTCTGGCTATTAAGGTCATTGTAACAAAGATTTGAATGCAAGCATGATGTTCTGATAAAACCAGGGAACCTGGGTTGTGGGAGGATGAAAATTAAGATTAGAGATACAATCTCTAATATAATCAGGTCCATCAATAAATAGCAGTCCTAGTTGTTATTTATATACTGTAGTCATCCAAGAGACATTATACTGTTCCCTGTTTAGGATATATTTACATGGCACAGTTTAGTATGGCTCAAAGGAGCCTACGCTGACTAACCTGCTTTGGGCAGTGTTGTGTTAATGCAGCTGTACTGCTCCTGGTTGGAATAACTTGTTTAGAGCTTGCATGTGTAACTCCACGTAACAGTGTGTTGTGCCGTGTTGCGACACCTCTGCAATAAAAATTATCATTAAAGCTGTAGTGGTAAGTGTCAAATTAATCACTGAAATACTCAGAGTATGATGCTTGAATGTGGCTGTGGTTGATGTTTAAGGAAAATGAGTGGAAGGAAGGACAGAGACTCTGCTTGTGTCTGTCTCCCACTGGCTGCTTTGTGGTCATGATGTCATTTAGACTAAGGGGAGTTTGCAGGATCGGGCTGGTGGTGCTGTCTTTCCTTCTCTGCTTCCCAGCAATGTAGCTGAGCTGGTTTGGCCTCTGACAATTGCCATTTGCCTCTTATCTTTGCTATCAAAGGAAGGGCAGTGCAGCCCAGCTGTCTCACAGATGGTGGCACTTAGGACATGTTGATAAGAGTGTGATGTGGTGAGCTATGAGCAGTCTCCCATTAGTGGAACTGGTTGGTCTGCAGGGCTGTCTCTGGAGGACCCATTACTTGTCCACATTGTATCTCCAGCAAACTTTTGTGCCTGCTAGGAAACTCTTAGTGCAATACTTTTTCCTGGCCCTAGCCTCACCCAGTTCATTTCCTCCAATTACCTATCACTGTGTTACCCTCTTTTTTAAAAATCCTGTTTGTCCACGGCAGCTTCACATTCCCCATTGTTCCACCAGAAAGCAGGACTGGGTCTGCTGGGTCAACTCACAGGTTGACCAGTCCAGCTGCTGGGTGGCAACCAAATTCTCCTTGTCTGTCCAAGAGCTGAATGGAAGCACTCATTTTGCTCTCTGTGCAGCTTTTCATTTTCATAAAACTTCAAGGGATTTTAATATGTTTTGTTAATACTGACCAGTTAATGGATTCAGAAGTTGAGTGTGTGGTGGGGATTTAAGGGAAGGACTTGCAAATGGGCAGTGCGTTTTGTTAACTCTTTTTCCTTTCAAGATCAGGCTAAAGTTACTGTTAGTGAAAGGGTTAAGAGAACAAGGCTGTCCTGGATGCAAGAGGGGGGAAATTATTTTAAATTATTAATATTGAATTGCATCACTCTCTGTGGCTTATAGAAAATAAAAAAGGAATGTGATTTAAGTAGTAATAATCTATTTGCAGTGGTATTATTTTGTGTTCCTGAGGAAATCTACAGATCTCAAGGACATACAATAAATTGAAATCAACTGGAAACCAGAATAGACCCACAGCTCCATAATTCTAGAATTATTTCAGGTACTGTATGCACCAGTGCAATGGGCTGACCTTGGCTGGCTGCTGGGTATCCACCAGGCTGCCCTATCACTCCCCCTTCTCAGCTGGACAGGGACGGGAGAATAAGATGGAAAGGAACTCATAGGTTGAGATATGGCAGTTTACTAAAGGAAATGCAGAAAGCAAAGGGAAAACAAGAGATTTTATTCTGTACTTCCCACAAGTAAGTGATGTCAATCCAGTTCCTGGGAAGATTCAATTCCTAAAAGGTGGCCAAGCATTGAAAATTTGTACCTTCTGCCTCTGCTTCTTTTTGCTCGGTGCTACTAATATGCCATTTTCCAAGTCCTGCCACTTCTGAGTTTGTTCTGGTTTCGTTCTTCTGGCTAGTCCTAGTTTCCACTCCACAAATGTCTTGCCTGGTCCATGCTCATTCTCTGGCCTGAGTCTCATCTTTGGACTTCCACATCACTTAGCAGTCAGCCTTGATTCTCTTGTACAGAACCTTCTGCTGTGTATCTGTGCCCTGCTCCACAGGCCTTCAGACTTTCCTCCATGAATGACGACACAGCCTAAATAGTCCATCTGAGTTGTAAGAAACTGAAAATGCAGTGTGGTGGTGGGAGGAGTTGGACGACTTTGGCACTAAGGTTTTTCCCTTCTCCCTCACACTCTGCATCCAGACCTGTGTTTTGGCAGGCTCTTCCTCTGCTCCTCCCGTGCTCCTGTCTTCATTCCAACCTTGTCTTTCTGTCGTGGCTGCCCTCTTGTTTCCATCACCTAACCTCTATCAGCTGTTTCCTTTATTTCTGTAATCGCTGTGTATTTTCACACAGTGACCTCTGTCACTGTTGGAGCAGCCCAGCTGTTTGATGGTAACAGAGTAGTTTGTATGCACAGTTTATCCTGATTTAATTTAATATTTTCTTCTAGCTGAAAGGGGAGGAGGGAAATAGTTTGATGAAAAGAATGTGTGGTTAAACTGGCATTTTAATTTTGATGATAGTGAGCTTTGCATACTGTTAATTTATAACAAACATAATTTTATGTACCTTAGGGGTCTTTTGTATTAGTTTTATCATCTAAATGGTCAAAGGGAAGCTACGTTGATGGCCAGTCAACAGAATAGAAACACAGAAAGGTTTGGGTTGTAAAGGGCCTTTAATGATAATGTAGTTCCACACACAGACAAGCATATACTTGTGCTGTGGCAAGGACACCTTCCACTAGATCAGATTACTCAAAGCCCCATCCAACCTGGCCTTGAACATGTAATATGCAATAAGGAAGAATGAAGACTGATTTTGTTGTTTAAAGAGCAATAAATGAAGATATGCAATAAGCAAGAATGAAGACTACTTTTGTTGCTTAAAGAGCAATAAATGAAGAGAAGAGATAGGGAGTATATTCAGATCCCAGGAAACTGGGAGCCTGGGCCTCCTTTGTTTAACACAAGCAGAGCAAGAACAAAACCAGCCAGAATAGGATGCCCCTAAAAAAGATAGCAGCAACTCTTACGATAACAAAGAGGGAAATAGATTCTCTCCCTTATACAGCTAACAGATTTTTCCTGTCCTTAGCAAAGAAAAACACCTGAAATAGGTGAGTTAATTGGAGTAGAGGGGAAAGGGCCAAGGGAATGGTCATTGTCAGTAACAATCAATCCCTCTGTCAGTCCGTGCAGCCAAAGTCTATGGTGAGATTGAGTCGTGTTGATGGGCTTCATCTGCCATGCAAGGGAACCACTGGTGATTGAGTTGCTCAGGCTGACCATGCGGAGTACGAATACTCATTTCTTATTTTATTGTAGTTTATGTCATAAATCCCAATTCATGAGATGTGGTTTTGCTTTGTAAAAATGTGTTTGAAATAACTGAGGTGGTAGGTGGCCATAAGAATGAATGCTTTTAGGAATATTACAGTGGGATCTCTTGAATCTGTTGAACCATTTACATTCCTGACAGAAGCTGGTTCAATAGCTAAGGGTGTGTCCCAGAAAGCTCAGCATTAGTAATGCTTTCCAGAATAGGTGGGAAATGGTTTTGAAAATGGCAGTAGGAAGTATGTTTAATGTTGCACACAAGTCTGGCATTTTTCAGCCATTGGGACCATTAATCTGCTTTCCTAGATCTGCCTGGCTCTTTCTGTGGGTATGTGCTGGTTTAGGTTTTTATGGTTTTTTTTTCACTCTTCAGCTGGAATTTTTTAATGGTCTCCGTTAGTTTATCATTTTAGCAAGTTTAGTTCTGGTACAGTTAGCCAGAGTGATTAACAGATTAAATGCCTTCAGAGTATAAATTCTCATTTGGTCTTTGAGGTTACATTTCATCTCTGTTGTATGCCTTCCTAATTACCAGCACATTTCAGTGTTTAAAATTAGAATTTTAAAGTATTATTCATCTTCTCTACATCAGAATTAAAACCAACATGGGCTGACATGTTGTATTATTTCTTCAAAATCTGATAATGCTGTATTTTCTCTCTCATTTAAGCTAATTATCTTTTTAAAAATATTAAAACAAGAATCATTTTAAGCTCATGACATAGTTTGGTGGATTTTTTCATTTAAACTGTCATTGGTTGGTTTGTTTTGTTTATTTTTTCTTGTTAAAACAACAGTAGCCTGTATTGCATTTGCATTGGAACATACATATTCATCTCTGAACCTGTATCAGTGGTTCCTGTCATTGGTGCCAGTGCTGAAAGAAGCTCAATACAAATTTTGCCATTTTGTCTTATCCCCAAGAAGCGTCTGAAGAGTAAATTAAAGACACAGCTTCATGACTTCAGATGAAGTTCAGATATCTTAACTGTGTTAAATTCTTTTCTTGTTAAGTAATGTCATTAAAACCTAATCTGTGCAAAGCACGTAGAAGATTAATTAACATTGAGAAGAAAGGAGATGTCTGAGCCTTTCACCTGTAAGGTACCTGTTATATCCAGCTGAGTTTGCCAGACTATAATGCCATTTGTCATCTTCCCCAACAGGTATCTTAATATTTTTTCCACACTGCCTATTATACGTTGAATGACTCCCTTTATGCCAATAACATATATTAGAATGTTATTTGCTCTCACTGAAGGCTTTAAATATTTGTTTCACTTAAAAAAAATAGACCCATTCATTTAACTGTTTTATCCAGATATGGCTATTGACAGTTTGGGTATCAGGTCTGACACAGTGAAATGGCTTATTAGGATCATGGAAAGCTCTGAAATTCTTGTGCTGTTACTGAATCTTTGGGGTACATGCAACTTGATAATTTGGTTACCATTTTACTGAAAATAGGTTATCGGGGCTTTAATTGCATGAGAAAACATTTAAATGTTCTTTTAATTGGTCATTAGTTGCTGATTAGTAAAAGGATTCTAGTGACACTAAAGTGTCTCTTTTCACTAAAGAACTGCTGATTGTCTGGTACTGGTTACTTCATGGATCAGAAGAGTGTGTTGTAGGAAAAGCCTGATCAAGGTTTCTCTTGACATAAATAAACTGGGTTTTTTTCCCTGGAAGTGCTTCAACATGCAAGGTCTTGTAGGATAGGAACTGTACAATTCTATGGGAAGAGTATATAAAATTACTAGTATAGTTAAAGCATGCCTCAGTTACCATTTTTTTTTAGTTCTCCCTAGATTCTTAAGTGACAATGGAAAAGTCAATTATAATATTTTAGATTGCTTGTAGGGGTTGTACTTTGCTGTCTCTGTGCCAAAGATGAGATCCATCCTCATCACTGAAGGATCTTGACTGGTGTCTATCTCTGTCTGCCTCATGTCAGCATTCACACATCTCTGTGTGTGTATAAAAGCAAAGACCCTGTTGGGTGTGAAGAACACATGGCACTCGACATCCCTACTCTGGTCTGGCTTGGGTCCAGTGAGAAGAAAGAAATAGGTTCTGTCAGAGTAAGTGTTAAGTTGGAAATACCTTTTTCTCTTCCAGCTTTCTTACTAGTGAGTTTACTGGAGGTTCTTTTCGTCATCTGGGACTGAAACCATAGTGAATGTGTAACAAGAGCTGCCAACTTTTCATGTTAGAGAGGCAGGCAGCCCTGTGAAGAGATTGTGGTTCTAGCTGGTTCAGAAAGGCAGCTTTATCTGGTTTGGGTTGAAGGATACCACAGTGTTGTTATCTAGTCTCAGAAACTATTTTGTGGAAAAGTGTGCTCTTCACATGATCAACAACACAGCAGCAGCATCTGTATAAATGGCACGGTCTTGAAATGATGACAGGACAAAGGATACCTTCACATGGAGAGAAATATCTGACTATGAACTATTCACACCAGAAGCAGGTAAATGGATTCTGCATTGAGAAGCTGAATTAAGGGGACTAGAACAGTGTTGTGGCTGTATTCAGGCAAATCTAAAGCCTTTGGAAGCTTGACAAGAGAGAAAGTGCTTTGTTTCCATGGGCGTGGAGGACTGGCAGACTCTTCCACTGCAAGTGGTCATATAGCTGAAAAGTTGCTCTTGGCTGTCAAAATAAAAGAAATTGATTTTATTTCTAATAAGAAATTTGGGAAATGGAGTAAAGATATACTCTTTGACAATAGGGGCACTGTCTTTTATTATCCCTGTAGCTGTAAATCTGGCAACAACTTCAAAGACCTTCAAATATTTTCTCCTTAAACTCCTACTATGGTTTTGTGATTGCCTAAACTTAAAAGTGAAGCTAACTTAATGTAGCTTATGTCCTAGCAGATGCCTGTTGATCCAAGTATCAATTCAACTGTGTTTGACTGCACTGGATGCTACAATAACAAATGGAATAAAATGTAGATTTCATTTTTAGGGCTACAATAAAGCAGGATGCACTGCAAAGGAAAAAAGGCATCAATAAATAGGTGTGGAATCACAGTTATTTGGAATCACATGAAAGGAGTGATTAATTCCAAGTAGACCCCATTTCCTTGTATGTCAAAGTCCCAGCAACAGGTAAAGTAAAAGCACTTAAACGAGGGTTCCTACTGATATGACTCCATTTTGACATTCTCCTAATCCACAACTAGATTAACTAGGTGAGTAAAGTACTTTGAACTTCTTTTTTTCTGTCTAGTTGAGCTGCTTTATTCAGTATTTCTCAGCTTCTTGAAGACATAAGATTCCTTTCTACATAACATAATGGTAAAGGAGGATTTTGCAATTTTGTGCTTTATTAACTGAACTAATGCCTTCAGTGAGAGTACAGATACAGAATGTGTGTCTTTACAGAAAGTATAATCAGTTTTTATCACTTATAGGACAATTCTGCTGTCTTTTGTCTGGAAAGAAA
>JAOXXN010000001.1:39544827-39556754 GCA_026770055.1 Myrmophylax atrothorax | reverse complement strand
GAAAGAAAATGTGTGAGGATGAAAAGTGCTAAAATTAATAATAAACAGAAGATCTGTAAACTAAGTGAAATAATGGGCATCTTCTTGGGCAGAAAGTTCACCAAACTCCATGTATTTTGGGAGATTCTTTGCATTAGTTCTGAATTTTAATTTTTCCCAGTCCTACTTGCCATTACTATCATTAGACACCACCCTTATTGTAGTTATAACAAGGAAACTCCCCACAATGAAAATCAATGCACAGTTAGATAATTACGTTTTATATTTATATATATTAACAAGCTTTGATTATTTTGTAGTCAGCTAGTGCTATAATTCAAAATAAAAGTTTTCCATAACTTTTTTTTAAAAAATAAATCTCATATTTAAGCTATTTTTCTGGAAAAGGTAGAGATCATTTTTTGTAGAGAACAGGAGTTAACAATAAATCCAAATGATGGGTGCTCCAGCTCTTGGGGTCTATTGTTGCAGAATGAACTTGTCTGAATTCAGTTTTCCTAGAATTATTATTCAGGAATGCACCAAAAATTTATTGAGACAGCTGAGAAAATAAATACATGAAATATACCTGTTTTGCTTTATTGTGTCATCATTACATAGTTAAAAAAATTCAGTGTTAGAATTTTAGCATTTCATTATGCATTTAGGGCTTTGACAGCTGGTCTTGTTATTTGTTCTAGGTATTTTAACCTTTCCTAGACACTTCACCTGTGAGCTGTCAAAGGTGTCTGTGTGTCAGATTTCAGAGCTGGCAGTAATGAGTATGATGGCTTTGAAAATTGAAATAGACAGGTAGACAGAAAGGTGTTATTCCTGGATCATTTTAAGAGCTGAAAAAAGGCTTTTTTGGTCAACTTCAGTTGTCTGTGCTCAAGGATTTTTACCATTAGTTACTGTTTCTTAAGTATCCCTGAGCTTACTGATTAATATTTTCTCCTCTACCATCTGTTGACTAGAAAGACAACAGACATCATAATCAACCCATTGAAGTTACCCTCTTCTGCTTGTCCAGTCCTTCCCCAAAGCTTTTCTGTTAGGCCTGTAAAACACTGAGCTGGAGGCTGGGCAACAGCCACGCTGTGGTCAGTTCTCTTACCAAATGGTGCGTTCCCAAGTCGTCATCTTGTACAGGCAGACATGAAATGTTCATGTAATGGGCATAGCTTAATTTCTGAGTTAGTAGAGGTGATTTGTATGGCTGAGGGCAGAGTTCCTGTTTTCAGGGAAATAACCCTAGCAGGTAAAAGAGAAGGTGAAGAGACCTAAAACCTGTATTTTGGATATTTTTGCCTTAGTGAAGTATTTTTCAGTCTTCCTTAAATTTTGACTGTCCCTAGCCAGTAGCTGGGACAAGGGAAGATGGTTGAGCGTAGTTCTTCAAACTTGTCCAGTATTGCCTTAATCTCCATCTCCCCGGGGCTTGGGTAAGGGACATTACTGGAAAATTCCCCAGTCTGATAAAGCAACCTGATTACTATTCAGTATTGGTTATTCAAACTGGCAGTGATGAAATAACAAACAAAAGTCCAAGGGCAAGTAAAAGAGCCTTCATGGACCTTGGATGGTTGGTACAGGGATCAGTAGCACAAGTAGCAATTTCCTTGATCCTTCGGGTAACAAGGAAGTAATATCATTGATAAGAATATGCAGATCCATTGGGTCAATGACTGGCTCTGAGGTCCGTCTAATCAGAAAAATTCTGAGTTTTGTGACCATGGGATGATCTACTCAACACCTGGTCTACTGACACCTGATGAGATGCACCTTTCTCAGAGGGGAAAAAAGCGTTCTAGTGCAGGAGCTAATGGGGCTTGTTGACAGCTTTAAACTAGCTTGGAAAGGGGCAAACCCAGGCTGGCAAGCAATGGGATGGTGTGTCAAAACTTGAAGAAAGGAGCACTAATGGGGACCCTCAATCTGCTTCATGAGGTGTTGGCTACAAAGAACCACACCTGAAATGTTTCTACACCAATGCACACAGCATGAGGAACAAACAAGAGGAGCACAAAGCTCTGGCCAAGTCCAAAAGATTTGACATCACTGGCATAAGTGACACCTGGTGGGAAGACGCCTGTGACTGGAGTGCCATGTTGGATGGTTACAAGCTCTTCAGGAGGGCAGAAGAGATGGAGGAGTGGCATTGTGTGTAATAGAAGGATTAGAATGTATGGAGCTCACAGTTGGCACTGGTACAGTTGAAAGCCTCCCGATAAGAGTCAAAGGGAAAAAAAATAATGTGGATGTCACTGTGGGAGTCTACTATAGACCTCCCAGCCAGGACAATGATGCCAATGAATTATGTTTTGTGGAACTAAGGGACGCTTCCAAATCAACTGCCCTTGTCCTTGTGGGGAACTTCAGCTTTCCAGAAATAAACCGAGAGCATCACACAACTGGTAAAACCCAGGCCAGAAGATTCCTAAAAAACCTGGGTAACAGCTTTATGGAGGAGGAGCTAAGAGAACTGACTTGGAAAGATGCCTCCTTGATCTGCTGCTTCTCCACAGAGTGGATCTCATGAGTGAAGTGGAGATTGGTGGCTCTCTTGGCCACAGCGACCACAAAGCAATTGGGTTTAAAATCTCTGTTGATAAAAGGAAAAGAACCAGCAAAACCTCAACTCTGGACATGAGGAGAGCAAACTTCAGGCTGCTCAGGGAATTAGTAAGCAAGGTAACCTGGGAAAATGGTTTTTTGCAGTTACTGGGATCCATCAGTGCTGGTCACTTCTCAAACATCACCCCCTAAGGGCACAGGAGCAGGAAATTCCCAAATGTTGGAAGTCAAGCAGGTGAGGCAGAAGGCTGGCTTGGCTCAACATGAATCTTCATGTAGAAATAAAGCAAAAAAGGAAGATGTATGCCCAGTGGAAGCAAGGTTAAGTGACATGGGAAGAATTCAGAGATGCTGCTTGCTGCTGTAGGGAGAAAATTCATGCAGCCAAAGCTCAACTGCAGTCAAAGCTGGCCAGAGATGTGGGGGACAATAAAAAGAGCTTCTTCAAATACATTAAGGGCAATAGGCAGTATAGAAATATCATGGGCCCATTACAGGATGGTCCCCTCACAAACAGGGACAGAGACTAGGCAGAGGTGTTGAACGCTTTCTTTGACTGTGTTGTCAACACGGATGGTGGACCAATGGGGTCTCAGTGCCCTGAGTGGAAGGACCATGAGACTGTGAGAATGATCAACTCCCACTGGACCCTGAAATGGTGGAACCTGCTGGATCCCTACATATCTATGGGCTCTAATGGGATTCATCCCAGAATTCTCAGAGACTTGACTGATGTCATCATAAAACCTCTCTCTCTGATTTTTGAGTGATCCTGGAAATCTGGAGAGGTCCCAGCTGACTGGAAGCTGGCCAGTGTTGTCCTGATTTTCAAGAAGGGGGACCCCAAAAACTACAGGCCTGTCAGTCTCACTTGGGTGCCTGGTAAAGTTATGGAGAAGATTATTCTGGGAGGTGTTGAAAAACACATCAAAGACAGTGCAGTCATTGGTCACAGCCAGCACAGCTTCATGAGAGGGAAGTCCTGTTTATCCAACCTGATTTCCTTCTATGACATGGTAACCGACCTGGCTGATCAGGGGAAGCCAGTTGGTGTAATATTTTTGGATTTCAGTAAAACTTTTGGTATAGTCTCTCAGTGGATCCTACTGGAGAAAATGTCCATCCCACAGCTGGATAAACACATCATGTTGTGGGTGAGCAATTGGCTCATGGGTCGAGCACAGAGGGTAATAGTGAATGGGGCAAGATCAGGCTGGTGCCCTGTCACCAGTGGGGTTCCACAGGGCCCCATCTTGCGCTCTGTGCTCTTTAACATCTTCTTGGACTTGGATGCAGGACTGGAAGGGATACTAAGCAAGTTTGCTGATGACACAAAAGTGGGAGGAGCTGTTGACTCCCTTGAAGGCAGGGAGTCTCTCCAGAGAGATCTCTACAAATTGAAGGGCTAGGCAGTCACCAACCATATGGAGTTCAACGAGGGGAAGTGCTGGATTCTGCACTGGGAATGGGGCAACCCCAGATGTACAGACAGAATGGGGAATGAGATGCTGGAAAGCAGTGCTGTGGAAAGGGACCTGGGGCTCCTGGTCGATGGCAAGTTGAATATGAGTCAGCAGTGCCCTGGCAGCCAGGAGGGCCAACCGTGTCCTAGGGGGCATCAGGCACAGCATCGCCAGCCGGTTGAGGGAGGGGATTGTCCTGCTCTGCTTTAGACTGGTGCAGCCTCACCTTGGATTTTGTGTGCAGTTTTGGGCACTGCAATGTAACAAAGCTATTAAGCTCTTAGAGATCATTCAGAGGAGGGCAACAGAGATGGTGGAGGGCCTTGAGGGGAAGCCATATGAGAAGCAGCTTGGTCCATTTAGCCTGGAGAAGGGGAGACTGAGGGGAGACCTCATTGCAGTTACAACTTCCTTGTGAGGGGAAGAGGGGCAGGCACTGATCTCTTCTCTGTGGTGAGCAGTGACAGGACCTGAGGGAATGGCCTGAAGTTGTGTCAGGGGAAGTTTAGCTTAGATATTGGAAAAAGGTTCTTCACCCAGAGGGTGGTTGGGCACTGGAAGAGTCTCCCCAGGGCAGTGGTCACAGCACCAAGCCTGACAGAGTTCAAGAAGTGTTTGAATGATACTCTCAGGTACATGGTGTGATGGTTGGGGATGGTTTTGTGCAGAGCTAAGAGTTGGACTCAATGATTCTTGTGGGTCCCTTCCAACTCGGCATATTCTGTGATTCTGTGTAATCTTGGGCCACCTTGTGATGATAGGGTGTGGAGAAGAACTGAGTTGTCCTGACTGTGTGAGTTATTCATTAAACTCTGCTGTATGTGGATGGTACATTGATCTTTAATTTCTGGGGGGCCATCATCAAAATGCAGAATTAACCTTTAATGTGTCTGAGTTTCTAGTATCATGCCTGGGCTGAAGTTCTGGAATCCCTCTCCTACCTACTGCTGCAGACAAGCGTTGGCCTGGCCATTTCTGTACATGCCTCCTTCAGACTAGCAAACACCACTAGCACTGAGCTCAGTGCAGCCACTCCCCCATCTGCAAGTTTTGTGTAGTGGGGGGTGATTAAAGCCCTTCTATTGTTGAAGCTTTCCTGGTGCAGTGAGGAATACAAGATTCATGAGGCCGGAGACCGAATGCCCGAGGAGGAACTTAGTGGCACAATGGCCATGGGGCTGTGAGACTGGAAGGAAGGGAATCTCTGCCCTGACTTCTACTTTTGTGACTGCTCAGAGATTTTGCCCAGTGGCTGGTTTTAACACAACTGAGTTAACACAAAATTTAGCTGAGGTTATATGGTCTTGCAGTAAGTATACTGTGCTAAGTAAAATAATTTTTGAATGATTTACATACTTGGGCATTGCTGTTAATTTATGAACGTGAAACTTACACTTGTTCAGCATTAAGTTTTAAGAGTTATCTGGACTAAATGGCATTTTTTCCCTTAAAAATTGAATATAGCATCTATTTTAAATATAACCATCTAAAATCAGCTGCTCTACTTCTTGAAGTCTTTCCAGTTTGAAAAAGACTATCCTTTGTGTAGGGAAATGAATAATGTAGGTTAACTCGTTTCTGTGGGCATTTATTACATCCATGCAGAACAGTTCCTGGAGAGGTTTTCTATTTCTTATTTAGCAGCAGTGAAAATTGCAATTATTCTATTTACTTGGCTTGCCACTATGGCAAAGAGTAATTCTTTGGACTATGAGGAGGAAATGTTTGTTTTGTCTGGCTGCTCCTTGCATATGCTGTTCCAATTATAATTAAATATGAATATTTACTGATAAAATAGGGCATTTTTCAAGTTCAGTTAAACTGGTTTTTTAGATCCAAGATACGGGCATAGGCAACCCATCTTGTGTTTTGTATAATACTGTTCATTATAGAGAACTAATAGACAGTGTAGTGAATCAATAAAACATCACCATACACGTCAGATGAACATTAGGGCTGTAAATTCTTCATCAGGAAGAATCTGTAGGGGAAAAAAGGAAACAAAAAGCTAGATCAAAAGTGATGTGGGGAATTAATGAGGAGAAGGTGAAAGGGAAGGAAAAGAACAATAGAGTTGATGTAGGTAGAGGATTAGGTAAAGCAGAAGCAATCATTTTTATGGAACAGATGAAAATAAATTGAGAATAATTGTTATGGGAGGTGCAAATAGAAAGTTGAAAATGGCGTGTATTTAAATGGCATGTATTTAAATGGCAAGTTGAAAATGGCAAGTTGCAAATGGTAAGTTGAAAATGGCATGTGTTTAAATGGCATGTATTTAAATGGCTTGTTGAAAATGGCAAGTTGAAAATGGCATGTATTTAATGGCCTTATGAAAACTAGGGCTTGTATATGAATTGTACTCATCATACATTTCCAAGAGGTAGCTTCCTAATAGTTTCTGTGATATCATGTGCTGTTCTTTCTGTGGCATTCAGAAAAGCTTATTGGATTCTTTTGGAAGTTAAAACACCCTGCTAGCATCATTCAACATGATTTAGCTCCAGATAACAATTTTATTTAAATTATTTGAAACCAGCCAAACCTTCAGTTCACATCTGCTGACTCTGTATATGGAACACTGTGTTAACTGCCTCGCTTAAGGGAGTATTTGCAGACACAGCTCATTTACTTGGTACAGATGATAATGTGCAATGGGAAGTTCTGCGACTTGCTCTGAAAGGGTCTCGAATACAGGATTAACTTGAATTATTATTAGGGCAAAATTGTATCTGTTTTAAGCACTCTAAATGCTGTTAATAATGTCTTAAGATTAAGGGATGCCTGTTTTCCAAAGCAATGCATAAGGCTGATGCATAGTTCTGTTGTACTTTGAGAACAATCAGGACTGGGATGTTACTGTGTTCCCTGGCTGTCCTTTGCTGTACCCACTCCATGCAGAGGGTAAGGGAGCTCATGGCTCTCAGATTTCAGGATCATCCCAGTCTCTCACAGAGCAGCAGGAGTGCTGCAAAGTATCAGTATCCTGTGCTTGGGAAAGACCACGGAGGAAAATCTGAAGGGTCAGTGCTACCTCTTTCCTGGGCCTTTATCCTGCAACTAATAGGGGAATCCCTGACCAGTGGGGTGGAAAAGGTGTTTGCTCCTAGGGGAAATTTCATGTTCATTAGTTTCAAAGATTCTTCCTGGAGAATACTAATGTTTTCCCATAATTCTATCCTTCTACTTACACCATTCAAGAGCTATGATGATTACACTTGTGGAGGTTTTGAAACTTGTTATTCCTGGCTATCCTTTGTTTGCCAGTGTCCATCTGTAAGTCAGAGCATTGGACATGGTGGTGCTGAGGGGGAAGGAAGTGCAATGGTGTGGTATTATGTAGTTCTGTGGCTAATAATTTGAAGGCTGACCCTTCACATTTTGTTGGGGTTTATAGCAGTATATTCAAGCCCACTTTCAGTCCTTGTTGCTCTGTTTATGCTGTTCTTAATTCCATGTAACCTTTTGAATAACGCGGCCTTCAATTATAGATGCATGATTGTACCAGGATTTTTATAGCCCTTTCTTTGCCACTTATGATCTGTTTGATTTTTCACATGTGTGAAGTTAGCTTTGTTAAGATGATTTTCTCAGTAGGACATCTGTATGGACAGGGACTCTGAAATTGTGTCCCTTGCCTTTTTGACCTGGTGTTACGCTAGCTATTTTGGGGTATTATTGAATCCAAAATTAAATTTTCACTTGCTGGTGTTTCTTTTAACTTTACTGAGTGTTTTCCCAAATGTTTAGAACTTGCTTTTGCATTATTTTTTTTAAATGTTGTTCAACTTTCAATACTTTGTCTTCTACTTTTTTCATTTTACCTGCTTTTTGCACTGTATTGTCTCCTGTTGTTACACTTGCACAGAACCTCTCAAGCTATTTAAAATATTAAGGAGGTCTTAACGTTTTTGTTTTGTCTTTGCCCTATTTCATTGACCATTTTCTAAATTTCCCATTTCCAGCTGCATTGATTCTCTGGATTTTCCATGCAGCCTTCAGAAAGCCCTGGTTCTCCAAAGAGTGCCTTGTGCAGTTATGTTTTCTCTTACTTTCTGTGTTAAAGCTTGTATGGAGCAAAATCTTTAATGTGATCTTTTGTTGTGTACTTTTCAGTCTCTGTGGTGCTTCCAACTACTTGCTTTACAATGTCAAAATTAAATCTTGTTTCGTAAAGAGAATGTTTCACACTTCCTGAAATAGATAAGACCAGATGTTTGCTCGCCCGTATCACGTCATTGGAGGTAAACTGCAATTGTTTCTACACGGTTTGCATGTATATGCTGTGTTTGTAGTATGTGTTTGAATGGTTTGGACTGCCTTATCACTTCAAAAGCAGGGATGCTCCTGGCTGAAAGTTTACTGTGAATATGGAAGCAAAATTAGTTCAGTCATTGCATTCCTTGTGCTGAGCTCTTCTCCAGTTTCTTAAGAGAAGGAGGAATTTTTCTTATGGAGATTTTCTTCTTCTTTCATCCTTGCCTGAAGCATCTCTGTGTTTTAATGCAGGGACCATTTTAAATGACTGGGAATAGTGGAATCTCTCTGAGTGTACAAGAGTCCCCCCATCTGTTAAGTAGGATGTTTGGTGCAAGGCATCTTAGACAGAGCCCGGACTGAGTTACTGGGCTTGGGAATTGGGCTCTCGTTTAAAAGTGTTAGGAGAAAGTGGGGAAATGTTAGCATCTCTGGAGACTGCTAGGACTTGGAATATGGAAGTGTTATGATCTACAGAAAAACTTCCTGCATTTTCCCATCTTGCTGCAGTTTTGCAACTACTTTGGAGAATATGAAATGATGGCTGTTAGACTGAAAGATTCTGTCTTGTCTAAGAGTTTTTAGGAAAATTAGGTGAAGAAGTAATAATGGAGTTTCTGAAAGGTCCCAAAATGTTGTTAGAGATAACACCATAGTACAATTCTATGAAAGATAAGGCCTTTGTGACAAAACCTTCAGAAAAGAAGTCTATTCATTTCTCATGGTATAGAATGCAGTAGAAACTGTAGCATCAGGATGCCCCTTCTGTTGCTACCTGAGAAGCACATCTCATGACTTTTTCATATTTTCTGTCTGTTTTCTTCCAAACCAGCATCTAATTGATACCTAGTTAATATCTCCATAATATCAGTGTTGTAGAAAACATGCAGCTTAATGTGTGGTGATTGCATGTTTTATTTAAGACAGTGTAAAACGTACGCTGTTCTTGTTGACAGCTGTTAAAAAGACGTATGTTTTTTATTTGTCCAATATTTATTGGCATGAATATCATCTGAATATTTATACATGATTAAAATGAAGAGGTTGTTTAGCAGGTGCTGACTGCAATATTGTTGCTGCAGTATCGTAATCGCTTCATGAGGTTTCTTTGTTGAGGAAATTGTCTTTGTTTAGTGCTAAAGGATGTAGGTAATTTGTCTCTAATGCCAAATTATTTCAGGGTGTGCACTTCACTTTTTCCCTTACATTTACGTAGATTGGAAAACTGAATGTTCCAAACAACTTGTGGAACAGTTTCCATATCGACTTTTATGCACTAAAAATGTAATTAAAATTGTTCAACCAAAAATATAAAAAAGAACTCAAATATAATTTATATGGCTTTTTAAAAGAAAATATTGTTTCTTTTTTAACTGCTTTTCTTAGCATGGTGAATTTGAGTTTACCCTGGTAAAAGTCATTAGCAACCCACTGCACCTCTTTAAATGTAAGTAGCTGGAACCATGAGGAAATACTGAATTTGAAGAGGTATCTAGTCACACATAGTACTTTTATGCCTTTTGAGTGAATTCATGCTAATCAGTTTGTTATCATAAACAATGCAATCCCATTAACTTCTGAGGTAAATAGCATTAGATGTAAACATCTTTTTTACGTTGCTACATGATTTGATTTGTTCTGCGCATGGAAACACTTCAAAACTTTTTAGCATTTCCTCTTTTGTGTAAGTGACTTATGACTTGCGATATCTCATCTTCTCCCTGCTGTGTCAGCTTTGCATCCTTATTCCCTGTGCACTGGCCTATGTTCTTCCCTTTTCTGTTTATCAGTGACACATCTGGAGCAGTGACATTCTTAATCCCTTCTCTGAGTTTATTTTAAAGCTAGAGGAGGGGTTTCTAAAGACAGAATATGCCTACTGCTAATAGTCATTCTTTACCATTCTTTTTCCTGCAAGATGGCTGGTGTGTTTTCATAAAAATGAGTATTGTCTTGGTTCTGGTCAAATATGCCTAAGAGAGATAGATCTGAGTGTGTGTTTGGGGAGCCGGAAATGATGGAAAGGATTTGGTAAGTGTCTCCTGATGCTATTACTTCTGACCAGCTTCTGAAAAGTTACAAGTTAAAACACTTTGCTTTGGTTTTAAAGTCATTAAACTTCAAAACTAACCAAACAATGAGAATAGATTTAGAGGTATTTTTTATTGCATCTAGTATCTTCTTCAATGCTTATTTTTATTTCTATAATGAAAGTCCTTTTGTATCTTCTGGCTCAAAGAAAAGAGCTCCTATAAACACTATTTTTTCTTATACTTGGGAGACAATACAGCTAGTCTAGCTGTTACTGCTTTATTTTTTTCCTTAATCCATTGGTTTGGTAGAGCATACAGAAGTGTTCTTTTTGGCTATTTGATCAAAGGGCGTTGCAGATGATATCAAAATAAATTTGGCTTTTAAAAAATCAGGTTAGATTCTATGATATGTTTATTCTGAAGCATCCGGGGCAGTTTGGGTAAGATAGGCAACAGCAGATATTTTGCATGTGAAGCTTTTAGTTGAAGTGGTGAATAACCTTGGACTGGGTATATCTGAAGGACTAATGTTGACCTATATCCTGTTGTGACAGCAGAGAGCAGCAGGTTGGAACTGCTGGATGAAATCCATACCCAGTTGCCCACTGTACTTTTTTCTGGTCACTGCACAATGTCAAATCAAAGACGATTCTTTTCTTTCATTCTTTTTTAAACTGTTGCTTACTCTAGCTGTTTGCTAATTTGAAGAAAAGACAGCCTTTCTGCCATGGTAGTAAGATGGGAAAAGTAATCGAAATCAGTGACAGACTGTGTCCAGTCTGAGCATCCACCCTACATAACTAGGCTGAGGTGGAATACAAGTTCCAATTATAATAAAGTGATGTTTTTCTTTCTCATTAGCTGTTTTTGATGCCTGCCGATTTCCTTGGATCTCTGTATCAAGTTGCAAATGGTGTGTGAAATAAAGCATTTCTCAGTTGGTGGATATGATCCTCATGATTACAAATGTTCTTCAAAATGCTGTAGTATGCTTTGTTTAGATCAGACATGGAAGTCTACCTAGTGCATAATAGTTTAGAAAGGAGATACAAAGAACACCAGTGTTGAGGATGGTCTGCCTGTTGTCTTTTTTGGGGTTGGGAAATAAGGTTTGCTTTTAAATATCATATTCCTAACTTATATTCTCTGATATTTTTCCAAACAGATATCTGGGTAGTGATACTGGGAGTTTCTGGCTGGCCAATATTAATTCCCATACCCCTCTCCTTTAAGAAAACAAAAATTAGACACTTGAGAGTTATACATGACTTGTCAACAGCATGTTGGCAATCAAGGCAGGAATTCATTAATTCTTGACTCTTTAACTTGAGATCCAACATCTGGTAATATAGTCTATTTAAAAAAAAAAAAGAAAGCTGTCTTAACTTGTCTATCCTTATTAAATAGCTTTCACCGACTGAAATGAATATTCACTACATGGATATATGTATTAGGTGAATGTTTAAATAGAAAGAAATCTATTCCAAAATGTGTTTTGTCTAAAAGGATAGTACGAATTTTAGTCTGTTGTGTTTTGCAATGACCCTTTGGTATGATAATGTCATTCAGCTCTGAGAATTTGTACTGTCAAGTGGGACAGAGCTTGGGAATCCCTATG
>JAOXXN010000001.1:39528282-39541428 GCA_026770055.1 Myrmophylax atrothorax | reverse complement strand
CTTCAGCTGTCTTGGCTTTGCCAGAATCCCCCGCTAGAGTTCTGCTGAAGAACTGCTTTCCTGGGCAGAACCCTCGTTCACCATGTGCATGCCGTGTGATCACATTCAAGATGTTCTGTTCCATAATGTTCCCTGGCACTGAGGTCAGGCTAACAGGTCTGTAGTTGCTCAAATCCTTCTTCTGACTGTTGTTGTAAATGGATGTCACACTGACCAACCTCCAGTCATCTGGGACTTTCCTGATTAACCAAGACTGGTGATAAATGAAGAGTGGCTTGGTGAGCTCTTCTGCCAGCATCCTCAGTACCCATAGATGGATCCCATCTGGCCCCATATAGCTGTGAGTGTCTCAGTAGCTCAGCAGTTCACTAACTACTTCATTCTGGATTGCAGGAGTCTATTCTGCTCCTGTCCCTGCTCCTGCACCAGCTCAGGGGGCTGGTTGCCCTGGGGATAACCAGTCTTTCTGCTGAAGACTGGGGCAAAGAAGATGTTAAGTACCTCAGCCATTTTCCTCATGCTTGATTACAATGTTCCCCTCCACATCCTAGAATGGATGGAGATTTTCCTTGGCCCTTCGTTTGTTGTTAATATATTTATAAAAACACTTTTTATTATATTTCACAGCAGTGGCCAGATTGAGTTCTAGCTGAGCTTTCGCCTTTCTAATTTTCTCTCTACATGATCCTTGTATTCTTCCTGAGTTTCCTGCCCCTTCTTCCAAAGGTCATAAACTCTTTCTTTTCCCCCTGTACTTTCCAGTTAAAGCACCCTGTTCAACCAGATTTGTCGTCTTCCCTGCCAGCTTGTCTTTAGGCACTTAGGGATGGCCTGCTCCTGTGCCTTTAAGATTCCATCTTAAGAGTATGTCTAGCCTTCCTGGACCCTTTGTTATTAAGGACTGTTTCCCAAGGGACTCTCTGAACCAGTGAGTTCTCTTTCACTGCATAGTTGAGACCAGTCAGCTTGAAAGTGTTGTCCGTGTGGATTTCAGTGTAAAACCCTGTATGACCTGTGCATGTAAAGTTGGGGTTTTAGGGACAGTGCAGGCCAAGGTGGTGATAGTGACAAAGGGATGGGTGTGTGTTGCTGGTGTGGATGTTAATCCTGTTGGTGTCTTCAGGTATGTACTAGTGTGTGTATGCACCATAGCTAGCACAAGGACCAGCCCTGGCAAAGTACCTTTGTGCACTTATTACTGGGGAGCTCTTAAGAAGTTTAAGAAATATGACTGTGAATTCTTGGAGGCCAGAAGTGTCCTTAACTAGAGGGAGGAGAAGACCATCTGTTATACATGTGCCATTGTTGGCAGAGCAAATGAGTCTGTGCCTACAGAGAAACTGAAAGCGGAATATCCAGACTCTGAAATCATGGGCAGATAAAGGTTACTGACTTGATCAATTAAAAAAAAAATTAAAATAGCATGATGGAGCATTTTACAGACCACCTGATCTAGGTGAGGAAGTAGACTAAGACTCCTTTAAACAACTGAAGGGAGAACAGAATGTGACAGGGTCACAGGTACTCTGACATCTTCTGGAAGGACAAAATGGTGGGATGCAAAGCAGAAGATTTTTTAAGGGTGTTTGGGATAACTGATACTGGTGGATGATTTGATACTTTGATGGGTGAGCTGGCATTGGCACCCCTGGATCTGTGGCTCACTGCCAAGGAAGAACTGGTTGAAGACATGATACCAAAGAGAGTCCTGGCCCATGGCAGGGAGGCTTAAATTATGTAATCTTTAAGGTCTCTTCCAACCCAAACCATTTGGTAGTCCTGTGATTCAGCAGTTAGAGTTCCAAAGGAGACAGCTCTGAAGGACAACAGTTTAGAAAAGCTGGCAGACCTCTAAGGACAGCATCCTCTACATGCAAGAATACTCAGGAAAATAAGGAACTTTTTTGGGAAAACGAGCTTTTTTAAGCAAGGTATGGTGGCAGAACTCCATTGTAAAGCAGCGCATGAGAGGTAGAAGCCTGGACAAGATACAAAGGAAGAGGTGTTCTGGGCATGAGGGGATGGTGTTAGGAAAACCAAAGCTTACCCTGACTGTTGCAAGGAATGTTAGGAACAAGACGAGTATCTTCTATCACTGCATTATTAATAAAATTATGAAAAGAGGAAATCCTGCAGCAACAAAAGAGTAACAAATGACTCAGTAACAGCAGACACAGATTAGACTGACACCCCTAATGCCTTCTTTGCTTCTGTCTTCATCAATGAGATCTCCCAGGACTGTGTTATTAGTGAAAATATTCTGGGGAGTAGGCAGATGCAGATCAAGTCAGTGTTTGGGAGAGTTCAATGCATGGAAGTCCATAGGTCCACACAGCCTGCATCCAAGAGTGCTGAGAGAGCTGTCTGATGTGGTTGCAAGACTGTGCTCTATATTTTTGAAATGTAATGAAGGTTGAGGGTGGTGCTTCATTACTGGTGGAAAGCAAATATTGCACCACTCTTGGGAAAAGGTCAAAAGCAAACCCCATGGAACTACAGCCTGGTCAGCTTAACTTCTATCCCTCAGAAGTTTATGAAGTGGAGTGCATTTCTAGGTACATAAAGAAGGTGATGGGGGACAGTCAACATGAATTTACTGAGGGCTGATCAACCTGACAGCCTCCTGTGATAAACTGACAGAATCTGTGGTCTGCAGGAGAGCAGGAATGTCATTTACCTTGACTTTAACAAGTCTCTCGGCACAGTCTCACACAACCAGATAGATAAAAAGCCAGTTGAGTGGTCAAGCTTGATGAGTCATGGTTAATGGGTTTATTAGGTTGTACTTTACTTGGAGGTCACCAAGGGTCTGCAAGGTTCTGTTTTGTGACCAGTCCTGTTCAACAACCTTTTCAATACCTGGAGGTGGCAATGGGAGTGTACAGTCATAAAATTTACAGAAGACACAGAACTGGGGAAGCTGCTCAATACAGTCACAGGCAATGCTGCCACCCAGTGGGACCTAGACAGGCAAGAGGAATAGGCTAATGGGAACTTTGTATAACTGAACAAAGTCAATGTCTGTCTTGTGGACAAGTTCTTCTCCACAGAGCTGCTCCGCAGCCAGTCAGGTTGCAGCCTGTGTCATTGCAATTGGTTCTTCCTTCTCACATGTTGGACTTAAAAATTAGTCTTGAATTTCAAAAAGTTTCCATGAACTCCTTCTTCTTGCCCCCCTGAATGGCCACTCTGTCCTACAGTGTGTTAACTGTTTACCCCAGTTTTGTGCCATCTGTAAACTTGACAAAGTACATAGTCATGTCTTCTGTGGCATGGTCCTGGAAAATGTCCAGTGCTGTATGGGTAATCAGACCCTGGGTCACTAGGAAATACACTCCTAAGAACAGGAGAAAAAGCATATACCAAAAGAAGGAGGCTAACTAGTAAGAACTGCCCACATGGGAAATCTTACTGGATTTCTTTGCATTTACGCGTAATGCATTTCCATTTATGAATGGCAACATGTGAAGTACTATTTGGTTGCTACTGTTTCCTAATGTGGCAGATATGACTCTGTTTTTATTCAGGGTTTTTGAAGACAATGTGAGGAAGTAGGAGCAAATTGTATAAGATGACCCAAGAGTTGCCAACACAACTCTGCAAATGACAACAAGTCTTTACAGGCTCCAGACAGGCAGTAATTTTCATGATGAGGAAGTGTGTTGTGGTTATTGACTCTGGGAATAGATAGAGAGATGCAAGATAGTGTTTGAACTCTCCTGCTGGCTGGGAAAGGTTTTTTTACATTGAGGATTATCAGAATATTTTACAAAATGCCTGAAGTGTGGTGCTTCTAAAGGAAGCCTTGTACTCATGTGGCCCATAAAGACTTTCCTGAAGTTACATGGGACTGCAAAAGGTAAAGGACTATAGCTGTGGCACAGGACAGTTATCACTTGCCTTTTCTGTTGCATTCCATGTGCTTCTTCATTAGCTGGACAGCAGATTAGATGAGAATGTCACAGATTTTGTGAAAACTGGGAACCAACAGCCACTTTGTCCAACTCAATTTGGCTTAGTGTGAGATCACTGCAGACTGTTACTGAATATTGCTGCCTACAGCTGGATCTTCTATTGCCACACTGTGCTGTGAGTCCTCTGGCCACTCCTTCTGCACAAGAAGCAATATCCGTCCATTATCTGACTTATAAAAATGTAAAGAATCTCCTTGCTATTTTTGACATAGGTGGTGCATTCAGCAGTAATGGAAGTAAAGAGTCTTGGGCCTGAAACATTTATTTTTTCCAGAGAAGAGAAGATCTTTACTTCATGTAGGCTTGAATAAAGTCCTCAGTCATGTAAACCACCTCACATTTACAACAGTGATGCTTGCTAGTATTGTTCCTTCCTTGCAGGAATGATTTTAAGCTTTCACTTTGTAGAGCCCTTGCTGCCCACTGGATATGCCTTAGATGTACAGCTAAATTAATGCCAGTTGAAGGAATTAGAGGCTATGACAGTGAATATTCATAAATCTCCTGTGAAGAGTAATGTCTGTTTTCCTGAAAGGTGCATCTTCATGGGCAGCTGGCTTAACAGAGAAAAATTTCATCAAGGCAGGTCTGCAGAGGATAACTTTTCATTTGGTAGATCTGATTGACTAGGTAATGCCATCAGTTTTGCTATAGCAAGAGGGAGAATTAAGGGGTGTGTGGAATATGGCTAGGGGTAGCATACCCAAGTAGTTAGGGCCAGGACTCTCAAGTTAAACATGCTAGGAGGCAGAACTGGAACCATGGGATTAAATGAGCAGACTTAAGTTAGTCAGCCTCAAGGCTGGCATGAGGAACTTCAGGAATAATATTTTGAAGCATCAGGCAGGAAACAAATGCTTGAGCTGCCCTCTAGTCTCCTGGAAAACGGCCTTCATTTCCAGGAGAAAAGAAGTGACATGTGCCAGATGTACACGAGACTCTGCATTAGTAAATTAACAGGGCTGTAACACTCAGGCTTGTGCTGCCTTCTTTAATTGCCTGACATGCATATAGAATGCCAAATGTTCTCTAAAGGAAACTGAATGCAGATTATGCTTTGCAGCTCTTTGCACTATTGGTTAGCTGGTACCTATCATGCTGAACATCAGGAACTCGGTCCGCAAGAGGTGAAGGGGCTGCTGCTTGTGCAGTTCAGATGCATACCAGCCACAGTCTGCAAAGTTGTGACAGTGGAGTAAGCTGTTGACCTTTTCCTAGCATCATGTCTTGGACTTGTCATTCTTCTTTCTGAGACCTCATTTACAATATCTTTTGAATTGGAAATAATTGGAAAGGACTGTGCCTGCTTTTGTCTTTTATGCCCTTACACAGGGACAAACAAACCTTTTTTAAAAAAGGAATAATCCACCACCACTACACCACATGGAGGTAGTGCAGCAATGGTTCAAACAACCGTGGTTGCTGTAGATGCACATATACACACATGTGCATTCTTGGAACTGAATAGTTGAGGATAAAGTTAGGCTATACAGCTGTGGTGTAAAGCACAATGTGACCCACTGCAGAAGTGGATTGACTGGGATCTTCTCCCTGCGCTTCAGGTGTTAGCATTGATTGAGTGATGATTTGTTCTTGGCTGTCTTAGGAGCACAGAAACAAAATACAACAGGAAGTAGTCAATGTAACTTCATTAGTTAGTCCCCATGTCCCCCTTCACACCCTACACCTTCACATCCCCTTCCCCCTCCAAGCCTGAAGCAAAAAGGCCCTTGGTTTATTGCAATATTTGTTAGGTTCCATTATCGTATCCTTTGCTACAGGACAAATGACGGCAAATACAAACTTCTGACAAGTTCTTTGACCACCTTATCTCTTCCCCTTCTTCCACCCACTAACCTTGCTAGGCTGTTGGCTGCTGAGCTGCAGAAAGCAGGTTTGCTCTGTTAGGTAAAATATTGGTTTGATTTCAATCCCTGCCTGGTTTTTGGTCCACCATGTCCTGTCTTTCCCCCCACTTTTCCTTTATTTTTAGTAGAAGAAACATGCTCACTACATGGTAAGTTTCTTACCCTCAGTTCTTGTTCCTTTCTTCTGATATCCTGACCTCCTGTCTTTGTCATTCTACCTATTGGAGCCCAGGTAGCAAGATTTCCTTGGAATTCTCTTGTCTTCATGTCGTCGTCCCCAGCTGGACATACCACGGTGAGCTGGACATGAGAGCAGCTAAAAGCCCGTAGCTCCATTCTGTGAGCAGAATACTGAAGTTTATGGGATATGCATTAGTTCACATAACCCTTCCCCTGACCCTTTATTGTTTCTTGAATAGAGAAACCTAGCATCTGCTTGCCATCTCTTCTTTCAGGATCATTTCCACCAGAAAGTTTTGATACTAATGTAATCTGGAATCAATGATGGCTAGACTTGTATAGACCCTTGTGAGGGATTTTGAACAGGTCATTTACCACTGTGACACACTTGGTTTACTTCTCTTTTGCTCATCTGTACAGTGACAAAAAAGCTAATGATTAAATTGAGTTTGTTGTGGAGGTATTGACTCACATCTTGCCCCTGGAACACCATTTGCTAGAACTATGGATACCAGCTATAGATTTTTTATGAGGCTGCATGTATATCCTACAGTGCAACGAGCAGTACGGTGCACAGTTGAAGGTTTTTTGGTGACCAGTAGCCTGGTCTGCTTTGATACCATCTCCCCACCC
The DNA here is from genome assembly GCA_026770055.1 of Myrmophylax atrothorax. NCBI lineage: Eukaryota > Metazoa > Chordata > Aves > Passeriformes > Thamnophilidae > Myrmophylax > Myrmophylax atrothorax. Next base: position 39,534,773 of record JAOXXN010000001.1, on the reverse strand, counting down.
TCCCTGGAGAGACACAGTAAATTATGCTTTCAGACTGAAACTCAGGTGCAGGCAGCTTTTCTTTGGTTTTAGCGATAGCAACAGACAGCTTTCTAAGTAACTGCCTTACCAAAGTTCAATTGGCAATCAGAGGGGCTTGAGACAGAGCACCAGGTTTGCTTTTCCCCGTTTGGAATGTTTTTCAGATGTTTATTCTCTTCTCAATAAGGACAGTGCTTGCTGATTCAGGTATGCTGAGAGCGGGCCAGGTTCACTGGTGTGTTCCAGCTGCATTGCAGTGCTCTGGAAGTGCAAACCAGCTGCAGGCCTGGCTTAACTCGAGCCAGCTTTGTGGCTGGCTTGCATCACTGGAGCAGTGTTAAAGTACCTGAAGCATGCCAGCTAATCTGGCCTATTGGTGAATCATTATAAATAACTTGTTTTTCATCATGTTCTTTACATGTAACTTTATTGTAGATTGTATCACCAGGGCAGACTTTGTGTTTCTAAACTAAAATCTATAAAACTAGAGGTTTTTTTAAGCCAGAACTTTTTTTCTTAACTAAAATAAAATTATCATTATACACTGCTTCTCTGCACTGCTCTGTTGTGGATTTCTTTTAAGATGCCTGTTCTTATTTTAGGATGAAATAATGATAACTCTGAGATCTAAAAGAGTAGGCTTTGTAAGTTTTACCTTGCAAAATGTCGGCTCAGCTTTTATTCTCAATGCAGTAAATTTTCTCTGCTTTATTGAGAATGTATGCACTACTTGTGCTATTTATCACTATTGTCTGTAATTTAGGGATTAAAAATACTTTGGAGATTTTGGGAGAGGAAGGAAATCTGTCAACTGTGATTTTTCTTGTCTTTATAGTAAATTATATAACTGAAATCATATTTAGCTACCTTCAATAGCATGATGAGTGTTCTAAACATGACGAAAATGTTACTCACTAATTATTATTAGTCCATGTATGATAATTTTTTCATAATCCATCTTTTTGAGGCTCTTGGAGTGTTGAATGTGTGATGTGTGTTTTTAAACAATATTATACAACAGAAGAATGACAGGAGTGTCATTACTGCTACTCTGATCTACACTGAACCCAGAATTTTTACTCTTCACCTAAAAGTATTTTTGTAAAAGGAATATGGGATGATTAAAAAAATCCCTGATCTTTCTGGATGAGCATATTGGCATTTAAGTCAGAAATTGTATTGCTCTGATCAGCTGTATATTGAAAGAAAACATGTCAGAATTTGCAAAGTTTTTCCTAGACTTTGAGGCAAAATGCGGAAGAATTAATTACTGCCTCATGTTAATTAAGATAACAATGCAAAGCCCTTCATTAGAAGCATAGGAAAAGTTCTTCTCGGTCCTTGGAGAGAATATTATATGCAAGCCCTGTTGTGTGGGTTGCAAGGTGTCACTGGAATTTATATGCATTACTTGTCTAATTGCAGTAAATGTAGCATGTCCAGATAGGTTTAAAAGTTGGATGGCTGTTTGTTACTTGCTGGAAATCAGTTGAAACCTTGCTACTCAGAGGCAGCTGTTCACAGGTCCTTCACCTCTCCCCAGAGATAGCTGGAAGACTCTGTTGTTGGACCCTGTCTTTTATGGCAGAAGCAGTAAACATGACAGGTTGTTTGGGAGCCATCTGTTTTAAAATGGTTGCTGCTTTGTATGCAGTAATGAACTTGAGATCAGTTTTCTGTCTGTCTTCATAGTAACAGCCTTGTTTGGTGTCACAACAGGTGGAAGTTGATGGGATGAAACTAAATGTGACCAGCGAGTGGAACCTGGCTTCACCCTTGTTGTCTGTCACCATTGATGGCACTCAGAGGACTATACAGGTAATCTCACCAACGTGCTGTTTGTAGAGCTGAGAGAACCACAAGTCTCGGGGCATAAAAATAATACTGAAATATGGGGTCTAAACTTGCTGTATCATAAAAATTATGTGATGTTGTACAAGTAGCCTAATGTTTCTACTTGAAGACAAATTCACTCCACTGACACTCTGGATGCATTCAAAGGTACTTAACTGGAGTTTTGATTATCTTTCTTTTAAAGAGAAGTTCCTTATTTTGACAGACGTTTACCCCAGCTTATAAGCTCTCTTTACTTAATGGCTTGTGAGAAGACATACATTCTTAATCACTTAAGAAATAATAATTAAAGAAACCAAACCCAACCATCCAACCAAACCAAACAAAAAATTCCCCCAAAACCCAACCCACGACAAATACCCACACAGGATCCTCTAGTAGAATTAGTCTCTTCCTCATCTTTGAATTGTGTAATTTTCCCACTTTTGTGACTTTGCAGTTTAAAAGTCAAAGGACAGTGCATCTCCCACTTAACCTAATATTTTTATGGTTTTATGAAATATGAGTAGTTCCATGACTTGAGAGGGAAAATGTAGAAAACATCCCGAACTTGTATGGCTCTAAGGAAAGAGGACTACAAGGGTTAAAGTAGTTGTATATTCTTTTCTTCTCACCACTTATGTGTTTGAAACCAACTCCAAACAGTAGACTCTGCTTTTAACTGCCTCTTAAATGTTCTGAATGTAATGCCAATCAGGATTTATGTGTTTATCGACAACTAACTTATTTAAAAATATCTATTGATCCTGTTAATAGGGGAAAAAAAATCAAAACTTACTGAAAGTATTTTTCTGCATACACAACAGTATCTATTTCCTATACATTTATTAGTGATACAGAGGTCAGATTTCTGCTAATTTACAGTGAAATGAGTGAATTTCATTTTTCATTTTTCCCCCTGGTAAATAACCCAGCTGGAAATACTGTTTTTGCTTTGATTGAATTTAAAAGACTGCAACTTTACAATAAGAAATTATTGTATCTTCTAAGTTTAATATTGACTCAGAGTGAAATTTTCATTACGTATCCAAGTAAATTCTGGACTTAAGTTTTGTAGATTTCTTGGAAGGTTAACACCGACTTCAAGGCTTGTGTATATCTAAAATAATTTTCTGGTTTTAGGTGTGGGTTGTGGGGTTTTTTAACATCTTAATCCTGGTCCATTTTAGTGCTATTTTTATGAAGTACATTCATAATTTTGAATAGGAAACAATGCTGATGTATGAATATATAAAATCTGTCTAGTTGAAAAGCTTTATAGTTAGAAAGTATAACTGTATTCACAAGGCCTCACTGCAAACTCTATTACTGTATCACTGGATATATAACTAATAGTAGTAGCACCATTTAACTAAAAGTGTAATAGTTGAATTGGCACATAAAATTAGTTTCAAAATTAATGATTGTGAGATCTGAACATGCTTTCTTCTAGGAGCTGAGCCAGCAATAGTGTTCCTTGCGCTCCCCGAGTATGACCAAACTGTATGCAATACTGCAGCTCTAGCCACAGCAACAAGCAGTGAGCTGACTGTGTGGTATCTGGCCAACAGAATGTGGAATAAGCACATATGTTGTTTCTTTCTCAGACTTTATCTGTCTTTGCTTTTAGCAAAGAACTCAGTAGCTTGAGATGTTATTAATCTTTTAGTGTATGTATGTAAATTTATGGGAACCTTAAATTTGACCTCTAATATCTGCTCACTGGAATCAAAATTGGTTTTTTGGTTATATGTTTCTGCAGACTCACCCCTCTGCAAGAACCAAATTAGACATGTGTATTCCTGTAGGTCAATTTGTCTCCAAAAGCAATTGACCCCTGAGTCTTGAAGTGTCTTCTTTCAGCAAAACTTAGCCCTAGAGCCATTTTAAGCAACAAATATGGATGAATCAAATAGTTCCAGCTGTGCTTTATTAATTTTCAACCAATCTAATTTTTCTTCATAGTTGGTTTCATTCGTCTAAATTTGCTCAACCAAATACAATCTTTGTGAACATTATATTTCTTTGAAGGTTTGATTTATGCACCTTTGGCTCGATCCTGCAGTCTGGCTGCAATCCAGCAAAGCACTTAAGCACAGAAGCAGAAAATAAATAATTTTAAAATGTTTTGGTTTGAAATGTATTTATGTAAATTATAGTCTAGACATTCAAATTGTTGCATATCTGTTGCATGTTTAAAAATAAGTAATTAAGCATGCTTCTGTATTTTCACTCCTCTAAAGGCTCAATGAGTATTAGAGCAAAGCAGAGCACCAATGCTGTTGCAGAGTTACGAAAGCCCTGTGAGTTTTAACCCCATGCTTTTTAGGACAATTTCTAGAGTATGGGACCTGCAAATATACCTGAATGCCTGAGGAGCAGTATATGCACCGGTCACAGTCTGTCCAGGGCATACCAGGGCACAGCAGGGATGTGTGGCAGCCCACCCCCCTCCTGCTTTTGTTTCCTGTGCAAGGAAGCCCATCTGTGTGTGGCAGATGGGCACTGCCGAGTGCCTGGCCAGGTCCCCAGGTGATACAGGGACCAGAATCCTGGGGCTCACTGCAGGCCCGTTTGGCTGCAGCATAAGGGCTCTGAAATCTCTGTGCTGCTTCGGATTGCTGTGAAATCCATAGGATGTTATACACAGTGATGAACTGATGAAAACTTGGGATCATTTGAGCAAAAGGTTTCTGAGATACTGTCTCCAGGGATGGGGGTGTGAGTAGATCCCATGGCATTCATCTCTTGTAGTACACAGATTCCATCATGGATTTATTGTAGTTGTTTTTAGTAGTTCCTCAGCAAATCCCAGTTTCTGAACGTTTTCTTGAGTTATGACTAGACTCTACCTCTTATTTGAGGAGGCTGAATTTAACACATTGTGAAGTGTGAAATTTTGTTCAACAAGCAAATTAATTTTTTGTGTGCAGAAATGCTTTACCAAAATGGTTTTGGATTTGACTGATACCTAGCTATTGTGAATTGGGACTCTGCTGAAAATCAGAGAACTCTAGGAATACAGTTACAACACATCTTCCTTAGGATTCAGGTTTAAAGGGATTGGGTTTTAATTAATTGAAAATACAGATTTTTAAATATGTGTATATAAATCATGATTTGAATAGGATATAACCTTTCAGGCAATCTTTAGAGTAAAATGAAAAGAATAAGTGAGGGGCTTAATGATTCCTGTGAAGAGCAAGTGGAAAAACAGAGGTTGATTTGAGTTGTGGAAAAGAAGCATAAGAACTCCAGTGGATACTGGAAGGGAGAATGGTGGTTCAGAATGGTATTGTGGAATGTAACAGCAGTTGAACAAAGGGCAACAGGCATATTTTGGGACAATGAGGGCATTTTTACCTCTCTGTCTCTGCTCCCATATACAAGTAAGGTAGATTCCAGTGAGTTCTGTACCTGCAGAAGTTGTCTATGACCTCTTCTCTCTCCCTGTGCATATGAACTGGGGAGCAGATGGAAGGAAGGAATAAGCTGTCTTTTCCATAGAATTTGAGCATCTCCTTTTATACCTCATGGGAAAGAGAATCCAAGGGCATCACAACATAAATCAAGAAATACATGAAGTCCAGCAGAGAGGCTTGAACTTAACTGCAACTCTGTCCTTACTGCAGTCAAGTTGCAAGTAGGTGCCTTCTGCTGGGACATTGTGCAGGAAGATCAGGTATCTGCGAATAAGCAGGTTGCTCAAGGGAAAAAAAGCATTTAAGAGATCCTCAAACGCTCTTTGCCACTACTTGTGTTTGGGCAAGTTCCCCAAAACCATCCCACTGACCATTCCAGTTCTGAGGCTGCTCTGTGGCAGTGCCCCATGGACAAATTTTACAACTGCTTAGTGCTGTTAAATGCTTTGCTTCTGTTGACCCCATCATCAAATCCATCCTTATATACCATTTACTTGTAGACAGTTCCCTGTAGCAAAAGGATGCTGAGTCAGAATCGTAGAATGGTTTGATCTGAGCTATTTGTCTCCATCTTTGCGATACTTTTTTACCTCTTTGTTCTATCACATGCACCCAGCCTTTGCACTGCCATATTGTTGGCCCACACTGGTCTCACAGCTCTACTAGCATGCTGTCATGAAACCTTCTACCCTTTGAAGGTAGTGTGGGCATTCTGCCTGGACCCTGGAAAACCTTTGGGGGCTTTTGACACCTTCAGCAAAGCAGTTTTACATTGGTACTGGTGACACCTTCTCTTTTATTTCCTGGCTTGCAGAGAATTTGTATCTGAACTGAAGCTCTGTAGAACATAGACAGAACTCAATTGGACAAGGTCCTGAGCTGCTCAGTATCACTTTGACATTAGTGTTGCTTTGAAGGGGGAGTATGACTACCTGATTTCCACAGGCCCCTTCCAGCCCAACTGATCTGTGTCTCTATTGGACATCACAAAATCTACAGTAAAAAGGTCTTTGTCAGACACAGCAAGGTGTAATTAAGAAAGTAACTGAGTTGCTAAACAAGAACATGATCCCATAAAGCTGAAATCATCAGTCTCAAGCTTCAGGTGTTTTTGTGAATGAAATAGATAAAGATTTATCTGGGGAGCGTTCTCTACTTAGTGTTAAAAGGAATTCAGTGATGGCATCACTTATTTTTTCATTTAATTTATTTTAA
>JAOXXN010000001.1:39498115-39528182 GCA_026770055.1 Myrmophylax atrothorax | reverse complement strand
AGAAGTGCACTTGCATATTACAATGTTCATGTTAATTATCATCATAATTTGGAAAATTGCCTAAATGAACAGGTATTCTAAGCGTGAAGTTCATAACCTTGCACGATTTATTTCTGTCATGAAATTTCATCCGTTGTCCTGGAGAACTTCCCATCCGTACGTTTTGGTGGATCGCTTTGAAGATGTAACTCCTCCTGAAATAGTGCATCTGAACAGTAAATGTGATAGGAATGTGATATTATATGGGTATTTGCGTGGCTGTAATCTGAAGAAAGGAACAAAGGTGTGCTTTCGTAACTGTAACTTTTCATTTAATTTATTTATTGCATCAACAGTTGCAGCAGGAGTAGTATATTCTACATCCTAGGATATGACAAATTTAAGTGCTTCTCAGATACAATGTTTCTTTTGACTATTATCTTGGTCTGTAATAACAGAAAAACATGAATATGCTGTATGTTATAAAGCCTTTGTTCATGGCAAATGTCTGACAGGAGAACAGAGCCTATGCCCAAGTATTCATTTCATTCAACCCTGTAGAGACTTTTTCAAAAGTGTAGTTTTTAATTTTTTTTTAAGAAAAATTAGCTTTTTTTGTTTTGCTGTTTTGAGATCTCAGATGTGATCTATGATAATGATATATGCATTATATAGGTTTCCAATCTAAAGTAGCATTACCTCAGCACACTCATTTTCTTAAAGCCTTAAAATGATTTTGGGAAGGTTGAGTTGGATAGTGTTACTGATGGCTGCTTGACAGTCCATTCTTTAGTGCTGTGTGGTTACTGTTGCTGTTCAACCATGACTTCAAAATTATTCTTGCTGGGTTGTCTCCAGAAGAGGGACACAGAATGGTTTGCAAACAGGGGTAGGCATTTGGTTATACTATACCCAAATAGCTATTGTTCTGGGGAAAGTAATGCCAGAGTGTGAGCCTTGGTGCTGAATTCCTGATGGCCCACATTGATCATTCTGTAGCTCACTCTCTGGCTTTTTTCAGCCTGTTCCAGTTATGGCTAACCTGGGCAAATCTGGTACAGATTTCTTGGCCATGATTCAAATTAAGAATATGTGAAAGGAGGGGGAGAATTAAAAGAAATAGAAGATCATGAAGCTACAGCAACAGAACTAAAAGCACACACTACTCCTTTACTGATTCTTTCATGAAACTGAATTCTATTTTTGTTGTTGTTGTTTGGGAAGAAAATGAGTGATTGACTGCTACGCTAAATCAATCCCCCTGGAATGGGATTAGTTTTATCCTGTGCTAGTCAAGGTGTTAACCAAATAACGCTAGTTGTCATGGTACCTTATGCTTATGCTCCCTTTGGAGCTATACATTTTCATGACAAACAATATTCAGGATGAATAACTGCAAGGATCCTGTATGTGTCCAAAGACCAAAGCATTGTGTTCAGTTGTTGACAGACATTGTAGTTTTATGATATCTAAACCTTAAAAGACAAGAAATGGTTCTCTTCAACAGGCTAACACATTCAGAGAGCAGAGGGGAAGGAAGAGGAAGAGCATCAAAGAGTGAGAAAGGACTATGGATCCTGTAAAGAATTTTTCTCAGGGCAATCATAGATCTTATCAGATCTAGAATCACATGGCAGTGTCTTGTCTTCATCACGTTCCCCTGTAAGAGCAAAGCACATCATCCAAACATCCAAAACAAGGGCCAAGTTTCTAGAAGTTCTACTAATTTTGTGATCTCATGTAAAAACAGCAAATATTTAGAAGGTCCCAGAGAAGACTAAAATTGTTGTAAATAGTTGTAAATGTTGGGCTGGAGGGAATGTCCCTTAGATTCATTCTGTACCAACACCAAATAAACAACATTTCCTGTGGGGTTTTATTTGGTGGTGTTTTGTTGTTGTTGCGGGATGGGGATGGGGGTGGCTGTTGTTTGTTTGTTTGTAGGTTTTTTGGTTTTGCTAGTTTTAAAGACTCTCATCCACTTCTTTATAACACCTACCTACCTCAAAGAGTTAAAGGAACACGTGGACGTGCTTGGAAGGCACTCTCTGTATATGTAACAGCAATGCAGCAGTGGTATTAATATTCAAAATCTTTGCAAAAAGAAGTAGCAAGTAACAGTCACATTGGATACCACCTAAAGAAATATCGGGAAGGTTCTGTGTTTCCGTTTTTCTGTTTATGGGAGGACAGAAATTCTTAAGCCATCTACTGTAATTGAATCCCAGGCATGAAGAGAATGGCTCTTTTAAAAAGTAGGTGCCTCAGCCTCTTAGAAACTGCACCTGCACAATTTTCTGAGTGGATTGATGCCCAATAAGCCACTCACCCTGTGTTTTACATATGTATTTGTACTGTTTGGGCACAGGTTCCATTTAGTCCCTGGAAAGGGACTGTGCTAGCTTGCAACAGGTGCCAGGGGAGACCAGAGTCTCAGCATCCTGGCAGGATTCCTTTTAAAGGGAAAGATTGCTTCAGCATAGTACCATTTATATCAGTCTCAGACATGTTTCACAAGTCAAAGCACTTCACACACAGCAGGACTTGATCATCTATTTCCCTACTGAATGACTGCTGCCTTTGTAAGAACCTGGAAAATGTGGACAGGCCCTGAGGAAGAGCAACTCACTGAGGCTTCCTTTGCTATAAAGAATGAACTGGAACTGGTAATGGCTAAGGCTGGAGTGTGCATGAAGCTGAGCTAACTTCCCATCTGTATTTTAATGCTGTAAGGGGAGAAGATTCTGTACCACCAGTATGGAATGCTAAATCATGAAAATGTCAGGTGATTCCCACAGTGGAAAGGTTTATGAGGCTGAACAAGTCTGAATATGTAGTGCAATGTAGAAAGTCTGCAGCATGTAAGAAAGTTTGGTCACATTGCTAGTCTGGGATTGCATGCCTTGGCTACGATTTTGCACGGTGGAAAGGGAGTGCTAAAATGAACTTCTCCTTTCTGTGGAGGTTCTAAAAGGAGAGGCTAAAGGAGACTAAGACCAAATCAATCCTCAGTTTTGGATGAGAGGGTAACTTAATGGTTTCACACCTTTCTCCTTCTCTCTGACCCTACCATCTGATTCCAAAGGTAGCAGTGACTTAGGTGGAAGGTGGAGCTTTCCAGATGTCCAATCACCCTCACATACACAAGATCTCACAGATTAAGTACTAGCAGATGAATCTGCTGTAACTTTATAGGGTAAAGTACTGTAAGGGTTCCCCCCCCGACTTCCTTGTTCTGCAAATAATTTGCTTTTTAATTAAACCTGTCTGAGGCTGATTCTAGCCTGTGTTTTGCTAGGTTGAATTTTCAAGAATTTGTAAGTATTGGCCAAAAAGTGCATAGCATTCTCCATTTGAAATTCATGGCATAGGATGTTCAGAATTTCTGTTAGCAAGCAGTTGAAATGAAACAATAGGGACTGGACTTCAAGAAAATGTACATTCTGAAAACCAGCACCATGCTGGGAAACTACCAGTGTTTCACTCAGAATTTTATCCATAGGCTATCTATAGATTTTTCTGGGCTTCTTATTTTGGTTTTGGTTCTGTGTAGTTAGCTACATGTTGTCAGCTAGTAATGTAGTCATGCCATAGCTTGAATAAATTACAAAAAATTATGTCTGAGTGACAAGCTGTAGGTTTTCTGTAAGAAATGGTCTCCAGCTTTATGATTGCCTTTGCCAGCTCATATTCATTCTGACTTCACACACTATTACATTTGTAAACAAAACAAAAAAAATTGCTTTTGGTCTGTTGGAGTTTCTTTGTTTTTGTATCAGTCCTTCTCTGCAGCTGCTCCCTTCCTCAGACTTGGAGAGGCTGAGATACCAGAAGATTTGTGGGAAAATATTTTAAGATCATCTTGTTCTCTAATAATGTCTATGTCAGTTTAGAATGTCTTTCACTAATACATATTTTACGTTTTGGGCTGAGCTTCTTTATCTTTTCTCATGTAATGGTTGTTATCATTTTTATCTGCAAGTGCTCATCAGGCTTAATGCAAAGCTGATTGTAACCCTACTGCATATTATGATGAATAGATCATTGATACCTAACTAAGTGGAAATAATTTTCTATGGCAAAGCAGAAGAATTTAAAGTCATATCACACAAGCCCCTGATAATTTACTGGGATTTACAGATTAAAATCATAGTTTGTGAAATCACTGTGGTATAGCATACATGAGATAGAGGAGGAGAATCAAATACATTTTGTATGATTGCATGCACTTGTCTGTTTTTACGTATGTGCATAAGCATTTTTGTTTGTATATACATAGTGTATGCAGTATAACATACTATAGCCTGTGTGTGTAAAAATACATTTAATATTTATGTAACACTCATACCTGTTTGACAGTTTTAAGACTGCAGATGGATTTTTTTAAATTGTGATGTTTTTTCAGATTTGAGTTAGCTTAATGTACTTCTAAATCATATGATACTGATTAAGTTAGTATGAAGTTCTGTCAGTCGAATTAACGAGAAAAGCATTGGTTATATCTAAAATCACATCATTTATGTCAACAACGTAATTTTACTGTATTGGCAGGTAAACACAAGGTGATGTTTTGTCTTTGAAGAAATGGTAGACTTCCCTTACTTTTTGTTGTAAACCTTCTGGCAAATAACATGCAATTTATTAGCAAAGCAATGACATTGTGTATAATTAGCTTTTCTCTATTGTTACCTCTATTTGATTACTTTCCTGCTATCACATGCAATATGAAACCATTTATTATGAGGTATAGAATATGTAAATATCTAACTTTACTAGAGTAACTGGAGACTGGTCCTTTTTCTAAAGAGGTGGAAAATAAAAGAATCATTGTTAACTGTGTCCTTTCATTTTCTTGAAAACATCAATTACATTTACAAATCCCAGAAACACAAGCCCACCAGTGGAACAGAAATAACTCTTTTCAATATGCTTCAAAAAAAAAATCTAATCACATCTAATAGCTGAAATTTATTTACAACTGTAATTTGAAGCATTAATTATGATAATGTGCTGACTTCTTTTGTAACACAGTTCTCAAAAGCCTAGCAGTTAGCTTTTTGGTCTTGATGTAACATATGTTTTGTGACTTGGAGAATTCCTCTACCTTTCTTTCTTGCTTTTGTTTTTTACATATATCCAGAAGGGAAATTTCTTTTTCTCCTCTGTTAACTATTTTCCTCACCTTCTCTGTTATTTCCCTCCTCCCCTCACTGGATGTTAATTTAAGAGATGGATTTTAGTGCTTGTACTGATTTTTAATACAGCTGACAACTGAATGTAATGCTTTGTATTTTGGACACAGCAAACAGTAACAGGGAGGATTTACTGTGCTATGATGCCAGTGTGCTCCAACAGTGTCGGAGCAGGAAAAAATGCTGCTCATATCTTTGTCTTGTCTTGAGACTGAGGCTTTAGAAGGTGCCTTCATGATGCACATACGTCTTTGGCTCTATTAAATTATTTTTGAAAGGGCTTGATTATTGCTATGCTAGCTTATTTGGTTGCGATTAAAGAGAATCTGTGTGAGGAAATACTATAACAATTTGCTTCTCAGTTGTAAAAAGCAAGTTGTCAAGATACCTGACTTCACTCTGAAAGTCTCTAAAGAAAATGACAAAAGGCCTCTATTTTTCTTTTTGTTTTGTTTTGTTTTTTAAGTTGTGTTTTTCTGTGTGACAGGGAGATTAGCCAAAAAAAATGGAATTTTTATTAGGACATGAAAAGGTCTCTAATGACCCTTGAAAGCGAACAAAAGGGTAGCACAATAAGTGACAGAACTCTAACGAGGGTGGAGGGCATTCCAGGAAAAAAAGAAATTAAATCCTTTAATTTTTTTCGGCTTGCCATTTTCTGACAGCTTATCAAGTGGTTGGGACTTGTTTGTTTTGGCATGCGGTTCATTCATTGTAGGCAGCCGGTACTTTGTTCTTCTTTGTGGTTTCCAAAACCTGATTGTGTTTATCCTAGACTGTGGGAAAAGTGTATATTCCTGTTTCCTTTATAAAAGTAAACGTCAGGTTTTGTATGAAATTTTATTTCCCATATTTTCCATTCCATTAATCATTATTGTTGAAATATGTCAGGCTTTGGCACATCACCCTTTGTTTTCGTATGATTGTACAGATTGCAATGTCAGTGCATGACCTATTAAGTCAAAAAATAAGCAGGTTTGGGCTATAGTAATTATTACTTCATAAAGTGTAGCTGAGGAACATGCACCATTAGTGAAAAGGGACCAGGATTTAGTTTGTTGCTATTAAAATTGTTTTGGGGGATATCTAGCTGTTGTATAGTACTTTCTCATTTGCTCTAGATAAGGCAAGGCTTATGGGATCCATGATAATGGCTCTTCATATACCTGTAGGTAGCTGTAAGGAGGAAGGGAATAATCTGTGTTTCCCGTCTGTGATGCAAAAGAGGAAAATTATTGTGCATAATAAAGTTTAAGTAAGGGTTATTTTAGTCAAATATTAGGAAAAAGCTTCCTGATGGTAAACATGCAGAACACTGGGCTAAATTACTTAGGGAGACCGTGAAATCTCTGCAACTGAAAAATGTTAAGAGTAGGTTAGATACACACGTTTGTCGGTGACACAGGTTGTTTTGATTCTGCTGGCGTCCTAGGCTAGACAATCTCTCAAGATTATTGGTAGCCCTGTTCCTAGGATTTGTTGTCTTTAAAGTGCTGAAGATTTCTGTGCAGCTCTTTGTGTGCTCTTCTGAGGTCTGTACTTTGGTACTTGTATGTACACCTGGCATTGCATGACATTCGGGCTGTGTTCCATGACTAAGGACTGTATGTGCCATAGTTTAAACCATGGAAAGAAAATTGAAAAAACCCCCACCTTTTACATTGAAGGAGGAAACAATTCATGGGAAGAAAGAATTCTTTATACTACATTTTGCATATTTAAATTATGTTTAATGCTGTGTGAAATCAGTGACATATTTTCTCTTGCATTGTCTTGTGGCTTACTAACAATGTAGTATTTGAAGGCTGTTTAATAACTTCAATCAACTCTTGAACCACAGTAGGTGACCAGACATTTCATAAGGTCATTTTTTTTTCTGTTTTCAAAGTAGCATCATTGAAGGTTTGCATTTTAACAAGAGATTAAAATATCTCTCATTAGGAGTGAATGAAGATAATACTAAATGGGAGTAATAGGAATACAGAATTACAGATATGTGGAGATGGCAGAAACCTCATTATTCATGGCATTCGAATGTCAAGGTTATGCTGTGTTGTACTTGGCCAAATTTGCTTTCATTGTTTTTCAAAAATAAATTTTATTGAGTTGACTGAACTAAAACCAAAATCTGGGATAAAGTATGATTTAGACTCCTGGTACTTCTGTTGAAGGAAATCATTTTATCTGTTTTATGTATAGAATTGTCTGTTCAGTTATTTTTGATTACATTGATGTGACAAAATGGAACGGTTACAAATTCTGGAGATGCTTTAATCAATTCTTGCATCTGTTTTTCAGCGGATTTCTCGGAATGCCTCTGGAGGGACAAGCATTCAGTTTCTAGGCACAGTGGTAAGTGTGTAATAACTCCTGTCAAGGGTTATGTTGTTAGAAGAGTATATTGTAAACAAGAAGTAGGTAAATTACATTGGTACCACATTTACACATGTGTTTGTGATGGTCAGTATTATTTGTAAATACTCTGAGTTTAGCAGGTGAATGTAGGCAGATTTCTAAATCTGACTTCCAGGGCACAGTGCAGAATATCTGCGTTCCACAATTCCTCTGATTCAAGTCGGCATCTGTTTCATTTGGAAGGGATTTAAAAATAACTGGTTGTAGACTTGTAAGCTTATTGCGGTATACTGAGGTTTGATCCACATCAGGATAAATTCCACTCTTTCTCACCACCTCAACTTTCTGATCTCTGTTGCTTCACTGTATCACATACTCATATCCCAGAGGTGTGTCAGTAACTGTCTTATGGAAACACTAATTAGTAATGAAAAGTGTTCTGTCCTTTTCTCACTCTAACCAGATTTGGTAGCTCTTGCAGTTCTCCCAGATTTTGTTTGCTGGATAGAAGTATGCCTAAAATCCTAATCAGATTTTATACCATTAGACAGAATTGACTCCATAAAACTATTATCTGGAGCAGTCATGTATAATACAGAACCTAAACTTTTATATTAGGTTATAGATGCTTATAAACATACATGTGATTGAAGTAACTTCCAGTTCCATAATTTGCATGATTAAATGCAGTCGTTGAGTTTTTTCTGAGTTCCATGTGCATCTAAAAATAGTTCTGAACAGGAAATAAAATTGTAATTTCCTCTAGAGTAAGTTCTTCTGCCTGCTGCCAACAGATTTCTGTGTACTGACATCAATGGTGAAAAGCCTAGGAATGAAACGTTCCCTTTAGAATTTAGTCCTAACATCTTTGTGCACTGTATGTTTTGGAGAACAGTTGGTTAGGATTGCATATGATCATGCTTTCATTCCACTTATGATTAGTTCTTCTACAGGTCCTGCAGAGCCATTGTAACATGGCAATGATAAACTTAACAAGAATACCTTGCATGTATGTTTTTGCATACCTTGCATGTTGGTTTTAGAAATGAAAAATGCCCCTAATTTTTTTTTTTTTACTTCTATAAATGGATCTCTATATATCCATATTCACTTATTTGTCTTAGTCACAAGCAGAGTGGCAGTTACATAAAGACAAAATCAAAAGTTTTGTTCTGCACTATTGTATTTAAAATGATGCTTAAGCTCCAGAGTTGCAGCCTGGATATGTGAGATTGCTGCCAGGTGGCTGACTGGATAGTCTTTGTGTGAGAAGAAAATATTTCTCCAAGTAGATAAACACAGATGCAGCTTGATAATGCTGAATAGATTTTAATTGATTCCTCTGTAACTGGGTACTCTAGCAGGGAAAATCCTGATTGTGTATTTAGTGACATGACAAATTAAATTTGTTGTTAAGTTAGATATGAAAATATTTTGTATTCATTTTTTAGAAGTGCCCCTAAAGCTCACTTACAGACTAGAACTCGTATTCTGGGCCTTGGCAACAGAAAAAGATTATTAAAGAGGAAATAGAATTGATGTGCTTTTAGCTTTAAAAAAAATTGATGATGAAACAGTTAATGATTATAATATATGTTAGATTTTACTGACTAGCTTGTTGTTTATTGAATCCTAGTTATTTGGGGAAATCAAGTATGTGATTACAACTAAAATTCTCAGGAGGGCTAAACAGAAAAGCCTTTAGTACTCTGTCTGTGATTTTTTATTTAATAAAAATTATGCCCATGTCTTGCTGATCAAACCCAGAGGGAGAACTTTGGTGAGCAGGGTAGAGAAGCAGTAATGAAGTCTGCTTCCCAGGGTTTGCTCCAATACCAGTTTTCTCCAAGGCAGAGTCTGCACCTGTGCTTCTATCAGTTCCCCTAGCCTACTGTTCGCCTTTCCCATAAGTCCTGCTATTTAGTTTGTCCTTCACTTGTTTAACATCTTTGTACTCGTCTGATTTAAACTGAATACACTCAGCTTAGGTAATGGGGGAGAAGAATATAATTCTATCCCCTAAAAATTGCTGCACAGTCTGTGTGTACCTGTGTGTGTATGTGTACACATACACAAATGTAAATGTTCAAAGAAAAGGGCATCTTAATGAAGGCCCTAGAAATACATTTTGAGTTCGCCTTTACGTATCTCTTACTAAACCCTCACTAAGTGCAGTCAACATAGTGAGTGTTTGAAAGGAATATTTAGCAGCAAAAGATTCTTGATTACTCATTGTATTGTTATCAATATAATAAATAACTTGCAAAATTACTTCTTTACTCCTTTTTTCGTAGTAGTAAACATTAAGGGTAGCTCTGAGCATTCTGTGTTCCTTTTGATCAGGGCAAGTGTTGATGGCACTCCAGTTGTTGTAGCAGGCAGCACAACACTACCTGGTGTACAGACCACTGCCCTGTCCAGCAGAACATACTTTTAGAAACAGCTGATAAGGAAGCACAGCTTGCCTGGCTTATGAGGAAGGCATCAGCTTCAATAAATGGCGTCACTTGATTTTTTGACATTGGATAATAGAAACGACTCTGTTACTGGATTTTCATAAAACACAAGCCCCTGCTTCAGGAAGGCAGATGACGCTCTGAGAGGAAGTGAATAGTGTGCTTCTCTATTAGAAATATCCTTGCTGTCCCAGTTAGGTGGAAGACAGAGGAAAGACAGCAGTATAATATTAATTCTGCTGCATAACATCTAGTAAACATCTGGTCAGCAAGATAAATGTTTCTGTTAGTGTAGCAGCATATTTCTGTTATTTTAGAGAATAGGAAAAATCATATTGCATCCCCCAGTGAAATCATTACTTTGAGTGCACAGTTAGCATCATTCAGGGGGTCTACATGGATTTGTAATAATGTTTTTGTTTGTTTCTGATCATGAGTAGAAATTCATTGCTACTTCTATCCAAATTCTGGTGGCATTATATAGCTTATTTTCTCCAAATTGTTTGATAGAGAGTTGTGAGTCTCATTTATGATAGGGAGTTACGCTTTTGGAGGATGTTTGAGGATGTTTCTGCCTGAGGAGCAAGCAACTTGTAGCTCTACGAAATAGTTGGTGAATGGGAAACTGCTCTGGTTTGGCTTAATTTTCTTGTAATGATAACTTTTTGAGTCCTGATTAAATTATTTCAGAGCAGATCCTGGATTATTGCTGTAATTAAGGTTTGGCATGAGTTTTTACTCATTTGTCCCCTCTGATGGATGTCACTAGATATGATGTGCTGAGGGAGTCTTGCTATTTTGCCACTTTACACTAGAATTATTCAGATACTGTGTTTATAAATATCATTACCATAACACTGAGGAATCTGATTGTGTTATATCTTGTACAAAGAAAAAGGAAACAACATAGTACATGCTTCAGATTGATGTACAAAACCGTACCCCATGGCAAGAGTACAGGAAACAAGTCCTTTACGAGTTGTCTCCTGTGTGTTGGCAGCTCAGAAGGAGGTTTGTCAAAACCTTAAAATCACAGAAATGTTTAGGTTGTAAAAAGACCTTCAAAAATCATCGATTCCAACCATTATCATAGCACTGTGAAGTCCACCACTGAACAATGTCCCCAGGTGCCACATCTACATGTCTCTTAAATACCTGTAGGGATGGTGACTGCACCACTTCCCTGGGCAGCCTGTTCAATGCTTGACAGCCCTTTCTGTGAAGAAATTTTTGCTAATATCCAATTTAAACCTCCCCTGGTGCTGCTTTAGGCTGTTTCCTCATTAGTATTAATTACTTTTTGATAGTTTTTTAGCTACTTCCAGGTAGTTTGGCAAAGGGATGTTTAATAATCAGGGTTATTAGTTCTGTATGCTGCTCATGAAGTTGGTCAGAAATGAAGAGCTTTACATTGAGGCATTCCTCAAAATCTTTGCCTTTGCTCCCTGTCTTACTGCATTTTCATCAGTTATGTATCTAAGGTAATCTTAGCTACAGGTCAGTATACTAGCTTTTCTTCTCACTGCTGATTCTCCTTTCTGCTCCCTCTTGCCATTACTTATCTGCTTTTGCTTCAACAGCAGCTTCCAACTTTTTGTCCCATTACTGAGGCTTATAAATTTTCCTGGAACTCTTCAGTTTGTTTGTCTATAATCTCATCAGCTTCCTCCGCCTTTTTTCCTTCTGCCTGCATTCTTACAAAGCTTTGACTGTATGAATCTGATTTAGCTTACAATGACAAATGTTTAACAACCTGCTTCTTTCACCCTTACAAATCATTGCAGTTCTTAACAGGTTTTCTTCCTTTATGCTTTTCTTTCTATATGTGACATTTCTGAAACTAGATATTCAAAATTTATGCGGCCTTTTCAAACATTGGTTGAAAACCTGCAGAGGTTACAAAGGTGGTATTTACTGCAAAATGTAAAGTATTAACCACAAGAAAATAAATATAGTCCATTTGGTGTTTATTTTGCACTTAATGTCTTTTTTTAAATGTTTTTTTTTACTCTCTTTTCACAAGCCTTAAGATTAGGGTCCCTGCTGATCTAAAGGGAATTATACTATTGTAAAGGTGTTTTTTTTCTTTTCATCCATTTTCAGAGGCACTGTGAACCACAGTTCTTGTAGTAGTAGAGCTATTGTCAGTGGCATTGCAGTAGTGCAGAAGGTGTCACCAGGAAAAACATGCAGTTGCTTCTGAAATCAGCAACTTCTTCAAGTCCCTTTTGAACACAGGCAGTGAGAATCTTGAGCGTGGCAACAAGGTGCTGCAGTATTCTGTGGAAAGTGGCTAATTCATGCAACATGAATTTCACCTGCCATAGTAGGGACCGTCATTAGAACTTGGCAGTGAGAATTGTTGCAATTCATGAGATGTGAATGATCAGGTGCAGTCACACAGCAGTCACACATTTCAATTCTGTTATACCTGCTTTAAACATGCAAATATATAAGAAGGTATAGTAAATATATTAAAACTGTCCATTGAGTGTAAACTCAAAAACACCCGAGAGATTTAGAAATACCGGTGTTACCAAAAGCCATGTCCTTAAAATCACTTAGGTTATTTGGAAATCTTGCTCAGGACTCCTTTGGAAAGAGAAATAAGAAAGCATTTGGAGTTCTTAATGTTAGTGGCTTCTGTAGTGTGTGTGCAATCTGTAGTATAGTAGTGTTTGTTTATAATAAATTATGCCCCTTATCCCTCAGTAGTAAGCAAATGGAAAAATAAGGATTTTTGATTTTCCATACCTCATTTGACAAGTTTCTTTTTTATTGAGCTCAGTAATGCTTTAAGGACAAGGACTGAACTTAGTTGAATAGCCTGTTACTTCTTAGAACACGATTGGACAGCTTACCCAAAGGTAACTCAAGTGATTTCCTTCAGTACACTATGATTCATTAGTGTTGAAATAATAAATATTTGCTTTATTTGGCCAAAGAAGTATTGTTGTTGTGATTTTTTTTGGCTGTATCAAGACTGTTACTCCTAGTGAAGATGAGCATTTTCTTATGAGGGTGTACTACCAAGTTAAAAACATACATGTAGCCCATGTTTTTAAGCTGCTTTCTGATGTCTGCATCTTTGGCACATACCCAAGAACTGTTCAGGAGATATTAATTTATGTGTCTTTGAAGCTTAACCAGGAATCTTAATGAAACAAAGGCATGATGAAGGTAGTGAAGCTAATTTAAGTCTCTGAATGTAAATTTTAAATGAAGTTTTTATTGATAATAAATATACTTTGTTTCTCATTAGTCTTCTAGGCTGCAGTGGTAATATCAGTAAAATAAACATGTTTTACAAAGATTTAACATTGAAAATGCTATTAATATGACCCTTGGTACACCAGCACAATTAGATTTCAAAGTGAGCATTTAGGATGTAACAGCGATTAATGACAACCATCGAAAACAATTTTGAACTCCATCAGTTTAACTCAGGAGGGTAAACTTAATATGATAATTTATCTAGTTGAATTGTATCTGCTTAGCAGGAAAGTATGCAAATATGTGACCCTTACCTAGAGTCTAAATTGATGCTGTGCTGATAGATTTATCAGTTCCATTAAAGAACTTTAGGGAAGTTTGGAATTTCAGCAATTGTTCCCTTGGAGGTTGAAAACCAAACCTGATCTCATACTGGGACCATTCTGGTCTGCATATTTCCATAATTTGCCTTTGCTACTAATATGACAGCAAGACGCAAATAACTGTTTCTAATAATATCAAATGGAGTTGTGGAGGACAGCATTTTAATGTAGTAAAAGACCTCCCCGTGGGGTTGTTATTGCCACTATAGAACAGCAGTTACACAGTTGCAACAATAGTCTCTTAATTGATTCGTTTAATTAGCAAGAGATGAAGCTTGTGCTGCATCTTGTCATCTGTTATCATGGGGGCGGCTACAGAGAGAATCTTTGCGTTTGTCACTCTTTACGGTCAGGTTTGAGCAGAGTGAAATGCATTACCGCTATAGAGATGAACGTTGGTGAGAATGTTTCATGAGCGAGCTTCCACATGGGTTTTCAGAGCATGGACATGGCTGGTTTAAGAATTGGCTTGGTCTCTGGTGTAGAATTTATGACAAAGCATTGTTTTACGGAGGAAAAATCTTAATCCAGAAATGCCAAGCATTTCTAACCTAAATATGCAAATCTAAGTATTATAGGAATGGTGGATTATTTGGGGCATCACTGTTGTAGACTAGATTTACTTGGAAGAAATAGGGTCAGATTAATGAAACCAGCCATCTGCCCTGTGATTGCTTTTTCATGGCATTTTTGTCTCCAGACTAGATAAACAATGAGTTACATGAGCACATGGTCCATGGTAGGAAGCATGTGTAAAAGAGGGACTTTTTTTGTGGTTGTGGTTGGTTTTCTCCAGAGCAGCTGTGAATACAGATACAGTGCTGTGCTTGTTCCTGGGAGATGCAGTAATTTTTCACTCAGATATATTTTATTTACATTTTAAGGGTATGTAAATAAATATATTTCAAAGACATGTAAATATATTGGGAGCTTCACTTTCATTTCCCTCCTCTCCTTGGCTTAGTTTTATCTTCTGTTCAAGGTTATTCTTCCTTATGGAAGGAAGTATTTCTAGAGGACAGGCTTCTTGTTAAATGCTAATTAAGAAAATGAAGGTTAAGTTGGCATACTTCCATTGTCATAGCACTGACCTAAAATAAGGGAACTCTTACTAATCTGAAATAAATTAGAGGGGGAAGCAAATAATTCTGTGCACGTGAAACACTTGAGATGTCTTCTCCCGGTCTTTTTTTTTTTTAAATGGCTGTACCTTGGGGGTTGGTTTGTTTGTTTGTTTTTGCTTTTCCACTTGAGTGCTGTAGTGTTCGAGGTGCCATCTAATTTTGGAATAAGATGATTCTGTCACTGTGTACCAAAAGGACAATATGCTGTTAGAGAAGACATACTTTGTAGGACAATTTAAATGGAGACTTAGCCCATTTATCGTTAAAGATCCCATGTTAATTTCCGCAGGGTTCTGAGATTGCTTCACATTCTGAGAATCTTGGCCAAAGTCCACTTTGTGTAATTACCTGCTGTCTGCACAAATCCCTAATGCAATTTTAGATGTGTTCAGTATTTTTCACTTCCTGCTCTAAATAGTGAAAATATTGCTACACACCGCTCATAATTACTGTGGGTTCTAGCTGAAGTTCAAATAAAGAGATTACTTAGTGAATTTTGTGTTCCCATTGTTGAGGCATCAGAATACATGACAGAAGATGAGTGAGCAGTAGGATATAAACTAAATCCACGATCCAATGTAATAACTAATTTTTTTACTTTTCTGTTTCACTCCATTTTGTCTGTCTCTGCCCTAAAATATCTCCACTGCTAGGAGCATCAGGAAAAGGCCAACTCTCAGACCAGCTCAGGGGTCAAGCATAACAAACTTCATGGTTCTTTGAAGCAGATGGGATGCTGATGTGGGGCTCTAAGCACTGCCATGTTCTCAGTTGAATTTTACGTAATTTTATATTTTTTTATTCCCACAGCTGAGACCCTTGACTGGGCATTTGTCTCTTCAATAAAACTGGTTTCAGTTGCTCTTTCTGGATGCCTTTCATGAACTCCAGAATGTGTGTTCAACCATGCTGTCCTTAAAACGGTCTGCTTCTGTGTTGTCTCATTTGATGGGATTTATTGCCTTCTACTTGAAGTTCATTCCTCCTGTCTTCGTCGCTAAAGCCTTATGTTACTTTGTTGTATGCCATGTCAAATCTTTTTCCTGGTACTTAGTTTCTTCTTTCTAGTCATCATTTCTTTGTTTTTCCTGCTGTATTTAACTTCATCTTTTCTCATATTGCTTCTCTTGTACATTTCCCATTTCAGATTCTTTTAGGCATACTTGTGTTTTGATGAGGTTTTTTTTTTTATTTTGGAGTGTGTTTTGATTGTTGCTTTTTGGTTCGTTTTGGATTTTCTTGCTAGAAAGATACATGGATTGAGTAGAGAGATATTAGTATTAACCTGGCATTAGCTTTCATGGTTTTTTATAAGTTGCATTTAGGAGAAAGATGAGGACAAGAATAAACTTTAGAAAAAGTTGCTATGCATCAGCAAGTCATACAGCTACTGGAGTTACATATAAGTATTATAGATGGGGTATACCAGGGGCTTTGTAACACAAAAGTCTTTCCTTTGTTTCTTCATTTTCTTCATTGCATATCAAATCAGTATTTTGAAGCTCTGCAAAATTTTCCCAGTGTTCATTTAAGGCTCTGTACAAGTGACAAGAGAATTTATCATGCAGGAACAGACAGTTTATTAAATGTTTTTATGAATCTAAAGTTTCACATCAATGTAAAGTACATTGAAAATTACATTAATAATGTTTTAACACAGATCCTATGCATCTCTGCTTATCTGAAAGACAGCAATGCGTGCTCCTGCAAGCACTCTTGTTGGTACTACTCATGAGCAGGCAGCCTCCATCTTCATTTCATTCATACTATTTAGTATTTATAGCCCTTGCCCCAGAGTAAGGTGAAAGAAGGTGAAGGACAGAGCAGTAGTAGTAGGAAGTATCATGCTTGTGTGACCATCTCCCGAGCACCAGTCTTATGTCTTGGAGAGGTGCCATGTTGGCAGGGTGCACAGGAAGTATTTGCATAGCAAATTGTGTTATGAGCAGCAGAACCACAATAAGGTTCTTCCTGCGTCTAATGATGATTGTTTGACTGGGGGGAGGGAGGGAGAAAAGAGAGGTCAGGGCAATGGGGATGAAAAGTAAGTGCCACACTATTGTAAGGACAGTGAAAACAAACTGCCCCTGTGCCAAAGAGCTTCAGTGCATGAGACATAGTAGCAGTGCTGAGTGGGACACGGGAATATTCAACGGAGGCCAGAAAGCCCCGTGGGTAGGAAAGCTATGGTAATGTCCTGTGTTTCTGATACTAACTCTTTCCTCCCTACCCTTAGAATGTTTTCTCCCCCACATGCCTTCAGAAACAATTTTCACTTGCTGCTTGCTTTGATGTCAGTCTTCATATGAGGAAAAACAAAGATGTTTGAGTTTTAAAATACTTACATTAGTGTTCTGTTACAAGTCTTTGGGCGTTCCTTGTTTTTTTGTGAGGGTTTTCTGTTATTTTGGGGTTTTTTCCTCCATAGGTTTGTCTTTTAGCTATAAAAGAGCTGCAGGGAAGCCCTCCCTTAGTCTTGAAAGCTCCAAGCCTACTGTTAACATTTAACAAATACTCAGCAAGCAGAACAACCCAATGTGCTCGCTGTACCTAAGCCAGATTTGGACACTGCATCAAGAAAATCACAGTTGAATTCTGAAAGGCATCTGTCCCTAACCCTGTTTTTACACATTGACTTAGAACAACAATACATGATAATGGAAATATCCTTGTTTGTAGTTTCAGGTGGTGGCTTTTGTGAGGCACAAACTGTACTCAGGTTTCCTGTAAAGTGAGAGATAACTTTTGAGAAGTTGGGAAACATCTCAAGACACAAGAGAGGCAGAGAATTGCTCCACCCTTAGAATCCTTCTCACCATGCTTCAGGCAAGATGAAAACCCAGAACATTATTGTTTCCTAATTTATCTACAATAGCCAAATAAAATTTCAATGTTACATGTGGAATAACTGTATAAAAAATGTACAAATACACTTATACTCAGAAAGGCCAAAGAAGGCTCTCAGTCATAGAATGTTTGAGGTTGAAGCAAACCTTCCACTCCTTCAAAGCAGAATCAGTGAGAGGAAACTGTTCAGGGCTGTGTCCAGTTGGCTTTTGAATATATCTACAAACTCCACCTGCTGACAATGTATTCAGTGATTTTGCAAATTCCTGGGTGGCCCTGGGGTGCCTGGGCAGTGACACAAAAGTGATAAAGATGGAGAAAATCAGGACATGTGATTCCAGGTCTCTGTGCTAATGTTGAGTGTAAAAGAATAATCATTCTTTAGCCAAGCTTGTATGACTGCACTGAGAAGTATCCAGTTAAGGAGGGGTCAGAAAAAGACTGAACACTTGTGGTGGAGGCATAGGTATGTGGCAGAATGCACCAGTGGTGGTGTATTCAGGTGTTTTCAGAAGCACGTCACTGAATGATCCACCCTCAGTGGTTCATCTGCTGAGTCCATGCATTAGCTAGCAGTGGTGCATTTGGAGCCTGAGAGTGATCCAGTTGTATTCCTTTCAGTTGTCTGTCAGCTCTGCAGAAGCTCTTCCAACTTCTTGCCAGTTCTTGAAGCATTTTTCAAACCCATGTGGTATTTCAGTTTTGGTCATGTGGCAGGTAGCACCAATTGGTTCCAAAAGTACTTTCAGCATCATGAGACTGCTGGGAAGCCTCCCAAGATGTAGAGAAAACAAATGGCTATTCTACTTCTGAGTTTCTTCTTGATGCCTTGGTTTGTGGTTCACAAAGTCCACTCCTGCTCTGCTAGAATTATGTTTGAAGTGGCGTCAGTAACATGAGAGATGTAACAACTTACCTGAAACATCTCATATGAAAAAGGATTATTCTCACTGACAGATGATCTTGTGATGTGCAGCTGCAATATGCGCATGTGCTGAGTTGAGTAGTTAGTGTCAAATTATGGACAACTGTATTGAAACTGGGCACTGGCTGCCAAAGAATTTGGATGTGCTGGGGTTGGAGAATTGGTGCCCCAATAGCGAGTTGTGTTGAATGGAAGTAGGGGAATCTGAGCCAGGCTGTCTTCCTTGGGCTTGCAGGAAGCAGGATGGACTCCTGTTACCACAGATTCCCTGCAGTGTTCTAGGTGATGAGAGCAGGAGGGACTGTGGGAAGACATTATAAGGCAACTACTTGAGGTTGGAGTGGAGACATCAGGTTGTTTGAAGTCATTTTCCATATCTAAATTTTGATGAGCAGAGTAAAAAATGAGATGGAAGTCAGGCTGGACGTTGTGATTTCTGCCAATGTTCATGTATGCCAGCGTGACATGTCTAGCATAAGCATGTCAGACGCTCGGGTTTATGCACAAACTGCTAACTGAACGGTGTATGTTAGTTTTTGGCCTCACTACAGACTGTCATACTCTCCAGGCCATTGTGGCTTCTCAGCAGCAGGAGACAAGCAGCAGAGAATTCCCCTGCAGAAAAGCTTTATACAAATGCAGCTGCTTCTGAGGAAACTCACTGCTACAGGCATGCTTCTTGTAGGGCTGAAACCCATAGCAGCTATTGGAGTATACCTCGCTCTCTTGTGTCCAAACTAGAGCCACTTCTCAGTACCTAAAGGATTTGTCTGTGCCTCATAGCTCAGAGCTAGACCTCCAGGGTAGAGTAGCCCAGTGCTGTGCAGACCTCCTGATCTCAGCCTGAAACTGCTGGTGTTTTGGTTTTGATCCATTTTTCATTTAGTGTCAGGATTTCTTTATGTAATATACAGCTAAAAGTGATTTTGAAGTACTTTGGCTTAATCGTGTTTTTGTTCCCCACCCCCATGCTTTTATGTTTCAAGGCTCCATTAGTGTCCGTAACAAAGAGAGAGTAACACAGATGGTAAACATTTTTACCACAGAACACCAGCAGTGAACACCATATCACTGATTTAGGAGTCACTGCACTGTGCTTGCTCAGCTGTATATAATCACTCTCATTTCCTTCCCTTGGGTTTCTGGCCAGCTTAGGGAGCCTTTGCTGGCGTGCTCAGTGAGGTCTCCCTGCCATTGCCAGGCTGTGGCTCAGTTCTCACATGTGCCGCTTTGAGGAGCAAGAAGCTCCACACTGGAACTGGCGTGAGCTTTTGGCTGGCATGTTCTCTAATTTTTCGGAAATGTATTTTCACCAAATATACGAGGGTAAAATTAAAACTCTTTTGGGTGAGGACAATATCTGCCTTAGCTGCCAGGCAGCCCCAGTGCATTTGAATGCCTCCCTGATATAAAAGATAATAAACCTTTGGAAACTGTGATTAGCCTTGCCAGGGTTTTGTGGATAGTTGCTATGGTAGAAGCTAGTGTGCATTTGGTACAAAGCAGTAACATTTTTCAAGTTTCAGTTTTCATTCTGGGAACGCTGATAGAAAGATGAATGCTATGAATAACAGTTGTTGGCTCTCTGTAATAGTTCAAATAGAACTGTAAACAAATAATTTGGTTTGGTGCAGCATTTTACCAAGCCAACTAGCTGTGAGGTTCTTGTGTTATCGTCCTTTTCACTTTTCTTTGTACAAACAAAATAGCAGACTTAGGCTCTATCAAAAATGCATGTAGCTTTTCTTTTGTACTTAGATGAGAGAGATAAAATCTAACTCAAATTTCACATTAGCATTCTGCTTGTAAAATAAAACAGTGTCCTTTGGGCCAGAGGAGTTGTCTTCAAAAGAAGCATGCACCGCAGTCTGTATAGTGGTGGCGCATTTTGGTGACTTGTTTACTGGTGTCTTTCATGTCCAAATTCTTGGCTACAGGCAAAGCATTCAAATACTTTTGTCTTTGTCAGAAAAAGAAGATGAAAATTGTCTGAAATTGGAGCCAAGTTCACATTCTCTGGAGTACCATTTCAGCCTTTGGGAGGACTGTCTAGTGCAGAGTAACTGAAAACTTGAGCTAGGTTTGTTTGAACAATCTAAACTTAAAGAAGAGACAGCGAAACAAATACTTCTTAATTCTTGTGCTTTTTATATTTATACTGGCAGTGGTTTCTTCCTTAGATAAAACGTTTTGATATTAAGCAGTTCCTCTAATTTTACTGGGCTCTGTTTCTTTTTATGGTAACACACACTGTGCAGGAAGGTCATTATACGGGAGAAAAAAGCTGTCAGCATAAAAGAGAAAGTTAACATTGCACATGTCTTTGTTTATGGGGTTCCTGGAATGTGTTGTGATTTAAGCCAAATGATGGCTTAAACTGATCTTTCTAATATGCTGGATAGCCTCTCCACATGTTCTACCAGTAACAGGTCCTTCACCTTGCAAGTACAAATTGTAAAATTATTTGTAAACACATCTCAAATATTTCCTTTGTACATTGCTAGTATTTGCTTTAAAGACCATTTATATTTTTGGTAAAGGTCGGTGGATTGTGGTCATGGTTACATTCAATTAACCCAACTGTGTGTGATGAGAACATTGACACGAATAATTGAAATATGTATTGGTTGTGTATGCAAAACCAGTTTAGCTTAGGAATTCCTGCTGAACCAGTCCTGTGCAAGAGTGAGGAAGGGGCTCTGATGACTTGGAACATGAGAGATCAAATGAACTATTAAATGATAATAGTGAATTGGGAAGGAAAAGGAAGATGACTAGCCAGGAAGGATTAGCCTGAGTCAGAAACAAATTTCCTGAAATTGCTCAAGCAGGTGCTTAAAGGGAGGTGGGTTATTCTCTTAAGGAGTGATTTTCAGAAGTGTGTGAGCCAGCTACAAGGTGGTCTGAGAGGCCATCGAGGAAACAACATCTCTGGGCAAGAGAAGGATACTGCCTTGTAGGGTCGAAGGGAAAGTAGTGTACTCTTGAAAGATAACAAGCTTTCTGCTCTTCCCTGAGAGAGTCAATGTGCATTGTACTATGAAGGAGGTTAATGTGCTAGTCCACTGACCCTTTCCATTGGGGAAAAAAGAGTGTTTAAAGAGCTAATATACATATTTTCAGTGTGTTTTCTTTGTATAATATCACTAGATATTAAAGGCAAGACTTGCTGAAAGGAAAACAACTGGTATAAGCCACTGAGGCAAGTTTCACAGGGGAAAACCAGCATCTTTTATTAGACCAGCGTATGATGTTTGCAGGAAAAAGTTCTTTGCCTGTTCCCTGCTGCAGCGTCAGTGGGGAAGGGGAATAAAGTTTTGTCTGAGATGTTTTTACAGGCTCCATCCCTGTACTTTGATGATGGGGAGCTGGAACCAGGGAAAGGGATGAATTTGGCATCGGTGAGGAGAGGACTTTCAGTTTCTGCTCTGAAGAGCTGGTGCAGTGTGAGCAGTGTTGCATGAAATAGTCTGGCATTAACAGATATTGCAGGTACCTGTGTTTAGATGTTACAGCTGCTGGTGTTTATTTTTATTAAAACATTCTCAGATCAATTTTGTGTGCCCAACTGTGTGTACATCTGCCTTGTGCATCAAAATAAGAAATTGGTTTTCTCATTTTTGATGTGTTTTGATTACACTGGACTCCTTTACAAGCCAAGCTGGTATTTGTTTGGCTGAGTTAATTTTGAAGTTGTATGGGAATGGACACCTCAAATGCTAGCATCTGATTTTTGTACACACTATAATACCTACACTATTGCTTTGGGGGATTAGGATTCTTTGGGTTTTGTTCAGAAGCAATTACATTAGTGTTCAATAAAGCTGAGATTGTATATTTTACTATTTATAAAATATTTGTCAAAGCTTTATCCATTAAACATTTCTTCCATCAAAAGGAAGAAAGTAGAGTTTATTTGAATGTCAGAGGTTTCAACAGACTGCTATCTTCTGGCCTCCATCAAAAGAAAAAGGAGGGAGGCCTGCAAATTCCAAGTATATAAAATTCCAATGTAGTTTACTGAACAAGGAAACTTTATGTTAAAAAAACACTGTACTTTGAATGATTTCCAAAATATATTGTTGGATTCAAAGTTGTGAAATGTAATTACTTCTACATCCTGACTGAGCTGCAGGACCTGGAGTGGCTTAAGAAAAGTGAAGACTGAAGGCCAGATTTTCAGAGGCAGCTCAGTCCCACTAAAATTAATGCAAGTTAGGCACCTAAATGCCTTTGAAATCTGGCTCTGAGCCTGCAGTTGTTGTTGCTGTTAATACTTTGGCCATTTTCTTTATGCCAGCCCTTCATTTCAACTCAAGAAACAGGAGAGGGATTTCCTGTGCCGGTCAGCAACGTGCTGTTTAGCACTGGAGCTAACCCCAAGCACAGAGCTGGGCAGTGCTGCTCTGGGACTCACTCTACATTAATATTGCTCTAGTAGGAGTCAAAGTTTAATTGCCGATATGACATTTGACTCCATTCTGAACAACAAATAAGTTCTGAAGTAAGGAGGATGTCAAAGAACAATTTCCCCTTCCCTTCCCCCACTTTTTTTTTCTCCTAGGTTTCAGTGTTCCTCACAAGACTTATTTTGAGAAAATAATACATATCCCAGTAACAGGAACATCATTGTACTGAGCATGTTGTGTAGTCAGTTTTATTTTATGGGTAATAATACTATGCTGTTTTTAAAGGAAGGAGCAGCTTTAGAAAGTCAGGCTAGAAAATAACTAAAAAGTATAATTTTTTTCCCATCAAATTATAAAACTGTACTGTGCTAGCTGAAAGCACATAATGAGTAGAAAGTGAGCACTAATCTATTTGGCTCTCTCTGAACCTTCATATTTCTATTTATCTCAGTGGGAGTTTTTAATATTCTACTGATGTTACTTTATATTTTGCTGACTTTCAGGTTGAGATATTGGCACTTAAAATCACGTTGACTGCCTGAATGCAAAATCAGGCTTTATGAGAATTAATAAAATCATGCTATTATGAATCTTGGAGATGGCACTAGCTGATATAAATGGTGTCTGAAAATGATGTAATGAGCTGCTTTTGCCTTTATGTCAAAGTTCTTCCCCATACACTTGAAAGGATTTTCCAAAGGTGTATGTGTATTAGTGCTCAGATTCTGCTTACATTATGAGGAGAGTATCTCTGGTTGATCTAAGCAGCAGTGCTAGAGGCATGGATGAAACTTCTTTCCAGTTGCTACTTTATAATGTGCAAATTCCCTTTTCCTGGTCTCCAGTTTGTCCTCTGATTTTCCCTGGATGCCTGTCTCCTCCCACTGCAGTTCCAGACCATGGTTAGTGAACGTGCAGTGGCTTTGTGGCTGATTCAGTGAGGACTGCAAAAAAGTTACAAAGATGAGAAAACTTGATTTAACGTTTTGACACATGAGCACACATACCACTGATTGTGGTGTTGAAGTGTAGAATATGCAGTGGTGAGGAATACAATAAACTGCAGCTGTTGCTGGCAATTTAATGCATGGCTAGAAAATGGTTTTTAATGTACCAGCAAAAAAATTTTTGTTTATAACAGAACTGAAAACATACAAAAAAGCAAAAATGATTTCAACATTGTAAATTAAAAATATACTGAAATCTGCTATGCAAATACAAAATTTAGTTAATTTGTTGTGAAGCTTAATTGAGTAATCTTGGAGGAAAAAATGGAACTCTTTTATTAATATCTTCATCTTATCCATCAAGTTCCTCATTCACTTTGTGCCTGTGCTGCCAGAGTGTGAGTTGACTCTGAAATTCAGGCTCAGTTTTAAACAGCTGGAATAAATGAGGCATATTATGAGGAAACTCCTGAATGAGATCCAATTCTACTTGGAGATGTGAAGACAAATGGTTGAAAACTTTCAGATAGGATGAGTGAGGGGGAAGCAAGAACCGACAACCATCTTTCTCCATTTGATTCATGGTTTTATTGCATTTTGAAGTGAAGCAGTTTCAGGGGAACTGAAGAGTTCTAATCTTATGGCTGTTTGTGAGATTGCTCAAAATAAATCTACAGATTCTCCAAATAACTTACAAGGCTTTTAAAAAGATTTGGAAATGGATCCAGTGAAGTTGTCCATTCAAAAGGGTGACCCCAGACTCTCAGCTACCCCTTAGAGCTGGTAGAGCTGGAGGCTGCTGACACATTAAGGTCCTTAGGAAAGTACTACAGTATATGATTCAGCATGTTTTTATCCTTGAAAGCACTTAAAATACTGACATGCTTTTCGGAACTGACATCTGTATAGACATTTTTACCTTGATCAATCATTTAGCTGTGTTCATTATGCCTTTTTCCTGCTTGAAACCTCTTTGAACGAGCTCAGAGTAAAATATAATGCATCCTCCAGTTCATGTACCTCTTTTCCCAGTAATTTGCATGTGAATAAGGATTCTTAAGTAATAGAATTATGAATGCCTAAGGAATCTTCCTTCATTTATAACAGTTTATATTCAGAGCACTTCAGTTCCATAGAAAGCCTGTAAAATCTCCAGCAAATGATGGGCTAACACTCTGGCTTTCCCAACAGAGAGAATCTTTCCACAAGCTCTCCCATACTTTGGTGATTGCCACTGGTACAAATTTTACAAGTATGTGTCATTTATCCATCTTCTTGCAGTTATGTCCTTGTGGTAGAGGCAACAACATGACTACAGGCATATTGGTGTCTTCCAATAGCAAGAAAAATGGTTAAAGCATGGATTCTTCATTCTTCAAAAGTTGGTACTGTGGCATTGATTAAGTCCACCAAATTTCAGTTGAGGTTGATGGGAATACAAAAGGAATTATGTGATAGTACAAACCTATTAGATTTAAATGTAGCACAGATAAATTAAGGCTAGTTAGCAGTGACAGATTTCAAGTAGGAGGCATCTAGACTAATTCCTTCGCCAAGAAAGCATTTTATTGGAGGCTAGCGCTACATTTGTGTTCAAAAAAAGCTTTGCTTTGGTTTAAAAAAGCCATGAAAGGTTCTTATACGTGTTTTAAAATTTCTTTATAGGTGTTTGTGGAGGATGAGGTTGGTTAAAGCATGGTGCTAATAATGCCGGGGTCATGGGTTCGGTCCCTGTGTGAGATTTGGACTCGATGATCCTTGTGGGTCCCTTCCAACTCAGAATATTCAGTGATTCTGTGAAATGCAACAATATGATACATAATGGAAATATGTTGTCAGATGGCCAAATGTCTAAAAGATTAAAAAGAAAATTATTCAAAATTCTTAGTGCTTGGTCACTTGTATGTGTGCCAAGTTGCACCTGAAAGCAGAAGGCAGAAGAAACAGAGAAAATGTGTCTACTCGCTGAAGAGTGCCTTGTTTTGCATGAATAAAGGCTGGGTTTGCTAAATAATTAAGAAACCAGTGAGGAATCCTGGTCATATCTTTGTGATTAGGTTTTCAGATGTGATAGATCACCCTTACTTCCATGCAAGTCAGTGAAAGTTGCCAATTCTTGCATCTCTCAGGAATCAGGGTATTGATAGTTTAGGTTTCTCCACTGTCTCTTGCTTTTGCAGTAAGTTATTTCACTCAAGAGAGGACTATTAAGACCTTTTTTAATATGACTTTGTCTGCAGCTTGTCAGTGGCATCTTTACTATGCAGGCATGCATAGTGGCCCAGTGGGAGTTTCAGTTCACTTCTGGTTATTTCCCAGGCTTTGGCCAGAGAATTTCTCAGGCTCAGACAGTTCTGAGTGATTGTTACAGAGCAGTCATCTTCTTCACTGCACATCAGTGCCACGTTTTTAAAGATGCAAATACAGTACAATGTGTGATAGTTCTGTTTCTGCAGCCCAAATCCATGTATTTGAAAAGGCAATTCTCTATGTCTGGTGCTGAAACTCCCAATGACACTAAAGTGACACTATAGAGAAAAATGAGTTCTTTCAACAACTGAGAGGGAACGAGATGAATGTTTTAATCAGAAGAACAATGAAAAAACACATGTACTCATCAGTAACAGTGTTAATGGGGAGAATTTACTTTTTTTTAATTAAAACATGAAAACTTAAGTCTTACCAGTAGACAAATTGTTTCTGTTTGAGTTTATCTGTTTGCATCATTACTTATTAATCGATACTGTTTTTCTGTGCACATGGAACTTATTTATTGTATTTATATGCATGGCCTGATGAACAGGGTGGCTGCTTACAGTGCAGTGATGCTGAAGTAGATTGAGTTATAAATATTTTTAATGATCCTGTTGTTGATGGATGGATTATTCCTCTCGGCAGAGGCGAGGGCTCACCCAAGTAGCTTAAGAGAACAATTTGAGTGTCAGTTTCACAAGTGAAAAAAAATTCGAAAAGGAAAAGGAAGCAATTCATTCACAACGGGACATGGTGCAGAGGAGGATAACCTGCCTTCAAAGATTTTTGTTTCGAGTATTATAATGTTTAATAAATAGTATACTTCAAAGGCCTTTGCTGGAGAAAAAAAAATAAAATAAGCAGCTTTCCTGCTATTCTTGTTCACTGCTTCAGTGTTGCTATAAGTAGCTCATATCCTGTCCTCTGTGGTCTCAGGTGGTTAGCTTTTGTTTGGGAAACTGAAGCTTCAACTGAAAGAGCTGTGCCTACCAGTTAAATTATTAGGTAGTTGACAATATGTCTTGAAAATCAATGGAACTTACTGTGGGACTTGGCGGGGTGACTTTGGCAGGGGAGGAGGGATCTTGGTATTATTTTGAGGGATGAGCAAAGGCGACAGAACAGATCATGTAAAAATAGAAGTTGCTAAGAAAGGCATCCAAACTAGATTCTTCACTTTCATCTTCCCCCACCACATACTTTTTTCCAAGCATTGTTTAAGTTTCACAGAGTGCAATATATATCAGGAGGTCACTTGATCTGTCCTCAGTATCATGATTAGCTATAACAAAACCCTTTCTCATTTGAAGTTCTTTTGACCTGTTTTGTATCCATCTCAGTATTTCTGCATTGTTTTATTTCTGCCAAATATTGTGCTTTGTGTTTGTGTTCCATCGAGTAAAGAAATGACTCAAAGTTTAAAGGAAAAGGCTTGGGTGTTCCCAAATAATTACAACTTAGGTTTTCTAGTTCTGGGCATATGAACTAAGCTGCTGCTTTGTTTTCTTCCATTGTTTTTAATTCTGGGTTGTTTCAAATAATTGTGAAGTACTGTTAATGTTGCTGCTATCCTTCTAAGCTTCATGTGGTGGAAGTGGATGCCTGGGGATGTTTCAAAGATGCATCCTCTGGCGCTGATTTCAGTGTCTTCCCTATGAACCCTGTGTTTCCACCCATGACAACTCCAAGCCAATGAAACTGGAAATACTCTCCTCACATGCGATTTTTGTGAGCAAGATGTTTTTGTCACTAAGTATTGATGGGGTAAGGAGGAGAAGTCTGAATGCAAAGACAAACAAGAGTTCTCCAGAAATATATTGTAATCACTTGAAAGGAGGGCCTCAGATGGGCAAAACACAGCCTTTTCTGCAAGACCAAGCATGTAAGGTGAGTCTTGGCTATTGAACATGTGTTTCATCGGTCATCATCTGATGACTGTGAAATACTTGGTCCTCAGAATGTGTTGAGGAAGTGTATTTGCTTCAAATCAGCCCTTGTTCAACTTACAGCTAATGAATAACTATTACAGACTAATCAGTGCTGTAATGGTAAAGTGGGTAAAATAACTGGAAATTAAAATGATTAAACTTTCCTGTTTTGATATTTCACGTTGAGCAGTGAGTAAATGATGTATTGCTTGAATCAGAAATCTTATATGGTTGTGTGTATTTATGCTACCATGCCATTTGGGCAAGTCATCTGCACATCAAACAGTTGTTTGAAGGGAGAGGACGTACAGTGCAGCGGTGACCAGGATTGCCAAGACATTCAAGGGAAATTGTGCCTCGTATTGCCATGGGCCCTTTCATCCCTGTTCTCCTTCACCATGTGTGCACACACTCACGTTCTGTCAAACTCCTGTCCCTTCCTACAAGCTCTTCCTTACTCAAAGGCTATGTCAAAGTTTATGGTGTGTGCCTTGAAGCCTTATCTGCTGTCTCCACAGTCCTGTGTTCTCTCCCCATCTCCAGGTCCAGTACTGTCTTCCTCTAGATAAACTGCCTGTAGAAAATTCAGAAGCTGTTTGTATTTTGTCTAAAGCAAACTCAACTGCCATGGAAGAAAGCAATGAAAGCCCCTCCCAACCATCCACCAGCAAATTTATGAAACAGTGACTTGCCTTATTTTTATTTTTTTCACAGAAGGGCCTTCTGTGAAGAGGTTGTTCCCATTATCCCACTGTGAAAAAGACTATATACCTGTGCTTCCTATTAAGGGAGCATGTAGTTGTGTTTTTCTGTCCTGTGGTCTTTTGCTGCTGTTTCCTGACTCATTTTCCATAACTGAAAAAAAATAGCAGTCTGACTTTGTCCTGTCCTAAGGGAAGCAACGAGATGTTAGACATTGCAATCATAGATTAGTGGATCAGTAGACTCAGGTACTTCCAGGAATGATTCTCTTCCATGTGTTTCTCTGCTTCATCTGTAAAGGGGTGGGTGCTCCCATGTTCAAACTTTGTTATCTAACTTTCACGTGTGCAATGTACGCAAGGCATCTATAGGAATCTGACAACTATAACCCAGGACCTACAGGTGCCCTGTGGTTTTGTACAGCAGTACGCAGAAGCCAGATGGGACACCTTAAAGCTTCCAAAATTACAGTAGTATCCGAGCTTCACCCTTCAAGCTGTAAGAGGAAGTTTCTTTTAGAGCCTGGAATTTACTGGGAGCATTAGCAACAGAATTTCTCTTTACTGTGTGATGTACTAACACCTTAATTGAACAACAAGACTTCTTTTAGAAAGCCTTTTATATGTATGAGAACAAGAGAAAACCTTGTTTTGTTCCATGTTTCATGTTGCTGGTCACATTAAACTCCTTTCCACTTAACCTCTCTCCCTCCTGTACATTATTTCCTGTGTAAACGGAAGACTTACAACTTTAAGGTAAAAAGTTCTATAAAGCTGAACACAGAAATAAATTCTTACATGTGTATCTACTTATGTAAATGTGTATAAATAATTGGTATATATGCAGGGGATTTCTATGCTTATGTATAAATATTTATAAAGATTGAACTTAAGTAAAAAGGAAATAATTTAATGTAGATATGAATGAATCAGCTGATGATTACAGTTTGTGTGTTCAGGTAGTAAGGGTCTGCATGTGACAAAGAAACTTAATTATTTTTCCCCCCTTGTGTGTACCTTTGTTGATGTGAATATTAAGTGAATTAGAGAAATTACGAAGCAGTCAATAGCTGGTATTTTAAATTAAAAAGTCAAACATTAGGAAAATGAGGCTGGGAGGAATAGGAACAAAAAGAAAAACCAGCAAAGCTAAAGTATTCTTTGGTAGTGGTTGTTGAGTCCTACACTAAATTGCCTTACTGACCCGCTGGCAAACCTTCAGTTTTGTGGACTCCAGCAGTTACAGTAGCTCTTCTGCATTGAACATATGTTGTATTGATTACTGTTTGTCATTATGGGCACTTGAAATGTAAATTACGGAAGCTTCTCTTCTGCTTGTGGTTTAATATTTTAGG
>JAOXXN010000001.1:39461024-39477311 GCA_026770055.1 Myrmophylax atrothorax | reverse complement strand
AAATCAGCAGGGCAGGGTTTGTAGCAAACATAGTCAGAAATCTCTAGGATTTGAAATGGGGTGGTGAGAATGTTGTTGTGCCTAAAACAAGCCACCCAAAGTGTTGCCGCTACTGACTCTGATTTTGGTAGTCTGAAGTGTCCACAGCAACAAAGAAAGATCCCAGCTGTCCTGATTGCCTTGTGGCATTAGAAATATTTTTCACCTATGAATACAGGTTTTGGGTTTACAGTTTTCTATCTGTCAGAAATGCAAAGGTGTTTTTCTTTTAGCAGGACTGGTGGCATTACTAATCCAAGCATTGGTCAGTAAGCTAATACCTAATATTTGGCAGCCTAAATCACTTTAATGATTACCCCCACCATAAATATGTAAAAGGAAAGCACCTCTGGGTAAACACCCCAGCATTGCTGAATCTTTGCAGGACTACAGCCAAAAGAAGAGGACAATTAATTATTTTGACCTGAGTTTCTAAATTTCCTCTCTTGCCGGTAATTCAAAATTACTCCAAGTTTTGGGAGTTATCACTATTGCAGCCATTCTTTAAATGTACTTGTCTCATATCAAAATTTCTTATTATTTCAAATTGATGCTAATATAGCCATGAATATTAATACCTCATGAGATGAATTTTTTCTACCAAGATGTCAGGTGTTAAATACAGATGCTAATTATCTTACTAATTTCAAAACTGGGTAACTTGAAGGCTGCTTTTTTAGATATATAACTTACAAAACACGTTAGTGTGTTTCCAACTTTTAAAAGGAATTAAGGAAGATCTTTTAAGCTGTATTCCTCTTTCAGTTCAATTGGATGCATTTTATTTCAATTTCTCTTGTTATTCTTTAGAATAGTTAAAAAAATCTTTATCCACAATTTTCCATTTCACAAGCCTTGTAAAGTTTTTTGCTATGGGAAACGATGTTTTGTTTGACCTTTTCTGCTGAAATGCTCACTACTAAAAACCAAAACAAAACAGCTTTCTAAATTCTGTTTCTCACTACATCATTCATTCTCGTGGAAGAAAAGGTGGAATTATAAACTTACCTGTTGCCGTCAGGCAGTTGTGTGTTGTTTTAAGTTGTATTTAATTGCTATTCAGACCTCAAAATATTTAAAAAAAATTCTGGTTTTCTCTTTTTTAATCTTATAACTGGTCAGAATTTATAACAGAGAAATAAAACCAGTTAAAACAGTAAAAATGCATTTGCTTAGGTAACAATTTCACATTCTATTCAAATCAATATGGTGTCAATATTTTAGTAAGATATTATTTAATTTAATTAAGACTTCTCTCATGTATGAGCCTTTGTTTTTTTCTTTTATTGTTGTTTTTCCTTTTTCTTTCCCTGTCCCTCTTTTCTTCACTCCTATTCTTCAGAGCAAATATAAACCCCATTCTTCAGTTAAAGGGAGTTTGCAAACGTGACAAAATGTGCTCACAAATCTCACGTAGTTTTTATGATTCTATTTATTTGATAATTTTCTTGGTGGGGTGTATCTTTTGAGGAAAAAAATCCTATTGATAAACAGGAAATGAAAACTTTTTCACAGTTGTGTAATTTCAAGAGTAAAAGCATTCAAATATTTCACCGTTCTTATAAGATGGGAACACAAGTAATACTTGTGGTTTCATTAAAGAAACTTAGCTACAGTAATTTTCAAAACACATTTATGTAATTTTTTTATATTTGAACAAATTTTTAAGTTATATATTTCTTCAATTGCACAGTCAAAGGTTTGTGTTCAAGCACAATGTAACTGAAAAGGAAATCCTATTCTGATGATGAGGTAGAAATAGTCAATAAAGTTTCCTACTCGGGGAAAAATGCTACCAACCTCTGAAATGAATGAATAGATTTTTATTGTTATTATTTTGGAATGCTTTGGATTTTCAAATAATGAACAACTTTTTAAGTTTTACTAAAAAGGTTGATCGATAAAGGCTGGGCTGAGTTAGCACGAGATCTGCCCCAGAAGTGCTCTGGCTGCATATCACTTCCCCAGCACGCTGGGACCTCAGGAGCAGTTGGGGAGCTGTGTTTTGGATAAGTGGGAGTGCAATGAACAATGCTGATTGCTGTCAGGGGGACATCAGTGACCTTTAGTCAGAGGTCAGAAAATTTGGGATGTGCAATGTTCGGATTCATTCGTTAAAGGAGTGTGGCAAAAAAAGTTTAATAATGATTTGTCAAGTACTATTAATTGCTGCTAATTATACTTGCAGCTCTGAAGCTCTGGTTTCAAAGTTAATTTGGGAAGAAGAGAAAACTTGCACTAATTATTTTACATGGTAATGGACAATGCCAAGGAATTTCATTTGTTGCTCATCCAATTCCTCTTGATTTGTTTTTTTGTTGGGTGCTGGCTGCCAGATTACCAACAAGTCAGAGAGAAAAAAGTCTGGGAAGGGAATGATACCAGCATGGGCTAAGTTTAAACAGCAAATAAACAAACAAAAATCCCAGTATCTCCATAGACAGCGAATGCATCCTCAATTCACTGTTCAGTGGTTTTGCACACACATAAACAAGATGCATGTTTGGGAATATTTTGCAGAAGGCCATGAGAGAGGATAACTCTCTTTCATAGGGCATAGTCCCTTCTTACTTACAAGTCTCAACAGGGACACAAATTGCGGCACAGTGGAAATTGTGAGTGATGTTTACTGGTGTCTTCCCAAAGCTGAGAAAGGAGATATCAATAAAATATGACTCTCATTTCACTTTTAACCAAATCTAAGATCATATTTGCTTAGGGCTGTCATTGTTTTTTTCCACTTCAGCTCCAAGAGCCTTAAAAATATTATGCATCAGAGCACCTGTGTTCTAAATATAATGATCTAAAAAATGTAATTGAGGGATTTTCACTTTTGTAGGCAAATCAGCAGGGTTGATATTGATCCGTCTTTTTAGGGAGCCACAGTGCAGCAGAAGGTGATACTGTAGAGGGCCCCGTAAACCCTCGGAGCCTTCTGTCTAATTTGGCAGAAAAACACAGAATGTCGGACAACAAAAGAACGATCCGATTCTGTAAGAAATCTTCATCCCTCCCACCTCCTTTTCACAAGATAAAAAAAAAAAAGACTTAATTTTTTCAGCTGCACACAATGATTTGGTGCTCACTCTTGCATTGAAACAGTTGCTGTCAGAACAGGCAGGAAACAGTTTTCTTTTAATTGCTGAAATCATTCGGAAGTGCTTCATGCGCGGCTTCTATACAGCAGATGCTGTGCATTAATTGGCCTGTGTAGGGTTGACCCAGGGTTCCTTGCAGCGGGCCCAATTTTAGGCAGAGGGTTTAAATAGCTTATTTCTTATTTTGTATAACCTGGCGCACATTATGAGTGCGCCTGCACGTGGGGTATTTCACGGTCTGCAGTTTCTAATGTCATGTGGGTTTCAAAACCTGTGCTTCTCTGGTAATGTACTAGCAGCAGGTAAGCTCTAAATACCATCCATCAGGAGCTAATTTTTTATCCAGATACTCCAATGACTGATGAACCTGTCTTTTGTATGAATGTTCAGCACAGGAGAAAGCCATATGCCCCTGGCACTGGTTCCTATGCATTCTTTACAGTTTGCAGGGAGGAGATTAAGAAAAACCCCAAACCCTTACGTTACATGTCTTTCATTTATTTAGCAGTTAGCACTTTCTAAAATAGCTTCTTTTTTTTTTTCTTTTTTTTTCTCTCAAACAGGAAAAGGAGATTTAGGTCTTTCAAAGCAATCTGACTACCAGTACTCTTTTTCTTTATCAGGAATATTACTGCACACCCTTAATAGGGAACCTTGTTTTGCTACTCCCCGTCTGTTCAAAACAGACCTTAGCCCATTAGAAGGTCCTCCCTTGTGTGGGAAGACCACAGCTGTTACTGTAAATCTCATCCAGTAACTGTATCACCCCCATTTTGTGGCTCTGAAGGATGAAATTGAGAAATGGAATACTGTGCAGTCATCCTTTACATCTCCAATTTTAGGCCTTTGCACATCATTTTCATGCTTTTATTCCAAATCAAACAACATTAGTGAGCAACACCACTCCGTGCTAAATGCCTAGCATCTAAGGCAACACCTATGATCTTTGTTTTGGAGCATTTCAGATTTGGAGGCAAGTTGGGGGGTTGTTTATGGTGGATTTTTTATTTTTTTTTAAATTCTCTCTTTTCCTTCCTTCCTCCCTCACCAAATCTTTCCCAAACCCCAGAATTTGTCAGAAGCAGAAATCCAGATGGTAGTGAGGTGCCTAAGATGGAGGATGCTCCGTTATGCTTCCACAGAGAAAGTGGGAGCTCAGCACGGCTTACAAACACAACTTTAAAAAGGTTTCTGTTTCTTTAAATCCTTCTGAATAAAGTGGATCTAACTTCTTGTGAAGGATATTGGGGGCTTTAATCAGAAATAAGAAGTGGTTTAAATCATTAGCACAACAAAGCAAACTATAAGCTTGAAGATAAAAGTCTCAGGGGAAAGAGTCCTCTGAAAATAAATGGGACTTGATAGATTTCCATATCATTTATAACTTCCCTTAATTACACTTGGAAGACTTGCCAGTAAAACTGGAAAATTGGCAGCCTATATCCATTATAGTAATTTTGCCGACCATGGCAAGCAGCTGGCTTTACTGGATTTTATTTCCCATCACTCACAATTAATCATCAGCTGGAGATGTCTGAAACTCCTCAAAATGTAGCAATACTGTGTGACATTCAGGCCTCCTTAAAATGCTGAAATCTGCTGAGTAAATGGGCCGAGTTCCCCTTGCAGCAAACTCCTTTCGGCGCAAGGCAGGCTGCCGGTTAATGAGTGCCACTCCGATAATCGGATGCGAATGTGAACCCTGACCTCGTGTCAAAGGAGAGGACGCAGCAAGCTGGATAAAAGATCGGGGATTCAGATCTGCAAACTTTACACCAATTAGACAGAGAGCGGGGAAATACATCAGTGCCCATTGGGTTTATCAGAAAGACTTGTGGGGCTTGTGACCATTTTGTAAGCCTAACATGGGAGACGTCCTGTCACAATCATTAAGTCTTTAACCGATGACGCACAAAAGTCTGCAGAAAGTGTACCATATTCACAAAGATCCCGTGGTAGCAATGCCCTCGGCTGTGCGCTGTCTTTTTGTGTTTCTGAGCTTTAAAGAGCCCTATCTGTAAGGGCAGATAGTCTTTATGGCCCTCATGTAGGTGCAGTGAGAACGGGTCGGGGCTGCTGCTCCTCAGGTTCTGCCTCCACCCTGTGGTGTGAGTGGCTTGGTTGGGAAATGACCGGAGACACTTCCCTGTCCTGTGTGTAACCTTTCAGTCAGAGAACAACCACCGTGCAGTCCCTGAGTTACTCAAACAGCATTGTTAACTGTTGCCAAACTCACATCACAGTCGTTAGCAGCATCGAGATGTTAAATACTCTCCTCTTTAATGATATTTTTGCTGCTTCTTCTTTTTTTCTTTTCTTTTTTTCTTTTTTTCCTTTTCACTCTGTAGAGAACAAAACTGAAGAGCTACTTTGAAGTGTGCCATGCAGGAATAAACTGCTAAAATACAGACTGCAGGTCTAACAGTTAATCACTCACTTATTTTGATATACCAAGCAATGTAAATGTTGACTTGTCTGCAGCATAACTCTGTAAAAAAGATATCTGAGGTTAATTTCTTTTAAGAAAAGGAGCCCTTTATTATACTTGGTTCCAATCAATCAGATTTTTTTTGTTTGATTTTAGTTGCCTGTTTTGACAGATTTGGGTCATCACTGAGAGCTCTTTAAATTGAAATGTAAAGATGGTGGTTTACATTGGTTTACCATCCACTGAAAGAAATAAATTATGCAATGAAAATGCAGCATTAAAAATGGTCCAGATAAATCCTTAAATAAGTTAGAGAGCAAGAACTTGCACACATCGCTGCAGTTTTCATTTGCAGGCAAAATAACAGGCAAAAGGATATGTGCAATTAGGGAGTGAAAGAAATTGTACAATGCCCTAAAGGCTGAAAAAGAGAAAAGAGAGATACAAGTGCCTAATTTTAGGATTTATCCCTTTGCAACACAATGAGCAGAGCTGTAGAGGTTTAACATAAGAACAGTAATTAAACTTCTGTGTTTAAGTGAGACTTACACCAAGGTAGTTGTCAACAAATTGCACATCATCAGAAGTACTGACATACCATTTTCACATGGGGTACATATTGAAAGTGCCTCCTTCCTTCCAAATTAGTAAGACTGTAATAAACTGGATACTTTGACTATATATTTTGTGGGTTGAGAGAGGTTATTTCCTTCCCAGACACTGATTCCTTTGTCATCAACCCAGAAGGTATTTTATAAAACACAAAAACTTTATTTTTGAGGAAGAGGGAAAACTGAGAAGAAATTTAGATTAAGGGATATTTCCATCCCACAATTTTTAATACTTCCTGGGATTTTAGCACCATTCTTAAGATCTACAGAGACAATTCTGTCTTTTTCCAGTAGATAAGTTTCCAGAACTCTGTTTAGATAATTGCTAACTGGTTCATTTGCACACCATCTACCTGATGAAGTCATGTTATTGTTAAACTGCACCAGGCAGGGCTCAAGGAAAGCATTTCATGTGCCCTTGACATTAGGCCACTGAATTCAGATCTGCCCTCCTTAGCATCTCAATCTTCAGCAGCCTTTAGAGGCCCATGTTCTTGGTTCTCTGATAGCTGAGTTTAACCAGAGGATGGCAAAGTTGTTTCTGAAATGCATGTTTTAATAATAGCAATACTTTAAAAAAAGCCCTCCAACAAACATTCTTGCCTTTTTTTGCTTCTTTTTAAATCGGAAGTAGATAATTCATAGTTTCCTCTTAACCTCAGATATGTTTGGACAGTTCAGAGCAGGTGGAAGAAAAGCCAAGCAGTGAGATGAGAAAGAGAGAAGCAGTAAGGAAGGAGAGTGAGCTGCTGGAAAAAGACTAGGGCAGAGCAGCAGGTGTGGAAGGAAGGAGACAAAAGACAGGGAAAGGGAGTAGAGGGGAAATAACTGGGGACAAAGAGCAAGTCTTTGATACCATTCACAAAATTTGACACTGCTAATGACTTGAAAGCTCGCCTGAAGCTCAAGATAGAATTTCTGCAGGTGATGTATTGAGTACTGGTTATTCCCTGTATCCAGTTAATATACCATGTTCCCATAGCAAATGCTTTCCATATTTACCCTCCAAACCCCATCACACTTTAGTTGGAAGTCTGTTGGAGAAAGGGTGTGTAAGCACCTTTTAATGTATTGACTTTTCTTCTGTCTTGCTCAGAACCCATAGGCAGACATCAGTGCTTTTCAGTCACTGTTAGTGAGAAAAAGCTTTACTTAAATTTGTGTAATGTTCTTCATGCAATGTGCATTTGATCTCTGACTTCACATCTGTCTATTAATATATTCCTCCAAAGTGGTACACACTCGTCCTTAAATATGTATTATTCACTGCACATATAATTAGAGAAATATGTCTGTGTATATATGTATGTGTATAAACAAACATTTTGTTGGCACTGACACATATAACAATGCATAAACCAG
Organism: Myrmophylax atrothorax; assembly: GCA_026770055.1. Classification (NCBI taxonomy): domain Eukaryota; kingdom Metazoa; phylum Chordata; class Aves; order Passeriformes; family Thamnophilidae; genus Myrmophylax; species Myrmophylax atrothorax. The sequence goes on along the minus strand of JAOXXN010000001.1, from coordinate 39,469,773 downwards.
ACCTCTGCACGTTTCAGATTACCCTCTTTAATGAAACTTGAACATCAGAGTGAAAGCATCCCAAACTTGCTGGCATATTGAGGGAATAGCAGACTACATCTGCAAAAGAGCTCAATGAAAAGACTTGCAAGGGGCACTTGGAATGAGGCATCTGAGAGGGGTGTACCCACACAAGTCCTAAATCCTGGCACATAGGGCCTGGAATCCTTCCCTCTCCAGCATCCATCATCTTCATGGGATGACTAGCTGATTGCTGGGTTACATGAGGGGTAAATTCTGAATCCCCTGATTTTGCCCTCATGTATAGGCAGCATCCTCAAACACTGTAAAGCCTTGAGCAGCTGTTCCGCCTGTGCAGTGTGTTCCAAGGCACTGGAGGGAGGTTCTGTCTGGGTGGTGCAGAGAGCCCAGCAGAGCAGCCCAGTGGGTTACTGGGGACCTTGAGCTTGCACGTGCCTGTTAGCAGGGTACAAACAAGCAGAAGAAGCAACTTCAATGTTCCCCTTTAAGAGCTCTCAGCTATGGTGAAAATGATGGTTCTGCCTCCACCACGGCTCCCCTGTGGATGAAAACTGGTGGTTCCTCACTGATGTGCTGCCTTCTGTCAGTCCAGAGGCATCAGCTGCCATCCAGATGCTGACATGTGCAGAGGTGTGACATCCTCCTCAGCATTAGCCCGTTGGGTATTGCCGGAGCTTCTAGCCCAAGCTCCCCTGGACATGTGCCAAGAAACTTTTGGCTTCTGAATCAGTATTAGTATCTGTGGGCCCTGCGCCAGGGAAGCAAAGCAAGAGTTCCCTAGCCAAAAATGCACAAATTAAATTTTGCTGTGGATTTAATTGATGTGGAACTGTGGTGGATGTGACGTGTGAACTGTAGAAACTGGAGCTGAATGGATGGGATGGGAGGGGAACCTTTCAGGTTTGCCTGGGGTGATAATGTTAAGTAGGTGATTCCTCTTCCCTATTTTGCTGCCAGTTTTGTGATTGTCATTTGTGTTGTGACTGTGCAACTGGCTGACTTGACCTGTGCCATGAAATTCTTTATAGCATTTAATGAAATAATCCTTTTATTTTCCAGAAGAATCATCACTTAGAAAATTTCAAATCCTCTGTCCTCATTTTGTACTGCTTGAATTTTACCAGGTTTCAGAAGGTCAGGAGATTTGTGTAATTGAAGCAATGAAAATGCAGAACAGTATGATTGCTGCTAAAACAGGCAAGGTAAGCTACCTTGGGTCACTTAAAACCATATGCAACTTGTCAAACAGGATAGAATTTAAAAAGGGGAAAAAAGAGAATTCTGGTTGTTAAGGAATTAAGTCTGATTGTTATAAGTCTTTCAAAGTGAGATGTCTTTAATTTTGTAACATTTGCATCTGCTGTGAATGCTGTTAAGTAGTTCCGAGCCTTAGATAGCACAGCAGGAAATAGTTTTACTGGCCTCAGAAATTCTTATAACTCGCTTTCTCCTAAATGATTTGTTTTCTATGATGTTACAATGCCGAGTTGAATTGAAAGGTGTTGCAGGCTATTTCGCCAAATTTCATCTTTCCAGAGAGCAACTGAAGAAGAGAGATCTCTTTGCCAGTTAATTATTTAATGGCAAACAATTTGACATTAAAAACCCCCACTCAGAACAAGGCATAGAAAGTGCTTTTGCACATTTGTTAAGCTTTGCAAGGCTGTGCATTGTGATACCTTCTGAGTGATCAGCGTTGCAGCCCCTAAGCTGGGAATCTCACGCAGTGCAGGATGTGCCAAAACCAGCGCTTCAAGCAGGGAACTGGTTAAGCTTATATGACGAGGGCATGCCTTGAACCCCAGCTGGTCGGGGGACTGTCAGCCCCCAAGCTGGGGCCTCAGAGCGTCCCTGTGTCAGACTTCACAGCCTGAAACCATGAAACATGGGCCCCTGATACATCCTTTCCAATGGGAGAGCATAGTCTGGTCTGGGTTATATACTCTCTTCTGTTGCCTATTTCCTTTCCTGCCCCAGCCCATGGCTGCCGAGGGGCAAGCCCATCTGCTCTCCTTGCTGCACAAACCCCAGTGTATGACCCCTAAGCCCAGAGGGAGGCAGTGGGGAGCCCCCGGGGACAGGGTGAGCCACTGGCAAGGTTCGCTGAGATCTCAGGATGGGCCTCTATGCCAAGGACTGTTTGTGTGTTTACAAGAAAGGCTTATTTGGCACAGGTCTAAAATTGTTACTGAGGCTGGGTCCCAGGGCTTGCCTCTTCCAGTGCATCCAGTGCAAAACTGGGTCTCAAGAGAAAAAAACAGAGAGGGAGTATGTTCCTTTTCTTGTTGCTCTAACATTGCTACTTTATTATTTTATTTCATGCATTGATTTCTATATAATTTGTTTTCTCACTTGATTAATATTTCCAAGCATTTAGTTTTTCATCTTCACTTCTTTTAACCCCTTATTGCTGCTCTTTGCATCCACTGTTTTTAACTAGCATTTGTAATTATAAAATGCCATTCCCTCTCCCACCCACCCCATTTATTTTTCACTTTAACCGTCCCTTTCCCACCAAGGTGTTCTGCAATCTATGGGCTTATTCCTTAAAATCCTGCTTGTAGTTCTTCCAATAATAAGCATTTCCCACTCACTCTGTACAGTGTGTAAGTCCTGTGTTTGTCTTACTAATCCTTCAAGGTGGGATGTGAGTGGTACACAGGCTGTTCAGTGGGCCTGATGTGTGCCTTGCAATATCCCCTTGGTGCCCCCAATTTAATAATAATTAGGGAATTATTTGTTTCTTTAGAATCTTAAGGATCCAAAAAAGAAAATTTTTGGCTGTGTAGAAATGCAGCTGCTGAACAGAATTCATCCTGTTCTGCAGTGCAAAGTCATGGCTCTAAGTGCTAAAATAACTTGGCCCATCCACAGGAATGGGATGTTTGGTATTGGCTGTTACTCCGTGTCTTGATGCTTTGAAACCATGTTTTGAAACTCAGTTCATTTGTCTTCAGCTGAAAGACGTCCCCATTTTCATTCCTGACAGAATTCCTTTTCTGTATCAAACCCCATCTTCCTGTTTGTAATTGTGAGAAATGTGGCTTGGTTTTGTCTACTTTGGGTTTGCTCCAGCTGCAGGTGGTTTAAAAATGAGGGAAAGATGGAGAGGAACTGGTGTCCCTCCTGTCTCCTATGGGACAGCTGTGCCTGGGTCAGGACAAGGAGCTGGCCCTGCTGCATGTCAGCAATCACTGGGGAGTTTGAAACGCCAGTTAGCTCTGATGTTTGCTGAACCTTGGCTTTGTAGAAAAAGAAAAGCAAGAGGTAGGATGTTTTTCACATTGCTTTCATCTCTTGAAAGACTGAGGCTCAGGAATCAGGTAGGCTGCCTCGCTACTGATTCAGAAATAAAGCCCTTGTTTGTACATATCATAGAATCATAGAATCAGTTGGGTTGGAAGAGAACTCCAAGATCATCAAGTCCAACCCTTAATCCAACCCCACTTTAATTACTAGATCATGGCACTAAGTGCTACTTCCAGTCTTACTTAAAAACCTCCAGGATTGTCTTTCCCTGTGTAGTGTTCCCCATAATTTCTTGAGCAGTGTTGTGAGTGTGCCTGTGCTACAGAGCCACAGTTCTGCTTACAGCTCGTGTGGCCTTAGACTGTCAAACATGAGGTGGGTGATAGTGTGGCCATTGTAGCCTGGTACTCTCCAGGTATGCTGTGCAATTCCTGTAGGAGCCCGAGATAGCCTTTGGATGATTCAAACGAGGGAAGTGCTGAACAAGGATTTGGGCATGTCAGTGTAAGCTCTGAATTCATATTGCAAGCAACTCTAATACACAGCTTCAAATATTTTGTGGAGCTCCATGTGCTGAAAGGGAATTCAAACATGTGCAGCCTTTTATAGAGGAAATAAGGGACTAATGTAAGATGTTTGTGTTTTAAAATTCAGGAATCTGCACATGAGTATATAATCCATCTACAGATGTAGTTGCATTTATTTGACAGTTATTATTTATTATTATTATATTTGTTTGCCAAGTTCAGTTATGTTAAAGGATCCCAATTCAGATTTGAATAATCTATCCCAGCTTTCTGGCAATTGAGAGAAACCCACTTTGTGGCTGAAGTCCCAAAATTCAGCTATACTTAAAAATGGTAATGCAAGAAATAGTGTAATTGAAATATTCCAAGAAGACAGCAGGAGTGTTGGAGAGTCTCCCTGTCTTCTGAAAGATTTAAAACTTTAGTAGTAAATGAACAGCAGTGCAATGAAGTGGAAGAAAGGCACTTTTTAAAAAGTGCTATCTCCATCTGATGTTTAGGTCTTCAAGTACCTCTGTGATAAGAAAACCAGCTAGTGGTAGGCACCTAAATAGCCTGATGGGGTTGGACATGGTTTGGGCAAGCACTGGAGAGGTGCTGGAGTCTCCATTCTCAGAGGTGCTCACAACACAGCTGGACTCTGAACATCGGTGGTTGACACAGCCTCTTATGGCCCTCCCAGCAGATGTGGGTCTGTGATCTCAGTGTGGTCATCATGTTGCACGGTGGCCACTTGCCCCTTGTATGCAGATGTGACACTCTATATAAAGCATGTCAGCCACACCATTTATTTCACCGTGCTGTTGAGGAAGGTTTTACATTACTGCTGTTTCTGTACCCTAGGTGAAAGCTGTGCACTGCAAAGGTGGTGATACTGTTGGAGAAGGAGATCTGCTGGTGGAACTGGAATGAAATGTTGCCTCTACACGGGTGAATTAACTAAGCCTTTATTATTTTCATCCATGAAGTAACATTAAGGCAATTCAACACAGAAAATGGACAGTTTTATGTGCAAGGTTTTATACAGCCATATTTACTCTATCAGCGGTTAAGACAGCAAACACAGATGTTAAATCTTGGCAACAGATCCCAGATTTTTACTTCCAGAAATACTTGTACATAACCTTTGTAATGCTTTGATTTTTCAGGATCAAATAAAATCAATAAAATACCATTTCTGCTTTAAACCAGGAAAAGCCTCTTTAAAAAAAAAGAAAAGAAAACATAACAAAAGCCCGAGTCTGATTTGTCTTCTCCACAGTAACATCCCTGGTTTGAGGCCCCAGCCAGGCTGTACAGAATGACTGCTAAGAATGAAAAATTAACCACTGAGTGAACTGAGCAGTTCTACACTCTGTGTAAGTGCTGCACCAAGTACCACCAATGGCTTAAGTTCTGATCAGATTTATTGTAATATTTTGAATTATTTGTACAGACTACATTTAAATTACAGGTTACAGGATTTATTTTGCCAGTGCAGACTTTTGTTATGTATTTTCATTTAAAGTTTTAAGGGAATTGTTTTTTATTGAAACTCCATACTCAATTTTCCCCCTCCCCTTAATCTTCTTTATATTGATTATATTTATATTTATATTGCAAATCTTTACAGAAGGAGCTGACACTGTCCTCAGATCCCTTTAGCTGCCCCAAGGTATTGCTGGAGGCATGTGTTGTCCCTCAGACAATGCTTCCTCCTGAATTCTTACAGAAAGGAGACTGTCTGATCTTTTGTTGTGCAGAGGCTTTTACTAAAGACTGTGTGAAGAACTGGGACTGTTCGTAATACCTGACTATCTCATGCCTGGAAGATCTGTGTATCCAACATGGGAAGCGAGAAAGGGCCTGGAGAGGAGGAACATTTAAGAAACTTGAACAGAAATAAAAGGCTGGTGACCTGGGCAAGGTGCATTTTTCCTCCTTGCTCAGGAACATCATGCCACAGGATGATGTACATACCAGAAGTTCACTGGGTCCGCAGTGTTAGTGTGTGGTGAACAGAAGCTCCTCCTTCCGTGCTGCGCTCCAGCTCGGTAAGTCAGCAGCCGCAGCCCACTGGATGCAGTGGTGCCTCTGCACCCCTGCACTCCGCAGCATCGTCCAGTCCCTGTGGCCTCTGCTGCTGCCTGCTCCTGGGCCGGGACAGTGGGAACTCCCGGCTTGGGCTCACCTCCCACAGCTGTTCCTTCTACATACCTCTGAGTCACCCTTCCTGCTGTGCCTTAACTACTGCCCCAAAGAGGAGCTGCCCTGCTCTCTTCTTGCCTAGGACATGCAGAGTAATACTAATTCCTAGAAAGAAACCCTCTGGCCAGAGGCACCTGGGCCCTTTACCAGAAGGTAAAGGATGAAAACAATCTGTGGCAGGGCTGGTGACTCATGTTCAACCAGAAAAATTAATGATTCTGCTTGAAACTTTTGACTGAAGAGGCATTTTTCATGTTATTGAGATGCTGCTGACTAACTACATCACATGGCCAAGGGACAGGGATCTGCTTAGTGAATTAGTTTAGAAAACCCATCAAGATGAGGAAGGAGAGTATTAGAGCAGTACCTGCCTTCCAGGAAAATTAACGCTTTTGCAGCTGGAGAAACTGAGGCAGACACACTGCAAATCTCCCTACAAATCTCCTTACTGCCATCCTTGCCCTCCCCAAAGGAGCACAGTCCAGCTTCTGCAGGTTGCCCTAAACAAAGAAGTATTGTAAAGAGACACCAGTATTCTACTTTCAAATTACTTAATTTGCTTACTGCAGCAACATAAAGGCTTTCTGTGTTTTTCTAAATGAGATGCAGCACGCTACTGCTGAAGTTTAGGCTCATTCCTTACCCTGGATCCCTGGTCTAATTCTCTACCATAGATCTCCTCCAGCCATCACAGGGCTACTGGCAGTGAAGGAAAAGTACAATATTGTTCCTTACGGTATCCTTAGTGCATTTAATTGTACTTTGGCTCACTGCATGGCATACGTTCCTTGCTCCCATCCCTTTGGCAGCTTTGTATACTGTACAATCTATTTGTACCAAACGCTGCAGTTGAAGGAAAATGTAACGCACAGGAGTGTAACTACAAAAAGCCACCATTTTCCCAGATTGTACAGAAACCGGCACAGTTGGTTGGGTCAGGGGGACCGCAGTCTTTTTTTACATATCTCCCCCCGCCTTTAAATGCTGCAATAATCACAATACAGGTCCTTTGAATATTTTTATCATGTATATAAAAATCTTTCCCCCAATAGGAAACTCAGTTTGCCTATGGTTGCAAGTTCTCCATTAAAGTGCTTGGCAAAAAGTCACCTTGACAGTAAGTGCTAACAACAGCTCCAGTGTAGGTTTGCTTTTCCAGGTCCCCAACACCACCTGCTCCCTCTATGCCCCCCCAAATCATACAGTCACTCAGTAAACTGAAGTGGAACCTAAAGTGCTTAGAATGTTAAATTAAAAACAGTTTTAAAAGTAATTATCTTAGTATTTATTTCACAGTACCTTGTAAAACTAAACAGGATTAAAAAGAAGACACCTTTTCAGTGCAGAAAAAAACCTCCTACAATGCAGAGAACAATCTTTAAATTTTCCCTTACTATTTGTCTAGAAGCAGAGTGTGTTCAGTAACCTACTAAACAGCATTACAAGTCAACATTCAATGCAAGTTGTGCTTTACTTTGCAGATGTGATTTTTTAAATCAGTTTTAGGTATTAGTGCAATAGTATCATCATTATTCCACCCACCTTGGACAATTACACAAGACAATTTGTCAGTTCAGGAAAAAAAATAAAAAATTAGTCTGTTCCCCTGCCTTTCACTGACCTCTTTTATGCACCAAGGCAGAGAGGGAAACCGAGGAAATAATTAGACCCCAGACCTGATGTGCACAGGTACATAACGAGGCTTTTACACCTCATGCAAACCCAGTTACTTGCAGCAGGTTAGCAGGGGTGAGGATGACACTGACTACCTGGGGAGGAGTCTCCAACTTGGGGCCTACAGAACTTCAGCTCTAGCGCCAAGGCTCCTGGGTTGGGAAGGTTACAAGAGATCCTGCATTTTAATAAGAAGGTATTACAGCTTTCCTGGAAAGGTTACTGCTCAACACCTGCTTAGTACTATGTCTTCGGCCAGGCTGCGTTCCCTCCCGTTTCTATTCCCGGCTCTCGCGTAGGACGTAGGAGAGGCCGTGTTTCCCCGAGGAGTCGTAACTGTCATAGTAGGGGAGCCCCACCCACTCGGGCGGGTACGTCGCTGTGCTGTACACGAAGCACTCCAGGACGCCCTCGGCAGCTGCCCGCGCCTCGCCCGCACCGCCCTTCCCTTCCCACTCCACCACTTCGATTCTCATCAGGGTACGCTGGTACATGTCTGGGCAGCCTTCGAACTCATCCAGGAACTGCAGCATCTGGTCATCAACCGAGTAAATCTCCCCAGCAACGTGGTGGCCCGTCCCTGGGATGTTCAGCATGTAAGGAATATTGTATTTTCCTGCGATCACCAGTGGGTACTTCTCCACCGTGCGGCCCCTTCCTTGGAACTTTGCGAGCCCCTTGGCTGTGTTGATCATGTGCTTGTAGTTGGGCTGGCCCTTCTTAAGCGTGCCGTAGACGAAGACACGGGCCATCGTACCTGTGAAAGCAGCTGAAAGACAAAGGCATTTGTTAGTTACCACGTGGCTGCCCTGGAGAACCACACCCACGCCAAGGCACCTCAGACATGCAAGGCTGTTCAGGCATGTGCAAAAGTGTAGGTCTTGCAGTCCTACACCACACTGAAGTATCATAGTAACTTAAGTAAGTACCGTGAAAACTTTCAGACAGAAAGTGCATTGGTGAAAAGCACACCAGGAGAAAGTCAGTCTTTTGCAGGTCTTTGCTGTAACCAAATTACATCGCATTGTTTCTCTAAGGAATCCCGAGCATGATCCAAAGCATTCCTGAGCCTCAGGAAAAGCTCTAAACAT
>JAOXXN010000001.1:39374838-39411415 GCA_026770055.1 Myrmophylax atrothorax | reverse complement strand
AGAGTGAGGATCTGTCTAAAGCACTCTTACCATGGCAGATGGAGGGAGTTGCACACAAAGAAAACAGATTGCATTTGCTCCATTTATAGTATGCTCTTGTCATCCAGAAGACAAGATATAATGAGGTCATCATTAAAAAGAAGATGGTCGCCTACCGCTGCCACACAATAAAATACAATAGCTCTTTTCCTATGTAGTAAAATCTGAGAGTACTGAAAGACACCACCATGTTGTAAATATTGGCCATAAATGTTTTTTACAGCTCGCTGTTGCGTATTTGTATTCCAGTAAATGCTAAATTTATCATTCTCTTTGCAAAGTTGAGCATTCACAGGTTCCTTTTTAAAGCCTGTGTCTTGATCTGTATTGTCTAGATAAGTCTAGATTACAGAAATCTAATCTTTTAAAACATCAATGTATTTTTATTGACAAGCTGCACATTCCCATTCCCAGGCTGTTTAAAGAGGCTGCACATTCCCATTCCCAGGCTCTCTCTCAGCTAAAATTCAGACAACATCAGGGCTCTGTGGTATACTCCAATAGATCACATTCTTGGCTGTCAAAGGACTGCTGTGGAGGTCACCTCTGTTGGCAGGCTAGATTCCCTCTCCAGTGCCAAACACCGCTGTTCGGCTCAGTGAAACATCCTATCCAGTCCCACCATCTTACTTGTTCCCTCACTAAGCCTTGCAGGGAAAATTGCAGTTTTCCTTAGTGCCCATGCCTGAAGACTCTATCCCATTCAGCCACTGTAAAAGAGAAGTGGGAGCAAAGATGTTACCCCCAAATCCTGTGATTACACTGATAATATGCTCCTTTGCCTTTTAGCTGTGCTGGCTTTATATACCACTGGAAGGTACACAAAAAAGATTCTGAAAACAGCACAGACATTATTCAGTTGAATACATTGCTACAACTTAGCTTCTTTTTGACATTTTTGTTGCAATAACTTGCAATTATGTGCACAGTTCTTTTAAGTAGATTTTATGAGCAGTACATCCAGTTTGACTGGAGGCTTTCCTGAAGTGCATTCTTCCTCCTCCCTCACCTCCCCACTCCCACCCCTAAGTTCTGAATTATAATATTGTAATTTGCATTGTCTGGTATTTTGACTATGCCACCACTGTAATTTAGGTGTCTGACATGTCAATGTCACTCTTGCACCAAGCAAGACCGTGAATAACACTGTAGCACAATACATTAACTATGTGTAACACCTCCTTGACCCCAAATTTCAGAACACTTGATAAAAAAAGAAAAAAAAAGATTAGAAGTCCAGGAGTGACTTACTTTTGCATTCAGAGGGCACACAGACAGTGCACTCCTAAAAAGCTGTTCTTCTGACCTCCACTGACTGCTGCGGAGTGCACAGCGCATTACGTTTATCAACAAGATTCCAAGTACTGCCACAGCAAGGATTTTCTTAAGGAAAGAGAGCCAAGTTAAGAAACAAATACTTCAGTTGAAGAACTTCATCATCAACTTTACTGATTGTTTTGATGGTACCTTTTTCTTGGCTTGCTTACTCAAGAGACTAAATCCATATGTAAAGAGAATACAATATCCAATACTGGGGAGGTAGATGACTCTCTCTGCAATAACAAATCCTACTCGGAAGAACAGATTACTTGCAGGAAGAAAAGGAATAATAAGAAACCCAAGTCCCAGTGTAAGGATTCTGCAAAAAACAAACAGATTCTCGAATTAACCGCAAACCTTAACAAAAGTACCTTTTCTACTTAAGGTATTAACTTTATTTAAGCATTGCAGAAGGATGTGTATATGGAGCAGGGCATTCAAACACAGCCTTTGATAGCTACTAAAAGGATCAGATCAAATTTCAGTGAGGTTTTGACATTTGATTCCATCAGGCACTTTTAAAATCATTGCTATAATTTCCAGAAAAGCAATATTCATGCTTCCAGGCCAGAAAATAGCCCCATTACACACTAATTATATAAGTACTATTTAAAATACACAGGCAGGAAAAGTAATGGTAAAAGCTACCTGTCTATTTTTGGAACTAGTAAGACAGTAACAGGGTAAAAAACATACATCACTGTTAAAGAAGAAACCTAGGTGCACATCCAAATGAAAGAGCATTTTCTTTCCTAACAAACACATCAATAGTAGAATCCATTGTGGTTAACCACTTGAAAGGTAGCAATCTATGGTCTTTCTACAGTCAGCAGACACACACTTTCCGAGGGCAGTTTGTCTTCCTTGTTTTAGGTATTGATATTAGCATCCTCAGCAGGTAATTCTTTATGAACTATACAGAGCTCAGATAAATGAGATCAAGTACCTCACTTTTACAGAGCTAACATAAGGGAATAAGAACCTCATGTCTGGGTCAGGTGTTTCTTACAAAGGTCACAGACTATTCTAATTTATTACAAACAAATCTATACACTGTGATGTAGATGTGACTTCTTGCTCTTTTCTCATCCCCAAGAGTCCTAGGCCTTCACCATAATTTCTATCTTTACTTTTTGTTAGAAAACTGATCAGCAATAGAGGCTTAGTGAGTGGGGTTTTACTAGAAATTATGACACCACTTGTAGCAAGAATTCCAACCCTTCTCCAAAATGATTTATTTGTGCAAATAACTATGGGAACAGCAGAAAGGCAGGCAAGGTGGGCTGTAAACATTTATAGGAATGAAAGGAAATAGATGCAATTACAGAATACCAGAGAAAACAAACAAACAAAAGTTTTGCACTCTGAACAACAGAATGATCTATGTTGGTGGTAAATGGAGGACTGTGGAAAAATGTGGGCCCTCTCTGGAAGAAAATGTGAAATCTGGTTACCCAGGATATGGAGAAGGCTGCGGTACTCAACTTTTTTTCCTGTTTTCACCAGCCAGTGCTCCAGCCACACTGCTTGAATTGCAGAAGGCAAAGGCAGGGACTGGGAGAACAAAGCACTGCCCAATGTAGGAAAAGATCAGTTCAAAAACTTCTAAGGAACCTGAAGGTGCACAAGTCCATGGGATTTGATAAGATGCATTTGCAGATCCTGAGGGAACTGGCAGATGAAGTTGCTAAAATGGTGCTAAGCCCTGAGCCATCATATTTGAGAAGTCATGACAGTCGGGTGAAGTTCTCACTGACTAGAAAAGAGGAAATGTAGCACCCATTTTTTAAAAAAGGAAAAAGGCAGACATGGGAAACTACAGGTCAGTAGATCACCTCTGTGCCTGGTAAGATCATGGAGCAGATCCTCCTGGCAACTATGCTAAGGCACATGGAAAATGAGGAGGTGAATGGTGAAAGCCAATCTGGCTTCACTAAAGACAAATTGTGCCTGACAAATTTTATGGCCTTCTACAACGGGGTTACAGAACTGGTGGATAAGGGAAGAGCAACTACTCTCATCTACCTGGACTTGTGAAAGCATATGACACTGTTCCACACAAAATCCTTGTTTCTAAATTGGCGAGACATGGATTTGATGGATGGACCACTTAGTGAATAAGGAATTGGCCGGATGGTCTCACTCAAAGAGTTGCAGTCAATGGGCAATGTCCAAGTGGTGACCAGTGACAGTAGTGTTCATCAGGGGTTGTTGAGACCAGTGCTGTTTAACATCTTGTTGTTGACATGGACAGTGGGATAGAGGGCACCCTCAGCAAGTCTGTTGACACCAACCTGTGTGGTGCAGTTGACATGCTGGAGAGAAGAGACGCCATCCAGACGGACCTTGCCAGGTAAGCTAGTCCACACCTCAGGAAGTCCACATGCAAGGTCCTGCAACTGGGTCAGGGCAATCCCAAGTACAAAGACAGGCTGGATAGAAAATGAATTGAGAGTAGTCCCGAGAAGGACTTGGGGGTGTTCACTGATGAGAGGCTGAACATGACCCAGCAATTTGCACTTGCAGCCTACAAAGCAAACCATATCCTGGGCTGTATCAAAAGCAGCAGGTTGAGGGAGGTGATTCTGCCCCTCTACTTGCTCTTGTGAGACCTCACCTGGAGTGCTGCATCCAACTCTGGGTCCCCAAGATAAGGAGGAGGAAGTGGACATTTTGCAGTGAACACAGAAGACAGCCACAAAGATAATCAGAGGGCTGAGCACCTCTCCCATGAGGACAGGCTGAGAGAGTTGGAGTTGTTTATCCTGAACAAGAGGTTTCAGGGAGACCTTCTAGCAGCCTTCCAGTACCTAGAGGGGGCTACAAGTGAGCTGGAGAGGGACTCTTCAAAAGGATGTGTAGTGATAGGACAAGGGCTGATGGCTTTAAGCGTAAGTTTAGATTAGATCTAAGGAAGACATTTTTCCCAGTGTTGGTGATGGAGCACTGCAACAGGCTGCCCAGAGAGGCTGTGGATGCCCCATCCCTGGAAGCATTCAACACAGGATGGATGGGGCTTTGAGAAGCTTTATCTCAGGGAAGATGTCCTGCCTATGGCAGGGGGCCTGGAACTAGCTGATTTTTAAGGTCCCTTCCAACTCAAACCATTCTATAATTCTATGATTAAGCAACTGAAAAATTTTAAAGAACTGAGATATTAGGTCTACATAAAATCCATGGGAACAGAACCTGTAAAGTTAAACAGATGCCCATAGTGAGACAGAATAGTTTAGAATAAATTTTGCAGTTCCTTTGGGCAAAGTACAAATTGTTTTTTGAGTAGATACTATGGGTCAAGCATTTTACTTTTTAACTGTATGACCATGACCAGTACTTCTACCTGCTTTCAAGGCACATCTCCTCTCTCATTATTAGGAGAAGATAAAGGAAATGATGACTTGTAAGAAGTAAGGGCAACAACATACATAATTTCCTACTGTGTTTTGAGCACCTATTACGTTTTACCACCTACGGTGTTATGGATCTCAAAATACCATTTCAGGAGAAAAAAAATAAAGCAGCCATCCATACCTCCTCCTCTAACTCTGTTTCCCACTAGCTGGTCTACAGTGATGGGGCCAAATTGGAATAAAACTGTAATGACAGCTATAAATATTTATTTGAACTGCATTTGCTAGACACTGGTTCCACTGAATTGTTAAAATTATCAGTAGTGGATTTAACAAAATAATACTGTACTCAAGTTGGCCAGGCATTTAAAATTCATCACTGTCTCTTACCTTCTCTTATGGCTGTCTTCTGAGCACAGAGCTTGGCATATCAGACCAATTAGGCAGAACCAAAGTGCAGCTAGTGCAATTATCCTCCAGTCGCTGACGGATTTAATGAGGGGTATGCAGCCCATTGACCAATCAAAACAAAGCCACCAGGGACACAACAGCAACCATGCATTCAGCGAATAGTAGTAATTATAGTTTATAGCCTGTCAGTCAAAAAGAAAACAAACATTTATTTGATACTAAACTTGGGGGGGGGGCAACTTTGGTCCTTCTCTCTTTTCCCTTATCATAAAACATATCTTATAGAATAAAGAGGCCATAAATACTGTTAAACTACAGCTATTTACCTGTTCATTTCTTTTACAGTTGAGAAATTATTTTTTAATTTTTTTTTAAACATAGCTAGGTGGCTCTCTTGTTCTGAGCAGGGAAATGCAATTCTATGCTGCCCGACCAGTATCCACATGTAAAGAGAACACTCTCCTACAGGAGAAAACGCCAAAAAAGACATCATCTACTGTCTTCATCCCTCATTCTCCAACTCCATAAAGAGCCTTAATGCCATCAGAGGTATATAGCCAAGACATATCTAAATACAACAGTTTAGAACTTTATGCTAATTTCTTCAATCGTGAAAGAACAGATGAAAAAGTCAAGCACATTATGTGGAAAAGGGATGAAAATCAGCAAAAGTTAATTTCTTGCATGCATGGGAAAAATAATGAGTAAATGGAAAAGTACATCAATGTGCACAGTGCATGCTAAATTGAATGCAAAGAATATGCACGGTATACTATTGAAAAAATCGCAGAAAATCATAACAGCAGCACAAGTGAAGGTAACTTATCACACATCTTGAAACTTAAAGATTGCCCACTTTATTGTTTCTTTGAAGAACAGAAAACTCAATTTTATGACAAAGACAAATGTTCTGAGCTGGCCATTAAAAAAAAGGAACTTCATAACTTACTCTCACAAACAGACTGTCTGCAAATGAAGCTGGGTTGTCTACTTCAGTGAAAGCTGGTGGCCCTGTGCCCATAATCCTCCAGCGTATATAAAGTATACTGGCCCCTCCAGACATCAGGAGAGTTATCCTGAAAAGCAGCCCCTTCCTTAACAGCCCAGCATTCTACAGGAAAGAAAGAAAAACACACCTCATATAGAAACACTGTTCGTTCTCTCACCCACTACATTCACATCATTTTCACCTCTATCTCAGAATGAAGATGCTATTCCTGTGCATTTTTGCTATTAGAATTGACATTTTTATTGCAAAGCATTTTTTGCAAACATTTTAATTTCCTTCTTGATCAGGAAAGAAAGCTTTTTTATTCAAGAAGTCTCTCTTCTACAAATTCTCAGAAAGTCTATACCTGATCTAATTTTACATGGGAATTTCTGAGAGGGAATTTGAGCAGAATACAGCCTATTAAATTCATTCTTATTTTCTTTTTTCAAATGGAGAGTGGTTATTTTGTGAATTTTTTGTTTTAAATAGCTATATCCAGTTGATATAGCTTGTCATGGAAAGTTTTTGTCCACTTAGGTCTCTTTGGAGACAAAATGCATATACCAAGAAAACTCATAGTTAGAAACTGGGAAGAATTACAAACCGAATTAAAATTTTCAAAACCAAAAACATTATTAAAAAGCTCATGACAGACAGGCAGGCACCCAAATCACTTAGTTCAGGGTAAAATTTCCCAAGATAAAACCCCAAACCCTTATTTGATCTACGTTAATTCAGTTGATTTATATCACATATTTTATTACATACACTTTAGGATCTAAAGGCAGTTCACAATAAAACATAGAGAAGTGATGGCATAGAAGCTCAATTTAACAGACTTTTACATTTTTCCCCCCATGAAGTATAATACACTTTCTCCAAGCACACATCATTTTCATAAATGAGTTGAAAAACAATGTACACTGTAGAGGTGGTTCTTCAAGCTTCATCAGCAGAGACTGGAAACAGAATCACCATGAAGTATAATGATATCCCAGTCACAGTTTAAAGATGCAAATCCAAGCTTCCAACACCCCACCTAGCTAGCAAATGGTAACTCACTCAGGAAATAAAGGACATAGCTTCTCTCTGACCCCCTATACTACAGTGCTGTAAGGCTGCCTCAGAACTCTCTGAAACCTGATGGCTGAAGTTATTTTATGCAGCGTCAACAAGTTATCAGTGGAGCAGAAGATGGAAGATGGAGTGCTTCTCTGAAATGAAAGATCATTTGGTCCACTTCTCTTTCTATCCTACATATAAAAGTGTAAGTAAACTGTGGATTTTAACATGGAAGAGTTGACTGGATCCTGAAAAATATGGTCATGTGATTTCAAGTATTACCTTTCCTTTATTCCTACCTTCGTCCCTTAGTCTGATGCCATTTTAAACTGCCCCCAATAGTTACACATGATCAGTTTTATGTCCTTGATAGGAGCTGGCACACAAATTATTATTAACTCTTATTGGAATATACTCTTTAACAAGAACCACCACAGTTATTTAGGAGAGCAATATTAGCTATGTCTGAAGTCAAAAAAAAAGGAGGCTTACTGCACAAAGCCAGACATCCAACAGTGACCTGACTGAACAGACTTGTTCTCTAAAACAATGGAAAAGTTAAATTTAAAAATAACATTCAGATGGCTTTTTAGTATTCTAGTTGACAACAGTATCATCATAAAATATTTAGCTGAAAGCATAGGGATGAAGAAGTCTGTAACTGATTTTACATAAGTTATCCTTTGTGCTCAAATGATTGCTTTCAACTTGGACATCTCAGTAACCAAAGTCACAGCAATGAGGATTTAGGAATGTTTTTCCCTATAAAATAACCTTTGGAAGAAAATTGTGCTATGAAAAAACCCATATAGAGATAATTTATAACTGCCTTATAACAGATTAACTACACAAAACCTCTTATCCCAGGCTTCATTTCATTTCATTTAACAGCACATGCTGCTTCTTAAAGGCCAGATTTCACAATTGCCACAAAAATCTCTTAGTAGGCAGAATTTTGAAACTGGAAGAAGTGTTTGTATCCCCTTTCATTTAGAGCTAAATGAAATCTGGCATGAAACTGAAACCTGCCTCAACTGAAAAGAAAGAAAAATCTGCAAGTGGGAGCATTAAAGATCTGCCTTCAACAAAAGAAAACAAAAGAATCTTAGATACACTTTCATGATAAGAGCAGAACAGATTTTTGTAGGTAACAGGAGCTAAAATTAATTACTTCTATCAAAAGAAGGAAAAGGCATATTTGATGTTTTCTTCACCAAGACAGAGCTGTTGAAAAGTCAAAAAACAGAAGCATAACACTTTGAACTCTTTATTCCTTAAAGAATAATACTGCAAGAAGGTTTGACTCTGATATATTTCCCAGAATTAAGGAATGGTTTGGCATGGAAGGACCCTTTAAACATCATCTAGTCCAACCCCTCTGTCATGGATTGGGCTGCCTTTCGCAAGATCAGGTTGCTCAAAGCCCTGTCCAGTCTGGCCTTGAACACTTCCAGGCACAGGACATCCACGACTTCTCTCGGTAGTGTGTTTTAGTGCCTCTCTACCCTCATTGTAAAGAATTTATTACTGGTCAGACACTGCAACAGGCTTCCTAGAAGGGTGGTCTCCCTGGTGCCCTCTCTTCTCCTGGCTGAACAACCCCTGATTTCTCAGCCTCTCTTCATGGGAGAGGTGCTCCAGCCCTCTCCTCATTTTCATGGCCCTCCTCTGGACTCAGTCCAACCAGTCCTCATCCTTATTATGCTGGGGTCCTCCAAGACGGATGCAGTACTCCAGGTGGGGTCTCACCAGAGCAGAGCAGAGGGTCAGAATCACCTCCCTTGACCTGCTGGTCATGTCTCCTTTGATGCAGCCCAGGACATGGCTGGCTTTCTGGGCTGCGAGTGCACATTGCTGGGTCATATCAAATTCTTCATCCATCAGTACTCCCAAGTTCTTTTCTGCAGGGCTGGTCTCAATCCATTCATCCCCCAGTCTGCAGAAATACTTGGGATTGCCCTGACCCACTTGAAGGACCTTGCACTTGGCTTTGAACTTCATGAGGTTCACATGAGCCCACCCCTCTCGAGCTTGCCAAGGTCCCTCTGGATGGTATCTCTTCCTTCAACTGCACCTTTGTGCTTGGTGTGATCTGCAAACTTGCTGAGGGTGCAGTCAATTCCACTACCTATGTCATTGATGAAGATATTAAATAGAATTGGCCTGAGTATGGACCCTTGAGGACACCACTCATTATGGTTTTCACTGGACATTAAGCCATTGACTGTAATTCTTTGGATGTGGCCATGCACCCTATTCTTTTATCAATCTAACAATCCATCAGTCAAACCTATGTTTTTTTTTTTTTATTTTAGCAACAAAAATGTTATGAGGAACAATATCCAAGGCCTTGCAGAAATCCAGGTAGATGACATCAGCAGCTCTTCCCTTGTACACTGATGCAGTCACTCCTTTGTAGAAGACCACTGGATTAATCAAGCACAATCTGCCCTTGACGAAGCTGTTGGCTGTCTCTAATCACCTCCCTGTTGTTCATATGATTTGACATAACTTCCAGGAGGATTTGTTCCATGATCTTACCAGGCACTGATGAGAGGCTGACTGGCCACTTATTCCGAGCGTCCTCCTTATTCCTTTCTATTTCCATCACTTTAATTCTGAATGGGCTCTGCTTTAGTCCCCTGCAGCTCTAGGCTCTTCCCTTGTCATATGCTAGTTGACATTACTCTCATTATACAGCAAAACTCTCCACCATTCCTACTTGCTGCCCAAAATACTCCTGTATCCTTCACTTAGCCCTTCTTGGTCAAATCTACTGTTTCAGTTTCAGAGATTCTACTTTCCCCAATTTCCCCCTGAAACTCCTCACTTTATTCCTTGCAAAAGAATTTGAAAGTCCCATAGGACTTGTGCCATGCAGAAACATGAGTGAGACTCCTCTTCAGTGAAACCACTGATGGAAGCAAAGTATATTAAAGCACATTCCTTTGCCTTGTTGAATCTTGGATGGGAGGCAAACGACTCAGCTGTTCAACAGCAGTGATGTTCTAGAAGGCTGTTGGTCTATTAGGCTGTTACCAATCATTCATCTGAGGCTGACTGTTTCTGTTATTTGCCTGCCAGTGCAAATACCAGGTGCCAGATTCCACTTGAGATAATACTAGATAAAGTGGTATCAACAAAAGTCAGAAAATCAGTCCTTAGCAACTCTCAGTTCTCACATATTTTTTTCTTTTTCAAATCCAAAGCTACTCGGAGCTGTTCCCTGTACCCCGAAAAAACCCAGTGTAATACTTTGCTGAAATTAGCAAAGTTAAACGTAATTTGTTTTTAATGTACTTTTTCAAATTCTGACTGTCTCACTGAGAATCTGAATAAGTCTCTCCCTCTCTTTACTCTGACCAAACTATGTTAGTACCATTTGAGGTATATAGCTACTTACCCTGAAAAACTTTTTGCATCAAGCAGTCAACTCTACCATACCACATTTTTAACATATTGTTCAGAAAATTGTGGAAGGGATTTCACTGTCCAATACAATTCTAATGACACCCCATTTGTACTCATGCTCCTGCAAAGATGTCACAGCACATTGCCTTACTAGGCTGGCTGAAAATATCTTTCTTTTTTTCTTTTTTTTTTTTTTTTAAATTCTCAACAACGAACTGTCAGAGATTGGCTCTTTGACTTTTAGGATGCAACCATCTGAAGGTGGTCAGAATGAACACAACTTCTAAGAATGAACAAAACCTTGAAGGACTCACCTCCAATGACTTGTCCTTATGTAGTAACTTTTGAATAAGCTCCAAAAGATTTATCTTGTTAATCACCAGTGCATCAAACACTGCATTCAAACCCTAAGCATCCAAGAGAAAAATAAGAGCATAAGATGAGGCAGCTAATGACAAATATTTTCTTTTTAAAATACATCTTAAATTGCACTTCTATCATGACTAACTGTATATCTTAATTCCAAACAAGTAGAGATACGTTGGCAGTAATGAAGGCAGAATGGTAAACTGGGAACCTGAACTCAGATGACAGTAATCGGAATTCTCTTGATACATGGAATAACCCTTCAGGGAATTCATGCACCAGCAAGCTAGATAACATATGCATGGTCACCACAATATTTGGCTCTCCATCTTCTTTCCCAGATGTTCTGCAGCATAAGTGCTGCAGTCAAAAGGTAATGCTTCTTTCAGTAAGGAAGAGTTTCTTTAAGCCTTCAACTTATTTTTTGTTGTGCAGCATGGTATGTTTTGACTGTTGGGTTTCAGAAATACTATTTTCAAAAGGTACAGACAAAGGCTTGGAAAGATTTAACAGAGGTATCAGGCTTGCTTTTCTTGCAATTACACCAATATACACAGTGCAAGTTGCTAGGAAAAGAAAGCATGAAGTTCTATGTGACATCAGCCAATGCACATAACACTGAAGCATGTTCAGTGCTCTGCAGAACTACACTTGCACATAACTACCCCACAAAATGTGTCCTGGGGTAATTCTGTCAAGGTTATCAGCAAAATCAAACTTAGCATTTTCCCTTTAAAGTTTTAGCAAGCACCAACCATGATTATTTTTGAATACTCAGCCTATATTCTAACAATTTCAGAAATCACTTCACTGTTCTAAAAAAGACTAAATAGAAAAAAGGCATAAAAAATAGTTCCAGATGAATCAAAGAGTTAGTACACTGGGAGGCCACAAGTCTCTCTTTAAGAGTCAGAGGGAGGCGACAGAAGAAAGGCCACCTGGCAGTCAAAAGGCTTTTGGCTCACTCATATGGAGATAGGGAGGCAAGAATTCTGCTGAAAAATCTCCAAGTAATATTTGTAATGTGATTTACCCTTTTATTCCTCTGACCTGTGCCCCTTAGCACAACAATAAAGATAAGCATCCTAGCAATGCACCAGCAAACAAATAGAAAACCCAAATCCAGTAGCTCAAATAATTACTTCATACCACTAAAGGAAATAATTATGCCATATTTTAAGAAAATTCCTTATATTTTCCTTACAGACACCTTTGAAGAATGTATCAGCCAACTAACATCTATCCAAAAATAATGTCTCAATGCAAGAAGTTTTCTGTAATTTCTTCTCCCTTTTTTCTAACAAGGACAAGATCGTTGTTGAAAAGAATTTTCTGTTTCTGTTGCTTATCTATGTCAGCTAAAGCTATAAATTGGACTTATTTATATATATATATAGCTATATAAAAGATAAAAATCAAAGATACAGCACTTCATGTGGCTGGTTTGGTCACCCAAAACAGAATGTCTTCACTGAAGTTATAAAAAGCCAGAGCACAATGAACATGAACAATACCTGTATCTGTTTGCACAGACAGATCCTTAAATAAGGGACAGAAGAATGAGATTTGGTATCACAAGTGCATGAACAATGGCCCTAATTCTAATTACACTGTTTGCAAAAGCAAGAGGGTGGAGCTTTTAGAAACACTCTCCTCCATCTACATCTATCTTTGCCTAAAAAGCCTTGAATGAGAAGTTTGTAGGTTGGTTATCTCAGCAATTATACTCAAAAACAAGGCAAACAAAAGTGATATGCACTGAAACTAATACTGTAAAAGTTTTAAACTTTGCAAAAAATTGTCAGATATATGCAAACTGCTTACAAAAGATTAAATGAAAAATTCTAACAGATTGGCAGGGATACAATCCAGACAGATCTACTAGAATCCTGCTTTTTGTCAACCTTATCTAGTTTTCTGAAGAGAACAAAACGGTGTGCATGTCACTAGCTGCGGAGAGGATTACTCTTTGCAGACTTTACAACTGCACCTGACAGATGTTGAGGTCAAAATTCAGTCAATAAGACAATTCTTACCAGTATTGTAATTCCTTGTTCTTTGCACAGCATGGCTATTGCACCTAGGATAACACTCATCAGCACCCAGAATACAGAAAATGTATGTCCTTCTTTATCTGTCAAAATAAAGCATGCCACGACTTTAGGTTTATATATTTAAAGGTTAAGTTAGACAACGAAATTAAAATAAGAATTTTATAAATAAACAGCATTTAATCGCACAATCTTTTCTACCACTCAAATCTGGATACACAGATAGGGCATACAGCACCTCCTGCAATATGCTGGCATTTGTCCCTTTATTGCAGTCATTTTCTGTTCTCAGAGACATTAGAAATCTCCCTATTTGCTAGATGGTTTAGCCAGATAATTAAAATGGCAGAAGCTTCACAAAGTTTCCACAATTCATCATCTGCAAAGGTTAATTCCCAATATTTAGAGACATTTATCATCCTTAGCTAGAGCACTGTCATTACTGGCCACTCTCTTCCAAGCTACCATACGAACAAGAAATTCTTTCTTCTTTAATGGTTGCTCATGAAGTATCACACACACAAACTGTTTTAACTGCAGTCTAATCTACAAAGGCACAACGAGCTGCTTCTCCAAGGCTGCTGCATGTAGCAAGGACCTCGTGTCCTTTCATTATCACTGCAATAGAACGCCATGGAGCTCAAAAATTTCAGCATCTGAGCAGAAACAGTTAGTGCTTACACTCAGGAAGCAGTTTTACAGCAGGGTGAGGAACTCTGGGGTTAAGAGATCAAATGTAACTACAGCTTCTACTAAAGGAAAAAGTCTTTAAAGACTGTACCATGTAGCTGGTTTTGGGTACTACAAGCAGGCATATTTGAGATGAATATAACAATAAACCCTACTGCAACCAAGGTACACAGAGTACATGGGTACTTCACATAAAAACTTATCTGTCACAACCTCTACTCCACAGGTGCATGCAACAGAGGGAAGCACTCTGCTCACTCAGAGGCAGTTTCTTGATTCTAGTAACACGGACTCTACAGGCATCACAAGAATCAATTTTTCAATCTTTGACTTGGCATGTGAAAAAACAAAGTTGAACTCTACATTCATTGACTGAAGCCCTTTCCTACTTTCCTTGATCTCTAGAGTAGTTCTTCTCTACTGGTAATGCAGGTTTGACCCTAAGGGCTTAAAGAGAACTGAAATAATGGTCTATGGAAAGGGTAAATGGAAATATTAATTTCACCAGAAGCAGGCACCTACAAATAAGGTAGTGCACTAGGCTTTCTTTGTAAATGGTCAAGAGCAGACAACACCTTTAGGGATTAAGTTACCTAATTAAATGCAGCTGAACACCCTTCAGAGAAATATCTCTTCGCTGATTATACTGATTGTAGCATACTTGCTCAAATGTTTTTGTGTCAGATACAAACCACAACCACAAGCGTGAAAAGGATCTGCGGGCATTGGCCTCCTCTCTCCTTTTGAAGCAGGCTACTTCTTTTGTGGCAGAGAGCAGAATTCTTCATAAAAATACGTGGAAGAACGGATTTTGAGGTTACTTCTAACACATCTTTCTTACTTGAGACTTAAAGTTTCAACCGGATGATTAAGATGTGTGAGATTTATCTGTGCAATACATAGCAAGCATTTGATCCTTCTCCCTCCACTCCAAATTATGTCCCCAGAGGTGAGGTAAGACTTAACATCAGAGGTGCACATACTATAAAGTTAAAAGGAGCCCTTCTTTTTGGAAAGAAGTCATACATGTCTGAATAATAGCAAAACAAAACATGGAAATACAAACTACATAATGGCTAAACTAAAAAAATACTGGAATTAGAAAAAATAAAATGCAATGGGGAAGCTCCAGCTCACATAAATTACACAGAAGAACAACTGAGTGTTGCAACTCATGGAGGAAAGAGCTTCAACAATGAGTATTGCCAAGACAGAAAGAAATCGGTCCTAAATACATCTCTAGAAGGAGCTTTCAACTCTTCAGACTCTGCAATACAACAGACTGTTCAGTCAGTTCTTGAAAAACCATTTCTGGTTTTATTTTTTTAATGTAGAAATGAACTAGCAAAGAGAATGTAAGGATGGAAAGTAATTGACTGTGTTCACAAAATGATGACCAGTCATCCTTAGTAAGTGTAAAACAGAAAACAGTGAAGATGCCAATGGACTTCACTGTGTTCACAGAAGTAGATTTTCTTCTACTGAGAGACTTTTCCTTAGAATTGAATTCTGGTGGAAAGGAGTCAGGACAACTAAGCACTTCTCAGAGAAGCACTACATGGTACACAAATACAAACTACCTTAACACAGAAGACAGTGGGAAGTATACATAGTAAGAGACCAGCTGCAATTCACAAATGCTTTGATGATTCAAAATATAAGAGTAATGGGAAAAAGGGAACTAGGTCAAATCATCAAGAACTAGTGGAACAGCAGCACATTCATACAGAAAAACAAACTCAGAAAGGTCACATCACAAAATGAGAAAAAGCAATGTATGTAAAGAACAACCCCCACAATTCCATAGATATATCAGTAAGAGCAGCAACAAGTTATTTTAATACTCATTGGGAAATAAAATGGACAATGCCAAGAAAACAGAAGTGTTCTGTGCCTTTTTCTTTCATTTTTTCACAAAAACGTCAGCTGCAATCAGACAGCAAGTACATCAACAGAAAGGAAGCAGGAACAAAAGCAAAACTAGTGAACTACAAGGCACAGAATTCACAGAGAAGTTAATCTGTTTTAATCTGTTTTAAATTACAACGATTGGTTAAATTCACTCCAACAAGGTCCTATACAACTCAGAGTAATTGCCACTGTTAGCTATGAGAAATCATGAAAAATACACAAGAATCCAGAAGCTTCAGATAAAATAAAACAATGCCAACATGCCTACTTTTAAGAGGAAAAAAAATAGGAAAGGATAGGCTAAAGAAACAAAGCTAAGCTCACTGGTCAGAATTACCCAGAAAAAAAAAACACTTTGACAAAATATTTTTAAGTGACACTCTAAAGCATAAAAGGATATGATTAATTGTTGGCCAAATAAATATTTTAGTCATTTACATAGCATTAAGTATAATTTTTGACTTGGACAGACAAAAATAAAGTCTCCCCTTGAAAGCAAACCTGCAAACCACCTATACCTTGACTTCATAAAGGCATGAGAATACCACTGGAAACAGTGTGAAATATGCCAGAAAAAAATATGGGCTGCCCGAAGTTATTACAGAATGGATACAAATAACAGCTGGAAAACTACAGTTAGATACTAGCTCACTGGGAAAAAAAAGTAAAGATAACATTGTGTATTGGGTCCTTCCTTTGTCTGGCATTAATAGATAATTTTAAACACTTGGATGATGGACTAAGAAATATGTGTAAAAAGAACAGAAGTGCTATTAGGCTGCAATGGCCAGGACATACAAACGAGAAGTCAGAATTCCATTGACAAACTGGAATCATCATCGAATCATAGAATGGCTTGGGTTGGAAAGAACTTTAAAGATCATCTAGTTCCACCCCTCTGCCATAAGCAGGGACACCTTCCACAAGACCAGGTTGCTCAATGCCCCATCCAAACTGGCCTGGAGAAATGGTCTAGCCAAATAAAAGAAAATCGAGGCCATTCAATAGGTACACATTCCAAGTTGTGCAGAAACAGGTTTGTCTTCTTGTGAACACCCCAAGTCTCAGATACCAGAAATGTCTCAGCATGCCAACTGAAGTCAAGCTTAAGGTCAAAGATAATAAAAACACTCATCAATAGCGACATAATGAAGGATCCAAATAATAAGCATCAAAGACCTGGACTTCAGTAAGTCCTTTGGCACAGTCTCCCTTGTCCCTATCATCCTCATAGAGAAGCTATTGGAAGTACAGGTTGTAAATGCAGACAGCGAGGTGGACTGAAAACTATCTGAATGGCTGGTCCAGAGGGTGATGATCAGTGGCACAAAGTCTCACTGGAGGCCAGTGAACTCAGGGGTCAATATTGGGTCCAGCCCTGTTCAACATCTTCATTAATGACCTGTATGATAGGGCAGAGGACACCCTCAGCCCAGTTGTTGATGGCAGCAAGCTGGGAGGAGTGGATGGTATGCCAGCGGGTCGTGCTGCCATCCAGAGGGACCTCGGCAGGCTGGAGAAATGGGCTGGCAGGTTCAATGAGGAGAACTCCAAAATCCTGCAGTGAAGCCTCCATCCTTGGAGATGCTCAAAAGTCATCTTTTGGACAGTCCTGGACAATTGCCTCTAGGTGACCCTGTATGAAAAGTCAGCTCAAGTGACCTCAAGACCCCTCCAACCTCAACCATTCTGTGATTCCGTAATTGAGATCTCCTCCTAGAAGCCATAAACTCTGTTGCTTTGTTTTCTTTTGCAGCCTCAAAAAAATCAATATAGTAATACAGAGAATTGCAATATTATTAAAATTTATCAGTGATTAAACTTCAAAGAGAAAGAATTTCAATTAAGAAACATTTTATCTTGTGCTTGTTCTTGGGTCAATACACACAACACACACACCCCTGCTGTCCCCCTAACGGCAGAAATCTCAGTAAACTAGACTGGCAAAATGGATACAAAAGACTGTCATTCAGCAATGCCTTTCATCTTCTGTATTTTTTTTAACAGTGATTTGCAAATGTAAAGCACTGTTTAAGTGCTAATTATTACTATGAGATACACACATGCCAACAGAAGTAATCAGTCTAACAAAGCATATTCCCCTAATAGGGCGCTGCTTCCCTCTAGAAAAATCTTGTGTCAGAAAACGAAACCGATCTTTCATTGGCACCTGTGCCTGGTTGAAACTGGTACACCATATTGTGAGTGGGCACTGTGCCACTCTAACAGATGGACAGAATTGTAAATGTGCCAAAGAAATAGAGTACTTGCTTTTTTTTTTTTAAGCTATAAAAAAGTGTTTCTACACAAAACCAGAAAGCGTTGCTCAGATGGCCCCTCTTTAGGAGTACGTTAAGTCTAAAAGTGAGGAGATTCAATAAAATACCTATGTAAACCACACACAAGCCATGAGGGCTCCTCCATTTAGATTGCTAGACTTTAGTATAAGCATTTCTAAGGCAAGGATGCATACACAAAGTGTTTTATGGTGTAGAATCGACTGATCCTAAATTTATGAGGAACACATTGATAATGCCTCTCAACTCTGTCTTCCTAAACACTAATCCTACTTCAAGAAACCTTATTTTCTGGCATCCTAAATCCACAAGTCAACGAAAACCAAGTCCTTAGAAGTGAAGGATATGAAGAAAATGCTACATTTAGTGTACCAAGCTTAGTCTAGTATAAAGTCAAACTAACAGTAACCCCAACAATTCTTACCAATTCAGACACTTGGGCATTCAGCAATCTCCTTCCTCAAAGCTAATTGAGCAACCTAGAGCTCAGCCAGGTGACAGCATGTAGCAGTTTAAGAAGTCACCATCTCAGTTACAACACAGTAATGGATTCTGTGAAAACATCTACTCCATTGAAAGTTGAAGAAAAGTAAGTTACGTTGAGCTCCTGCAGGAAGTTTTAATTTTTTACTGAAACAGATCATAAACACGCATATATTCCACTATTGTGCCTTGTCTTTGGGGATGGTGTCTTCCAACTAAACTACTATAAATACTTATCGCACCAAGCTCTAAGATTTCCCTGCTCATGAATTGCTAAGCAAAGGGGGAAGAATTAAGAAGTCTTAAAAGATCACACAAGAACTCACTGTTAGAATTAAATTAAGCCTGAAATCTCTTTGTGAATCTCCAAACGTACATACTACCTCAGCTCAGCTCAGTGTTTCACTTAATAATGAAATTAAAATAGCAAATGCCATTCCTAAACATATCCAACCACCTCAAATTCATTTTATACAGGCTACACTAAAGGAAGCATTTATCCTCTTAATTACACCATCTTTGAGAGTCAAAAGTTAGCACTAATTGTAAAAAAAAAAAGAAAAAAAGGTTATTGGTTTTCCTTGGCTTACTTAAATTATAAAACTGTTAGGTTTTCCACTTACAACTACTCCCTCCCAATGTGTTCAAATATGAACAGTAGGGCACACAGTTGAAAAATCAGAGCCTACGTGTTTAACAATAGTAAATTCCTCTTAAACAACTGCAAAATAGCTAATGAATTCCCCATATCTTAACAACGATCTCTTTCACACAAGAGACCTAAATACTTCCCATCTGTAGGAAAACCTTCATAACACAAACCTCCAATATTCATAAAACTCATCACTACAGTCTACTTTGCATGCTTTATTAAATTAGCAATGAACTAGTAGATGATTAGTGGGCAAATACATAAAACAGAACAAACCAGAAACAGACAACCAGAACAAAGTAATTTTCAGATGTCGTAGTGTATGAGCAAAGAGTTGATACCCTATTTAATATCCAGGCCAATAGTATCCACATGGACCAAATCACAAACTCCTCATTTTACATTACTTAGAGATTGCCAATGCAGATGGCAAATACATGTAACTGGATCACTGTCAAAATTGAAGACAAAGGAAAGCAAAATGAACACTACAGCAGTTTTAAATCGCCTTATGAATTCCCAGAGAAGCTGCATTAAAATTCAGCAAAGTTAATAACCCACAATTCCCTTCAGAACATACCTAAACAGTTGTCAGCTCTTGCTGTCTCCAAAGCCTATGCAGTGGATTTGTCCCCACAGTTGTGTTTAAAACAGCAGGACAGAATGAGAACAACAGATTAGTTCCTTGCAATTATAAATGTTATCCTATCAAAGACGGTAACTTCAAAAACTGCATATTGCGAAAAAGTAACAGAATTGTAGAACTTCAGTAAGACATAATTATAGCCCACATAATGAGTTAAAGTCTATACTTAAAAAAAAAAAAGCTATAGATTCTGGCTAAAAGAAACTGTCTATCCAAAAAATCCACCAAAACCACAAATAAATCAGGCAAACAAGCTACAGTGTATCTTCAGCTTTACAAAAAAACATTATTTTC
This sequence comes from Myrmophylax atrothorax, assembly GCA_026770055.1. NCBI lineage: Eukaryota > Metazoa > Chordata > Aves > Passeriformes > Thamnophilidae > Myrmophylax > Myrmophylax atrothorax. The sequence goes on along the minus strand of JAOXXN010000001.1, from coordinate 39,391,441 downwards.
CTTTGGAAATCTTCCAGCCTGACACTGATATTTTTCTGATCCCCTGACTGTTTTCACTATTATATATGCTTCTTTTTCCATAGTACTCCCAAATCCTACTCAGACATTTTATGAATTTTTACTCCCACACAAAAAAAGAAAGAAAAAAAAGAATCCTTACATTCATTTTCTTAGGTGAAAACAAGCACTAACCAGTTTCTCACACATGACTTTTGACTCCTTTTCCTTAAAGAATGAGAATTCATCAACTACATCTGTGCTAGTGAAACATAAACAGACTTCTCAAACTCAGCCATACACAATTTTCACATTGCCTTGCTGCAAAAATAGTCAGGATCTTTATTAAAGACTTAAATAATCTATCAGTCTGATAGTGGCATTGGGATGCTGCTGGTAACTTCACACTATGTGGTTACTGAGGACCCAACCCTATCAGTAGCATCCCCTCAGGCTTTTCTGTGTTTGTTTTACTCTGATGCTCACTTAAAGTTTAGCAACAAAAACAAACTGGCATCAAAACATGTTTTGGTAACTGTATTGAAAAGACAGTACAAATGCAGTCCTCAAATCCTGAAGGTTTTAAGAGTTGCACCCTCTTTTAAGTGCTCTAAAAGAGTCAGGCTGCCACGCATCTATTAGCAACAATTTAAATAAATAAATAAATCGGCATTTGATAATTCTCCTGCTCCTTGTAAAAATTTGGTGAGCTAAGCACTACATACTTGTGACAGCTAAATTCAGGAACAAGGACACATACAATTCATCTACAGTTTAAGGCCATGCTTGCCTTTAATATATTAAAAAAGCTGAACAAAAGGAAATAGGATGTTAGAATAAACTGGTATAATCCACTTTTGTGTAGGATTATCATAAAGCAACTCTACGCGATTAGAAACATAAGCCTGATGCAATGTAATGCACAGAGGGGTGTTTGGTTGTTTTCTCCCACTCTTTCTCACTAACAAAGACTATTCCCCAGAGATAAATTACCATTTTGGTCTGACCTAGAAAGTGAAGCAATACCAACTTTTAACCTGCACTTGAACTACCAATATGCACAGGTATTCCAGACATTCTGGATCTTGTGGATTTGATATCAGAAGGAAACCATTTGAAAGCAGAAAAGGTATTTTTATCTTGCAGCTTAGGAGACACAGCCTAACTCTGGTCTTAATATGTACATATTTTTAAAATGCATGTTCTTTACCCATATTCAGAGTGAGACCAGCTTACACTTGGGATTAAAAACTTTGTTGTCATTGACTCTCAGAATCTATGCAGAATCAAACTCAGCTAAAAATTTCTTTACTCCTTATTTATCCTATTATTTGAGAATAGCTAAAACTGTTCACAAAAGAAGGAAATTCTTAACACCAAAATGGAAGCATCCAAGGGTAAAACTTTATATTTACTTTACAAAACCACTAAAGAGTCATACACTTCCAGTCACTTTTTCACATTAGCTAATTTTTTCCTGAAGCCTTTCATACAAAGAATCACAGAAGAAGCTCAGGTTGGAAGGAGCCTTTGTTCAAAGATCATCTGGGTCAATCTTTTGTGGGAAGGGAGCCTAGATGAGATCACCGAGCACCTTGTCCAAATGCATCTTGAAAACCTCCAGGGAAAAGCAGGCAGTGAAGTTGACAGTAAACATTGAAATTGATCTGAAAGACAATGCTGACAGACTGTAGCTTTCCTTGGCAAATTTGCTTAAGAGACACAGCTCCTCCCCTGTTATGATATAATGTCCAATTAAAAAGAGTAAGTGCTGCTTAGTATCTTGTCTTCACAAGATTTTCCTTCCTCTGTATCATTGAAATGAATTTCAGTCCAAGAATATCATTAAAACGACACTGACTTCTAAAAGCTATCAAACCAGTCTTCACAAGTGGTACAAGCACTTAAACTTAATCACAGTACACATCACATTCTTAATCATTCCTGAGATGTCTTCCATAAGAAAATAATTAGAGTCCTATATAGTCGTCTCCAGCGGTCATCCTAAAAATTTGACTCTTGGAGTCCTCAAGCCAAGATTATTTCCTCTGCCTAACAGGTATACCAACACACTGGAAAGCAGATAGCCATTATTTTCACTTGTCTAATTTACTCTACCATTAACAGAAACAACATCGTAAGTACAATCATATCCAGTAAAATAGGTGATAAAAGAAAAAAGGAACAAGCAAGAAGCCAAGGCCAACTTTCATCGAGAAATTATTAGTTCAGTTGAACGAAATGAAACCTACTCAAAGGGAAGAAAAATATATCAGAAGTGAGCAGGAATCACCATAAGTATCATTTGAAGTGGCAAAGATTAAGTTAAACATATTATATCAGCAGTAGAAATATGCAAAATAGTTCCAAGCAGTCTGAACCGAATTAGCAGGAGTTATTCACAGCATCTTACAGCTCACTGTGGACTAACTTACTCCCTCAGCCTACACTAAGGTCTCTATGATGCCACAACACGACTATGTTGCTAAGCCAGATCACATAAAGTCAGCTCAGGTACCTCTGAAATACACTGCCAACTCTGGTTCATCATTTCAGGCCCTGCCTATTGAGCTCTTGACACCACAGCTCCTTACAGGTTCACCAAATGATCCCTGTTTTTCCTGTGGTAGAGCCCATTCAGATACTAGACTGTGTGTCCTGCATAGTTTTTCATAGTCATGAATTGATGCATTCTTGTGTGTTTATTGAACAGAGCCCCAACATAATTTTTCCACAACTGTATTTGAACTGCCAACCTGCATTCAGATCAAATAATACAAGACAGATCTAAAAGCTGACTTGAAAAAACATCTGCAAAGGAATTGTTCATGTTAAATACAGCTGCCTTACACTGTGAGTAACACTATATTCAGCATTATAAGCCAGCACTTGCATATTGCAGGAATTTAGAAGGCTTATTCATATGAATAATTCTTTACCATTCATTAAAAATACAAGTAAGGTTCCTAAAGTTTGTTCCAGTTTAAGACATCCCAACATAATAGCATAAAGTGTAGTAAAATATTTAACAATATACACTTGTAGGTTTGATTTCTTTCTAATATACTTCATTATATTTCTAAGCAATAAAACATTTAGCAAATAAGCCTATTATAAAATGGACTTTTGTTAAAATAAATTTTTAATGTTTAACAGGAATTAGAGACAGCAACCTTTCCAGCACTTCTATCAATAAATACCTGCTAAAGCAGGGAGTTTTAAAATATATTTTATATGGGGATAAACATTAATAAATTCAAACAAATCAATCTGACATTTTTAGTTTTGCAGTTCTTAACTAAAATGTACAAATGCTGAAAATGGACACACTACAAAATTAAAGGGGCAAATAGAATGCTTACTTTCTCTAAATGCTTTACAGTAGCCAAGGAATGACAACAAAAAGAACAGGGCACACAACAGGTCTGCTCTGCCAACAATCCCAGCAACCTAAAAAAAAAAAGAAAGAAGTTTCAAATGATCAGATTTTTATTCTTAGAAAACCTGAGGTAAGGGCACAGTCACACACACAAAGTGAAATGTGGAAGAGAATATTGCTGTATCACTTTTTTTTAAACTTGGTTTACTGGATTAGGGATAACCAGTTTTTTTAAGACACATCCTAATTTTGATTGTGTATTTCTTAATATCAACTGCATAAATTATTTACCTTTAGTGTATGAAAAACTGCTGTTTTGAGAAAGAAAGAAGGACTTCACTGAATAAAATTTAAACTCTACACAATTCTGTGTGGTTTTTGGATCAGATTGTATTTCAGCAGAACTCTTAGCAAACATGGAAATATAAAATGGTTTGGGTTGGAAGCAACTTTAAAGACCATCAAATTCCAACCCCACTGCCATAGGCAGGGACATCTTTTGCTACACCAGGTTGCTCAGAGCTCCATCCAACCTGGCCTTGAACAGTTCCAGGGATTGGGCGTCCACAGCTTCTCTAGGCAAAGTGTTCCAGTGCCTCACCACTCTCACAGTGAGGAATTTCTTTTTAATATCTAATCTAAACGCATTCTCTTTCGGTTTCAAGCCATTATATGGCTTTGAAGCCACACATCCTGAACCCAACAAAGTTGGCAGCTCTGCTGAAACACAAATCAAGACTGTTAAGTTTCAGAAGACAAGCCAGCCTTCAAATTACAGTCTGAACACTCAGAATGGACAATTAGCTTCCAGCCTGCAGATTCAGAGGAAAAAAAAAATTCCCCCTCCAGCAGCTTTTTTGTGTTCTATGAATTAATTGCATTACAGCTACTTCCAAATGTATCTTGTAACAGAAGCTGTACTAATGCAAAAGAAAATGAGAAGCGCATCCTGGGACCTTTGTACTCCGGATCCGTGCCAACCTGTGAATCTAGAGAGCGATCTCAGGGCTAATCAGCAAGCTTTTGTTCAAGCCCCTAAAATGCATTCATAGTAACTTGCAGAGATACAGCAAGTCATATTTTTGCACCTCCAATTCCTAATTCCACATGTCAGGATACACCATATTTTTTTTGTGGAAATCATGATCTGGGACTGGCAGGAGACTGTATGGGCCCTGATGTTGCAGCCTCACTAGAACATACACCCAGAGCAAGTATTGTAGAAGCACCCCTTACTTTTCAGTCTAGCTCTGCTTCCTGTAGTGCTGTGCTCCATGTTTTTAGGAGATGTACAAAGAGGCCTTTCTGAAGCAGAGCAGAACAGCTACAGGGTTTTTTTTAAATTCACTTTTTGAAATTATGTTTCAGGGACAAAAGCAGTAACTTCAGTTCTTGTTGTGCCATTTTGTGTATGATACAGAAACAGGAAAGTAACAAGATGAATTGTATCTTCATTTTGTTTAAAGGCACTTGCTAATCCACTTTTAGGAAAAGGGCATTTTTTCCGTCAGTCTAACATGATGGAGCAACTATTGTTAAATAACATCAGAGAGCAAAAGTGAAGTGTAGAGGCATGAGAGTATGACTCATTCCACTGAAGAGACTCCCAATTTACTCTCAGCTTCACTTGAGCACCATAAAAGAAAAGAACAAACTGTTGGACTCCTAAATGTAGTTCAGGAAAACTTCTTGATTTACCTAACTTCTCTGCTTCTTTTTTTGTCATATAGAGGAATGATGAGAATTAACTCAATAACTGTGGAGTAATTTGAAAGATGAAAATAATGAAGTGTCATTCCTTTTCAGGAGCCACTCTCACTAATGAGATAAAAGTAAAGGTGAACTGACACATTTTCAAAAATAAATGCCCACTTGTTACAACAAAGAGATTAAGGGCTAATAACACACATGGCCTCAGATGACTCCAACAGTACAATGTTACCTAAAATGCAAGAGCAGGCATACAGACTATGGTAACAAGGCAAATTTTAAATTAGTATCAGATATATTCTTATGTCTGTGATTCATTTAATATTTCATTACTGAAGTGTTACAAATAATAAGCCTTTTTTAGAACAGAGAACTACCCCACAAGAGTTTTTACTTGTAGGTAGAAAAATGATCATGTTTTCCTTACATAGGTACTGAAAGCATTACACCTTTCAAGATCTGTTTTACATGACAGTTTGTTTTGCTGTATATACCAAAATCCACAGCAGCAAACAGACAGATTCTTTACAATTTTATGTCAAAATATGTCATCTCATCTCAAAACCAGGATTTGCAATACTTAAAACTCACAGATTTAAAATTATGAGAAATGCTTTTTAAGAGATGCTGCCAGACACATACTCATGCTAGAACTGTAGCAGTACAATGACTGCTTCAGTGCAGCAACATTTATTATTCACCATGTATATGACTAGAGACTTTTGTTCACTCCTGGATCTTAGAAGAGACATGATATATAAGCATGCTACCTTTTCTTCCCCCTCTTATAATGCTGTCCCAAAGCATATGCAAGTCTTCAAATATGCAAGCAGACCATATTTCACAGAATCACAGACTATTCTGAGTTGGAAGGGACCCACAAGGATCATCAAGTCCAACTCTTAAACCAATGGCCCATACAGGGGATTAAACCCATGACCTTGGCATTATTACAACCAAGTTTTAAACAGCTGAACTAATCTCAGGGTCACTTGTAATTTTTCTGACATGACAAAGGGCTTATCAATATTTGCATGCTGATTTAAACACATTTTTAAAGTCAAATGGAATGAAGAATAAAACTATGAACATTGATAAAGGAGTTCATAGTAGGCCTATTACAAATTAAGACTCAAGCTAGATTTCTCTTTGGATATCAGAACATCAGAGGCACTGAAGGCTTGTTTGACATCTAAAACTGGTTTTGGAGAACAAACACAAGGGCCTCTTCTGACACTAGCACAATGTCCTCTCACAAAGAAGTTATTGTGCAGGCAAGTAAACACCAGAGAATGACTGGCAGGATGTTTTAGCTATACTGCCAAAAATGGTGCCAAATTACTAATACTTGCACCATTTCTGGGTTTCCAATACATGCAAGTTCTCCAGTTAGCTGAGAGGAATTAGCTTTCAATAACCTTTTTCCATTCAATCATGTGCAAAGCAAAAGTAAGAAGCCAAAAGCATGGCATATTGTGAAAAAATGAAAAATCAGTGCCACATATGTAGAATAAGGTGCACTGAGGATTCAGTGTTCATTGCTAGGACAAAATCAAAATTAAGCTAGTAAGCTTTAATTAAAAGCTAGTACACTTTTTCTGTAGCTCAGACCTTCCAAACGCTAACAAAAAAACCCTCAAAATAATCCCACATTGGGACAATTTTGTATTTCATTTATTCATTATTATAAGATTAAAAAAATCAGTGACCACATCCAGCAAACCCACTGGCATAAGAGTAAGATTTTATTAGCTATAAGTGCAAAAGAGCTTTTTAAGAACACAATCTTCTCTTCACTAGAATTTCCATGCAAGGACTTTGAACTTTGGTCAGGTATTTTGATTGATTGCTATACATGTGCCATGTTTCTATTCTTCAACTTGCAGACAATGCTATGATTTTGCCTGCACTATTAAAGGGCCCACTGCTATCAAATTTGTGTTCTCCATGTACAGCATTACAGATTGTGATTAAAAAACAATCCTTTAATCTTCTCCTTCATATTAAAAATATAAACATATAGAGTTTGATCTCTCATGATACAGGGTGATTTCTAGTCTTTTAATCATTTTCATGGCTCTTCTAAGCCCTCTCCATTTTTCCCAGTGTTGACCTTGCAGCATGGATGCAAAACTGGATGCAGGATTCTAATAGTGACATACAAAGTTCATCTAATGCTCCTGCTCCAATTTTCTATGTCCTTGTTTTTTTATCAAAGCAAATGGAAATGAAAGGTAATTAGGGAAATCCAGCAGTTAAGGAAACTGTAGCTTAGTGCTATCCTTCTTTAGTTATTGTACTTAAATGATTTATCTTCTAATTTATCTTCCTTAATAAGGCCTAGCCCAGTGGAATTACAAGCCTTTGGAAGTACTAATCATAATATTTGATTGTTCTATTAAGACATTTGCCAAGAGAAGCATTAAGAATATATAAAAGTAATGTGAGGAGCATAAGGCTATGACAGAATTAATTTGTCAAGATGGTCAATAACTTTAAAGATAAAAATTGTTGAAGATAATTCTTCAATACTTACACATTCAGTGTGCACTGGATGTACAGCAAAGAGCAAAGCAGCCAGAAGAGAGGACTTTGGAGCCAGGTTGAGCCGTCTTCCTTTATTACTGAATTGCAGTCCACCCAATAATATGGAGAACACATCAACCATCAACACTGAGATAGTACAATGCAGTATTATATTGATGACATGGAAACCAACTGGGTAGAAGCCTCCAGCAAAAAGGTAATTAATTCTATATAGAAACAAAAATATTAAGGTTAGGAATTACAACAATGGTTAAAAATATGCAAATAGAAAAATGAAACAACCCCATAAAAAACTCCATATGCACACAAAAAAAAGCTGACACAACTCAGTACACATAGTGCTACCATTTAGCCACCACAATCATCTAGAAACAATGTCCTCATCTTTAATCCAAAGTATTCATATAGAACACCATATTCAGCACAGCATCTATCCTCTCCAAAGACATATGTTAATGCTATTATGTTAATCATTCCTAAAGTTACTTAGAACTGGCTTTTGGTCAACAACATGAATTCAGAGTTGCAACGCAGGAGTGTCCTGTGGATCAACAACTCAGCCTGCTGGGAGGATACTCCTGGGCTTAAGAGCAGTCAGTTCAAAAACAACTGGATGAAATTATTTTAATTAAATCCACACAGTGAGGAAACTAATATGCACAAAGACTGTGATTTCCACTGACATTTTAGCTGGAAAGGTCCTAACATTTCGACTGACAACGTGGCAACTATCTGGGTACAGTCAGTATCCGCCCATAAAGCAGTCAGTTAGCACATCTTAGCAACTAATTTGCTGAGACTAGTTAGAGAGACGTTTCATACAAGTATTAGAATCAGAAGCAAGTGTAAGAGAAAATTCAGTCTAAAACCCTATTCAAGATAGGAACTCTGCAGTAAAATGGGGAGTGAGAAGAAAAGGCAGAAACATCTTGTTATTATCCATATACTTTTATCAGTAGGTGAGATATACAGAAACTCAGTTTGAATAGGGAATTTTGTATTTTGTATAGGGACCATAGTGTATTTGGTCAATCTGCACCTGGCACAAGTGAAATCTATCTAAAAACCCTAACCTATTATAAATATGATACACATAAAAGTTGGAGCTTAGGGAAATAAAGGAAACCAATTTCTTACTTGTGAAAATAGCATTTTATGGACCATCTCTACAGGCTCATCTATATTTTCAGATACAGTAATGATTGTATCCCAGTTCGCTCTTTAAACTAACCAAAATGTTACTAGAGATGGGATATACCACAGAGACCTTGAAAAGAAAGGAAAGCATGCACTGTGTAACGCACTGAAAGCTTTAATAGGTTTAGGACTCTGACACATTCTATTCAGTTCCATATGTTTAGTGATGAAAATGTGAAGAAAGCCCAACAGACAGTGAAATCCACAGTGCTAGCTACTTAAAATACTGACACTGCACTCAAGAATGGAAGTTTTTGCTTGAGTATGAGGACTAAGAGTGGGAGTACTTCTTCCACACTTACTTAGTCCCTGGCTTAGAATGGACTCAACCGCAGAACGAGCACTGAGTCCCCACTGACAACAACGAGTCACGTGGGGAAAATAAAGAAGCTTAAGACTGACTCTTCAAAGATTCTTTGCATTACTGTGACCAACTTCTACTGCTTGCTCAAATCTTTGTGCAAAAAACAGGAGCTAAGCAACTACAGAAGTAATCCTCTTAAACCTTTAGTTATTTGAGAGAACCAGCAAGACACATATACAGGCAGACATCTCCCTGGCTAGGATTCTCAGACACTAACACTCACTTAAGTTAGAATATTGCAGAGAAGAGGTGGGAAGACTATTCAGTGACATGGTGGCAAAAGGCCACAGTACATTGATGCTATTTATAAAATAAACTATTTGACAGGTAGCAGGAAAGCAGAGAACAGAAACTACAATAGAACTATAAGTGGCAGCATAGCTAAGTGAAGGGAACATACAGCTCCTAGTTCTTTGATGATGTGACCTACATACTAAACCATACTGCCCCTAGTACCAGGTATATAAGAGCATAAGACAAAATCTCTGAAAGGTACACAGAAATACAGATTGTCAAAATAACGTATACATTATTAGAGGAACAAATGGAAAATTAAAACTCAGTTTGAGATTAAGGTACCTAACAGGAAAATCCTATCTAGGGAAGGTATCCAACTACCCTCCAGATACTTTGTTTCTCTACTTTTCTGTTGCCTCCTCCCTAAAATCAATTGAGTCAATATATGTTAACAAACATTCATACCTCGAGCAAAATTACAAATCTCACCTGAAAGTTAGGACAGTTAGTGGTCGATATGACTTATGACTGGTATTGCTGCTGAGTTTGCTACCCCAAAAGTCATGATACCACAGGTCACCAAGTGGGGTTTCTGCCCTGAGGTCCTGAAAGGAAACATAAATTACTAGATTCTTAATATTTCTCCTTTGTTCAATGCAGCTAAAACACAAAGAAGTTGCAGCTAATAAAAGCTCATACTAACATGGACATACCAAGAGTTTTGTTGGCTCATTAGCGACATTTGCTAAGATACTCAAGTTTGCAGTGAAGGTCACATCTTGAATGCCAGTCATTAAAGACCCTGATCTTGGATTCCCCAAGCAGGCATAACTACATGAAATTTAGAGCTATGCATATTCACATCAGTTTATAATCTGGTCAATAGCTGAGACATGAAACACATAAACCTCTTTACCTTACAATTTTGTAAAATGTCTTTGATTTTAGGTCTAGGTTATCTTGCAAAGCAAGCTAAGCACAAACTGCAGCAAATAGCTATATTTTTACCAGTGTCAGTAGCACAGCTACTAAAGAAAGCATGACAGTGAGAAGACTACAGACAGAAAACAAGAATTTCTGAAGCCTTACTTTGCACAGGACACTATTCAAATAGCTTTTTTAAATATTATTTCTTAATACATGAAATCAAGAATCAACATCTCTATATACTGCTCTAAAAGATTAAAAGACAGAAAAGTAATGAATTATATTAATTTGGAGTACAATAACGGTCTACTAAAAAAAACTAACAATGCAAAAGAAAAGTCTGCTCTTTCCTTTTATCTCAAAGTCATGCTGATAATAAAAAATACAAACAAAATAGGCTGGAATAGAATGGAAATAGAATGGAAAGCATACACTTTGGAGAGGGAAAATAAGGATCTTTGTAGCACCTGCCTCAGTTTTCTATGAGGACAAGCTTAGAAGCTCAAAATAGCATACACTTGCCCCTTTTCTCCACTTCCCTGGCACAATTAATACCAATTTAAGCTACAGCAAAGATGCAGCTTAAAGACACTTGAGATAGAACCTAAGAAGACAACTGTACTAGCTAATATTACACTTGTAATCAGTAAGTTACTCTACCCCCATCTTCTGCCCAAATTACAGCCAAATTTTCAGACCCTGGTGACTGACTGCTGCTAAACTGAACCTAAAAGAACTTGATTTTTCTTGCTTCTCTCTTAACATGTTTTGACTTTCATCCATCCAAAAATAATACAAACAAAAAAGGCCAAGAAGAGATTTATTTCTAATACTTGATCAAATTTGGCCGAACTGATTAAAAAAGCAGTAGGGAAGGGGAAGTAAGATAAAATTCCTAGCACACTGTTCAATGAACTGGAGTGTTCTCTAACAGGTTACTAATCAATACTCAGAAAATTCTGAGAGCAGGGATAAAACTGCACTCCGAAAAGTCTTATACTGCAGCTGTCAATTAAGGCACTCTCAGGGAAATTCTTTAAGAAACCAAGACTCATGGGGGATCCTATTTGGGCTTAAGAATTATCAAGGTGAAAAGTTTCTTCACTGTCTCACAGATGTTTCTACTGCCAAGTAACAGCAAAAAATTTCTTTCTTCTCCCAGGACTGCAATTTTAGCCTTAGGCACCTAAATTCCTGTTATATTTCTCATTGGTATTCCCAAACCCTAAAGGTCATAATTTGACTCTCAGAGCAGGAGCGCACTCAACCAGCAGCTCACTAAATCAATACAGCCTGCTTTTCCAGGGGTGAGTTGGGACAGGGATGGACACCAACATCTACTGAAGTCTTTCTACTCTGTAGGGGACAGTTGTCAAAGCGCAGTGTGGCCCTCAGACTTTTTCAAACCAGCAGCACTGCTCCTTACATACATTTGCCAAAGAAAAGGACTATGAAAGAGAGACTTTTCTTCTTCAGTAAAAAAAAAAAAAAGTATGTTACAGATGGTCTTCAACAACTTGAGATGGGAAATACGTTTGAGATGTACAAGGCTTGATTTCCCTTTCCGCTATAATCAGGCATCTTTTGTCTTCCATCAGAAGAATGGAGAAAAAGCTGAATTCATGGAATTACTTAGTGATTAGATTACACTTCCATGTGACCTAAAAATCTTCAATCATGTATCCAACGTCTGTGAGAAAGTTTCTCACGTTAATTTTCCTACTCAGTGGACTTACTCTAAAATAGGAACAATTTGCTGTAAGAGAAACAGTTACTTAAAAGCTACATACGACTTCCTCTTTAAGAACCAAGAGTAGATATCAAAGAAACTCTGAATATTTGATTAGCAGCAGCTTACAGACAGCAGAGGTCAAGACTTGAAGAAAGGTCAGCTTTTCTATACAGAGGCTTATAGAAATGACTCATTGTGTCTGAAGCTCTGCCTAGCCCAACTGTTTGCATTGCCAAGCTAGTAAATAAATATAGACAAAAGCCAGTGTCATGTACCAGTTAAAATGCTGCTTTAAATGATAACAAAGCATCTGGAAAACAGCCTTCAACTCCAATAAAATCTAGTAACAGAATATTCCATGATATGCCAGTCATGGGGTCAACTAACAGTGTATCTTTTGCAAAAAAAAAAAAAGTAAATTGAAAGGTTGGGGTGATGGCAACTAGTAAATTAACAAGAAGGGCACTGTGCAGTACCCAAGAAAAGACTAGTGTAGTAATTCTCAGTAAATGCACAAAATTATTTCAACTGCTGTTTCTCCTATTGAATAGCAATAAAATATGCTATGCTTTGTTTAAGAAACTGTGCCACTGCTAGATATTCTCCCTCCCCATTAAACTGGTAAACTCATTGTCTCCGCATTTTTCTTGTGGATTTTGTATTTCCATATAATCACATGATCCCTATGCTAAAATGATACTGTCACAAAACCCTAATTTAGTATTTAAGGAATAATAGAGGATTTCAATGTGAAAAATAGAATCAGCCTCACAGTTTTTCAAACATACAGACTAGGTATAAATTAATTTGTTTAAGCAGTTTGTTGAATTTCTCAGCATTGCCAACAGCTAGAATCCTGGTGCACGTTGTTGTGTTGCATGGATAAATTAAAAGGTTTTGAAAGTGAAGACTGAAAGAAATGGAAATAGATCACAAGTGTGGAAATCGCACATTAACAAAACAACCTGCCTTGTGTCAATATCAGTATTTTGTTCATTCTTTCAGAAAATATTATACACAGGTCCCAAATAAAAATTTGCAGAATGAAACACTGCCAGAAGCTGTGTAATCTAAAACACAATACTTCTTAAAAAAATACCAAAACAACAACACTGTAGGTTCTTAATTTGTATACAGTATTCTCCTGAAAGCTTTGAGATTTATTTCCAAGTTTGGCAGATGTATTTTTCCCCCGTACATTTACAACTGAAGGTATGATGACTTACGCAGGCATAATAGAAATTTGTCTCAGGAAACAATAATTCTGCATGATTCTAAAAGGCACATTGCGGTAAGTTGTCTCTAAATCTTGTGCAAGGCAAAAAAAAAAAGTGAATTGTGTTCCTCTAGCAGTATGTCTCTCCAGATTATCCTCCTTGTAACCCCATGGCTTCAGGAAAATAGAACAGATGAATGTGATCACTTTTACCTTGTGCTTCTCTTCTAAACATTTAACAAGTAGCTTCCAGAAGAGCATAAAAGCTGGAACACCAAGATCCATCCATCGATACAGGCTCACTCACTGCTACATGTGATCCTATGAAGTGTCTCAGCAATTGAAGACACTCAGCTCCTCAAAGTCAAAAGAATCTCAGCTACAGGTTTGAGTCACATAATAATTTCTAAGCATTTCGAGGACTGTTCATTGCATGTATGATCAGTTTTAAAACAGAGCACAAGAATACTCTGCCTCTATTTAAAAAAAATACTGTTTTGTAGGTACTTTAAGTGGGGAAGGAGCATAGGAAAAGGAAGCTTTGCTTGCTCCTGTACTATTTTCATCGCATAAACCACAGGTGGAGACCTGCTGCACACTGTAATAGCTTAGTGATGCACTACGTAACTTGCAGCCAGAGTAAGTTTGTTTCACAGGGCTTATTTATCTGTAACCCTGAGGAGATACTGAAAAAAATCTCCTATTAACATCAATGAGCATCAGAAAAGTCTATTGCACACTCTGACTGACTTAGAAATGAGCATAAAATTAGACCCATAGGCAGTCTTGATGTACCCACCGAATAAGCCTTATAAACTTCACCTCCAGAGTTGCTGCAACCCTAGGTAATGCTTTATTAGATGACCAGATATCAACACTCATTAACCAGAGCATCTTACTTGCAAAAGAATGAAAGGGGACGCATCCTGACGTGGCAGGGGTAGTAGGGGGAAAGAAGCTGTTTAATTTGTTCACTCCTTTGTTTCTGTATTAGAACTCAAGTCATATTATTGAAATAGCTTTAGGAATAAGATTTTGTTAAGCATACTTATGCTTCTAGGCTTTTGGTAGAGCACTGCTGTACAGCTTGTTTGTCAGTGTTAAGTAAGTCTTACTTGAAAAAAATAATAACACAAAATGGAAAAATGAAGTAAAAAAAAAAATACCAGAAGGAAGCTCTTTACTAGATGGACACTTTGGGCATACTTAGATCAACTGTTTCATTATTTTTTTCCTATGACCATTTATGCCAAAGGACATGAGGGAAAGAAGAGAGACAAACCTTATTATTGATGATGGCTTCAGAATCATCAAAGACAAAATCTCCATCATAACTGTTAGCAAAACAGAGGAAGGAAATTAAAGCCACAACCGCTTTAGCCCAGTATGATGGAAGGAGGAGCCATGATACATCATGGTCCAGATTAGGTTCTGTTTGTGCCATTCTGTGAAATGCTTGTTCCAAGCTGGGAGCTTCAGCATTATGTTGGTTGAAAATCTGAAAGAAATACATAAAAATACATGATTATAGTAGCATTTCACTAAAAAAGAATTAAAAAATGGAGAGTTGGGTTAGGAGAGTAGATGCATGATGTTCCATACAATCTTACACTTTTTTCTCAGCACATTTCGTCATTACTGGTGCATAGCTAAACATAATTTTGTACTTCCACTGCGGAAGTAAAAGCAGAGGTTCTCACTGTGGGAGCACAGAGATCAATATAAGAAATTCTAAAAGTAAAAGCTTTGGCACAGGTGAATTCTAAAACCTAGAGCAAATCTGTTTTTTCTGCTTCTTAATGTTCAAGTAATACAAACAGAGGTATCACGGGGACTGTGGAGCAATTATGAAGTTTTGTAGAGAATGATACGCATCATAATTTCTTTCCGCATGTGAAAAGCAAACATCATCAACTGCCAAAAGAGCTCAACTCTCTTCCACAGACATATGGAGATAGCACTTGACGGACTAGGTCCTAAATCTCAACAATTCAAACAATGAGACAAGACCCATAGAATTAAGCCTTGGGCCAGTGTTCACTAGATCACTCTGCACATCTTAAGTACAGGCTAAATTCCACAGCTGTATTCATGGGCTCATTAGGTTGTTGAAGTAGATGACAAAGACCCTGCAATCCAAACATACTCAGCAATCCATCAGTGTGGAGGTACTAAGGCTGGAGGTTTACACCCATGAGCCACCTTTTCTTGGAAGGATCTCTTTCGATGCTCCAAACACAGCCTTCCGCCTGGACTGCTGTTCTGCCTCTGCTTCTCTGGTGCTCTGACACTACTAAGTGGTCTTATTTTCAAGCGCTGGTATAAACGGTAAGGGGAGGAGGTTATGAAGGGAAAACTGCAGTAAAAGCAGGGCAGAATAAGAAATTTTTACTTGTAAGCTCAAGAATGGCAGTCACATATACTAGTTTATTTTTGTTTATTTGTTTCTCAAATCAACCATTGCACTCCTGAAAATATTGAATTTAATATCTTTACACAATCTAGAAAAAATCTCCGGTGCACCCCTGAAAGCATTGCATTTAATGTCTTTATACGAACTTGGAAAAAAGGTCCAGTCATTTGCCTTCTGGAACAGACTTGGCCATTAGAGCTGCTATGGCAATTGCTCTGTAGCTTTCTCTTTTTGCAACACTAAATTCCAGTCTCCGTGTATTCCCAATTCCTGCACAAACATATGCACAGGGACAGGCGATACTCCTTGTCACACCGGTGCCCCTCCTCGCTTTGGGGACCGTACAGCGGTGCTTCCAAATCCAGATAATGTCAGTAACCCGGAGCTGTACAACCTGAGAGGCTGGAGCTCCTTGGCTTAGCAAAGCAGCTGCTTTAAGAGCAAAACCCTTCCTCGAAGTAGTTCACGCTTGTGCTCTTAGTTTGACGGAAACAAAGACGAAAGCGTGGCTGCTAACTGAGGGAAGCGCACCGCGTTGCTCCCCACAGCACGGATACAGCATCGGTGCCCACCCCGCAATTAAAATATTTAATCTACTCAAAATTCACATCGCCCTGAAAGTTTCTGCAATTACGCTTGCTCTATTTACCCGCGGCACAGCTGCTTGCCAGCCCTCTTCCCGCGGTCCGGGAGGCCGGGCCGTGGCGCGGGCTCCCTCCCCGGGCACCGCGGTGACCGCACGGGCGGTCCGAGCCCCGCCGAGCGCCCGAGGGGCCGCCAGCCCCCTCCGGCCGCGCACACACCACCGGCGGCAAGGAGGGAGAGAGGGAGGGCAGGAGGGCGCCTTCCCGCCGCCCTCCCCAGGGCAAGGCGAGCCCGGCGCC
>JAOXXN010000001.1:39343951-39363643 GCA_026770055.1 Myrmophylax atrothorax | reverse complement strand
AAAGGAAGATGTGGATGAAAAGAGGAGGTTTTTTCCAATGGCTAACTTTCCTCTTGCTCCAAATTCCCATGTGTGCCTACAAGTAGAGAATAATGAGACTAACCTTGTTAGACTACTGTGGATTTCCACCACAAACTGAAAATTAATTTTCAGAATCCCATGCAAATAACATACCTCTAGGCCATCTACTTTTCCTACCACCTTTATTTGGTTTATTTTGCAGTTGTAGGTATGTTGAGATCTCACATTAAGCCATCTATCAAATTGAAAAGATGTTTCTCATAAGAAAGGATATTTTCTGCATGTTGTCACATCTAATTTTTTTCACTTTTGGCATAGGTGATTTAACTACTTGGATAAACAAAGTGCCATATAAAGTGTACTTGAATACATCTTATACCTATTTCTCTAATAAACAGCAAAGAAGAACACATAAATAAATCTTTAAACACAGAAGCAACAGTAACAGTTTGTTACAAAAACAGCTAGTTGGGGAGCTGCTTTCTGCAGGTAAATCCAGATCTTGTGGGCAGACATATGATCCATTTAGGCATTCTAGGCTCTTCCCAAGGGGGCACTGCTGTCACTTCATGCAAGCTTTGGTTCAGAGGAGATCTAGAGCATGAAAAACACCAACTGTATGCTGGGCTGCATCAAAAATATTTGACCAGCACTTCGATGGAGGTAACTCCCTCTATTCCACTCTCATGACACACTGCCTGGAATACTGCCAAGCTCTGAGGTCCCCAAGACAAGGAGGGTGTAGACCTGTTGGAGTAAGTCCAGGGGAGAACCACAAAGATGATCAGAGGGCTGGAGCATTTCTCCTATGAAGGCAGGATGAGGGAGTTGAGATTGTTGAGCTGGAGAAAAGAAGGCTCCAGTAAGGCTTTAGAGCAGCCTTCCAGTGTCTTCCAGTGCCTAAATGCTTACAAGAAAGCTGGAGAGGGACTTTTTACAAGGGCATGTAGTGAAAGGACAAGAGGGAATGACTTTAAACTGAAAGAGGGTGGGTTTAGGTTGGAAGAAATTTTTCACTATGAGAGTGCTGAGACACTGAAACAGATTGCCTGGGAAAGCTGTGTTTGCCCCATCCCTGAAAGTGTTCAAGGTTATGTTGGATGGGACTTTGAGCAATCTGTTCTAATGGAAGGTGTCACTGCCTATGGCAGGGGGGTGGAAACTAGGTGATCTTTAAGGTCCCTTCCAACTCAAACCATTTTGTGATTCTGTGATTCTATGAAAATTGCCTGCTTTAGATGTGTACACCAACTTCATTTTTGTTGTTGATGAATCTCAGGTTTTGAAAGAAATTCTTGTTTTGCCTGCTAAAGCTGTAGCAAATTATTTATTACTTGTTTTTAAACGTGAGAAAGCCTAATTACTGTGAATTTATTCAGTATTGTTTGACAGTATGTGTTACTAGTAATAATTAAGTCATATCTTAGCAAGAAAAGAGTTCTCATAGAAGGTCCCCAAGCATCACTTAAGTTGGTGATGGGGAAAGACTGTCAAGATCTCCTGGAAGACTTGAGGAAATCCTTGTCATTATGAATAAGGTTGGATAAGGAATCTTCAGTAGGTCAGAACAGATGAAGTGTATGAAAACAGACGAAATATATGAAATGAAGTGTGTGAAATATGTATATATGAGAGAGTGACTATAGTGACTGCTGAAAATAGCTCTGGAAACATGCTTGGAGTGGAATAAGATCAGCTTTTAAACCACGTCCTGATAACTTCATTGTTATTTTTGAGTATTGGCCATACTGCTGTTCTTTTCTCTTATATTGATATAGTCCACTGCAGTTTCTGTGACTCTGGCAGTAGAGATTTTAAGCTTCTTCATGACAAGAGAGTGGAAGTTTTGTGGTTTTCAGAACTCAACGTTTGTCACACAGCTGACTGTGATTTCAGAGGACTGAATTTCTATTGATAGAACCAGCTGAAAATCTTCTGCAGTGGAGATGGTGCTTGTTGGTGTAACAAGAGGTCAGCAATATGGCTGGACAGCAGAGCAAAACACTTTCTTACACAGTAAGTGTATTCTTATGGCTGCATCAATTTTTAATTATGTCTTCGTAAGCTTTCAGTTTAGTAGAAGTCTAGAAGGGCTGAAGTGGAACTTATGCAAAAATGTATGAAAAGGCAGAAAGTAGTTTTAACTGGCTAAGGTCAGAAGTAAATTTAAGTAAGGCATCATAACTGGGTTTCTCTTTGTGTATACATGTGTTTGGTCCATATACAATATATTTTGTTACAAAAGTAAAAAGCAAAATTGAAGCAAATACAGCTCCATCTGAAAACAGTCACACATTCCTATGGGCTTTCAGTGCACTAAGATTTTCAAAGACAGCTTTGATAAACTAAATACAAAGCAAAGACTTACTATATTTGAGTTTTAGCAGTATACTTATGATGAAAACATGTAGCAGATATATTCATTATTGAACCAGCTAGCAAAGAAGCTATTTTTGACACACACATTGAAGTATGGCACATATGCAAAGTATATTTGTGCCTTCTCCCAAAAGATAACCCAATAATTTTTAGGAATAAACAAAATGTCCAGCCACCCACTAGATGGTGGCAAGGAGCATAGTTAGGTAAAATTGTATTTATAGCAATGTATGTATTATCTTCTTAGCGGCAGAATCATATTAATCTGTCACCAAGTGCTCCCCCAAAGGTAGATGTTCGAGCCAATCCTACTGAGTAGGAGGAAAGTCTTTGTGATGGTGCTGTTGGATAGTAGATTTACTCAGATATTCATGCTGTAGAGAAGGACAAAAAAGAATATTTGGTGTGTGCATGGGGTTGCTAAATGGTACAAACAGTTCTACAGTTAAGTTCAGCAGCAAAATTCTTTCCCTGTAGTAGCTGTGTTGTACAGCTCCAAAAGTGCACTTGTATCTTCAGAAAAACAAAACAAATGTGACAGCAGATGTTCCTTTTTCCAAAATAGGAGAGTGATCCTGGTGAGTTAGAATATCAAAACAAAGCCTATGTGACAGCTGAAGTGCCTGTCTGTGCCTTCCCTCTTGCTGACCCCTGCTGCATTTCATTAATTCCCTTCAGTAGTGGCAGGTGAGGGCCCTTATAGAGACACAATCAGATCCATCAGTGGAGAATCCAAACTAACTCTTTACTAGAAGGCATTATGCGTATCATTTCTAGAACACCATGTTTCTCATTTGTTGCCAGAGGGGTGATGATATTTAGGGAAGCAGTAAGCAGGAAACAATCTGTACCTGACTCTGAAAAGGTAGTGCTGAACACGGAAGGCACTTTTACCATCTATATGCCCTGTTATAAAAATGAGAACGGCTACCACAGAGGGATTCTTGTATTCTGCATCTGCTGCAAAGGTTTCTATACATCTATACATCACTGATGGATTTGATTGTCTGGTTGTGAACACAGCTACAGAAGTGCTAAGGGATCAAACAGAATTTAACTCCAGAATTTTGCTTGCACTTATAAATAGAATGGGGATACTCTTCTCTCCATCCTCCCAGTGTGGTAGGTGAATCATAAATAGCAAAACAGCATACAAAAGCTGTCCAGGAGTCAGAGTATATGCTGTTGCATTCTGTGAGGACTGGCTGCTGCAACCACTGGCAGAGACTGAATATAAGCCAAGTCAGTCTCATATTGTTTAAGGGACGGGACGTGCATTGCTGGAAGGTTTTTTTGCTATATTCTACAGGAAGAATAAAATACATAGTAAACAAATACAAGGAAATATATTATGCATGAAAATACTTTACCTTAACCCTAAACAAAATGTTTGGCCAAGGTTCCCAGATTTTGGTTCAATAGAAATGACCATAGTAAACTTTTAGGTGTCTTTGTAGACACGCAAAACTTCCTCATCACTTTGAGAAATGTGGAAAAGCAAGCTATCTGAGAATGGTACTTTCTCACTGCCAAGTGATTAATTGAATAAGTGAGTTTAATCATGAAAGAAGGGCGAGCACATTGGAGAGAGAAAAAGCAACGGGAGACCATTTCACAAAGAGGGGAAGATTCTTCTGATTTCACTTTAGATATCTACAGTGCAGCCTGAGTCCTCATCTCTCCAGAGAATGAGTAATAGAAAACTGGGTACTACCCTTCAGCAATACACAGAGCATATTTTGGCATGAGTGGGGTTGAGTGTGATTTCACCACTTATCCCATTATAGGGTGCTGAGTAGGGTACTGTCCTTCAATCCCATGTTGCAAACTCATCTTTAATCTGGATGATAGCCAGGTAACATTGCACATCCTTACCTTCTTGCTAGTGTAGAAAATTCCATATTTGCCCCAGATTTACAGAATGGCTCTTCTTTTTTATTTTCTAGAATCACCTTCAAGCGTTGCATAATTGCTGCCATGTAAATTTAGTCTGCGGTAGTCTGTCTGCTTCATGATTTATTCCCTTTAAATACCCTGCTACACAACAGATGCTAACAAACTTCCTCTATCTTCTGTTACAGGCCCTATAGCACCGACCTTACCCAGAAATCTCCAAGCTTGATTCAAAAAAACCCTATTTTTCTTTGAGAAGTTTTTAAACCACAAGTGATACACAGGGCAAGCAAATAAAAGGCTTCATAGATCGTCTGTCTGGGACACTGTATGTTCAAAAAGCTCATGTTGTTTTTTCCTAGTACACAATTCAAACACATTAAAAAAGGCTGACTCCTGCAGTTACAAATAATTAGCTCAAAAAACCCCAAATATAGGATGATGAAGAATGAATTAGGAAGGTCTCTGCTTCCATCACAATGGCTGGTTAAAGTCTCACAAGGCTATAAATAGCCCTAATTTTCACTGTGCATTAGCAGCAATCTAGAAAATGCTGTCCAGGCCCTTTACTCCTAAATTTAAGAGTAAGGCACCCTGCCTCTTCAAAAAGGGAAACAGAAAAGAACAAGTGCTTGTTTGTTCTTGCCACCAATAGAAATGTGATTTTGACAGTGCTGCCCATTGCACTGAGTGAACAAGGACCATGTTGGACTTTCAATGAGACTGCGTCTTTCTGAATGAGCCTTCAGATAAATTTATGTTGCTGACTCTCAAGTACATAGCATCATGCTAAGCAAGTCACACTGCTAATTATTCTTAAGGTTACAGAAGAAACTAAGCTGTAAGTTTGCTGTTCTTCTTTAAGGTGAGGTCTGATTTAGATCTAAAGCTTTGAGTCACATTCGTTTGTTCCTACACAGCTCCTAAAAAGGCTAGGGTTTTTTTCTGCAGTGGGAGCACTGCCAAGGCAGAACATTTTAAACAGCCATTCATTTCCAGATCATGGCCAAGTGTGTCTATGTGATGTGTGAAAAGCAAATCAATGATTGGAGAGCTAACTACCAAGACTAAGTTAATGAGTCAGGCAGACCAGTTTGTCAGTGTGAACTCAGTGCAACATGCCCTGCAGTTCGCTCAAAAGCATACACTTGTTGATTGGCATACCTGGGGACACATGGGCAAGAACATCCGGAAGCTCTTGTGTATGTAATAGAAGGCAGAACAGACAGTGCTCCTAAGTGTTATTCTCACACAGCATTATAGACAAAACTCTCTTTTTTTTTGTTTAGCCACCACAGAAACTCCTTGTTTGACAGTTAGCTGCTGGATATTCCTTTCATACCTGTTCTCAAACTCCAAAGAGTCTCCTGGTTATCAACAGGCTATGTAGAGTGAGTTCCTCTTTTCGCATGCCTTATCTTTGGCAGACTGCACCCCTTTATGAAGTTCTGCTTTAAAATATTGTCCTGAACGTCTCAAAATTTGTAATTTGTTGAGGCAAGCAGTGCCACTCTAAACATGATAGTGCCTTTTCAGATTGGTAGGATTGCAAACTCTTACAGTGCACAAAGTGTCCTGTTCATTCCTTTTCCTCTCTGCTGGAACTGCTCCTGAAGACGTGGAGTAGAGTTTTGAATGGGATTTGTATCACCTCTTCCAAGAAGACAATCAGACACCAGACAGTAGTAAATTTACATCACTTGAAATGGGGTTAACGTAACTCATCACTTGTAGCTTTGGATCTTCACCTGAGCTACTTTTTCTGGGCTTCTTTATAGCCAACAGAAAGAAAAATGGGCACCCCTAGATCCCCAGACTTACTTTAGAGATTTGCATTAGTAAAAACTAAATCCAAATAGAACAAAATCTGTTTCCTTTAACACTAGAAACTCTGTGCCATTTTGTGGTCTTGAGATCCTCCCAAAGAGAATTCCAAGAGCCAGGCCCTGGTGAAAGACTCTCAGTGTAACAAATTTTTTAAATTTTTGCTTAAAGTCTTAAACACATGATGCAATACAATAATAAAGAATAATGCAATACAGATAGTACATTAAGAATTCATGTCTTCTATAATATGAAATACATTAACAATTATTATTACAAGAATAACCAACAAAGAAAAAACAATGGAAAGGAGAGAATAGAATTTGAAATAAAAATGTACATTTTACCCAACATAATGTTATTAGATAGTTAAGCTATTTTGGATGAATCTTACTTACTTTAAAGTTAAAGAAGGGCTTGAGAGAGTCTGCAGATGGAACCACATCATGAACATTGACTCAATAGCAAAGTACTGCTGCAAAGCATCATTCTTTTATTACTTTAACTCTGATATAAAATCAGCTTAACATATGTAATAATATATTACAAATGCTAAATTATATTAGTCTGTAAAAGGTAGATGAGTGAATTACTGATAATACAAAACTGTCTCACTCTTACATGAGGTAAATGTTAAAAAGCCCATTTGTGAATGAGCTGGCTTCTCTATTTTCACTCATAGGAAGCTCTGACACATTTATTGAATGTGAAGATTTTCACTACCAGTGTTTTCTGGTCATCTGATTTCCCATATAAAATTTTTATCCATGTATCTTTTAAAGAGCTCCTTATATTATTGACCCATAGTATTTAATAAACTAAGGTCTCATACGTGAATAAGGATTTATTGGTGGGTCTACAGAGGCCTCTAGATGCTACCTTTCATACCTGCCATCTCTTTCTGTAGTGCTTCTGAACAAAACCACAGATCCAAAACCTTGAGGGTCATTGGGTTTGGTTAAAGGGGGGAAAAATTCAAAAGAACTCCACATTGTTTCCAAATTTGAAGTCTAGTCTCATTTCTCATTTTATCAACAATTACATACATGTTCTTGAACACCACTTACTTTTCATCTCAAATCCCTGTCCAAACCCTGTGGATAATTTCAGCTACCTTATTCCTGTAATCCAGCACTGGTCTAAAATCCATTGGCTTCAGCAGGAGTTTTTCATCTGACTTTCAAATGAGCTTTGGATCAGGTCCTCACTAAATGTGGATCAAACACAGGGTAAAACAGTTTCCTAGGATGTTCTCTGCCAGGATTCTCTGTTTACCATTACATTTTATAATGATTGCCTCTTCTGCTTTTCATGCAGAAATTGCTTCAGATTGTGTGAAAGACCTTTTTTTCTTGTTAATAAAATCACATTTAAAATATCTCTTGAAATCTGGCCTGCTGTTACCAGCTGAAAAATATGCTATTACATTATGCGTGATTCTTGACTGTTCAGAGTATGAAAAAACCTACCCTACTATAGTCTTTTAATGATTTTAATGTTATGCTAAATGTTTGCAGTTTATTATTTCTGATAAATATGGCAATCTAGCAACGAATATGTGTTGTTAATAAGGATAGCTATTTGGTATTAATAAAGTCAAATTGATGTTAATTTACTAAGCATCAGAGAGATCCGTTTGGAGTGCATCTGTTTGCAAAGAGGTTTCCCAATATAGAGGAGTCGGGGAGTAGATGTTGTTTCCTGCTCTAGGGTCATGTGTTTCTGAGTATTTTACATTGTCCTCCTCTCATATTTACAGGTTTCAATAACAATTGTTATTCAGTGGATACAAAAACAAATGCTTAACTGCATTTGTTACCTTTACTAGTTATTAGAATTTTGATTCCAGTGTTCCAGGCTTCTGGCATTGGTTGGGCTTAACTTTGAGAATATCCAGCACTTTACTAGAATATGTAAAACATAAATAAATATAAAGAAAAGAAGACCAACGTTATCTAGTACATAATTACATATAAATATATAATATTAAATGAAAATTAATAAAATACAGATCAGAATGAATGCACAGAAAATCAGCTTTGCAGATCGAAGCAAAACACATGAGGTTAATCTATTCAGGGTGAAAATACTGAGGAACAACACACCTATTAGTGTAACTTCAAGAGTATGCAAGATAAAATTATGATAAAAAGAATCATCTATGACACAAAGGTAAAAGAAAATAGTATAAACTGCAATAGGTTTTGCTAAGTGAGGTTTATGCATGAATAACCAAACTCATTTTTTGAATAACAGATTTTATAAAGGAGAAAGATATGAAAGATCAAATTTCTTTGATAATGAATGATGGGCTTCATCTGACTAAATGCTTGTGTCTGCTCTGGAGACCTTTATTTCTGAACTAGTCACCTCATGCTCCCTTTTTTAGCAATGCCAAAAAATAGTTCCTTTTGGGGTATGATTCATTCCATCCCAATATAAATGTCTGAAATCAGTAAGATGAATCACACCTACAAGTACTTATTTCCCTCCATTGACTGTAAAGTCAACCAGGGGTCATTAGCTTAGATGTAGATGACCACCCTAAGGACATCTGAAGTTAAATGGAAGAAATCCCACTGAGACAGACTAATTATGAGTAAAGCATCTGAAATGATGCCTGTAGGAAAGTGCTTGTTAATAAGGCAGAGGTGCAAACTTTGAGATAGTTAGGGAGTTGTTTAAAGTGGAGATGAAAATCGGCAATGTTGAAAAAAATATGTAATGGGTTGAAGGGAACTACTAGAACCATTTTTCATTAATCAGCCTTGGAGTGGATCATAGTATTTTCTTTAATGATTTTGGCATAAGAAGTAGGTTTGAACTAATGATATCTAATATGGAAGTAGGTCACACTTTTGATACAGAAGAGAACTAGGATACAGGAAAAATTAGATAAGCTTGAGAACAGAACAGTGGGAATGAGATGAAATTTAATAGAAAAAAGGACAAATATTTTGGAAAAATCTGAAAATATTGCCTAGGTGCCTAAAGTGTATTTTGACAGATCATAAATGTCTGACTTTGACAGGAAAATTACAAAAAATTAATCTGTTCAATCATCTCTCTGACTAAAAAGCAAGAACCTCCAGCTTTCTACTGAAAATTAATTATGTGCCTAAAGTTTTTTTATTCTGCATAGTCAAGAATACTGCTACTCTGACTGACCTGAACATTTGGGAACTTATTCCCTGCCTGGGCTTCTTTGGGAGTCCAAGGTCCCTGAAGACTGCAGTGTTTCTAAGCATCTTCTAATTATACCTAAAAAATTAACAGTCAGAATTGCCACATTTCAAAGTCACCAGATAGAAGCAGAAGAGACAAACCTATTTTCTGGTCAATGACATAGCTGCTCACATGCCTGAGAGGTATGCGATGCAACCAATGCAGAGCTTAAGCATCTGGTTATGAGAGAGGCACCCTTCATTCTTCAGGGGCAGCAAAGAATTCAAGAGTCAGAGAGACTAAATGGTTTGCTAGGAATGTTTTGCTTTCCAGCCATGTTTTTTTTGCCAAGGAAACAGAGGGACCTAGATCTGGCTTTAAGTTTTGTTGCTCTTTTTTAATCATGGTCACTTCACTCAGGAAAGTGCTGACAGAAACCCAGATGACTGTGATTCCACTTCAGTGGTAATGCTACTTGGTTGCTCAAGTACTTGCTTGAACTGTACTAAGAGATGAGGGATTAAATTTCCCTTCTGCCTGTAGGCCTGAACCCTAGTCACTACAGAAAAAATGAAACTCAAGTGTCCTATTGATCTGGTAAATTAATCTGTTCCTGATCTCAGGCTGATTGTTTCATGACTGTCTTTTCAATCTGACAAGACTATGAGAGTCATCTGTTAAAATGTTGCCCAGAGGCTGTAGATGCCCCATTCAAGATCAGGTAGGATGGGGCTCTGAGCAGCCTGGTCTGCTTGAAGATGTCCCTGCTTATTGTAGGGTGTTGAAACTAGATAACGTGAGGGTCTCTTCCATCCCAAACCGTTCTATGATTCTATGAATACAGAAATCTTTGTCTGAATAGTTGTCTAGAAACTATATATAGGAAAGCCAATAATGTGATTTGTGACTTAGTTTATCTCATGATCAATACCTAAAAGTAGACAAATTAATCTTTTTGGGAGTGCTCACATCTCTCCCTTGAGTATAAATGGAGCCATCGACATGTAGGTTTTATAGGTAAGGCATACAGGTCTCTGGTGCAAAAGATAGTTTTCACCTCTGAGTCCCTTTCATGTCTGATCATATGGCTCCATTCAAACCCTAAGTTCTGGAAAATTCCCCATTCCTTTCACGTGGCATTGTTTATGGTGCAGTTCAGATATTGCTCTATTCAGTGAATTGGCTATCGCAAAGCTCATATAGCCTGTATACCTTTTCTGCAGACTGCAGGCAACTGACTTGACCTTTTGAGCTCAGTCTTAAATTTTGTGGATGATTTCTATCTGATGGAGTGCTGAATATCACATTGCTTAGTAAAAATGAGTTATCAGGATGTCCCAGCACATTTGAAATGCAGGGATCTAGTAACTAGAAACTCAGTCTTGGTGACAGTTCAGCCAATGGCAGATGGTGAATATTCCATACCAGTCCAACATGGCATCCTGTTTTGTACATGACATAAAGGGAAAAGTGCAGACATCTGAATCTCAGTTCCTTTACAAAACTCTCATTCCTGCTTCTCAGAGGAGTTGAATCCTACTTTAATTTACAGATTTTTGACATGAAGCATCAGCATCAAATGGATGAGCTAAACTTTTATGCCCCAAAAGTTAATTGGGAGTAAGCTAACCTTTTCTTTTTCCACATCAAGTTCTGTTTTCTTAAGCTCTATTCTTTGCCATAATCTCTTCATCATCAGAATTCATTTTTTCAATCAGTCACCTGCAGGCAGCAGGGCAATGATTTTGTTGTATGATGATTTATGAGGGTGAACAAAATAAAACTTGTTTTGTGGTTTGTATTTCAGAAAATTCTGAAGGCTGAAAGTAACTCAAGTGAGCACACAGAAAACAATGGCTGTGGTGTTTAAAACAAAACAAAATAAAACAATTCTTTAGCAAATTTAAAAGCAAGTGAAACAAAGCCAGCACAGGGTGGATGATAATTTATGTGCCTTTCTGGCTGGTAATTCATACTCATCCCTGCTGGGTATATATTTTGGAGAAGAGTTTAGAATACCTCAAGCTATTTTCCTTCTTTTGCTCACTTCTCATCTGTATCACCAAACATCCCTACTGTGTGTTTTGGTTCTGAGGAGGAGGGGATTATGTAGCTCTATGTGAATGCCTAGGCTGGGGTTCAGCTGCAAGAATAGGAATAGGTTATATTTAATGTCATTTTCTTAAACTCCACATCACTCCTGACATTGTTGCACCAGAGTTCAAAGAAGCTGCCTGCCTTTTATATGATGTTACAATGAAAGTCCAGTTAAACTTTTTTTCTCCACTGTAACTTGCAATTTGCTTTCTTTCTCACAACTCATCAGTTTTTCAGCAAGGCTTAGGTAAAAATTTTAACATATTTTGTTACTTCTATCAGGCCCTTTGCAACCCCAGCTATTCTCATGAGTTCTGAGAATTTGGAATGTCTCCAGGAGAATGGATTGAAGCATTGGAGAAAGTCACTGAAACATCATTTTTCATTTTACACAGCTACGCTGACCGCAACTGCTCTGCTCTCACCTTTCCTGTGGCAGCTGCTCTTCACTGCCCTGAGCCATAGACCTCAAGCTGATAGAGGGAACTGAACTTGCAGAAGAAGGGGAAGACACAAGCTGCCTGCTGCTATCCTCAGCTGCAGGGGAAGGTAATGTTCCTGGCTGTGGGCAGCAGATGTTCATGAAGTAACTGCCAAAACAGTGTTTGGGGAAACAATACATGTGTTACTTGGCACCAGAGTATTACTGAAGCCAATAGGTTGCTCACTTTTCACTCAACATGGTGACATACAATGAAGTGGAAGATGAGACTTTTCAGTTCCAAAGTCCAGCAGAGAATAAAGACCTAGGAATTATTTCCCAGACCTGTCAATTGTGCATCCTGTGCAAAAGCTGAATGGAAATTATTCCAGGCTAGTGCAGTGCATGTATAATGCATGGGGAAAACCCTAAAGTAGTAGTGTATATGTAAGAATTACTATTTGTCCTCTGGCAAAGAAAAGTGCCCTTTTTCTCCTTCCCTAGGCTGACTACATAATTTCTTACTCTTAAGAGCACTTGGCAATCCCAAACACATTTTATCCAGGTAGTGAGGAAATTACTCTGCCTCTGTTCTTTTATTCCCATGTGGCATGACAGAAGAGAAAGTTGTTACTTGTTTAAGATCTTCTATCAAAATACTTTGAAAGTACACTTGGAAGTAAAAGGTTCCATTTGGTTTCACTTTTTTAACACCACTATTAAACCTAAATCTAGTATAAAACCAAATTGGTTGAGCTGTAATATTTATAGAGCTAATAAAAGCTGGAAAATTCAGAACTAGGATTTAATGCCTAGGGTGAATATTCCAGAAGTTTTCAAGCACCAGCTAACCTTATGTAACAACTCTGGCAATTTACTTTGTCTTCTAAAGGAAAAAAACCTTTTAATTAAAAGCTGAATAAATAAAAATAAACAAAATATTAGATCTCCAGCATATTTTGTTAATATCAAAGAAGGCATAGTTTGAGAGTGACATAAAGGAAATTCACCATCCTTGTTCTTTCTTCTGTCTGTGTACCTTAAATGACTTCATATTGCTCCTTCATACAGCCTTGTGAGGGCATTGGATGTACTTTTTTACTCAGCAGTCAGTTTAGACTTCAATAAAAAAAATTTCCTTGATTTTTGTAGCATTTGTCCAACGGTACTCACTATGAGGAGAATGGTGCTAAAATAAGTGTCATCCTTGGGAAGATCATTTGTCTACCTGACAAACCACAGCCTTTTCTGAAGCCGCCATAGGAGATTTCTTCTAAAATATATGTCACATTTCTTTCAGCTGTGGTCACTTGGAATTGTACCGGAGCCCCAACAATCTCTTAGTAGTGGGAAACATCTGAGTGCTCCTTTAATAACTATTTTGGGCTTCATATATGGTGAAATGAGGAAAATATGTTCAAAACAAAGAAACATGCTTTGTTTTTATTTTGAGATGTTGCAACTAAGCAGGGAGGGAGGGGGTTTCTGTATTAATTCAGAAGAAAGGTGTAATTTATTTTGCCCAGTGTAGACCATATAAGTATAATTACTTCAGTCAGGGTGTCTTGTGGGCCAGTGATTCCATGGGTACTGAGGACTTGGAAGTTGAGGGGGCTTCCCATGGGAATGGCAGGTCAGGGTCTCCCCCAGCTAAGACCTATTCCACCACACCAGACAGGACAGGGAGCAGCCCGGGGGGGCTGCCAGGATGAGGCAGGTGCAAGGTCAGGCTGGGAAGTCAATCCAGAGGTTGGGGCCGGGGCTGGGGCCAGGACTGGGGTGATGGTGCCTGGGGCCAGGCAAGGACATGACTGTGATGCAGCAGGGGATGTAGCTTGGGCAGGGTCCAGCCTCAGCTTCAAGGTAGCTGCCAGAGCAAAAGGGTCAGCCCTGGGTGAGACCTCCCTGTAGGGATGCCTGGCAGCCTCTCCCAAACATCACCAGAAGTTAGGAGACAGCCTCTCACACTGCCTAAGGAAATCAGCATTGATCAGTACAAGCATGACCAGGTGCTCGTACGCTAAATGCAAGTGGCATGGGGAGCAAACAGGGAATTAGAGGACTGTGTGCAACTTCAGCAGATTTGTAGATGAGAAAAAGTGTGGAGGATCAGTTATTATGGTGGAAATAGTTGTGCTACCAATTCATATGGACCTCAGTGGACTGGAAAAACAGGATTCTCGTGAAGTTCAACAAAGGCAAATGCAAAGTTCTTTGCAGAAAAAGGCCTGCAGATCTTCACAATGAGTTCTTGCAGCAAGGAAAGCCAAAAGCCTTTGGGCTACATTAGGAAAAACGTTGCCAGAATATCAAAGTAGGTAATCCCTCCCCTCCAGTCAGCACCTGGAGCACTGCGTCCAGCTCTGGGCTCCTCAGCAGAAGAGACATATGGACATACTGGAGTTAGTCCAGTAAAAGATCTTGAAGATAATTATGGAGTTGGAGCATCTGATATATGAGAAGAAGCTGAGAGAACTGTGACTCTTCAGCCTGGAGAAGATTCAGGTGGAGACCTTATCAACATGTATATATACTTGAAAGGTGCAAAGAGGAGGGATCCAGTCTCTTTAATGTGGTGTCCTGTGACAAGAGGCAATGGACTCAAGATGAAATAGGGCAAATTCTATTTAAGCATAAGAAAACAATAATCTTCTGTAAGGCTGGTAAAACACAGGTAGAGGTTGCCCAAATAGATTGGGTCTCCATCCTTGCAGACATTCAAAACCTGACTGGACCTGCTGAACGCTGAAGTGCTTCTACAAGTTGCCCCGTTTCATAACTTCTTATTCCACCAGTGCCATCTACTGTATACGAACTAGAAACAAACACCTCAGTAACAATGTTAATTTTCAGAAGTATAGCTTTTTGTTTATTTACTAAATCATCACATTGTGACTGGAGGAATTACAAAGAACAGATGTTAACTGGTACAGCAGTTCACACCCTACTGAGAGAATAATGTGGCAGTCCTTGCTCTACTTGCTAAAATATATTTAAATTTAAAATGGCCTTACATTGTTTAATTTCTCTATCTTATAATGAACATTCATTTCACTGAATGATCCAATAGAAAAATTGGCTTTAGTTTTCACCCAAATTTCCTGAGGGCTTCAGAACAATAAACACTTTGGCTACGCCTACTGGCATTTACTGCACAACAGGGATACATTCCTCCCATTCTGCTACATTGAGGAGAAAGAATATTATCACCTACGTATCTCATTGTTGCTTCCATTAAAATTGGTCTCTTGTGATGCAACTCAGAAATGAGGCATTTTTCATTAATGTAGTTTACCATGGAAACTCGTGCAAGATAATCTACTTCTGCTGCATCTATTGGTAGTAGAGAGGAGCTTTTTCTGAGATATCGCTCTGTCTCCTGGCACCATGTCCTTCTGTCGTATTCTTAGATGAAAATAAGGCTAAAGCAATAGCATTCATATGTGTAGCAGTGCATGTGTGTGTATATACGATATATGACATATATGTATGGGTATATGTGCAGTATGCACATGCTCATACACATGTACATACATTAGGGTATGTAGACATATGTAGCGGCGTTCCCGTGGTGTAATGGAGAGCACTCCAGACTCCAAATCCCAAGGTCGTGAGTTCGAGTCTCAGTGGGACCATCCCAGGCAGTTAAATGCCTCCCTGCCATCCCATCCCGTCGGATCTCGGATGCTCAGCAGGGTCAGCCCCGGTTAGTACCGAGTGCTGTGACAGTCCCGAGGACTTCCCTGTCACTGTTCAAGCTTGCTCAGCTGCAGCAGATGGACCTGAGGAGTTAAACGGTGGGGCCAGTTCTGCCCACGCTGTGCCTCACCTGAGAAATCCACTGTGCAGGCTGGAAGGGCACGTGGGGAGAGCCCTGCCCAAATCTTTGTTCACGAAGTCTGGCCATACATACATAAATGCTCTAAATATAAGCTTTTGTAAATAGCTCCATATGGTATACAAGTTTTGCAAACACATTTATAGCATTGGCTAAAGCCAAATTACAAGATTTGTGTAAGGACTGAAGTTGCAACTGATTTGTCTTAAACTAAAGAAAGGTGTAAAGTTTTTGAAATGCCTTCTATTCTTCAAGATAAATTTTTTTGTGGTAGTAGTTTCCAGAATACAATTTACAGTAATTTATAGCTAATAAAATAGGTGCAAGTATTTGGGAACAACTGATAAATCATTTTTTGTTGTTTAAAAAAATGCATAATAACCAACAAAAAATTTACTTAAAGCATGATATTAAAAAGAGAAAAGAACCAAACATTTTTAAGCATAATCTGATAGTAATTTGCATGATCAGCTAGCTGGAGGTATTGTATAGTGTTTGGTTAAATGTATTTCTTTTCATACTAAGATGGCAATTTGACTTTTGAGTAATACAGTCTCTGATGACTCAAAGTAAGTGTTCTGCAAGTGCACAAAATGAGAACAATCCGTCAAGGTCATAGTGGCTCAGTTCTGAAAACATAACAAAAAATGGATTAAAGTTGTTTATATTGACAATAGTGTTTGTATAGGAAGACAGCAGAACACCAGAGCATGTTTTGTACTATTCTGTATAAGGATTTTTGCAAGTTTTGCACTGTTTTGTATAAATGATTTAACTGCATCTTATGCAGAAATAGCATGAAGAAGAGGGATATATTTGTTGCACGAATTGATAGGAAGTTGAAATAAAGCAGTAAGTCAACTGTAAGTAGTAGTATGGAAGTGAAGATCCTTTACCTAACCATCTCATAATGACAGGGGCTTTGCATTGTTTTAGACTGGTGCATTCATCAGAATGTGCAATTCTAATAGAATTTTGCATGTTCTGAACCAAGATAAATCATACTGACATACACTTCAATATGAAATTCTTTCATTGCTATGAAAATCTTACTAATACATTGAAGAAGTCAGGTGCTTCTGCTGTGTGTATTAAGCAGATGAATAAAGCACAAACTTAAATTCAAGTGATTATTCTGTTGTCAGAACAGCATGGATGTAAGTAATAGAAATCTCTTAAATACAGGTTATAATGAAAATTCTCACTGGTCATACATTTATATACTTAGTTAGGTGTCCTGCTCTGTGTAAATACAGAGTAAACCAGCTTATTTAAACAATCCATTTGAGCACATTTTAAAATGACTTTGTATATGGACTACTTAGCCTTAGTCTTAAGATACCTTGATTTGTGCTACAGTATGAAATGCAAGATCATGTGCTGATAATGTGAAAACTTGTTGATTTCTCTTAAGTGCAGTAATTAGAGTTTTAGGTAAACTGCTATAAGCAGAAAGGTGCAAAATAGTTCTTGCTGATAAAAGATGCGTTTCCCCCATTTTAGTGCCTTTTGATTTTTTGGAAGACAAAAACTACTGACCTCACTTTGATTAAGCTTAAGTTCTCAAAACAGTGGCGTCTGACAAGTCACACACTGCTTAGGTTCTTCGGAAGATCAGTTTTAATTAATATTTCCAAGTTCCTGGTGCCCTACGACTACATACTCTGTAAGAAACTGAGTGATTCACATGCAATGCTTCCATGCTGTGTACAACCCTAGCCCCCTTACCATTTTATATATTCCCCGCCCTTCTGACACTTCTTCAAAGCAAGCAAAGCACAGGTTTTTTTCTTGCCTACTGTCTTTCATAAAAGTAAGTCACAAGATGTTTTGCAGTTAGGGGATGGATTAAAACTGCTTAAGTTACAGAAATATCTAGAAGCCTCTGCAAGTTGCTGCTGCTTTGAACTTTCAGACTCAAAGTCCCATCAGCATGCAGCAGTTGTTATTGCGGATACTGTATCTGGCTCCAAATATGTCACATCACCAACATTAAAACTAACTACTAATTAAACTGTAGGTGTAAGTATTTTTCACTTTGGGCAAAAAAGTTGTTGGTTGAATAAATTGCTTAATTATATCCCATTTTTCAGGAGTACCTAAGTAATCTAAGTCCTACTAAGGGGACTTAACGGTTGGGACTTAAGCTCCTAAGTGTCTTAACCAACATTTTTAGAAGTCTATAACATCCATGTATCCACTAATGTCTCTGGCAAGTCCTGAAACCTGGTGCTGCTTAACAATACAGAATATTACATATGCAGTTAAAACAGAGACCAAAGCGAGATTGCAGTTCCAGTTACTTGTTTCTTGAGGAAAGGTTTTATGCAGTAGGCAGGGAAAGCAATATAGAGCAATCCATTATCAGTCTCAGGGCAGGTTACTTTATCTAGTCCATCCTCTTCTATGGAAAGAAGAAAGGCAAAATAATTTAAACCCTCCTTTCTTAATTTTCCAGTCACCAGTGTCACTAAGTTCAGTCCACTAAGTTCAGCTCTATTCCATCTCCGCTATAAAATCCTGCCTTCTCAGTTACTGATCTATACCTTGGATAGTATTTGGTCTATGTTAATGCTATGTGTTTCATATGTGACTCAGCATATTGCACTCTGTGTTCATTGTAGTGGGCCTGTTTTCTAGATATGCTGTGCATCTTTGTGTCCTGACTTCAGTGAGGAGTACTGCACAAATTTGCTTAGTTTTATTTTTAATTTGATTTAAATTTCATTCTTACACAGGTTCCAGATTTCACTATTACAGACCTGTCTTCAGAGTCAGATGATATCCCAGACATTTTGGATTTGGATGAAGAGGATCAACAAGACTTTTCACGCACAAATGGCCCTTACACTACAGGGCAAAGAGCTGAATAGAGAAGCATAAACATGTCTTTTGATATGACGTACATTTGCCATGTTTAATTTAGATTTCTCCTTTTAAAAGGTGAACCTGCCTAGGTTAGAGATTATGGGGATATTTTTTTTTTAAAATCACTGCCGTTCCATTTAGCTGCGACAGAAATCTGGTGTTTTTTCTACATGAGGAATGCATGGTACATTAATTCATTAGCATGGGTGTCAAACCCCCATTCTACAAGCCAGGTATACCCTAAGCAGTGTATCCAGCTGATCCGATCTTTGTTAGTGATTGTTCTTCTGCTGGTAGCAGCGTTGAGAACACCCCAGTGCTTTGAATAAAGGGCTGCCAACAAAAGGAGTCGATGAGGATTTGCCCACAAAATTTCCCCTTTCAGTCTACATGAAAAACACTTCTGCATCTACCTCTTTGCTGGTGGAAGGGGTGAGTATGTCAGATGCACTCAAGTTCGCGTTGCTGCGTTTGGCACCTACAGAGCTTAGAGGCTTAGAGCTTTCCTTTTGCAAGAGTGCTTTATGCACAGAAGGACTCTGTTCTCTCCACCTGCCTTCTGTATGCAGATATTTTGGCCATCATGATGCTATGAGTTGTGGCGCCTATGACTAGGAAGGGGTAAATGCTTAAAAATTAAAGTTTTCCAGGAATAAGGATAGCAGTTAGAAAAGGTAAGCGACTCTAAGAAGTGAAGGAAAACGGAGGACAAAGAGATACAGATGTAGGACAAAAGAAAATTGGGAGAAAAATAAAAAAGAGGGAATCGAACACGAGGATGCTTCTGGTGCCAGTGATTTTTTTTCTCCGGTGTCGATGCCCGTCCCTGGCTGGGGGTGCCGCCCGCGCGCAGCGGCCCGAAGGGGGGGCAGGCTGGGCGTGCCCGCTTGCAAGCCTAGTCACTGAAATGCCTTGGAATAAAAGTGTGAACCGCACAGCCCGCTTGCCCACGGGAGTTTTCTTGTGTGCTTTTCGTTGTTGTTGTTCCGTGTTACAGTTTGCCGTCCGATTACATTTAAAATGGGAAGGGCCTTCCGGAGTTTTGGCTGCCTTCCAGACTACATCTCCCGTGAGGCCTCGCGCTCGCCCCGCCCCGCCTGGCCTCGCCTGGTTTCGGGGCGCTGGGGGCGGGCGCGCGGGCGGGCGGTCTCGCGAGGATGGCGGCGCGCGGTGGGGGGCCCCGCGC
>JAOXXN010000001.1:39328870-39343851 GCA_026770055.1 Myrmophylax atrothorax | reverse complement strand
GGACTTCCCTGTCACTGTCCAAGCTCGCTCGGCCGTGGCAGATGGACCTCGGGACTTAAACGGTGGGGCCAGTTCTGCACACACTGTGCCTCACCTAAAACATCCCCTGAACAGGCTGGAAGGGCAAACCCACATGGGGAGAGCCCTGCCCAAATCTGCGTTAGCGAAGTTTGGCCATACTAGACGTATGTGGTCAGAACCAAGTTGTGTTAGCTTGATCGTCCGGTACAGGCTTGGTCTAGAACTAAATCATTTTGCCATTCACTCTTCATGGGGAGAGAAGCTCACAGGGACCATGATGTCCCTCTTCACCCTATGGAAGGCTCAGCAAGCTCCCTTTCTCCTGCCTGGCATAAAAGTGCCTAAGAGTGCAGATAGGGGCCACTTCTTAGGTGAACAGCACTTTTACAGGAGGACTGCAGTTTTGATTTGATTGAAAATGTTTGTGAAATGGAGATTCTTTCTTTCTGAAAAGTGAAAATGCTATGTTCTGGTGTTTTCAGAGGGCTCTTTCAATTATATATTCCAAACCCATGCTTCACTACTGCATTTAAAAATTTTTTTTAATCTATTTTGGCTAATAGTAGTAATAATGTTAGAAATATGCTAAAGAGAAAGGAAGATAAAACTTTTGGGTTTGATAGAAATTTGTTTGTTACCTTAGGTCCTTTTTCCAAAAAAACAACCCAAAAACATGCTTGGAATTTACATTTGGGTTTTTGGTTTTGGTTGTTTTTTGTTTTTTTTTTTAATTTTTCAAAATGCATACTGATTTTCCAAGCATTAATTTTGGGCTTTTAGAATATCTGCATAAGGCTTAATTTTGAGTGAGTTTGACCTGGATCAGGCATTGCTAATAAGGGCCTAATGTATTGTAGCCTCAACTTTAACTATATTATGATTTTCACACAGGGTTAGTTACATCACTTGATCCTGTTGGATCTCAGTGATTATCTTTAATTTTAGCCTAACATGTTTTTCTCCATCTGTACGGGGGAAAAGGTAAAATTTAAACCAAGTCCTAACTAGTGAAGTTTGGACTACATCTTTCCAGGATACAGGAAATCAGTGGTGCATCTGGGAATTTAAACATGGAGTTAGTGTAGTTCTTTAGTGGCAAATCCATCCTTTCAATTCAAAAATTGACTTCAGAAGATAGCTGTATTTAAACAGATATAAATAAAACAATATCAAATTTCACCAGCTAATGGATAGCTGACAACTTCTGACAGAACTTTAAAATCTGTCTTTGATGGTTACAGATTAATTTTTTCAGTAAGTAGTTGGACGACAAAAAATGAAGTATTTGGTGCAGATTTGCATCATTTGTCCCACGGGGAGCGTACACATCTCTGCAAGTTCCTGTGCCTGCTCCTGTAGGGTCTTCCCCTCTCCTTTCTAGGTCTCCCATTCACAGTACTGTAAATATCCTTGACATCTCCTTTAATGTTCCCTACAGTACTGTGCTGTCACTAATGAAGTATTTATGAGAATTGCAACAAAATGTTAATTTATGATGATAAAGAAGGTCTTAAAAATATGAGCTGTTTGTAATCTGGTGCCAGAAAGGGCTTGAAATTGTGGCTCAGAAAGGTGAATGCTTCTTGTGGCTGGCTGATACTAAAACCTGAAAGTGACAACTTCAAACATATTTCTATTCAAAGATTTAATTACTGACGTTTTACACTATATTAATCAGGAAACAGTCTTCTTCTGTAATTCCTAAAATAAAAAGCTTAGGAACAACTGGATATAAAATTATTTATTGCAGTGTTTTATTCAATCAAATTGCAGTTTTCAGGACTTGGAACATTTTCTCTCTCCATTTTCCACACAGAAATCATGACCCTTGCTGTGAATCAGGGGTTCAGGCTCCCTCACGATACAGACCTCTTGCCAATAAGAGCTTGCTCAACTGGTTTGAAACACATTTGATTACTTGTCTCTCTACCTCTTGATTCTGAAAAAAAGGGGGTTGTATTTACTTTTAGTTGGTGGAATGGTCTCACAAAAAAAGATAGCGTGCTTTTCTTATTTCTTGGATTTTTCTTTCCTTAGGGAACTGGTAACTTCCTATGCTTTAATTTTGGGTTGTTTCAGGTTTCCTGTGCCCTCACAATGGCCCCTGTGGTGCTAATTCACAAACCTAGTGGGTGAGAATTCTTCCTGTACAACTTGCACTGCAGGAGTATTTTTCTGCCCTCTCCCTTTTATTCTGGTAATACTCAGCCCCTGGCAGTGGCTGAAGCCTACCCACACTACATGTATGGTGAGGTATTCCTTCATAGCTGTGCTGGTACCCTGCCATCTTTGGTCTCATAAAAGAAGACTAACACTGCAGTTAAAAGGGGAGTAGGAAAAGAGGAGAAATATAGGTTCTCAGATCTAGCCAATTAAAATATATTGCTTCATGTAGATACAGGATGATGAAAAGAATTAATTTTTCACAAATCATTTTTTCCAGTCTCCTTTTGTGACCTACATCTTATGGACTCTTGCAATTTTTAAATGTCTGGCTTTGCACTGTTTCACATTTTTTTTTCCTTTTTGACATAAAACACAAGGACGTTCTCTGGAAACAGAAGAAAATGGTTTCCTAATTCTGTTCCCAAGATTACTCCTGTTTGCAAGGCAATTTATTAAAGACGCTTACATTCCTATTCTAATTATCCCATCTCTGGCTGGCAATGAATGTCCACATTGAACGTAGTTATTGATCAAAAAGTTGGTAAACAACTCTAACTAATGGGTTTATTAATTTGTCTTGTCAGAATGGAAATAATGAAATACATTTGACAAAGTAGATAGTGGTGAAGATTCTCAAGTCTGTGTCACCTCTCTTCTGTATAGGTGCCCTGATAGAGGTTTGAGTCAAAAATAAGGCTGTAACATGGATCTCGTGGTCTTGGTTTTGACAAGATACACAGGCTCTTTGTTAATCTATGTATTTTTTCTCATATGGAAAGGCTGCAATTAATTCAGGCAGTAAAAGGTAAGAAAAACATCAGGGCAGTCTGCTGCCTCTTTTCCAGACCAGTAGACAAGTCAAACACACATATTATGCATACCAATTTTTCTCAGGAAGGTGATAAACACGACACGTTAAAATATCATTCCATGCCCTTACAGATAAAAAGGAACATAGGAGATAGATAAAGGAAAGATCAAACAGGTCACCTTGGCTCTGTATCAAAACTAAAACCTTCCTTCTAGACTCCATGTCTTTCTTTGGGCCAGCCATTACTCGAGTTTTTGCCTAGGCCCTGGTTCCTCGTAAAAGCTTGGTCACCTTGGCCTATACCAAGGGTACCTTTAACTGTAAAAAACCTAAGTGTATGTAAGCTAGTTGATGACAATTAGTGGTAGGATTTCCCAAATTTTCTGTATGTAAATTTTCATTATAGATATGGTATTAAGGAGGTTAAAGAAACCTAAGAAGCAGCTCTCACTTGCTCTTTTCTCTTGTTTATCAGACTTTACAGGAACCCATGAACCAGAGTCTGTTTTTAATTTTCCTATAACTTCATTGGCCTTTTAGCAAGAAACAGCAGAAAACTGGAAGGAAACTGAGGAAATTTACTGTTTTTGAAGGCACAGCCTCCAAGTGACACCAAGGATAGTTCTGGTCAGGTGTAAGAGTGCACCTAACTGCCCTGAGCAGCCACACCTGAGCCCCCCACCTAAGCATCCTCCTCCCAGTAGTCCAGGAGCCTCATTTTGTCTCAGCCCTGTGGACAGAGCCATGACCTGAGCTACACTCTGAGTGTGTCTATACCCAGCCTTGTCTCCTGCCATTCCTGATTTGACGCTCTAGGTGGATCCCAGTATCAGCTTATTGTTTACCTTGTTTGTCCATGGACCCTGTTACTGGTCCCTGACTCTGCTCTCTGTACTGAGGCCCTGTAGAATGGTGCTCATTGCAGAGGGCTTAATCTGTGGGGTCTGTTTAGTTGCTGGCTCAGACCACACCTGTACTTCTGCTCCCTGACTGCTCTTCTCAGAAGAGTGACCTTAGGGCTAATCCTCTCATTTATGGCATGTGTGGTTTGTTTAGGTCCTTTTTCCATTAGTGGTGTTGCCTACAGGAACAAAACTATTATCTCAGTGAGCACTCCCAGGCAAGATAACATACTGCTGGTCAGTGTGTAACAGCTTGTGAATATATTCTGAGAATTATGAGCAGTCAAGTGAAGTGCTTGCCATGTGTGTCCTAGATATCTGGTCATTGTTATCGATCTCTGTACGTTTGTGTCTGGACCATCAACTGAACCAGAGTGTCTAGACTGGTTACAGAGATGTTCTCAAATAAACACCTTTATTTTCAAGAGAATATCTTCTCATCCCTCTAGGGAAATGGGCTGACAATGTTCTCCATTTCAAATCAGGCTATCAGATTGTTTCTGTGAAGGTGACTGTTATTAGCTCCATGCCAGTTTTTCTCTGATGTAACTTAAGTGTAACATTAATGAGTTTTCTAGACTGAGCTGATTTCTTAGGAACTGTTTTACCTAGACATCACCTTTATCATACAACTTTAATCAAAATGAGGAAACAGGAGACAGGCAGCTCAGAGATTAATTGCTCTTTGTGAAACGCTCTGTGCACTTGGCTAAAACCAGCTCAGGTCTCATCAAATCCAGGCAGTTCTTTATGAAACAGCAAGCAGAACCCATAGGTTGAATGATGGTCCAGATTTTCAAGAGTCAGCATCACAGCAACAGAGGAAGCAATAAATGTAATTCTCCAAGGGTCATTTCTCTGGTTGAAAATAGTCTTTTACTTGCACTACCAAATTTAATTTTGTGTAGCTTTGTATGTATGGGAGGAATTACCTTCCAACCGAATAGTATTTTGTGAGTTCTTATCACTTCAACCCCCTGAAGATTTAGGCTGATTTTAAGAAAACAGCAGCTGCCTATGGTTTTACTTTCTCCTCTTGGATTTTCAATTATTTTTTTTGTTTGCTAAATAATTTGTAGTGCAAGAAGATGGCTAGCTTTTTTTTTAAATGTAACTTTTAAGTTTTGGTGTTTTGCTGTTGTTGTTGTTTTGGTTTTTGGTGATAAGTGTACCAAGAAAGTAAAAAATGTAAGAATGACAATATCATATAATCAATAAGCATGCCTCTTCAGTTTCTGAGTTTATTTCAATGGAGGGAGATAAGGAGAAGGTTGTGATGTATCCTCATCTCCCTGCTACCTGGTGTTCCCATTTCCTATTTAAATAGTCTGAACTTGGGAATGTAACTTTGGGGCACTTGTAGAAAGAGTGCCAGCTATCTTGCCTGCCTAATATGATCAAGTAATGTTTTTACAAGGTGAAGTGGAGTGGGTGGAGATTAGCATTTGGTAAATATAGATAGACTGAGTTTGTCCTCAAGGTCACATCCTGTGCAGCATTTTAGAGACAAGATTTGATTTCTTCTGTTGCAGTTGCTCCAGTTTATAAAATGTACTCAGACCTAAAGTCAAGCCCTTGCTCCCATTTATGTTTAGAGTATTGCTGAGGATGCTTAGGTTCAGTAGCCTCTTCAGCACCTCCTGTAACTCATTTGGATTTCCTTGTCTAATACTGTTTGTTTCTTGTTTTGAGGCAGCTTGCCCTCCTAGTAGAGCTCCTCTGAAGGTAGTGGAGCTCCACCTGGGCATAGATAGACTGTCATGGCTTTGTGAAATGTGGATATTACAGCACATCATATTTCAGTGTTCTAGTCCCTCTGTAAGTTTATTCCCTAGGCCTATAGTCCTTAGTGCATAACTTTTCAATATAACAGGTGCTGCTTTATGACAAACGTGAATAATGACATATCTTGGAAAATGCATATTGCCCATAATGAATTTTCTCATCTTTCATGATTGTTAATTACTTGCTAAATTCTCAAGGGGTCTAAATAAGAAAGTACTTAACTGACTGGTAATGCAGTGGCCAGCATAAAATTCATTACTGTTAAGGCATAACACATTGATCTCCAGAGTACTATATGAATAGTGTATGTCTTCAGCATGTTTTTCAAAGAGTCTGCACAATGGCTTGGTGAAGCAATTAATTTACCATTTATGTTTCATAACAGAACAGAATGTTTTCATATTGTATTTTTTGTAAATGGGAGTGCCTAATCTAATTGTAGATTTATTGTTAGAATTTATTCATCAAAATAAAAGTGAAAGATCCACAACTCCAGATACCTGTTTTTTTTTTTAATATTTTATGTGTTAACATCAATGCATCAATGTGCATTTTGAACACATGAATAAATAAATTAAGAAAACATACTGTCAGTTCTTCTGTAGCTCATATTTATTGCAGTGATTTATCTGATCTCCATAAAGTGCTGCTTACTGTTGCTGAAAATATTAATTCTTTGCAGACCAAAACATTCAGCTGCTATCATAGCTTCAGGCAGTTTTTTCCCATCTGAATGTTAGGAAGATGCATGTGATTTGTTTTACGTATGGGAACACATACAAGAGTCCAGTTTTTGCACCTTGTTATTTTAGCATAGATAAAATGACACATTTTCTGTTGAATTTTTTGCTTCTGCAGCAAAGCACTATTTTTGATTATTTGTTACTTATTTAATATACTTCTGATTAGTTTTTTTTTCCTATTCACATTGCATATTTTAATTGCCAGTAGTTAACTGGTAAGGTATCTCAGCATGCTAAAATAGTCCTAGGAGTATAGTTCAATTGCCAGGGCTATTGAGCATGTCAGAAATTACAAGGGGAGATGAGAGTTTTATGGTCCAGGATCTGAACCTGGAAGGTAATAAAGTTGTTTCTGGGACAGTATCACCTCTCACAAAAAGTCAAGTGTACTGGTTTTGTCTAATTGTTGTAATGGAGGAACTTTTATTGTGTAAGCTACTGATTTGTTGTTGCAAATATTCACATATCATTGAAGTTTTGACCTTCTAAAATACACATTGCACAGCTTCTCAAGGGCATGGAATAACACCTATTTTTCACATTGATATGCATGTGATAAGTATATATTGATAGGTGTGATAAATGTAAAAATGCATATAGTATTAATCAGAAACCACTACTTTGATTGCCATGAATATTCCAGGAAACAAGGAAAACCTGAGAACTTATTCATGATACTGTTGGGACCAAAGAGATATTTCATTAGAGACTGATTCAAAGTTCTTATCTATGAAGGAGACTTAAATTACATGGCATGAGCTACTACACAGCTGCATTATAATATTATGCAAGGTTTTTGATTGCTTGGAGAATCAACACTCTACACCATATTTTGCTGTTTGTGATTTTATGCTAAGCTATGCAATCTGCTACTGTCACTTGTGTTAATGCATTAACAGTTTGAATATTTATGTCAGCTCGTGCAGCTGTGGGGTTTTTTTCAGCTAAGACAAATAAAGCATACTCCTATGAAACTGTGTTAACTGTAAGGTAATGATGCTCTGTATACTGCTGAAAATCTACCTCATACACTGACATTTGCTGGGTAACTTAAGAACTCTCCTTCTACTATATGATATTTAATAGCTGGCATCAGGTTACTTTGTCTAAGAGGAGCAGAAGAACAGAATTAGTTGCTTGTCTAATGAATAATTGGGATAAGCTTTACCTATTTCATTAAAAATAAAAGGGTATTTGAACACTGCAGTATTGAAACAGGGCCAGTTATCACACATAGATAGTGTGTCCCTCTCTGTTTTAGTTTTGATTCCAAGTATTACCAAAAGAGCTTGAGGACGATCTTGTACTATTTTTGCACCT
This sequence comes from Myrmophylax atrothorax, assembly GCA_026770055.1. Classification (NCBI taxonomy): domain Eukaryota; kingdom Metazoa; phylum Chordata; class Aves; order Passeriformes; family Thamnophilidae; genus Myrmophylax; species Myrmophylax atrothorax. The sequence goes on along the minus strand of JAOXXN010000001.1, from coordinate 39,336,103 downwards.
ATAAGATTTTGGTGTTCAGAGGAGCTAGTGGAGCATTAGCACATGCTAGAAAGATGCTAGGTATTACAAGTAACCACCAAGTCGTTTTTGCAGTCCAGGTTATAGCAGATTGCTTTGGCCATTATCCTTTCCTTACCACTATATGCGTCACTGCCAGATTACCCTTTGTTAGAGTGCATGAATGAGGTCTGGACAGAACTTGTGGACAAAAGCTGCATCACCAGGAAATACTTTCCACTTACAGAAATAGAGGCTGATGTTTTCTAGACCTCTTCTACATTCACATTATCAAAGCCGTGAATCTCTGTGCATAATTATCTTTCAGTTTTCCTCTGTGAACTGTGAGCTTTTATGTGCCTCTCTTTTTATGCTGCATAGTGCCTAGCTCATTGGTGCCACTGTAAGTATCTTCCTGCAAGCTGAAGACACTTACTTCAGACAAAAAGAAGTCAGCTTACTATACTCACAACAGCAGTTCCTCTGAAATGCATGGATCTCTTTTTATTTTGGTCTTAATGCACAGCCTGAAGCTTGTATAAACATGCCCAAGTGCTTACAAATATTTTGATGTGAGTCTGACCATTTGGAGGCAATGCTTTACCTGCTCAGGATGCTGTGAAAGCTGACATTGTGTTTCTGTGAAACGCTGCCATCTGGCAGCATCTCTCAGTGTTATCTGGGATTGCTTGCATGAGCTGAGAGTAGGTTTTGACTCACTGTGTGGCTGTATCTATTTCACACTTAACAAGTTAGAGCAGTGCATCAGCTCAAGATGTGACGTGCACTATCTTCACCTTTATGCTGTATTTTGGCCATTGGTTGTCCTAAGAGCCTTTGACACCTTCTCCCACAGCATACTGCTGGAAAAGCTGGCAGCCCATGGCTTGGACAAGTTAAGAACTGTATGGATGGTCAGACCTGGAGAGTGGTAGTGAATGTTGTTGCATCCAGTTGGAGGCTGGTCACTAGTGGTGTCCCCCAGGGTTCACAGTTGGGCTCAGGTCTGTTTAATAACTTTAGTGATGATTTGGATGAGGGGATTGAGTCTGCCAGTAGCAAATTCACAGACGACACCATGTTGGGTGGGAGTGTCCGGGGTAGGAGGGCTCTGTGGAGGGCCCTGGACAGGATGTATAGATGGGCCAGGACCAACAGCATGAGGTTCAACAAGACTACCTGCCGGGTCCTGCACTTTGGCCACAGAAACCCAATGCAGTGTGGCAGGCTGGGGGCAGAGGGGCTGGAAAGTGGCCTAGCAGAGAAGGACCTGGGAGTGCTGTTTGGCAGCAGGCTGAACAGGAGCCAGCAGTGTGCCCAGGTGGCCAAGAAGGCCAGTGGCATCCTGGCCTTTATCAGGAGTAGTGTGGCCAGCAGGACCAGGGCAGTGATCATCCCCCTGTACTTGACACTGTTGAGGCTGCATCTTGAGTACTGTATTCAGTTCTGTGCCCCTTGATTAGGAAGGACATTGAGGTGTTGGAGCAGGTCCAAAGAAGGGCAACAGAGATGGTGAAGGGTCTGAAACACAAGTCCTGTGAGGAGCAGCTGAGGGAGCGACTGTTTAGCCTGGAGAAGAGGAGGCTCATGGGTGAACTTACTGCTCTCTACAACTACCTGAAAGGAGGGTGTAGCCAGGTGGGGGTCAGCCTCTTCTCCAAGGCAGCCAGTGACGGGAGGGGATGACATGGTCTTAGGCTGTGCCAGGGGAGGTTAAGGTTGAACATTAGGAAGAAATTCTTCACAGAAAGGGTGATTAGTTGCTGGAATGGGCTTCCCAGGAAGGTGGTAGAGTCACTATCCCTGGAGGTGTTTAGGGAAAGACTGGATGTGGCACTTAGAGCCATGGTCTAGTTGACATTGTGGTGTTCGGTCAAAGGTTGGAGTCAATGATCTCAGAGGTCTTTTTCAGCTGGGTTGATTCTGTGATCTTAAGGCATCTTGAGGACACATTAAGGGTCAAGAAATTCCACCTAGAGCAAACATAGAGTGGGATACTCTAGCTTTTCCTAATATTCACGTCTTCACTTTTTGTTTTACGCTAGGGGGGCATAAAGCATAGGCCAAGTATCTGCCATTGACTATCTATTTTCTCTTTTCCCTACGGATCCTCCTGGCAATTGTTCATATTTTTGCCATGTGAAATCTGAGTCGTTAGTTTAGAATGTGTTGGTATTTTCTATGCCTGCAGTTTTGCTGAATTTTTTTTTAGTTATTTAATTTTATATTGTGATGGACAAAGCAATTTCAAATGATACACAAGACTCTGAAATTCAAATTGCAAGCATTAATAGCTCTGAGCTGGATTGTTGCTTGTATGAAGAAAAATGTTTTCAAAGGAGGAAGAAGCAAGGAGAGTTTTCGCACACGGAGCTTCTGCTACATTGTTCCACTGAAATGTAGGGTGGGTAGAATCTTTGTGGTGCCTTTATGAGACGTGGACCCCATGAATCCAGCTAACCTTGAGATCACAATGAACCGAAGCTTTCCATGCTGTAACTCAGGCATCAGCATTAATTTCCTGATATCTTACTTTTCTTTCCTGAAACCAAGTCACTGCTGTTATCTCTTGGTCTCTGAGAGGGAAAGTTTGATTGTTTGACCCAATCAAATAAGATTGCAGTGAATAATCAGAATTCTCCTATGGAGATACTGATAAGGTTATCTAAAGGCAAGGAAAATATAGATTAGATCAGATCCCTTAGTCTCAAAGTACGCTTGTCTTAAAACTTCGTGTTCACCTAATTCTTTGCCTCTGCAGAACAACTGCTTGCTGAGGCAATTGGATAAGGCCTTAGTACTTGCATGCCACAGAGAATTATAATCTTGGTGATTTATTTCCATTGAGATGACTTCTGGATGTAAGAATCTTTGAATTAATTTTCTAGCATAGAATAAGAAAGATTTATGTCCTTCATTTGCATTGGTTTTTACTGTTTTTCTTTAAGTTTTTTGCAGCCTCTGTTTCACTTGTAAATTATTGATTTAGTCGGCAAATAACTGTTGCATTGCCACAAGTTAAATGTCTTTTTCTGCCAGGCATATGAGCTGGCCCTCAGCTTGAGCTCTGAGATTCACTCAAGTAGAATTTATGCACAGTACAATTGATAGTCTCTTTTTGCATGAGTACTTGCCTGTGTGGGTCAAATACCCAGAGAGTAAACTTTGAAATACCTGTGTGAGTTGAAACTAAAAAAATATAAATCATCCAAATGCATTGGCAACTACCTTTTCCCTTACAACTCCTGCTCCCTGTTGGAGGCTTGGCTGCCTCCCTTCAAGTTTCCTGGGGAGTGTGCAGATCACTGAGCAGAGCCTGCTCTTCACTGTTAGAGTCGCAGGTTGAGTAGCAGTGCTTTGGAGAAGTGGAAAACCCAGAGGGAAAATGAGAAGCAGGAAACTAATAGGGTTAGAGTGGCAGGTGGACAAAAATGCAGTGACTTCTCTCATATTGCTCCTGTATTTCGGTAGGATGTTTTGTGCATTTCAGCTTTCAGTGTGGGTGAATCTGGGTCAGGCAGAAAGAAAAGTGCTCTGCTCAGAATAAGGCTCCTCACTCAGACAGAAAGGGAACAGTATTAAAAGCACAGGCTCACTCACACGTGTGACAGCTGTGGGTAACTGGGAAGATTTCTGATAAGATAGTTTTATTTTACAGCTCACTTGTTGAGGTGTATGTGTAGGGTGAGTAATGTCAGTTACAGAGTTTTCAGTGCTCTAAAAGTGGAGGGAGAGATGTAGAATAAATGTGGATACAGGTGTACTGCAAGTGAAACAGGGAAAGCAGAGTAAAGGAAAATGTACCCTGCCTACAGTCTTGGTTGTCTAGAGCCAAGCCTTTAGTGCAAATATAATAATGTTGAGAAGTAGAGGAGGCTGTTAAAATCCACCTCCACCTTAGATAAATTAGAGACATTTCTATCTGGTAAAATATTTCCTTTTAAGGATCAATTTGAATGTGAGAATTTTCTTTCACTTCAGCTCATGATCACTTCCAAACTTAGAGTTTCATTTTACCTGCTGTCAGGGCTGTTGCTTACTCAAGGTTTTTGTGACAGCAGCCTCACTTGCAAAGTCCATCACCATTTGTCTTGCACATCCACTTAGGTTCTTCTTTAGAATCGATCTAAAGCCTAATTTTCAAATCTTTCCTGGTTGTGGCACTAATGAGAATCTGCATTATGTTTGGTACTAGTTCCTGCATGCTTTCGATATATATTCCAGAGTACAACTCCACAAATGTGTGAAATTCATTTTGGTTTTGAGGTTTTGTTGCCATTATTCTCATTAGCTCAGATTGCTGTTCATGAGATGTTATCCGAATACCGTAGCTGTGTTTGAACAGTTTCTCTTAGATCCGGGAGTGAGTGAGTTCAGAGTGTGGGTCCCTGAAGATAAGCTGAAATCCACTTTCTGCCTTACTTCTCAATTGCTTCTTCAAGTGACATTTTAGAGAGTAAACAAACTAAAACTTGGAATTTTTTTCTGAACGTGACTCCTATTAATACTCAGTTTTCCATGGCATTTTTGAGGCATAACTTTCTTTTATGAAATACAGATTTGGTTGACAAAAAGCTGTTATCTTGCCAGATATTTAACCTCTGCAGCGGCCAGAGACTTGAGCTGGATACCAGCATGTTCTCAAAAGGTCTTATGGATAAAAAAATATTTTTCAGTTTGGAAAGCCTGCTGAATCACTGGCAGGGAAGGACAGGAACTCACCTTCTGATCCCTGTGGAAATACCAGTATTCCAGCCTGTGAAGGAAAAACAGAGACTACAGACCTAAATTAGTTTCGGTGCAGATTTTTATTCTCAAATACTGCTGTTCAGCATAATGGTGATATAGCCATCTATGAACAGCACCTCAGTGCCATTGGTTAATATTTCTTCCCACTGTGTTCCTGGACTCTCTGTCTTCATCCTTGTGACCTTAGAGCAAATAAGAGGACACTTCTGCTACCTTTGTCATCAGGGGTACAACTGCCAGCTGACTTTCAACTCCTTCATCAGCTGTCATCATCAATGTTCATTTGATGTTGCTTCATAAATACCCACTTGAAGTTGCCCATTGCTCTCTCATGCTTGATGACACTTTCCTGAGTAATTTCCAACACATCTACCCCCTTGATGGTTCTGCTAAGCGCACTTGGTTGAGTCACTTGCATTTTATCTGCTGTATATTGTGGGATAATTAGAGACTATATTAGTTACAGCTCAAGAAAGTCGAGTCCAGGAATAAACTCTTAGCAAAGCTGAGATTCATCTCATCCGATGATGGTCTTCTAAAACCAGGCCTACAGTCAGACCAAGTTATATGAAGTGCCCTGTACCTCCACTGGCAATGACAAGAACTAGGTCATTTATGTTATCTACCTTCAGTGGCAAACCTACCTCCCTCCATGCTCAAGTTTTTCTAATCACATGATGATTTTTCTACAGTGCTTTTACTGTGAATAGGCAAACACCTCAAATGTCTGTTAGTATCTGCAAGTTCTGGTCAAAAAAATATTGTTCTCTGGGTTTTTGAAGTGTTTTTCACTTTGAAAGATACAATCTAAATGCCCTATTCCATTGTCACCAAAATCTGTGGAAATAAAAGGAAACTGCACGCAAAAGATCAGAAGATAATGTAAAATGGGCATGATATAAAAAGAAGAAAGTACACCAGGAGACTAAAGGGCATGGCAGAAGGAGGGTACAGGAAGAAAGCAAATTTCCTCCCACTTCAGTCTTTTGAGATTTCAAAATTTAATTAAACATTGAGTATAATAACTTGTAATAACTGTATCCTGGGCTAATAAAGTCCTTGGCCTTCAGCCATGGAATCTATTAGTCCAGATTATGCATATTACCTTATAAATAAAAGGTACCCTCAAGTTATTATTATAATTGAGTTCTTGAGTTGTTAATTTTCACTATGGAAAAACTAACAGTAATGTGCTCAGTGAAAACCGAAAGCAGCACAGCCAGAATGCAGAATATGATTAGGACTTTTCAATATGAAAATGTCCAGGTGGATGATGTGTCTGTGTATAATGCTTTCAGAATTTCAAAGAAGAGAGTCAAGTGTCTGTTTTCAAAGATACTGAAGGACATTTATTCCAGTCAAAATGTTGAACTGACATGTTGTGGTTTATTCTGGCACTCTTTCTCTGAAAAACATCCAAGTACTTCTGTGTGTTTGGATTGGCATAATCAGGGTTTGGGGCTTAGTGTACTGCTTGAATGAAACAGAATGGGCACTTAATTTCTCTTTTCTTCTAGTTTATCTGTTTAATTTGTCTATCTCATTATTCAATATGGGTGTTGAAGCATGATAAAATCCCTTTTTTTATAGCAATGTATTTCTTGTATGTATCTCTCTCAATATTGCTGATGTCACGTATGAACTACAATGATCATTCCTCCTCAATGTCTTGGTGATGTCTGAATTTTTTCTAGCCATATCTGCTGTAGAACAGGTGAATTTTGGTTATTCTTTACTTAACTAGTTTGCATTATGTTTTAAAATATTAAATTTACATTTAATGACCATTACTTGGGAAGAATATTAACTTGTAACAATTTAGTGTCTGAGTGCTGTGAAGTTGCTTCTCCTCTGTGGTGCTATTTGTTTCTGCATTTAAAAATATGAAAAACAGAAGAGGAATTACCTAAAAAGTCAAACTTAACTGTATTAGAAAGTAATTTTTTTCTTTGATTGTATAGCAGGATATAATCTCAGTGCTTTTTGACCCAACATTACTACTGTTAACCAGTAGTTCCAGGCACTGCAAGATGTATGTTGATTCCTTTTCAAATTATTATAGTGGGGATGTGTGATTTTAAGTTTCTTTCAAATGGTCAAATATTTGAGATTGAAACTATAGATTATTCATTTACTTTACATGACACAGTATAGTATAGCTGGGAAAAAAGCAAATTTTTAAAGGCATAAAAACCTCAATAAATTCCATGAATAATAATTTGGTTGAACAAACAATGAATATTTAAGAAAAAATCCCTTAGCTGCAATATTTATATACAGTAAATGAAGACTGCATTCCACTGGGGCTAGACTGTTACAAACATGTAAGTGACTTTGGATATAACTTTTCAGGCATATGAAATAGGATCATCCCTCCAGCCAGACTTACTAGAATGTGAACAATTACACACTATATCCTTTGTCTTAATCTTCAAAATTTTTCCATGCACACTTAAGTGCAGTATTCATAATTATTTCTAGGTCTGT
>JAOXXN010000001.1:39247485-39278537 GCA_026770055.1 Myrmophylax atrothorax | reverse complement strand
GAGGGGAGGATGGATTCTTCATAGAGCAGTCTTATTTTCAGATGCTTCTCAATAGTTGTTAAAGAGAAAATGCTGGATATTTACTACCTGGTAAAATTACATCATGTTTCTTTTTAAAGCCAACGTTTAAATCCTTCTGTCTACAGATATGACAATTCTGCTAGCTCATTTTCGAAAGTGGAAGAAATGGCAACGGTAAGTAGCTTATCAACGTTATTGTAAGCAATGTTTAAACCACAGATTTTTCAAAAACTAGTCTCCTTTGTTTAGGCTGTTGATATAATGCCTGTTTAAATAGTGTTCTTGCTGTTCTTGTTTTAAACTGCTCCACTGCTCCATGCTTTCTGTGGCAAGAAAAATACTCAAGAATGGGCATCTATATGACAAGTTCAGTTTCCTTTCAGGTCATAAAATATCCATTGTCATGTGAATCATGTGAAGAACAAAACAATTCTTTGGAAGAGAGCAGCTTTGTGATTTGTAATTCTTCCCTTCTTGTTAAGGGAAAGGCAGCTGGTTTTAATCAGAAAAAATAATCAGAAGGAACGAAACTGATGGAATGGAAAGTGGTAAATTGTCAAGAATAAAATAGCATTAAATGCTGCTCAGTTAAATTGTCAAACATACTAATAAATTCTAACTTGAATGCAAAATAGAACACTACATTCAGTAATTTAGTTACAAAAGCATACCTGTGTCAGTTACATTTATTTGTTTATCTACAGGATTGCATAAATGATGGTTTTTTTGTTTTGTTGGCTAGTTCAGCTGATAAACAATAAAACAGGTTAAACATAGCATTAAAAATCTGCAAGGAGTGATATTAGATCCCAAATACTGAACTAAACTATTACTACAGGTGAAACTGCAAACCCCTATGAGCAGATTTTACTCCCACCAACAGTTGCATTAGAGTTCACAAGGCTATGAGTAAAGAATACATATAAATTCTGAATTGTTTAAATTCATCTGGTGTCTAAATGTCTGTCAGGCACACACATCAGTTTTTCTTGCTTGATTATCTTTGTGTTCTTGAGCTGATGATGCAGGAAATTGCTAATCAAATATATAATACCCTGACACATCTCTGGTAGATATAAGCTGTAATGATGAAAGTGATTGTTTCTCCTTCTGCGTATCACTGCATGCACAGGATCACCCTTCACCAACGGGGCTGACACCTCAACTGTAATTCCAACAATTAACTTTGGAATCATTTTACCTCTGTGGAAAATTATTACAATCAAATGCATATGACAGAAACTAGTGAGACTAAAGTTACTTCTATTAGCTAGTTTATGAATTTATAACCAGAAACTGAAATCTATTATTCTGTCTTTCAAAGAAATAAAGACAATAAATATAGCACAGTTACAAAACTTACTTCTGATTAAATTTTACCTTCCTGTACTCATTTTCCAACTGATTCAGAAAGAGCTGTACAAGCAATATCCAACAGAACTAAAACGAATATGTCTGAGGAACTCACCTGAGCTTTTATCTGACTTTTTCTTTCCTGGATTCTTGGCAGAGGTTTTCTTTCAATTTTGTGCTTCTGAGACAAAACTAAAAAATTTGGGGTTTCTTTCACAGAGTGACTGTGGTGAAATGGAAGAGTAGGATGAGGTGTTTCAGAATCAGCTGCAGAAAACAGAGGTGAAAAAGGATTAATTCAATATCCCAAGACAAACCATATCAATTTAATATTCAGTATGTATACATATCATAGGTCCCAATGTATCTTGTTATAGAAAAAGTGTAATAAACCTTAAGGTAAAATACCTTGAATTTGATAATTGAGAATGGTAAACTTTGTATGGAATTATGGAAGGTGCTGCAAACAGTGATGAAGGTGAATATTAAAGCAGGTATTTCCATTCAGGTAGTTATTTGACAGGGAGTAAATTCATACACAGTATCACCTCATATCAGTAGTTATTCAAAGACCATTTCAGAGCCCCTGCCATCCACATATGGCTTCCGAACACTGAGCAGACCACAGTTATTTTGAGGCTGGGGCTGAGGGGCAGAGTGTTTTCACTTCATGTCTTCAAAAATAACATGCTAGTTTATCTTCTGAAAGCAACAGTGTAACTGCCACCAAATGTATTTTATAATTATGGTCCTGCAAACCATTCTGAGTAATTTGAAGTCTAATGCCTGTTTTCAAATCCCACAAGATGGCAAGACACGCTGTTCAGTCCTTTATGTTTTAACCTGCAGTCAACTCAGTAACAACGACTACCGACGAACCATTTTTAAGAAACCTCATTTTGTTTCAGATTTTGCTTCAGTTTCAAAACTAATTTATTCTCTCACCTCAATAATATGTTGCCTTTAAGCCAAAAAACTGTTTAAGGCTTTTTTTTTTGTTTTCCAAGTGTAAAACTTGGACTTCTGCTAGTCATGTATGTTGTGAAGGCCTTTAAAAGGACTGGCAATTTGTGCAGATCAAATAAGTATCAACAAATACAATTTTAAAGTCTGATATATTTCATGTAGATATGCTTTAGAATGCCCAACACTTTTCTTTAAATATGGAAAGCAGAAATGAGTATTTACACACTCAAAATGTAATAGCTCCTCCCTTCCACAATTCTGGGATATTGGGATGGAAACAAAAAAAACACCACATGAACTAGTGCTAAAATTAAATTTTATATTGGAAAAGTTCAATTTCTACTCCTGTATTTTTGACTCAGCACCAGTAGAGGTCTCATTCTTAGTATATTTATTATTAGCTATTTTATTATTTCTATAATACTGTAAATAAGCATGAGGTCATTGATTAGTTTGCTTACAAAATTGTACATAGGCTGCATGTTCATCTGTCATTCTTTCACCACTTTTTTTCCTGGCAGTTTTGGAAGCTTTCCAATTCATTAAGAACTGTCTTTCCATTTCTTTAATTTCTTTCCCATCAAGGGATTCTGTCAAAGAGAAGAGAACACTTTCTGTGATACAAAGTTAACTGAATGGTTCTAAAAAGCTGTATGTGATAGGTACTGATTCTATATTTGCTCCCTTCAAATATTTTTTTCTCTTTTTAGTATTTGGTAAAGAAAAAAATACCCAATAATGATTGATATTCATGTTCAAGGTGCAAGAGTGAGTTAACATGCCTTAATTACAAAAGAAAGCATCTATTATTTTTGTAACTTTCAAGGGAAATAAATATATATTTCATATTTGGTTAATATGCAACACCTTACAGAAAGTTCTGAAGAAAAGCTGTGCTCTTACACAAGCTACAGACAGATGCAGAAATTCAGACTGAGAGGGGAACTACATGTCTTAGCAATCAAGGAGAGCTGCTGATCAAGAAGACACACAGATTTGGCTCTCCAAGGTTAACTTTACTCACTTAGGTGTTAAAAAGCTTATGTTCTGTTTCATTGGTTGCATCTGCATTTTTGAGTCAGAGCAAATGAAATACCTCACGTGGCCACAAGTTTTGGTTGCATTAGAACAGTCCTCAGGCACTGTTATTTCCATTGTGCAGAGAGGCTTTTCTTTTTCTTAATGGAAGATATTTTGTACTTTTAGAAAAATAAAGTTCTGTAATTACCACTTTAAAGATAATTGCCACCTTTATCCAAGAAAAGTAAAAAATTAGCAGACTTTTTTTACCTATTTCCACAGTATGAATATTTAGAAATAGCAGACTAAGTTTCTTCCTTTTATGCTAAAATTATATAAAAACACTTATAATGTAAACTGGACACAAAAGGTTAAGATTAACAAATACATTTATAACATACATGTAAATTGTTTTTAAGGGCAAAAGTTACATCAAATTCAAACACAGTAGGATCTGTACAAGTGGCGCTGTACAACTAAAACACCTAAGCAACTACTACAGATTGATAGGGGAGTAGATTAAAATTATCTTTGAATATCAGTTTTACAACATCTGTAATATGAACACAAAAAACGTCTTATTGTCTTGCAATATAAATATTATAAAAAATTATGACTCCTACTAATAGCAAAAGCCGAACAACATGGTTTGTGAAGCTGATACAGAAGCGGTTTTAGCTTTGTACATAAATTAAAACTTTATCACTTGACATAAATATCTATAGCAGTAACTATGTTTATATACATAGTGCAACTCAAGAACAATTAATGTATCAGTTCTTTTCTAAAGGAGTGGGGGTTATGGGTGGGCTATTGATTTAATTTTTACCTAAAGTTTGTGACTGTACTACAATCCTGTCCCTGTACTTTGGTTTTTGACAGATGGGGTTTCCTGTAAGATCCATCCTGCGTAGCTTTGTCCATTTGTTTAATACAACCTTCAAATCCTGCAATTGATACAACAACAAAATGTGATTATTTTCCCCCCTCCAGAGTAAAATTAAATAATAATGCAACTTGTTCAGCCAGGCCCAAATCCTGCACACAGAAATAACTTCAATGAGACTATTCATATGTATTAATGTGCACATGAGGAATGCACATTTTCAAATAGAGTGGTGCATTGCACCCCTGAGTGTATCGTAAGTGCACAGAAGAAACAGTGATGCACTTGGAAGACACTGCATTTTTAAGGATACAGTTATGCCAGCTATGGAAAACTACCACTTCAATCCTACTTATAAGCACCTAAAGCCGAGGAATTACCAACCAAAAAAATCTGTATTATATGTAATGCCTGTTAATGGTCTCACAGAGTCCTTAGGGTATCAGTTTGTGGAAGAATAAGCACTTTATACAGATAAAGAAGAGACAAAAGAAAAAAGCTAAAAATTGTGTGATACACAGAAGTCTGCCTCTCTCTTTATATGTATTAGCACTGTATTTTATAGGAGAAACAGTAAACCTCTCCTAAATAACTGTGGGTGGTCAGTTATAGCATTGGCCTAAACAGTGAAAACTGTGAAATACACCTTTGTCCATCTAGGTTTCTACCCAAGGGCAGTATGACCTAGGTGAAACTACTCCGTCTTTTAAATACAATAAATTCAAGTTAAAAGCATGCAAAGTTTAGCACATTGGTCTTTTCTACTCAGATACCCTACCTTCTGAAATGCTTTCTTTCCAAAAGTGCATTTAACTGCCATTCTTGGTAGGCTTTCCTTATATGTGTGAAAAGCTTAAGAAAGGATTCAAAACAATCTATATAAACACAAGAGGAGAGAGAATTTACATTGTACTGCTGTAGTAAGTTGGAAAAATCTACTAATCTTGCTCTGACAGCTTCTAAACTGGGAAGTGTGTAGAATTTTGTAGCTTGATGCCAATAATGAAGTATCTTGCCTGGGTAACACAAGCAGTGAGAATTCTGCTTTTGCAGGCTCTTCTCCCTTGGTAGAAAATCCCTCCCAGAATATTCTATGGTGGAATATATGGTGATTCAGTGATAATTTCTGTTTAGAAAAACTGCACCAAAGTCTGGTTCTGTGAGGATCAAGACATAAAACAGTGCAAGAAACTCTTGAGGACCAGTCCACAAGAAGAAATGTTAATAATTCTCATAATGTTGCATGGCAAAGCTTAATCAGCATATATGAGAACAGCAACGTGATAACCCCCATAGTTTAGGGGCTAACGCAATCCCAAACACAGTTTAGGGGAAAAATACTTCAGGTTAGATTTATTAAAAAGAAAAATCATTTAGCAAGTGTATTTATTTATCTTACCTAAGCCTTCAGACATTATCATTGAAATCTGTAATGTGTTCTAGATTTCATTAGAAATAATCTTTTCAAGCAATAGTTTTGCAACACAAAGTTGTCTATTACTGAAATAAAATGTATAAAGTTTAACTTTGATGAATGTATACAGAGTCCTGTAGATTTTTGTTAGCTGTTACTTACTTGATAAATGACCCAGAACATGCTTACTCCAGTGTATGTTTATCTAAGAGTGCACTAATCCTGTGCTGAAATATGATTACCCTTTCGATACGCTCTAGTTGTTCATTGCCTTCCTGTCTCTAATAAAGTGCTTTCACTTCCCAGCCTTTCAATAAGCTGTACTAAAGGGACCAGACACTCTTCTGGGCAGGCTCCGTTTGATAAATGATCATGTCATGCTATCACTTTGAGGTCTGCTACAAAATACTGACGAGCAGATTATATTCCAGAGGGGAAGAAGGGAGAGGGGGAAGGGCAAGTGCCTGAGGAGGCAGCTGTAGTGCTGGCAATAACTTTCTTACCAATTAACGAGAGCCATTTAAGAATTGGTATTTGACCAGTATGCTCCAGTTTTTATTGGAAACATCTAGTCCAACTGCCCCTGCTACATCTACAGACAGCAATTTGTCACCATTTTGATTACCTGTCATAATCCATTTGAGAAAATCTATAATTTTCCTCTTGTTCCTGACTCAATTCTGAAGTGAATGAATTCATCTTTTGTGATATCCTCTTGTCATAATCAATATTGGGCAGAGGTTGAATAAATTAAAGACTTGAGAAATACAGATTTTTACAGGTATTTCTAGATGTATTTTCTTTATCTATCCAAATACTTACACAAGTCATAATCTTCCCAAAACTAATGTAATCAATAAATAAATTATATTCTGGCTTTTTGCAAACAGGAATAGTTGTGGGTTTTTTTTAATATATTGTGTTTTTAAAAACCCTATATATAGTGTGTTTCATAACACTTTAATATACAGTGTTTTTAAAAAATTTCAACCCAAATACACTGACTAAAGTGAACCAGAAGCTCAATAGGACAAATAAATCAAGTAGCAAGCAATAGAAAACAAAGAAAAGCCAATTCTATTAAAATCAATTATAGTCCTGATAACTGACCTAAGACATGCTTTTTGCATGTGGTAGCTAGTCATAGTTATTTTGCATGAATTCAGGAAAATTACTTCATTTTCTTCTGTCTACTGTTCAGACTGCATGATATAAACTTCAGTCATGTGAAACAAGGTCATATGCCCTAATGTCTGTTAATTATGATAATAAAGCCCTGAATTAGCCAGAACCTCAAGCAATTGAATTTACTAGTCTGATTTTCAACTACACTGAAATCAAGATGGCATAGTTGAAAAGCCAGGGAATATGGGTTTTCATAAAAAAGTGAAAAAAACTGAGAGAAATGTTTAGATATAAAATACTTCTACTAAATATGCAAAAGCAAGAAAAGTCTACCCAAGAAGATTGTATTTTGTGCATTTCTTATGCCTTTCACATTTTCCTCTTTTACAAAGACTCCATGTTATTCCTGCAGCCTCTGCTGCACAGGTCACTGCTGCTGACCAGCCCTGCTCAGACGTGGATGGCTCCTCTACAGCTTCTCTTCCCACTGGGTGAAGCACAGCTGGGTACAGAGTTCTCTGACACTTCCCTGTCTGGCAGCTCTGCCACGATCTCTGTCCAGTGCCAGACATTCCCAGGGATGCTCTCGATGGTAGTGATGGGAAAACAAGAATGGGAAAACAGGATACACAGAGCTTTGGGCATGAGAAAGATGTATACCTCAAAGTTTTGATAACAGAGGGGCAAGAGGGAGAACAGGCAGCTTGTGTGGGAATGGAAGAGCCTTTGCTGTACTTAACAAGTTCAGCCCACAGAACCAAGGAAGTGTATAGAGATGGACACCCCTAAAATCCCTTCAGCTTTCACAGCTGTAGAACAATATAAGCCATGGAATCATGAAATTCAGGGTTGCAAAACACTGAGACACTCAAAACTTCCCTCAGCTATTTTCTTTCTGAACAGTGGCTGTTTAGGATTGTTCTCTTGCTAGATGTCTACTGTGAGCTAAAGACTCTTACACAAGATAAAACTGACTTTTGAAAAATACTTTGCATGACTTAATGCTTTTCATTCAACAGTTTGGTCTTTATTTATTTAAGAATTTATGTTAGTGGTAAGTAGAGCCTACTAAAATGCAATCTCTTAAAACACAGTAATTATAGCTAGAAAGCTACATATTCACCTGCTTACACTCTATGTTAAATACATACAATATGTTCATTAATTTTACAGGGCTGCAAACAAATGAATAGAAACACCCTCTTTGTTCTATATATTTCAAAACTTGAGGATTGTTCAGAAAACACACAAGGACAGTCACTTTCAAAATAAACCAGAGCCTCACCCAAGTGTAACTGATAGCACACAGCAGCATGGAAGTCAAATACTAACCATAACATTTTTCAAAAGCTGCGACCATGGAACATGGAAATCTACATATCTAGTTGATCTGGGTAAATTTAGCTCTGGTCTTTCGGATGATTAAACAACGGAATTTAATTATTAAATAATATATACACAGCTACTGAATAATGCAGTCTTTTTGTCCTCTCCTCATTCTGTTTCAGAGGATACTGTTTTTTCCAAGATACTGAAAACGCTGTCTCCAAACTGGCACCCTCGTTCTTAAAATGAATGGATTCTTTGGCTAAGACAGTCTTCCTTTAAGATCATCACAACTGAAATGTATTTATTTACACAAAATAAAGAGGCAATACAAAAACCTTTGTAATATGTTTTATTTAGAAAAGGAATCCTTTTCAAAAGGGAAGCTTTGGAGAGACTGCCTATTTGAAAAAGCTTACTGTTATTTTGATGTAACCAACATATTCAATGTTGTTTTAATTACACAACAAAAGCCTACACAGATTGTATTTTGATGTGAATTCAATTACAACTGCCAGCCAGAAACACAGCTTGAAATACAAAGCATTAACAGTTCTCCAGTAAAAAAAGATGTGCACCATTCAACATTTAATATTAAAGTATAGGAACTGAAGAGTCCAATTAAAGCATATTGACATGGATAATTGACAGGTTATACACACCAAATACTGCAATCTCCTCATCAGTAAACAGAACTGCCAAATTCTGTTAAAATTATGTTAAAAATATATTAAGTGTTGTAATAGGTAATAAGAACAGTTATTTTGATACTTACTAATCAGTGGAAGTTAACTTTTCTAAGGAAATAGAATGTAGTAATAGTAATGAAAGAGTTTATTTTAATCAAGGCTTTGCCTTGGTGATTTGGTTTACTACTTAAGCTAATTCATTTTAGTATTAATTACTAAAACAAAATTTTTATCTCATATAAATGCATGTCCATTTTTAATCTCCATAAGATTTCTGGGCAAGAAAAGACAATATTGCTCCACAAGTCAGAGGTTCAGTAACTACAGAAGTAAAATTTATTCTTACTCCTATTTATAATTATAAAGAGGGATGTAACTAATTTCTTATCACACATACTTAATATAGCAAATATTTATTTTAATACCTTCATATGTTGAAGATGATTGTCAACTGCTTTAAGATAAGAAAGATTTTCCAAAACTGCCAGTTCCTCTAATTCATCAATGTTGTTATTGCTGATATTCAATACAGATAAAGATTTCTGAAGAAAGAAGAGCAGAAAAAGAAATATTTTTTTAAGCCATGTGTGAGTCAAGTTGTACATTCTTATAGAAAATTATCTTAAAGGATAAACAAGCATATGAAGCAGAATAACCACCACATCCCTCACATGGTGGATTTTGTTGGCTTTCCATTTTGTCCTAAACTGTGATTTATTTTGGTTTTGAAGTCAAACCCAAAGTAAGATTATTTCTCAATTATTTTGTGACTTCTTAGTAAACACTGATTGCTTGTTTTTCTTTAAACATGTTCAAATGCTTTACAGAGTTCTGCAAGTGCCACTAACTCTACTTTTGAAGTACAACCAGACATTGAAATTGACTGCATTTTATAGAACTATAGAATGGTTTGGATTGGAGGGGACCTTAAAGATCATCCAGTCCAATCCCCCTGCCATGAGCAGGGCACCTTCCACTAGATCAGGTTGCCCAGGGCACCACCCAACCTGGCTTTGAACACTTCCAGTGATGGAGCATCCACAACTTCTCTGGGCAACATGTTCCAGTGCCTCACCACCCTCACAGCAAAGAATTTCTTCCTAATATCTAATCTAAACCTGCCCTCCATCACTTTAAGGCCATTACCCCGTGTCCTATCACCACATGCCCTTGTAAAAAGCCCCTCTCCAGCTTTTTTCTAAGCCCCCTTTAGGTACTGGAAGGCTGCTACAAGGTGTTCCCAGAGCCTCCTCTTCTCCACGCTGAGGAACCCCAACACTCTCGGTGTGTCTTCACAGCAGAGGTTCTCCAACTCTCTGACCCCCTTTGTGGCTCTCCTCTGGACTTGCTCCAACAAGTCCATGCCCTTCTCATGCTGGGTGCCCCAAGACTGCACCTGAGCTGCACAGAGCTAAAGCTTCTATCTGATACCCATGTGTCTCATTTAACACCTGCACCACACCATTCTGCTTTCAGGAACGATCCCACAAATCTCTGGGCATTACATACCTCTAATCCTTAAGCTTCTATGGAACAGAACTGAGTCACATAATGCACTTTGCCTTTTGTAACAAACAATAGTTACAGAGTTTTTTACATTTGAGATAAAAACCAAAATGTGTTTAATGTGTTCCAGGTGTTTATCTCAGGGCATATTAAATGTAGTTTCACATAAAAGGAAAAAATGTTTGACACCTAATCCAGCGAGTTCAGAATAATGCAAGATATGAGATTTACCATTAGTTGGAAAATCTATTTCAGCAGTGTATACAGGAACATTAACCCCCTTCCAAAATTTGACCAAGATCTATATTGCAGCCAGAAATTACCAGTATCACCCTGATACACACGGTTCATAAACTTAATCTCCTCAATGGGACTCATGGTATTGCCAACATCAAAACATTTGCCTGTGGTACACTGAGAGCTATATGGCCTCATGCTTTTGGCTCTTTCATCTCTGACATCATTCAGAGTCAGAAACAGACAGAAGAAGCTGAAGTAAAAAGTGATGTCTTAAAAAGGGTCCATTCAGAGCATAAAATAGAATGTTTTTACATTTAGTCTCCCCAAAGATGTCACATGGTCAAGAATGCAAAGTGTTTCTCAGAAAACAAAACAAAACCCACACCAACAGGCCTTAAACAAAAGCCATGAAGAGTAAAATGCAAGTGACTCTAGGCCAGGATGTTGAAAAACATGGATGAGTTTATTATAAATTATTATCCTGAGAAGATTATTGCTATATAATCTCCTTCTCCTTCGATAATTTCTCCAATATACAAGGAACAAAGTACAAGGGCTGTCACAGCAATGGCTCATTTCTATTAAAGAAAAGCTACAACACATGTCTTGGATTACTTAATCTCAAAAGAGAAAATATTAGAGCTAGGTCAAATGTTTGCAATATACATGCGAACCAAAAATCTCTTTTAGTGCAGAATCACACTCATTACCAAATAAAGCCTATTTTTTTAGCTTCTTCAATTATACATTTTAAGTTTTCTGAGCAATTAACATATTGAAAGACAACTTCAAAAGCTGACCTTCCTGAAATCATGACATAACACAATATAGAAAACCTGCAGAACGAAAACTGAATGGTTTTGTGTTGTTCTTATTATCCAGAAAAAAGCGCTTTTTTTGGTGCCTTTTTTGTGCCTTTTTTTCCATTGCATTCTCTAGTGAAAAACAAAAGGCAGTAAATAAACCAGTATAACAATCAAAACCAAAATAACTCACTACAAACTAAACAAACTACAGAGTGATAAATTCCTAGCCCTTTTTTTAGTTTATTCACACTCTGTTGGTTTAGGGCATCTATATTACTTTCTTGCTTTCTCTCTATCTTTATTTTCATTTTCATCCTTTATAATAAAACAAATGAACAAGTAGACTCTGCTAGACAACTAACTTTGATGAGAATTGGGGTGGGAGCTCCTTGTTACAACTTGAAAGAAGGTCACTAACGGGCAGAAAAGGATAACACAGCATGACCAAGTCCTGATCAGTTCTTCTAAAAATACTGATCTACTGATTAATGGCTCATTGAAATTCTCAAAATGCACTTACTGCAAGGGATCTCAGAGATGCTGGGTCAAACAGAAGCTTTTCACCAAGAGGGAGATGTTGACTTTCAATATGTAGCTCCCTTATTTCTCCTATTTTATCCAAACCTTCTACTACACTGATGTAGTTGCCTCCCAAATACCTGCACAATAGAACACAAAACAGATTTAACATCCTTTGAAAGTAAGAGCAAACACAAGACTTCAATATATTAAGAAAAATAACTTTAAAGTATTATTGAATAATACTTAGAAATTATAACAGAAAAAGTAAAGAACCTAGCATACAAACTGATCCAAAGGGGATTTTAGCATTTTTATCTACAGCTATTATTATTATTGACTGAAAAAATAAAATTATTTAAATGCAAACATATATGTTGATATGTCATTACTTATATCACAGAAAACTAAATAAAAAATAATTAAGTTACTTTTATTTGAAAACCAAAATTCAAGAGCTGAAAGGACCTTAACAGCTATATACCTTTTTAATTTGTTAACTAATAACTTATAACTAATCTTATTACTAGTAAAATAAACACATTATTTTCAACTTACAGTTTTTCAAGTTTTTTCAGTGATGAGAGATTTTCTATACTTGAAATACAATTGTTCTGAAGGTAAAGGTGTGTTATATTTGAAGCAAAGTCCAAGTTCTGGATTTGGCTGATTTGGTTATCATATAAATACAGAACTCTCAGATTTTTACAAAAAGGGAGGCCACCCTGAAAGAAACAATAACAAATCAATGCTACATAACATTCTCTCACTGCCTGCTTCTGGAGGACAATGATTGCTCTTATATTTAAATTCTGCTGCAAGATTTATAAATTTTCACCTTTAACATAAACATTTTTAACCACTACTTTTCCTAGAAAAACTGAGTTAGTGTCAGTGATTATCAGATGTCAGACTGACCCCTGTCATTACTATTCTGCCACACCGGAGCCAGGGACTGCAGCCATCACAAACAGGTACAGCACGTCCTGTGTGACTTCATTCCCTTCCCTGCCTTCACCAGGTGTTTTCCAGAAAAGCACAATTGTTTGTGCAGTTGTCTCCATCAAATCTCACTGATGTAATGGAAACCAGTTCTTGGCAATGGAATGCTCATTTATATGAAAACTTTGCACTTCAACATATTTTAATACAGTTCTAAGCCCAAGTTTACACTTAAATGTCAAGTTTCTTTGAATGTATTCCTATTAAACAACTAAAAGGTCACACCTTCTTACAAAGGTTTCACTGTGGCACGTGATGAGCCAGCCCTCACGAAACAGATGATCCAGTTAGGAACTCTCTGTGGCTGTGCAGCTCCTAAGAGGGGGCTGAATAAACACATTTGCTTGCAGGGATCTGTTCACACAAACAAGTGACTTCTTCTTGACTGAAATCACACTTTTAAAGCAGAAATCCACCATACACAACAATACAGTTGTTCAGGGTTTAGCAGTTTCAAAATGTACACAGTATCTTGAGGGGATTTAAATTAACTCAGGACTTACTGAAACCTGTATAGAGTTTCTATTATTCAACTCAGAGGAAGGAAGACTGGGTTGAGTTTGCAAGTTTAGTCCTTGAAAATGAAAAGCTCATGGATTATTTTTTAAATGAGTAAGCCCCAGGGAGCAATTAAAAAAAAAAAAAAGTAGATTTTTAACATGACTGATTTGAAAAAGTCACTACACCAACCCAAATTTGTTAACCTCACTCGGGTTATATCCTGTTCCTGAACTCTCCTTTCATTTCTCATACTTCCTCTGAAATCTAAGGAATAAATTACAGATAGATTGAAAAGATTGTGCTGCAAGTCAACAACTCTGTAAAATTCCCAAGACTAGAAAAAAAAATGGTATTAACAAAAATAAATGTTGCACTTAATAGTATTTAATATCATTACTGCCTTCTTTAAAAGAAAATCTGATCTGAAAAATTACTAGTTCCTTACACCTTTTCTATTCCACAGTGCCCGTTTTTATAAAGGTAACCATGAATAAATAGGCACTGTACAAAATAATCAAAGTAGTAAATTGCTCTAATGGTTTTTTTTGTTTGTTTTAGAACTGCATATTTATATAGCAGTTCTGTGAAATACTGCAAAGTACTTCACTTTAATACCAGTTCTCTTGTGTAATTGCCTTCATGGATTTTCTATTTTAATTAATTAACAGCAAAAATAGTGTGCTAATAATACATATTTCTGCAGCTTCAAGTAAGTAAGATACTTCAGCTAAACTTTTGCCACATTAAAAAATGTCATGTTGATCATACAAAACCTTGAAGACTGTTGGAGCTACAGTCACTTTGATATTTTATATTAAAAGCTACAGCTAAAAGTTTCTTTTCACATTTCAAATGTCCTGCATTTAAAATCCATTTAAATATTTTGCAGACAAGCATTGGTCCACACAGTCAGAGCAGTGAATGCTGAAGCACGTTTCCAAACAGCCATGTTACTAAAGCCTAACTGCAAGTCTATATAAATATTAAAACATACTAAAGCTGTTACAAAATAGAAACTTGGCTTTGCTTTTTTTGTCTCCCCAACTCGGCATAACAGCAACTACAAAACATTTGAGTAGCCAGGATAAAAGGAATGAAAACTTAATCTTACAATTGTGTCTATATTTTTATCTGACAAATTCAGATGAGTTATTTTTTGCAGACACTGCCCAAACTCCTCTTCACTGCGACTCTTGAGACCGACATTTTTAGAAATGAGGTCCAGTGTTAGTCGAACCATAGCTCTGTAATAGCTCAAGCTGCTCTACTGCTCCTTCTAATAGTGCATTCCAGGTGCTCTTATAAGTAGTTCTATAAAACGCCCTAAAAACAAAAAAGGAAAATGTTATACTACTTGTATCCCAGATCTTCAACAAAGCTCACATGTGTATTTCAAATTTGATGTTTCCTCACCAATTCCCTTTTTGCTCACAAAGATGTATTTATTTACAGACTTTGGTGTTATGGAAACCTACCCCTCTTTTTGCTGACAGTTTTTCAAACTTCTGGTGTATTAAATAACATTTAAAATACATTGCTACCTTTAATTGGTTGTTCCAGTTTGCTTAAGGAGATTGTACCCTAGTCGTCCTCTTTTTCATTTAGAAATATGAGCAACAATGGTTCACAGCAGAAATACTTAGAAATGAGTAGCTCATTAGTGGAAGATCATAACCTAATTATTTGTTAGAAAATACAAGACTATCTGTGGAAGGTTTTACAGGCTGTGAGAGGTGATATTAAGCTACATGTGCACAGCAGTGTTGTCATGCACACAGCTGCACATGCATTTGTTCCGCGTAGTGAAAAACTCACTGTAGTGGCTGGGTTTTTCTAGTGACTTTTTTTTCATATTCTGACTATGGTTCCAAGTGAGGTTATAAATTGGAGAATAGAGGAGAGGGAAGAAGGCAAGACAAGGCAAGAAGGCAAGTATCGAACTGGATGCATAGAGAGTCTGGAGACAAAAATACCCTAAAACAAATACAACTTAACCTGGCTAGAACTTCCCTTCAGGTAGTTATAGAGAGTGATGAGGTCACCTCTGAGCCTCCTCTTCTCCAGGCTAAACAACCCCAGCTCCCTCAGCCTCTCCCCATAGGACTTGTGCTCCAGTCCCTTCACCAGCCTTGTTGCTCTTTTCTGGACCCGGTCCAGCACCTCAATATCTTTCCTGAACTGAGGGGCTCAGAACTGAACGCTTTGGTTGCTACTCTCAGCATGGTGCATGCCCAGAGTGCACACCTTGAGCAGGGCATTGAAATGTGCTTTCCCATCCCACAAGGAAGATGCAGCAAGTGCATTGGTCCACAATGGTCTGCAAAATGCTACATTCCCAAAGCATTCCCATTTCCATATCAAACCTGAAAATACGCAAACTTAAGAGGCACCTCACATGAACATTACATTGCACATATATACAAACTTAATTTGCTCATGCAATGTTTAAACTGAGAATCCAAAATATGCAACCAAAAAGGTTTTAATATTTCAAGAAGTGGGAGGGCAAGAGCATGCAGGAGAAGTAAGGCTATTTATGGATTCAGTGGTGGCATGTAATTCTCTGAACGGGAATATAAAATTGCACTCATTCATTGATTTGAGTTCTGCTTTGGCTGAAACAGAAAAGGTTTGCTTTTAGTTTGTTCATGCTTTGAACTGATGTAGAAAGAAATAGGTCTAGCTGCCTGGATAAATTACCAGGGTTATTCATTTCACTGAGACCATTTTGACAGAATTGGCAACACCTCTGTTTTCTGAGTTCAGAAAGATCAGTCTGGCTTTTCCTGACTTCATGAAAGAGGTGAAGCTGTTCTGTCTCATTCGTAGAAGTGGAAAATCAAAATGTTTCTTGTCCTGAGATTCAATGCCCTTCACCCTTGCTAGGTAAATTTATGCAAAAAATGAAGAAAACTAGATGACATTGAGTTTGAAGGGTGCTTTAAAGACTCAAGAAGGAACTGAAGGGGAAGTGCTGGAGATTTGCCATGTACACATCAGTGCTCAGCTTTGTGCTCAACATCCAGAAACCAGGATCACCTTTGGATACCTATCCTTACAGAACATAGTTTGGCTGTAAATATTCCCATGAGAAACAGAGGTAGGGCTGATTTGTCACAGTTTTGATCTTCTCTGGGTGAGTTGAAGGTGGCAGCTTGCCTCTGTGCCTGGGCACTTTGCTGAGGTGTGCTCCGTGGTGACACAAGTCTACAGCACCCAGGCCTGTATGAACAAAACTCACATAGTCAAACTTCCAAGATTTCACCAAGTAAAAAAGAAAAAATATAAAAAAGAGTTTTCTGAATACAAATTAAAGAAATATTATTTTTCAGAAAGAATTGTTCCAAGACTTAAAAGTCTCTGTCATACTCTTGCTGTGGATTTGGAGAGCTGGACTAAAGGGAAGGCTATTCTTCCACAGGGAATTTGCTGGTGCAAACTATTACTTGTTATTATTCACAATGTTGCTGCATTGGTACTGAAGCATGCACTACAAAAGATTGCTTCCATCCCCAGGGGAATGGTGATGTCAAGAGACAGAATAGCTTGAGAGGAGACTCAAGTGGGGAGGATGATATGAGTGGCACAAGACTATACAACAGGCCAGCAGCAGAGGGGCACAGATCTCCGATCTCTGACCTGGATGGTTCTTGCTCCTCAACTCTCAGCCTCGCACCAAGAAAAGGCTTTCATCCTTAATGTTAGGTCTTAAAATAAACAATGTGATAGCATCCCATATGTGGTCCCTGAATTGGTGCAGAATGAAAACCTGTTTTACAATCTCTTACATTGTTTTTCCTGCTCTTGCTGTCACTTTTCAGCAAGACACCCCAGGCAGCAGTCTGGCTCAGCAATGACAATTTCAATTAAAAACATTTGTTTTCACATCCTCTTAACAGTTTCAGCATGGTAAGAAGTATGTGCTGTCCCCATGTGAATTTGGGGCATAGGACAGTGAACAAAGCATGTATGTTTCTCTCTATATGGAAAACTTAATTCCATCACGGCTTCATTTGATGCTGTGCTGTAGCAGAGCCAGGGTGTTGCACTGTCGTGTATCCCACAGTGCTAATGGGGGTTTATTTTCTCTAATCAGATGTTCTCTGATTAGCCTTTTAACAACCTAGAAACAAAAGCCACTAACATACAAACAAAAAAAGAGAACTTTGTGTAAAGGTGTAAGTTTGTTGTGATATCCAGGCCCTAAATATGCAATTACTAACTTGCAGATCATATTTCTCAAATATCTGGGTTAAGTACACTTCATGTTGGCATATACAGATTTAAATAAGCTGAGGTGTTTTATAGTTTAATGTCTTGACACTGCAAAGTAAATACTTTTCCTCCCCAGCTATTCAAGAGAGTTTTTTCATATAAATACACGAGGGTTAAGGAAATATTTGTGATGGCTGCAAATTTGTACATTGACCTTCAGGAGAGAGGAAATATTTTTTAGAAAATAATGGATTTTGCCCATTAGCAACATAACCCTCTTCCTCCAAATAGCCTATTTCTCTGTCAGTACCCAAGTCCATGCAGCAATCAAAAAAGTCACAGCAATCAGCAAGTAGTGAAAAGATCAGGACCTGCCCTGCATTTGGAAATTATATGTAGGTATGTTCTTTTTGATATGAGAGGCAGGCATGAATAAAACTAACCTCGCACTTTTGACCTTGGAGGAAACAATACTCACTAAAAGTGTTTAAAACCTGTCCTGGGGTGAGACATCAACCTGGTCTCTGCCTTTTGCAGTATTGCTTGATACTTTTTTATGTACCTCAGTTTTCTAGATACCTCCCTGCTTAATTTGAAAGCTCCTCTGATGCTTATTAATTGTCTGTGAACAGTCCACCTGAAAGACTGTTGGGAGATGTACCTACTTTTTTTCCTAAAGCTATGTGGCAGGTACTTGCTTAAATTCCTGGAGAATGACAAAAAGCTAGATGCATTCAGGTCTAGCTTGACCTGTGTTATAATGTTTCTCACCCTGTATGCAGAGGTCTACCAGCTGGAACACTTATCCAAAGTGGAAGAAACTGGAAAAGAATGATCAAAAAGCCAAAGGCAAGGTCAGCTGAGGGCATGCTCTTCTACAGCCATCACTGAGGCAGACAGAAAAGTCTGGTGACTTCCTGCTGACATCACCCTTGCTTTTTATTTAACTCTGTGTCTCCCGCATTCCTGTCTGGAAAATGGCCACTCATGGCTCAGACCATCCCAGGGTGGCACTGGTAGATTTTTATTGTCAGAAGGGGTATAGGCAGATGTTATCTGTGACCTGACAGAGAAGCTTGATATTCTTGTTTTCTTGTACTCGCAATGTAAGCATTAAATATTTACCAGAAACAGATTTCAAGTGCTTTGTTGCCTTACCCCAGCAATGCATGATAGGCACTTTCTAAGTGTTTTTGGCAGCTGTGTTAGGTAGAAAGGCCATCCCCTCTCATGGAGCACTGGGAACCTCAGCTACTTCTGAGACATGCCTAAGTCAGGCACCAAAGCTGAGCAGACTGTGGAAAGCCAAGTTCTTTCTCTCTATTGCATCAACAAGGAGCACAGGAGTTGTGTTACCTGTCTGAGTGCAACTGTTGTGGTGGCACTGAAGTCAAAGACTTTCTGAGTAAGATGCAGAAAACATACTATTCCATAAGGACCTAGGTTTCCTCTACTCAGGTGAAAGTAGCCTATATACAGAGAGAGTCATGGGGAGAGACTTCAGTTTAAACCAGACACTTATGTTTAGATTTTACAGTAGTTATCAGACTGCCTTCCTGTTCCAGGAGGACACTCTACTGTGAGCAAAGAGAATAGAGTTGGTGGCTTGGAAAGGGCAAAAGCAGGTGATGAGATTAGGATGAGCAAGTAGGATGTGGGAAATGGCAGAGGTTGGCTGTACTCCAAGCAACATTGAAGAGTAGAAACCCTATAGAACAAAGTGGTAAATGTGAAAAAGAGAAGAGATGAAGAGATTTCTTCAAAAGATAATTCTAGACAACCAGAAAAGTGAATGCAACAAGACAAGAAGGCAAAATGGATACTTATGTTGTATGAAATTCAAAACAACAATCATAAAAATTTTTGAAAAATGACCCTTCAAGTTGTCCTAAAAACTTCAGCAAATGCAGTGGAGTTTGCTAATCTCCAA
Organism: Myrmophylax atrothorax; assembly: GCA_026770055.1. Taxonomy (NCBI): domain Eukaryota; kingdom Metazoa; phylum Chordata; class Aves; order Passeriformes; family Thamnophilidae; genus Myrmophylax; species Myrmophylax atrothorax. The sequence continues at coordinate 39,259,018 of JAOXXN010000001.1, read as the reverse complement.
GGGACTACCATCCTGAGGAAATGCTGTTGATTTCATGGCATATGCAAAATAAAGAATATTTCCCCAACCAGGAAAACTAAATTAAATAAATACTGCATTTATTTTTTTAACTATCTTTGATGTCCAGTAAATAGTTCAGGAGTTTTCATGCCCAAATACAGTATCTGGACACACATATCCTATAGACTTGAGGTATTACTTATTATGTGGATAATGCTTCATGTTATTTCTCTCTTTCTTCCACTGCAAAATGAATGAGATTAAAGCAATACATATATTACAGAACCTGCCATTTTATAGAACTCCCCCTAAATGCAAGGCTCCCAGAAACAAAAATAAACAAAACTTTTTGATCAGCTGAATAATATATTCTGCATTCATTAGCTCTGGAATTTGGATATGGTAGAAGTGAGACTATATATATGACTGAAGTTTTACTGTATGTGGACAGTGTAAGGCACAATTGTGAAAGACTTTAGGCTGGTTTGACTTTTCATTTACTTCAGTGGCCACTTGGGAACATCAAACAATCAATAATTGAATAGATTAAAACAAGAGATCTCTAGAAAGCAAATATTAGAGAAACCTCTTCCAGTGTATTGATAATACAGCAATTTAATCTTGACATGGGAATAAATAAATCTATGAACTGTCTGAGTAAATAAATTTGTTTGTTAGAATTGTCATTAATTTAACACAGCTGGTGTCATGCTAAAATCACCTTATCTGTCCAAGGATAATGTGTGGATTAAACCACTTGTCTCACTTAACAGCTGAGAGAGAAACTGTGAGGTGGGCAGTTCCAGAGTTGTATTCATCTCAAGTAAGACAGATACTGAATATGCCCAAGGTAATTGAAAAGACCTGGTCATTGGAAGAGCCTGTTCCTTTCACTGTTGGATGGTTATCCTAGTCCAGATAACTAATCAGTAGGCAATAAGAATTTAAAATGATCTTCACCACTGGTATTAATTGCTGCTATGTGAAGTTCAAGAGGTGGAGAGGAGATGCAAGTCATCCATGACTGGGAGACCTTAGCTCCTGCTTAAATGGGCAACAGAGAAAAACCAGGATGAACTTACATGAAATGACAATTTCAAATGTCCAACAGGCATCAGAACTACTAGTCTTCACTGGCCTCCTGAGGAACTAACATTGGAAGCCCTGGATGCCTAGTGAGTTGAATCACTTACTGGTCTCTTGAGCTTAGATAGGATTGGCAGTTACCAGGATGATTAATATGGGCAATATGAAATTGGCCCTTGGATATTCATAAAACAATTGGGTTTGGATGCCAAATGATTCCTTCAGTGAATGACATCTCTGCTGCACATCATAGTGGCACTCTGTGTTTGTACAGAGAAATGTGGACTGAGGAAGGACCTAGAAAGGAGATGTTGCCCTATACAAGGCTGAGAACTTTGTTCTGCTCATAAATGAGGAATGCTCAGAACTCAAGCTGGGAGTCCATAAAGCTCTGATGAATTTGAATTCTCTCTTAGAGACCTGCGTATCTTTGAGTGTTGATTAGGTTTTGAGGTAGAGAAGATCATTCTCTGGAGGGTGATGGTGGTAAGAAGCAAGGTTTCCTACTTCCTTTTTCATGTTATCCAAAAGTGTGTTATACTGTTAGCATTGTGGAACCAAAGAAAACATATGAGGGGGCACTCATGTCCCCTGGAGCATGTCTATCCTCGACAGAATGATTAATTAATCTAACATCACCTGCTGCACTTGGTAAAGTTTGTCTTGCTGTAGCTGTACAAATTAGAAAGAGGCTGGCTTATCCAGCAGGATCTGAACAGAATTTTAACAGTGAGCAAAATCAACATTACCTGTTTCTATATTGACAGAGAAATGTGAAAATCAATGCTAGAGCTGCTACCAACAAAGATGCTAACAAAGGCAGGGAAGGGGAGCAACTGTCAATGTATTCTAGATCCATCAGAAACTAGTCTTGCCTTCATGATGTGCCACAGAACTGATGATTTGCCCTTAGATTCAAGAGTAATTCAGGCTGGGAAAGCCAGAAAATACGATACTCTGTAATCTTTTATGAGGATTGCCTCCTTACCACTCTCTGGTACATAGTGGTACTTGCTGCTCATTTTCCCCTTGTAGTCTGATTTGTGGGTGTTTTAAAATGTCAAAACACAGTTTACCCACTTTTTATATACTCATAAATCCAAATAAATAATAAAATAAAAATTGGGCCATTTATTCAGTGACTTTTTAGTGTGTAACCTCATTTTAAAAATATAGGCTTAGCTCCAGGGTAAGCAATCTTTCAGTATTATGTTTCCAATCTGTCAATCTGATCAGAGCTTAAAGGAATCCCATTCTGCTTTTTCCATAGAAACAAAACACTTACTCAACAGTAAATACAGCTTAAGCTGCCTTTCAGACAATATGCTTCTCTACTTCTCCATTGTCATTACCTTGGAAAATTGGTCAGTTGTCAGCTGAATGGACCTTGATACTCGGCACTTAAAAGGTCATTGAGTGGCTCAGTACAGAGGATTTGGCAGCAAAAATGTAGACAGATTCTACAGAAAATATGTGTCAGGGATGAATCTCATTCCACCTTGGTGGCCATGAAAACCACCCCACATTTACGTTTATGTGTAAACTAAAGAGTATATATCCTTAATTATGACTTAGGCCTCACCTCTACTATACAAAATCCCTTTTCAATGCTGAGTAGAGCAATAAATTTAAACTTCCCCACTTTAAGGCTAATGAAGCTCTGCCCTGTTCTACTTTTTGAACTTCATCACACTCTCAAAGCTGGTTCTTTCTTTCTCCTGTGCTGTCTACATTGGTATTATATTCACTCTTTTTTTGCTCTCACAGTCTTCCATAAGAAGCCTCCAAGCAGAAAAATCTTGCTGGCTTCAGTTCCCTGAACACTGTGGAAGCAAAATGGCAACAATACAGATTTCAAGGTCTTAAGATGTCATTATTAGAAATGCACTGATGATCTGTAGTAGGTAGAGCTCTATGAGGCATCAGACTCTACTGAGCTGCTTACTGACCAAAAGAAAATATCATTTCTTAAATCACTCCAGCTGAAACAAACCTAAAAATGTGAAAATATTCAAGCTACCTGCTTTCATTTCTTCCACTGTTTGTCTTCTTTGGTTTTGTTTTGTTCAAAAAACAGAGAAACTTCAACTCCTTTTGAAGGTGAGAACTGCACGGATAAGATGTTTCAGCAGAAAGGACCAGCACAATTATTTTTCCTGGTAGATCTAAGTAAGAAGCCTAGGAAATAAATATTCTTGCAATATTCTGAAGAGTAAAGAAATGGTAGAATTTGTTTATTTTCTGAGTTTGATATAAACCATTCTTCTGTTCTTTCTGGGTGGTCATGAAGTTTGTACTGGAAAGATTATTCTGTAATCCCAAAACAAAGTCAAACCACAAATATTTAAACAGCTAAGAAGATTTTCTAGTAATAGCCACTGCAAAATCTCTCTTTGGAAAAGTGTCTCCATGAAGGAGACAGATGAAAAATATTTGAACAAAGACAATGGGAATTGCCTACCATCTAATGTACTCAAGGTAACTTTTGTAAATGTAGATGTTAAAAATGTTGATAGTAGTTGTACAGGTTTACAATTTTTTCTCAGTATGTTTTTCCCTAAAATAGTAAGGAGTGCTGGACATGCACATATGAAATTAGCTGATGTTTCAGTATAATTTTCCAACAGAGTCACCTCTTCTATAGATTGAGATTTCCTCCTCCCTACTTGTTAGTGAAACCTACCAGGGAACATAATTGTACTGTCCTTACTTGTGCTGAGTAGTCCTTAGTAGCACCCAGTACATCTAAGCTGGGAACTGCAGAAATTGGCTTAGAACCTGAAATGAATATGGGCATCTAAGACCATATTTGCACAGCTCACTGTGGTGAAGAGACAAACCCTTCAGCTGACTTTAACTCCAACCTCCATCACTGCAATGGCCTGGGGGCACAGTGACTGCTGGGCCTGGCTTAGAATCCTTTGTGGGACTTAAGTGATGTTGGTGCTGCATTATGGGTGGAATAGTTTGCCCAGAGCTTGACTGAAAATTTCTGTATTCCATCCCATAGTAGATCCAGACTGCTGCCCTCCACAGTAGGAAAGCATTTATGATGGCAACAACCATGTTACAAAATTTCTGTTGTGTCCTTGGCAACCTCCATGTGCAGGACCAAGCTTATTCAGATCTAAATATCCAAATCTGAGTATGAAAGAAAAACAACAATAATAGTAATAATAAATGCACAAAAGTCTCTAGGACATTTTTTGTCTTAGTTTTCAGAAAGTTAGAATACTTTCAAACTATGCTGATTTCAGGGGAAGCAACAATTGAGAACACACTACAGAAATAGGCTGCACATATCTGGGATTGAGTGTGGTCTAAATATGGGTTTGTGTCTAGCATTCTTTTCAAGGAAAATATAGAGAAAACAGGAAGAAATACAAATCAATTTAGGGCCTGCTGTATCTGTAAATAGGAAAGTTAGCCCATAAGGGACCAGCAGAGACTTCCATAAATACTAGTTTATGACATACAGAATCACAGACTACTCTGAGCTGGAAGGGACCCACAAGGATCATCGAGTCCAACTCTCAAGTCAATGGCCCACATAGGGGATTGAACCCATGACCCTGGATTTATTACAACCAGGTTTTAACCAACACGTTTACGTTTAGGCAACTAATTTTAAATGATATAATTTTAAATATTACTGGGGCTGTTGGTGAAAACATGAAACAAACTGTGTCATGAGGAATTTGTCCTCCAGGACCCATGTCATTATTTCTTTTCTGACTATAAGAAAGATTTTACTAATTTGGTTTCATTTGAAGCCAGCTGTATATCAGTTCTAGACAGACAAAACAAAACAGAAAAATAAAAATCTTGGAAAATATGTAAATACATAGGGGAAAAAAAAACAGAAATACAAGACAGTTAGGTAAAATGAACCCTGTGTAAAGGGTCTTTGTGGAAATACAGTTCTTAAATATACATACATTTAAGAATGAAACTGACAAGACAAAAATGAACTACTAAAAAAGAACTATTTTTAAACTATCTATTCAGCAAAGAAGAACCTTACATTCACTGACCTTTCCTTTAATGACCTACTTCTTGCATAAAGAAAAAGATAGCCAATAAAATTTTAACTATGGTTTTGGATGATGCTTTGATTTTTGATTCTTGGTTTGTTTTTTTTGTTGGTTTTTTTTTTTTTTTGTGATGACAATTGCACAGCAAGGATGAACTGAAAGCAATCTTCAGCTGGATCTAACAGCACGGTTTCACAGTGGTATTTTCATAACAACCAAAAAGGCTCCCTGTGCTTTGGGGGAAAGCAATTGGAAGTATCCAACAACACCTGGGCATTCAAATTGCACGCCGAGATATGCTTTTCTTCCTGATTCATTGAAATGCACTAACATAATCTCTGTGACTTGCCCTTCAGCAGATGACCACTCACTTAGGGATGCAGTGCCATTAAATATTTGCATGGCATCTTGGCCTTGTCTTGATACAAAAGTACTGTGGTTCTTCATGTGAAATATATTTTAGTAGGACACTAAGGAAAAGATAATTTCACCATGGCCTGTACATCAGCTACCTCAGCCTTCCATGAATCTAAAGAGCAACCTTTTCAGCAAATTCTGCAGAAGTAAGATAAAATCAAAATAGGTGGTGGCCAAGCTCCTATAGGCCCTTTACAAGTACTGGTTTTTTGCAATGGATCAAAGATACAGAAACCATACTGACTAAGAGAGAAAACTTTCCTATAAATATATAGATGTTAGGTAGTCAGGGAGGGAAAAACTTGTGTTTAACAACATGATGTAGAAAAACTAACTGGAGATTTCTGATTCCTGAACAGCACACATATTATAGCTAACTGTAAATAACCATGAACAAAGAATATCTCAGTAGCCAATATTTTTCTCTGCTGGTATCAAATGAAATTCATTTGGTATCAGCTGGAGTTTTTATAGTGTTAATGGAAGTTATTTTCAGTTATCACGTCAGCCTGTAAGTATACAAAGGCAGCAATTTTGCTAGTAATCTGGAGATCAGCTTGTATGTAGGGGGTATCCTTTAGACTGTTTCTGCAATGCAAGCTTTTATCTTAATAAATATGGTGAATCATAAATAAAAAGGAAATGATAAAAAAGGAACATTCAGCTGGGGCTAAGGTTGGATTTGGAAACATTTCATAGTGTGAATGTCTGAACTGTAAACCATGCTGTCCAGTAAGTCCTGTGCTCAATGGAGAACCAATGTACCTGACAACTAAATATAACTGATATTTTCCTTACAATAACTCCTCCGATATTTTTTAACCTATGACATGGGATAAAAAGTAGTTGAATTCTGCTGGGCTGCACAGAATACATGAAATTACTATTGTTTTTAATGAGCTCATGAATTTTAGCACATAGCAGACTGCCAAATGATTAAGTAATCCAATAAATAAAGAAGAGTTTAGCTCTCTTTTTTATAACTCTCCAAATTCTATCAGCAATGCGAGCCTTTAATTGTGGTATGTTGATTAGTATTTCAATATATTTTGCTAAGAGGCAATTTGCTCTCCAAAATTGCACTTTTAGAAGAGTTTTCATATTTCAAAACTCTGTTACTCAATTTCTCTAATGACAAGTTTAACATTAACTAGTTAAAATTTATCTAGCATATGCATACATCGTGCTTAGAAATTACAGAATGTGTTTCTTTATAGCATGCATAGACAATTTGGCTCTGCAAGAGGGTAGGCTCTCAACAGGCAACACATCTGAATTTTCTTATATTGTATAAAAATGTCAGTGAATGTTAATGATAATGGCCCATAAAGATAAACTAAACTTTTTCTAATACTCATCAGTCATTATATCTATGTGAGATACACATTGCTGTCGTACATAGTATTCCCTGGCATCCAGGGGCTCCAGATGTCAGACTGGGAAGACTGGGTAGAAAATAGTTCCATCCATGCTTGACCATTAAAATGCCTTCCCAATGAAAACAGAGTGAAATGTGGAAACACATGATACAGATCCAAGTTTGATCTAGTTTCATGGCTGGGTGTCACCTGGAGTTTCATCAGACTTGGAAGTGGCCCCACATCCCACCCTCTGGCTGGAGTCTTGTGATGCTTACTGTAGCAGCCACCTGCTTGTTGATTATACATTTGTGTAGGAACTGTATTTGAATTCATGATACAATTATGTGCAAAGTTTCTTCATTGTGATGCCTGCTATTAATGTTGATAATGTGACACAGTCTGTCAAACTGTGTATTGGTCTTCCAAAATTAAGGTAAGTCGTGATCAGCTAATTAGATGAACAAAAGCAGCTGGCTGAATTTAGAACATATTGCTACAAGTTTTTAACAATTCTTAGCTGCAACATTTGCCACTTTTTTACCACTCAGGTTATATGAAAGGCACACCCTCTAATTTTCTAAAGAATAAAAAAATCAGAGTAATACAACAGTTCAAAAGTTTTCTTTATTCACTGAATAAAACTCATTACTGTTTTAAGCTGAAATGCAGCAAAACAAACAAAAAAATTGGATAATTCTAACCTGTCACAGATTTTCAATCCTTGTGTGTTTGAACATCAATACCAAATCTGTTTTATGTAATTATCACAATAGTTACAAGGACATAGTCTAAAACTAGGTTTGTGGTCCAACTGTTCAGCTACACTTCTTTCATGGGAATTTTCTTTACCTGTGAAAATGTTTAAACATCAGCCCTCATTTTTTTTTGTTATTTTAATAAAGCAACTGAGTGACAAAACCTACCTGAACTGACAGACAAAGGCAAACTTCTGGCTGCTGTAGGTAACCAAGAAGACAAGATCATTTTCTCCAGCACTACTGAATTTGGATCTTTATTGCCTTTTCCTTTGAGCAATCAGTTCCACTTTAGCAAAGAGATTTTCAAGGCTGTTTTAAAAAGTGTCACCATGACATCTGTACTCACTTTGCATTCATGACTATAAGGTAGTACAGAATTAGGATTCTTCTGGTGAGTCCAGGTGCTCCTATTTCCACACTAAAGACTAAGGTGATAAAGATCAATGTCTGCATTGATATAAAAGCAAAGTCATTGAAGTGACATCTTGAACTACGTTAGATACCAAGTTTCTTGGTAAAGGGTGGTCTGTGCTATTCTACTCTGTTCTGTTTTGTTGCTCTGACTGTGTTGGTCTTTATACTAGTCTCACTCTGCAAAAAAGTACAGCATTTTTTCAGATATGTATTAAGAAGCATACATAATATCTCATACCGAGATTAATTTTTCTTACTCTTTCTCTCTGGGAAAAGAGTAACATGTACTGTGGCATGTTTATGTTTGGTGGGATATACTTGACGACTTTATTCTGCTGTTCAAGTCAGCCTTTATTTGCACTAAAGAGGCAGCCAAGCAGCAGGTGCTGAGTTTTGTGACAGTCCTTAGTTTCCATACAAGTTCGGTCTATGTAGTCCTGCATCATCCAAACCCTTGAGAAAGATACACACTTACAATGGAAAAGTGTATTGTGCCAGCAGAATGGAATTGTCCACTATGTAGTCAGCCTGCAGCGGGCTTAAGAGGGGAAGCCTTAGAGACAAAGTGCAAGAATTTGAGGCTCATTTGATGTGTTCTTGAAAGCCAACCAGAAAGCAGAAAAATTATTTTATACACTCCTAGGATGCTGTATTGCTGAAGATTCATGCTGAGTATTCTGTACTAATTAAAGTCTAGGTTATTTCATTGCTTTTGTCCATATGGACAGATGATAGAATGCAGTCTCCTAACCACGCAGAGCTAACAACTAACTTGACTGCTTAGGAACGGTACTAAAAGAGAGCTTAGTGACAGTAAAGAAAACTGTATGGGGACTTGAATTTACCTCAGTGGATGTGAATCTCCCTCTCTGTAAACCTTTCAGAATGTTCTCCTTTGCTTTTCTGCCAAATTGATTGTTCAGTTAGTAGTTCTAAGTAAATGATGACTATGAAAAGAGTAGAAGTAAACACTGAGAGATTGAAAAGAGAGGTGGAATCTCTTTTTGCTATGCTTCAGAACAGATTTAAACCATTTTAGCGAACCTCTTAAGCCCTACTTTCAGATGGCATCACTACAGCTCCTACTCGAGACTGCCAAATGCTGCAGAGAGATCCCAGCAGATGGGAATAGCATTGGAAGCAGGTGATCAATCATACCTTGTAGCCTACATCCACAACTGACTATTTTCAGGTTATAACTTATTCTGAGTGTGTAGTTAGCCTTTGCCTTGTTTCTGTTTGTGCTTGCTTAGTCCTGAGAAGCTGGATGTTGGGCTGACAGCGGGTTGAATCAATACCAACCTCTTCAAGAATCAGCAGGCAATTGGATGTGACAAAGACAAGGTTCCTCTACAGAATGAATGGTTTTTTTTTGGTCTGAGACAGCGTAGGCTGGTTGTAACTCTCTTCCAGCAGTCAAGAGACAGCTCATGGGTGCTCATTGAAGCTTCTGTCTCAGCCTAGGGTTGTTTTGGGAATGAATACTCTGAGCACTGGCAATGCAAGCAGGATGGTAGCTGTCCTGCTGTAATGATGGACTCTTAATAAGAAAAAATGACCCACCAAATTTTGTTTTCACGTGACATTTCTATGTAAGAATTTACTGTAGTTAAGTTGGGGCTGTTGTGTGGTTACCACTCAGTAAAGGGCAGGTGGTGCACAAAAGTAGGAAGGGACAGTCATCCTCGATTATAACAGTAAAAATGGCTTTTAGAACTGTATTCTAAATATTGATAGACTGTGTACAATGCAATGCCATGCTGGAAAACAGAATTTCAAATGAGCAATTAGTGGTCCTAGGCTACTTTTCAAAGGAAGATGCATTTACAGGTTTGTTTTCCCATTCGAAGTAATACTTGACATGGAATTTCTAAGAAATGCATAAATGATTCAGAAATTATTGAGGAACTCCATATTGTCCCAGTTTCTTATGATGTCTGACCTGAATTTCTTTTAAGTCAACAGGAAGATTGCCATGATGCCACAGAGTATCCTTTAAATCCTATGTGTCAATTCCTCTGAGATTACTTGTAGATACTAAGGCTGAGTAGGTATTTGCAGATTTGAGCTGATATTTATCAAATGTACAGTTGCAGTAATGGTAGCAGACATAAACAAATTGTGATTTTTACTTTTTCTAATGATGAAGAACATGACTAATTTTTCCTATGTGATGCAAAGCTTGCATCCTCACACTAAAAATATCCTAAACCTGTAATAAAGGCTCTGAACATGTTCCAAAGCTGTTAAAATAAGTGGAGTAAACCAGTAAGCAATGAATATTGTAATTAAATCTAGATCAACAATAAAATTTGAATATTTACAGTGTTACCATGCCGAAAAAACCCAGTTTGAATTATTAGGAAATCACCTTATTTTTCTAAAGGAATAAATTGCTCCTGCCTCCATATTTTTGCAATAATTGCATCTGCCTCCATCTAATTCTACATGCAAAGCCACAAGACTTAAATAATAGGAAATGGGAAAAAAATCTTCTCTTAACAAACATCTTCCGTGCTTTGGCAGTAGACATCTGTCATGACTGAGTATTGCTAATAGTGGAAAAGGTACAACAACCATACCGAGACCAGACTTTTATAAACACTGCCTGCTGAAAGCTTGGGAAGAACATAAATTTATCGGGTTCCCAAAATGAAATTTGTCTTTCTTGTCCTGTTCCATCTCCCGGTCTAGAAGTTCAAACATTTTCTGTTATCTTATTTAGTTATATTTTATATTATCTGTGTCAACAGCCTTCCCTATCTTCTAGATTAGTTAGATTTTCTTTAATTTGTACTTTATCTGATGTTCACAAAGTATTTTGTTATTAACAGTGAGCAAAATGTCAATTTCCCCTGATTTTCAAAGTTAGTGTCTTACATATTTTCATTTCCTTAATAAAGAGACCATTGCATTCATAGTGTTGTGAAAATTACCTTTTCTTAGAGGAAAAATCATGGCCTTTTCCATTCTAAAAGTTGCTCCTCAGAAAGAAAAAAAAAATCAAAATACAACATGATAAAATAATGACACACAGCATCATTGTGTTTTTCCTGTGTGATTGAGCTAGCACTTTAAGTGTCCTTCCAAGGAAAGTCAACAGAGTTACATGGGGCTCCTGTATTTCACTTTTTCTTTAATTGACCCAGCATAGCCTATCCTCCAAGGAAAAGGCAGAAAACATTCCAAATTAATTTGGTTTGTTTTTTTTTTTTTTTTTTGCATTTAATCCTTTATAAAAGGAAGGAAGAAACAACTGACACATCAAAAGAATGCTTTGACATTTGAATTTTTGGTACACAGAAAACAAACTCCATGATCTTGTCTTTGAAGTTCATTTCTAGGCATTTTGGAGCAAATGACTTCTTCATTTTGCATTCCACAAGGAATGTTTACAACGGCCTACTTGGAATAGCTTTGTACAGATTATTTCAGAAGGAAACCAACTATAGCTCCATTAAAA
>JAOXXN010000001.1:39227646-39246965 GCA_026770055.1 Myrmophylax atrothorax | reverse complement strand
TTTGTTTTTGTCAGATTATCTCAACAATGGCAAAAGTACCATCTTTTGAAACCTGTCAAAATGCCTTCATAGACCTGCTGTGCTAATAGCCAAGTACAGAGCAAGAAAAAGGGGAAAAAAAGGAAAAAGAAAGTTAGGCATAAACACTGTAAATACACTGCAAATATTTGCATAATTTTTTTATCAGTGTCATTTTGATGTTCTCTTCAAGGGAGAGATCCAGAAGTCAAAGATAATGTAAGGGAGAAATGGACTAAAATAGTTAGCAAAGCTCTGACACATATCCATCATTTTTTGAAACCCAAAGAGATCTGTGGCTACACCCCAGACTGCTATTCAAACCAATGCCACTAATTCCAGAGCTCTTCTGATGGCTGCAATTGTGGTGTATGCCCAGGTGATTATTTTGTACTCTCAGGCACCAAGAAGATATGTGGTCATTTCAGTGAAATCAATGCAGTCTTCAAGATTATATTTCATAATAGACACCAACCTATTGATCATTTTACCATTTTCAGTCGATTTTTATAAAGGTTTTAGTTCACTTTTAAGGCACTGGTATGGAGGCAGAAAACTTCCTGGAGATTTAGGAGGAGTGACACGATCATGCAGTAAAAATGTCAAAATATTAATAATAAAAGAATTGATCTTTTCTCCTGTTTATATAGGTTGTATTTTACAGAGGATAGCTAGTTTTAAAGGAATTCAGGGGTCAGTCTTCATTGTTGTCATCTGAGACAGGATGAACACGAATTCCTATCCAGATAGTTACTAGAGAGACTTGCTCATTAATTTCACTGAAACATGTTCTGAAATGTGAGGAGTAGCAATTAGCAATTATGTGTTCTAAAATCCTTAATATTTACTTTTGTATTTGGAGACAGAGCGTGTTCTGTGATTTATTCATTGAATGCTTTATAAATGTAATTGCAGAACAGCACAGGTAGGCTGTCATCAGGCAATGTCCACAGGCATGAAAAAGACACTGTTTACTCCAATACTATGAACAATAAGCTTGAGACAAAAGTTCAGCTTACATCAAGACAATTCCAAAATACATATCCTTAACATAGAGAAGAACTGATATTTAAGGTGATGTAACTGGAAAAGGTGAAGAGCTGTACAGAAAAGGAGGGTTTAAAATCTATTTTTTTCTTCTTCTTCTTTTTTTTTTTTTTTAATATCACATAGAGTCAGTGAACTCTTTCCACTTGCTTGGGCAGCACAGTACCAGCATCCACCTTAACTCACCTAAATCAACCATATTTTTATATCTTGGTCTTGTACACTAAACACTTGCAATTTTCTGAAGGCAAAGAACTGCTATGCCTTCTCCTGGAAATAGTTCCGAAGTAGATGTGTTATTTTTGCACATAAAATGTTCGCTTTTTCTGTTGCAATTTTCATAAATTAAGGGCTTTTCATCTTCAAATGGAAGTTGTCCTTTTGAAATTTAATCCTACCTTACTGAAAGCAACAGCAAATGTTTCCAGTGGGTCCAAAATTTTATTCCTACTTTATCCTGCAATAGGGTAGCATCTATCCAGAGATTTGATTATCTTTACAGGTCTATGAAGTGCAAACCTTTAATTGCCACATGAGGTTACATGGGAGAGAAAATAGTATCATAAATGTTAATTATGGCCTTTGCTTTATTGCAAGTTATTTTATCTGAGGAGAAAAATCCTAGTAAGGGGGTTTCTTCTAAAATAATAACTTAGATGATTAGATCCCCTAATGTCATCTGATGATTCACAGTGAAAGTTCTCTTTTATGGCCAATTGATACCAAATGGCAAGAACAGACCTGAGGGCAGACTGAGCAGATTATTGTTTTTACAGCTGAACTAAGCCAGCACACCAGCTGTGTAATTCCACCAGACATTACTACTTTCAAGGCAAATGTGAACATTATTTCTCTCAAGGAATGCAATGCAACACTACCAGGCTTTTGGACCTTGGCCCCTGAACCAAGCCTGTATGAAGCTTCAGTACTCCTCTCACACCTTTAATAAATAGGGCATCTAATAAACAGGGGACCCTCTGCACCAACGTTTATGCTGTAGAAACAACCATCTCACACCTTTCTTCCATTTGCTGTGACTGCATTCTAAGGAAAATATGACTAAAATAAAAACTTGCAGGCAAAAGTATTAAATAAAAACCAATCTGTCAATCTGGAAAACTACAATCATTTTAGAGTCTGTGCTTTCTGTTCGATTAGTTATGCCAGTGTCAGTAAGTTGTCACCTTTAAAAGACTTTTTCTTTTGTTTTTCTTTAAAATATGTTTGATCAAGACATATTATTTTCTCCATGATGTTGCATGCATAATTCCTCTTACAGTATGTCTTACAATTCTCATACATTTTTGATCTAGAAAGAAAAATAACACATAGTATCTTGCAGCCAAGTAAGTTCTGTGCTGAAAAATTAATGGAGCAATTTTGTACTTCCTATTGATCAGTTCTTCCAACTAGTATTGTAAACTGAAATCTAGTCTCCCTTACAGGAACCAAAATCTCAAATCTTCTTCCATGCTTGCCTATAGTTTTGGCCACCTTTGGATAAAGTAACAGGAAAGTGAGGACTTCTCCAGGTCCCAGAGGTGTTGAACAAAGGCAGAAACTCCATTGGATAGTTTGTTGGTGACCAACTTTTGCCTTCAGCTGTGAGGCCTGGAATATATGGAAAGAAATGTGACTGCAGCCATGATCGCCAGTTCATTTTACAGCAAAATCTTCATGAAGAGTGAGCACAGGAATTGTGAAAAACACATTTCAGTACCTAAATACTCCTAAAAATGTTTTGTCCATATTATTTATATTGAAGACTCTAAGCAACAGCCAGTCAGAAATGCAAAAGACTTCTAAGGGCAGTAATTTGTTTTTAATGGCATGTCCCCACACTGCTGAATAGACCAGGTGTTATGGCTGGAGAAAAACTCAGAAACAAAAAAGCAGTAATCTCCATTATCATGTTCATCTCTAAACATTCTCTGAAGGTTCTTCATAAACTCATTTGCAGGAAATGAATCTATACAAGATATGGGCTTAGGAGGGTGAAAAACAGCATAAGGTGCTATTTATGTATGCTGACCTCAGAAACTGTATCAGACTGCCTGTCAGTGTCTGTAGAATGAGTTGAACAGCCACTGACATCGGAGATTTATTCCTTTGCTTGTGTCATTTGGTTCCTGGAGATAGCTGTGGAATTACAGCTGTTTGCTGACAGGCAGAAGTGTGGCTATCACCTCAGGCAAATCAAGAAAGTATGATTAGGTGTTATTTTAATTAAAAGAGAAAAGCAAGAGGGAATTACAAATTTCATAGGGGAATGCTGCTCGCTAATTATCTAACATATATGAGAGATGTAGGATGCTACAATTAGTGCTTGGTCTGGATGTAGCACAGTATTTAGACCACTAGCCAATGCAGTTCCCAGGTTTGGACTGTCCCAGGACTGACAGTACAGGTCTGGTCCCTCTCTTTGTCACTGTCTTTGCTCTTTGCTGTGGTATTGGTGAAAAGAGCAGGACGTGGAAGTGTGTTTCTTATGTTGTATTTGGTACAGGGTGAAGCACGTGTTACTTCTTCATAGTCAGACACAGACAGCCCTTTCTGTGTTCCATCATTTACTCAGAATGTGTTACAGTGACACAGATGTCAAAATGTCATGGGTTTGCATTTTGTTATTGTCTTTGTTAGACTGATTACTGTTTCTGACTACCAACTAACCTATATGTGGAAAAGTCTATGTGAGAGATCTTCTCCCTATTGTCCTCATAGTGGTGTCTGACTCTAAAATACTACTGTTTTATTTAAAAATGAGCCAACCTGTCAAAGGGCAGAATGGACTCAGGAAGGACCCCATTTCCTCTTGCGGAAGAGCCAAAGGGCCACCTGCGTCAGCTCCTTGTCTCCATTTCTTCCCGATCACCTCACAGGACCTGCCAGGGCATTAAGTGATGTGATTCTGGATCTTAACCCACTCTGCTTTTACATGACTGCTACAGGAATTCCCATTTTCTCTGCTTTTAACTTCAGTAGCCAGTAATTAAATGAAATCCCAAGCTTTATATTAAACAAGTCCCTTGGAAGCAGGGACTGCCCTATAACTGAGTGGTGCCAAGTTCAAACCAGTTTGCATTTGGTTCCCTGGCCTCTTTGAGTAACTTTGAAATTATTTTCACACGATTTCTCCAGTCAGGCATGATTATTGCTATATAGAATGTGAACAAATATGTTCAAAATCACTCAGTTCATCAGAGCGTTCAACCTCCAAAAGGTACGCTGTTATCTAGTACACCAAATATAATGAAAACATTGAAACACTGATTATGTGTTGATTTGCAACAGAAATAAACACTGAATCCTACCAAACCTTTACAATTAATAATTTAATTTTGATTACAACAAGTTAATAAACCTAATAATTATACATTAATCTTTTAATAATTACATGTTATTGTATTCCCTGGATGTAGCTGCATCGTAGAGAGTTGAACAAATAATCTTGATTCCCTGCTTGCAGAAGTCTTGACTCTTGGGGAAGACTTGCTAACAGCAATATAGATTATTATAGCACTTTCACTCTGTTTTTCTTCAGTACTGTCAGTCCATTTCGCCAGACTTTCATAAAATGATTTTGCTTCTTAAAAACACAAAATCTGTCTGAAGACTGAACAATTCTGATGTCTGTGCTTCTATCCTTTGAACAGTTCTCATGCTGTTTTTCACAAACTCTCTCTGACTGCATGTTTTAGGCTTCTGGCTGGAGGTTTTGTCCTAGCTCTGTATCATCTTAATGGTTTATGATCCCATAGTTCAGTGAACTTCTGTGTTGTTTCGAATTGATTTCCAAGCCTTGAATCCTGATCTGAGGCTGTCGTCTTTGCTCTGACTCTTCTAATTGCCTTTATCTCTAATCCCCATTGTACTCCACTTGGGAACTCCACAAGCGAACCAAGACGATATCTCTAAGACTGCAGACATAGCTTTGTTATTGCTTCACAGAAGAATGTTGAGCCAGGTTCACATGCTCAAAGACTTTCTGTCAGGGTCTGGAGCTACTAACATACATCAACTGTAGTTGTGAAAGTTACTTTGGGGGAAAATAATAGAAACAGAGGAAGAGAGAGTGAGTGAAAGAAAAAGCTGAAAGGCTTTCCCCAGGTCCATCCAGAAGAACTGTTGAAGGTCCCCTGACAAACACTCTTCCCAGATGCCCTCTCCAGTGCAGTCATCCTGTCAGAAAAAAAAAAGTTTCTTGGGCTAAATACATTTTCCCTTTTGAGAATCTGCTCAAACCCTCTCTTGTTGTTCTTGGTTATGGTGCTATTAGCAATGATAGGAGCATCAGGGGGAGGTGCTGCTCTTCATTCTTAAGCTCAATACAACGTTATCATAGAATCATAGAATGTTAAGGGGTTGAAATGGACCTTAAAGATCATCTAGTTCCAACCCCCTCTGCCATGGTCAGGGACACCTCCCACTAGACCAGGTTGCTCAAGCCTTATCCAAACCTGGCTTTGAACACTGCCAGGTTTGGGGCATCCACATCATCCCTGAACAATCTGTTCCAGTGTTTCACCACCCTCACAGTAAAGAATTTCTTCCTAATATCTAACCTTAATTTCCTCTCTTTCAATTTGTACCCATTATTCCTTGTACTGTGAGGAGTCCCTCTCAGGCTTCTTTGTAGGCCCGCTTCAGATACTGGAAGGTTGCTGTTCTTCAGGCTGAACAGCCCCAACTTTCTCAGCCTGTCTTCACAGAGCCTGTCACAGTTCCATGTGCTTCTTATGTTGGGGGCACCAGAGCTGGATGCAGTGCTCCAGGTGGGATCTCACAAGAGCTGAGTAGAGGGTGAAGATCACTTACTCTGATCTGCTGACCACCCTTCTTTTGATGCAGCCCAGGACATGATTGGCTTTCTGGACTGCAAGCACACACTGCCAGCTCATTTTAAGTTTTTCATCAACCATCACCCCCAAGTCCTTCTCTGCAGGGCTACTCTCAATCACTTGCCTGTCCAACCTGTAGGTGTGTCTGGGATTGCCACTATCCAGGTGTAGGACCTTGCACTTTGTTGAACTTCAAGAGGTTTACATTGGCCCAGCTCTTAAGCCCATCAAGGTCCTCTGAATGTTATTATTGCCTCCTGTAATGTAAATCAAACACTGCAAACAAAGGTAGGAGAAAGTGGGGAAGGAGTGGGGGAGTCTCATGCCAATGGCAAAAAGAAGAATCCTCTGTAATGGCATTTAACAGGCTTTTTAGGTGCAAGGCCATGAGAATAAAAACATGACAGCAATAGCATTAGAGAAAAAAGGAAAAATACAGCACTGGAGAATCTGAAAAATGCTGCCTTGGTAGCCTGAGTGAGAGGGAACAGAGCTGGCAGTGAAAGGCAGGCTGTGGAGTTGTGGCTGCAGGGCTCACAGCCATGAAAAGATATCTTGGGCACTGAGCAGCATTATGAAGTCCAAGAGTTTCCCTCACTTTTTCACTACTTATATGACAATGTATTTCAAGTTGCATTCTTTGTAGGATTATTATATAGATCAAATCTTTTTAATACATTCTAATAATTTTCCTGTTCTTCCTCACTTAACTGCAGAGTGCTAAACAAACTTCAAGCCTCTGACAGGCAATATTAAAGAATTGTTTCTGAAACGTGAGGGAAAGATGAGTTGTTTTCCATTCTTGATGTGCACTGAAAAGTTAATTAAGAGATAAATGAAGAAAATGGCTGCCAAGGTAGGAGGTAGAGGTTATATTCCCTTCTATGTGCATTAACTAAGTCTAAGAGATCCCACTCACACTAGAATGATGAATTTTCTAATAAGCCAAGCCAGGAGGTAGCCTATTTTTATGTTTGACTTATTTCTTTGAGTAATCTTCCTGGGGCCCTGGAGAGGAACTACCTTATATATAAGTGAAGTCTGAGTAATCTTACACATTTCAAAAAGGACAAGTCTATGTGTACGCTCTGCATGGCTTCTTAACCTCCAAGGAGGAAAAGAAAAGCCATAATTTCAAAGTTGGTTGTTCTTTGACTTTGGCATTCTTTGACTTTGTTCTTTGGCATTTCATGTCAACCCCTATTTTTGTAAGGAAGGATCTTTCCTCTTCAAACTATGCCTGTCTTGATTTGGTAGCTTTGAGAAAGCCCTTAGTTCTATCTCCACTCTTCATTGTCCCTCCTGTTCCCAGCCATTACAAACTCTGGCCATTTCAAGGTTGGGCTGTTGCCTCCCTCAGAAATGAGGGCAGTTTACAGATCTTTGTTGACATCTCAGAGAGATAATGGAAATCAATCAGTGTGTGTGAGGTATGTGGTGGGGTCCAAGAATCTCCAGAAAACTTTTGAGGGCTACTGTAACTCCGGGTACCAAGAGCTCTGCCTCAGGAATGAGAAGGTCAGTCAGAATTTTGAGTCCAGATGGAGATACATGTATTGGTCATGATTGTCCCTGGAGAGTGGTGAATCTGACAGTACCAATGGACCTTGTGTCACATAAAACCACTTCTTCCACCAAATTAGAGTCAATAAATGTTAGAACAGTCGATGCAAAATCCCAGTTCTCTTCAATTACCCCTGGTTAAAGTTGCCACAGTTCCCACCATTATCAGGAGAGAAGGACAGAGGTGAGTTATTTCTGTGTTCTCCATTGCTCAGTATAGCTGCAAGACGGAGAGATAACAAGTGTTGCTATCAAAGTAACGCAGTTTAACAGACAAAAGCAGACACTTCCATTTCATATATATGCAAACAGCCAAGGCAGGTAATTATGTTAATAAGAGCAAGCTTTGGAACTAGTAGGGTTCCATCTTAGGCCTTGTGATCCTCAACATCTTCATAAATGACTTTGATGCAGGACTGGAAGGGATACTAAGCAAGTATGAAACTGGGAGGAGCTGTTGACTCCCTTGAAGGTAGGGAGGTACTGTAGAGGGACCTCTCCAAATTAGAGGGCTGGGCAATCACCAGCCTGGAGTTCACCAAGGGAAAGTGCCAGATTCTGCATCTGGAATGGGGCAACCGTGGATGTATGGACAGGCTGGGGAATGAGATGCTGGAAGGCAGTGCTGTGGAAAGGGACTTGGGGGTCTTTGTAGATGGCAAGATAAATATGAGTCAGCAGTGCCCTGGCAGCCAGGAGGGCCAACCATGTCCTGCGGGGCATCAGGCATCATCAGACAGTCGAGGGAAGTGGTTTTTCCTCTCTGCTCTGCAGTGATGCGGCCTCACTTTGGATATTGTGTGCAGTTTTCAGAGCTGCAATGTAAGAAAGATACTAAGCTCTTAGAGAGTGTCCAAAGGAGGGCAACAGAGATGGTGAAGGGCCCCTTGGGGGGAAGTCGTATGAGGAGTGGCTGAGGTCACTTGGTCTGTTCAGCCTGGAGAAGAGGAGACTGAGGGGAGAACTCATTGCAGTCTACAGCTTCCTCATGAGGGGAAGAGAAGAAGCGGGCACTGATCTCTTCTCTGTGGTGACCAGTGACAGGACCTGAGGGAATGGTCTGAAGTTGTGTCAAGGGAGGTTTAGACTGGATACGAGAGTGCATTTTTTGACTTAGAGGGTGGTTGGGCACTGGAACAGGTTCCCCAGGGCAGTTGTCACAGCACCAAGCCTGACAGAGTTCAAGAAGTGTTTGGATGATACTCTCAGGCACATGGTGTGACTCTTGGGGATGATCCCATGCAGGGTTAACAGTTGGACTTGGTGATACTTGTGTATCCCTTCCAACTCAGAATATTCAGTGATTCTGTGATACAGATGTGCAAAGTGACACATGCATGTGTTTTCTAATTTGCTACAGGCAAAATCAGCCAGGTAATCTTCAACCAAAGATTTAAACTGCCTAAGGCAATCTGTCTGAATTAGGTCACTGTTCCATTGTCAGATTGGGCAATGGTTTCTGACAATGGGTAGTCAGCACCTCTGGAGCTCAATAGGGAAAAGAAAAGCATTCCTGTGGTCTAAAAATTCTTGTCTGATTCAGCCTTTGGGAGGTAGCGTCACACCAGGTGGACCATCAGAACCTCACTTGTACCTGAGTGTTTGGCTAGCAAGAGAGGGAAGTTGATGTTAAACATGCTGGTTGGAAAATGTATGTGTCTATGTACAGATTTCATTACATTGATATTAGAGTGTCTTGCTTGCAGGCAGCTCTGTCATAGATCTAGGACACTAAAGGGTTTCACAAAGGAAGCTTTTAGCATTAAAAATTTCTCCTGAGATATAGTGCATGGCCCTGAAGGCACCTCCATGGGCTCAACCTGAGACCAGCCACCCAGAACCCTGAGCTCCATTTCGGCTCAGCCATTCCTGATCCCAGCTTTAGCAATGCTGCAGGAGTGTCTGTGCTCAGCCTTGCCTCTCTGCTGACTCAGTCTGGGCTGGGGCCTCAGCTTGCTGCTCCCCAAAATTATCAGAGGCTGTTGGTGTCCCTGTTACTGATCCCAACTTTGCCCACAACTCTCGTCCCTGAGATCTCCACAGCACTCTGCTCCCCAGCCCCAAGGGAGCAACTTGTCAGTGCTGATTTTTAAATTTATATTTCTTATATAAAATAACCCTGTATGAAAACTCCACTTAGTAGGTGTGAAGGATTTTTTCTAAGCCAACTGTGCATGTGATGTGTGCTTCTTATATTGACCCCTGTACTGCCACTGCACTTGGTCTGCCATCCTGGGTATGAGTCTCACACTTTTAGGTCTTTAAATGGGAGCACCCTTTCCTTCAGTGATAGCCTCTGATATCCTCTGTCACATCTCTTGGTCATAGCACAACTGCACTCTTCTGATGGGAGAAGGAGTTGCTGAGAACTTATCTCCCAGGGAGGGCTGTGGGAGATGCTGAGCATGAAATGGAGCAGACTGCATCGGGGAAAGAGTGGCACACAGGATATGGCACATCTAAATTTAGGATTTCGCTCAGGGTCTAGGAAGGAGCTCTCTCTCTAAAAATCGTATAGGTCAATATTGCTCTCTACTGAAACATCAGCTTCTCCTGAGTCATGAAAATTTAGAAGCTGACTTTCAAATAACTACTTACTGAAGCTCGGTTGTAGGCAGGGAACTGGATTCATTTGCCTTCAGAAGAGCAGTTTTGGAGATATTGCAAGTTGGAAGCCAGTTGTACCCTGGGTTGCACTGAAAGAGGTGTGACCAGCAGGTCTGGGAAGGTGATTCTTCCTCTCTACTCTGCTCTGGTGAAAGCCCACCTGGAGGGACTGTATCCGGCTCTGGGGCCCCCAGTAGAAGAAGGATACATACCTGTTGGAGCAGTCCAGAGGAGGGACATGAAGATGATCAGAGGGCTGGAGTACTTCTCCTATGGATATAGATTGAGAGAGTGTGGGTGGTTTAACCTGGAGAGGACAGTGCTTCCAGGAGACTTTATAGTGGTCAATTTAAAAAGGAGACGTCTAAGAAAGATGAAGACAAACTGTCACTAAGAATGCCCTTAGTAACAGGACAAGGGGCAATAGTTTTTAACTGAAAGATAGTAGATTCAGGTTGGATTTAAGGAATAAATTATGATGATAATGGTGAGTCACTGAAATGCGTTGCTCAGGGAAGCGGTGGATCCCTCATTGTTGGAAATGCTCAAGATCAGATTGACAGGTTTTGAGCAACCTGATCGAGAGAAAGATGTCTCTACCCATGGCAGGGACTAGATGATATTTGAAGGTCCCTCCCAAACCAAATTTTTCTATGGTTCTATGATTCTATGGGGTTGACAGACACAATGCAGGACTTTGGGAGTGACCCATATGCTTGAAGGCCAGGCAGGATCCCATATAGCATCTCAAATACACTAAGTGCCCTCACTTATGCAAAATTTACTCCCTAGTCAGTGCCATGACTGGAGTCTAGGGAGTGATCCAGTTTTCTTTTCATCAGCCGAATATATTTCTTTGCTTCTGTGACAGTATTAACAAGACCTCCATTGACTGGAGCAGAAGCTCAGATGCATCTGCTTGGATTCCTATAGAGAGACATCTACATTTAATCTGTGAGTTAAATCTCACTCTCCATCTCTTTGGGACATAACAGTGCCAGACTATAAATCCTTATTGGAGATTTAAAAACAAATAAGCATGCAAGCTACCATTGAATCTGAAACACTCTAAAACAGCAAATCTTCCATTGCAAGAAGTTGAAATATGTTTTATAAATGAAAGGTGATATTCTAATTGGTTTTAGATTCCATTATACTTGCATGTGTCTAGACACTTCAGAAAAATACTAAATATATTCAATTTTTTAATGAACTTGTGCTGACAGCAGAGTTATGTACAAATACCTCCTATTTGTAAAATAAAGTCCTCATCCAGCTGTCAATTACAGTGTAGGCATCCTTTAGACTGTTAGTGCTAATAAGAAATGCAATATCTCCTTCATAGTCCTGGCAACACTGATTGTCCCTCAAGGTGATACAAGGCAACTGTCGTAAGAACACCCTTAGGAATGTCAGTCCCATACTTTATCTTTCAAGTTCTCTTTCTGTAATAAAACCACTTTTTCTTTCCTTGTTTAGACACCAGCAGAGAGATGTGGTACTGAATTTCTGCAGTAAGTGTGTGTAATTCCATTAACAGTGAGAAACTGGAATGTGCAGCAAGAGAGGCAATATCCTAAGGCATTCATCTCTCATCTCTGCTGGAGAATTGCACCGTGTTCATCTAGGAGTGCAGAAATTTCATCCTGGTCTCTTTCTGTGAATTATGTATAAACTGATAACTAACAAGTGCATTTTCTCCGCCCCGGCTCCGCTCTCCCCTCGAGATGTATTAATGATCATTTTCTCTCTTTACCAACTGGAATATCAGCAGGTCACAGATTACTGTAGATTACCTCTATAATCCCAAAGCCATTTATTAGATAGGAGAAAAACCCCAAAAGAATGTGCTTATGACAGAAAGGTATGTTGTCTCTGATTGATGGAAGACTTGATGGGAAATCACCTAGATCCCACTTAACCTGGGTGTGTTTTAAAATGCTTTATGTTACAAACTGTAAGAATTTATAAAACTATGACAAGAAGAAATGTCTGTTAAAAAAAGAAAAAATATATTTTATGTCTGTGTGTTTCCAACACGCCTTGAAGTTTGTGAGTCAGCCTAAAGGTAAACTTGTAACCAAATATAGTCACTGATTTCTGGATCTGCTTTTCAAAGGCAAGTTCTATATGCACAGGTTTGAAATCTACGGCTTTTAAGCAAATGCAACTTTTTCTCTTATGGAGTTGGAGAAAGTTACAAAAGTGAGATTTTTAAACATTGACCACAATCTGTATTTTCATGTCTACAACATATGAATGAAATTTCTCAGAAAACATTGCTGGGCAACTTTTTATTCCACTGAGAGAGAGATTAGAGAAAATGAAAAGCTGAAATGGAGCTGCAGTTTAGTAGGACTGGCAATTTGTCATTGGTGTGGGACTAGGAGAGCAGATGGAATGACACTGAGCCTGAAACACTTAAGAGTGTCTTCAGAGTGAAATTAGCAGCAGTGTGTTTGATGGGAATGAATTTCTTACTTTATTCAATGCTTTTGTGTCAGAAATTGGAAAATGCAATGACCCAATTATTTCTGTATTATATTGGCACAACATCAAGTGACTGCCATTTCATGCTGATTGAAGATTATAGTTGCTAACTATGTTGCTGTAGAAAGTGCAGATGCTTTTTCACTTCCATATGAAAGTGTTATGCTCAATGAAAATAGTCACTCTCTGCTAAGAGTTGCAGTGCAGAAGTTTGTCCCACAGGTTTTCCATTATACCAAAGCAGTGAGATCCAGGGAATAAAGAAAGAATGAAGACTTAGAAGAAAACTATTTCCTAGTCCTATCTTTGTGACTCAAACACTGGAAGACCTTGTTCAAGTCACTTGTGCTCTTTATGCATCTTCAAAAAGAAATAACTTTCCCTTCATTTCTCAGTGAAGCGCCTTATGGTTCACAATGTTCTAATTGGCAGGAGTGACCTAGATGCAGTCCACAGATTCAGTGACAGTGTGTATGAGCAACAAAAGGGTTCATTCTTAAAGGTCAAAGGCTGAAGTTGCATCATCACCTCACTCATTTTTTTTTATTATGTGCATAGGAACATTGCAGGCTATAAGAATTCCTAAAGCACCGATTTATCTGTGAAATAAAATGTAATAGTTTGATGACCTGTCATTTTATCAAACCACCCACACATTGTTAAAAGGCTACTGGGGTGGTAGAGCTTGAATTAATTAATACATTCTTTGGCTACACAGATCTGAATCTCACTGTACTTTTATAAATGTTCACATATCAGTTTATTTAATGCTTGGTTTTAGTGTTATGCATTATAATTTCCTGTGTCATTATGGCTTTTTGTAGATGCTTCATTTGAAAGGAGTTTACAAATTTGTGCCTGAAAGAGATGGCATTTTTTAATTTTGCAGGTGATTAAAAACCATAGGTCAAATTCTGTCCCTAGATTTCACTTAATTCCTCTGAGACAGAGTCTGGTCTTAGTTTGCAACGGACTTGTGCACAGAGTTGAAAGGATGATGTTCTACAGGGTATATAAAGCAGTTCTGCTTGTCTTTAACTGCAAGCAGACTCATGTAGGTTCAAACTAATTACTTTTTGTCACTGAAAAACCTGAAGTCTTAGTTGCTTGTTCTGAGCTGTCACTTATAAATTAACTGCCAAAAGACCCCAAACTTGTGTGAGTTCCATGGCTTATTACTTCAGCCAAAGGCAGAATGTAAGTTTTATGTATCAGTTTATAAAATGCATTGAATTTGTCACTTGAACTGTTGGTAAGACCATTACTTATCTTGAATCAAATTCATTTTACCCACCTACAATTTTAAAAGTTTTGGTTGTGAGCTGCCTAAGCCTGGGCAACTACTGAAAAAACTCCTTAAGTATACATCTCACAGGAGTTAGAAATAGCTTAGCTGAGACAATCAACAACTATTGTTTAGAGAAGCAGTTCTCCCATTGACATGAGAATGCTTAGGGTTGGACCTTTTGTGAATACTATTTGATTTCTTAGGGACTTTCACCATTTCCCCTATACATTGTGTTTTCTGTGTTAGGAAGGGCCTGATTGTAAAACCACAATAGACTCAGATCATATTTGACTTGAATCTTCAAATGAAATCATTTATGTTGCATCCTAAAACACCATAAATTAAAATAATTAAATTTTGTGATCTGTTTTTTTGTTTTCCTCATTGATTTTAGTCCGAATGTTAATCTCTGAATCTACATGCAGACGAAAAAGGAAGGTTTCAAAACTGAAAGACTGGCATTGATTTCAGAAGTCTTATCATAGTTAGTCAAATTAGAAAATATCGAACTGAGATACTGTGTACTTCAGAAGATTTCTCATTTAACAACTCACTGAAACCTAATCAAGCTTTATTGCAAACAGGGGTATTGACCGGTGTACTGAAAAGGTGTTTCTTCAGCAAATTTTCATTACGTACATTCCTCCTCTTCTCTGGTTTGGTTTGATATTAATATGTGCCCTTAGGGATTTTCTTAACTGGTCAGTAACTAGGAAAATATTCCCATGTCTTCTTACATATAGAACTCCATGACTGCCCCACTGCTCACTATTACTTGGAATGCAGCCAAATGAATTATTAGTGGCAATTGTTCGGCTGATGACTAATGTCTCAGCTTTCAGACATGGTGGGAGAGAGCCGGTAACATTAAAGTTGTAACAGGCATTTCACAAGGCCATTTATACAGCCTTACAGGAAAGTATTTACTCTTCTCTCTCCTGCTTTAGAGTTTCATTATTTTAGTCACTATTTTTGAGGAGTTTACTACGTGATCTGGTGCCAACATCTATGCAAGTCCTTGTCAAATTTGTCTATAAACATATTTTTTTTTCAGAAAACTCAAACACAAATAGAGTTTTTTTGCCCTTACTTTCCTTTCTTCCCCTCTCAGGTTCTGGTTGTGACTGACAGCAGATACTGCAACTCTGATTTGTCAAAATTTCAGCAGCTTTGTGTGCACACAACATTTGTGTCTCTAATATAATCAAACTGCTTTGTATTCTAAGTTTGTTTGTTTGCTTCTTCAATTTCCTTTTTCTCAGTATAAGATTATCTTATTTATCAGTCAGTGACTATGTTGTTTGTGATATTGTGATTTAGTCTATGAATGGTAGAATCACAAGTCCTCGCCTCCTCCAAATAGACCAATGTTTTATGTTTTTATTTTAGATTTTCCTTACCCTAGTGTAAACAAGTTATCAACAATTCATGTTGGTGGAATTGAGAAAGAGGCATAAGTGAGGTGAGAATCCATCTGAAAGGCTTGATAAAGGTGATTCAGAAATTTTTTATGTGCATATATTACTATGTCATTGTTGTCAGATTTTTATGAAGAACCTAAATACAGATCTGATTTGCTTCCAGAAGACCAGCTATAGATTATGAAATACATTATTTCTGCAGTCTGCATTCCAAAGTTGAACACTGCAAAGTTCCTCGGTAATTGTAACTCGTGATAGCTGAAGGAAATTTTGGCTATAAATAGGACATAATCAACAAAAAAGAAATGAATGGGCATATTTTGCTTGCAAGATTTTAGTGTGTGTGCAATCTGTGAGTATAAGGTTAGACAGTGATGGGCAATTTGCAGCTCACATGAAGAGATAAGTATCACTGCATGCCCTCCCTGAATGCTGCTGTGGAGCAAAGCACTGCAGATTCCCATCATGGAAGAGAAAAATAAAAGTGAAATCTTTATAGCAGGTAAACAAATTTTCTGTGGAGCATTGATTTGGTCCATCCCTGTGGAAAGGTGAACTTCCTCATGAAACATACTGAGAGCACTGGTTGTCTCACTCATGGTGTCTTCATTTTGATTGTCTGTATGCAATGTCTTCAATTAATCTTCACCATCTATGGGTTTAATGCATAAATTTAAACTCCTTTTGCAGTCAGTAGAAGAGGCTCTGGAGAAGGCAACTAATTCCTTCTTTGGACAGCGGTTTGAGAGTGCAGTGTCATGATCAACTTAAGTCTATATGAGATGTGATGCTGTTGAAATGACCAGCCCCAAGATCCCTCCTGTCCCCAGACTAGCATCTACGTTGCCTTCCTTGTGATGGGTTGAGCAAACACGCAACACTTCATTGAGGTTTGTCTCTGGTCTTTTCTTTTACTACTACAAAAGAAAAGTGTCTGCTGTTCATCGAGCTGATTTGACTCAATTTGTGATCAGCATTACCAATACTAGAGACCTGGATGCGGTGAACATGGGGTAGATAGATTTATTACAGTACAACAGTCATGGACTGATAAAGGACAATTGTGACACTTCAACATTCCACAGCCAGGATGAATATCAGTTTGGATTTTGCTATCTCTTTCTGGTAATTATAGGAAATGCAGATAGCTAATTCTTAGAGGATTGAAGCTGAGTGAGACAAATCTATCCCTTTGCCTGGGAAAGTAAGAATAACTTGCTGTGGACATATTGCAGTATTTGGCATAATTTTGGTACAGAAAAGCATCCAAACTACAGTCTGCCATAAATAATTAATAGTGATAGAGTTTTTGGGGGGAAGCTAGGATTAGCTGCTATGCATTTTCTGGGAATGACAATCTTGTCTTCAGATAAGACTGTTTAGGTAACCTGAGAGCCCAGAAACTGAATCATCCTTTTGTTATACTTTTCTCTTTTCTGAGGAGAATTGATGAATCTATTGGCAACTTAGAGATCAAGGTAGTTCTTAAAATTATAGGAAAGTAGTGGGATGGTGCATCTCAGGTTGCCACCTAATCAAAGGACAACTTATTTAGGTGGATGGTATTCCCCTCTCTAATTATTCAATGGCATCTTCCACTCTCCACTACTTACACTGGGGAGGTAAACATTAGTTTTATATACTAAGAAGGAATTCGTCATATCAAATGAATAGCTTAGCTGGTTATCCTAAAATCCTTTATAATCCATGAACAGGAATACATGGGGGGTACTATTCTAAGTTTCATTTAGACATCTAAAATGGGTCAAATGAGCAGCATCCTGAACTTTTTTTCATGGAAAAGGAAGTCTCAGGTGATTAGTTCACATGCTGACATCTGTATTTTAAAGCTATAGCTTCCAAGGCTAAGATTACTCTCATCTTAGTTATTGAAGATTTATATCCATGACAGATGCTCAGTTTAAGGGACTAGCTGCCCCTGTCCCCAGGGGGGCTGCAAATGGAGGAACTTCAGCTGTAGCCTTTCTCTTGGTTTGTATAGTTAGAGGGTTTGTTTTATTTTCTAAGCAGGCGGATTTCACAGAAATTATAACCAATTCCAAGACAGATACATATGTAAGGTTACCTAGATATAAACACCTGGATTATAGATGTCTGAAGTTAGGTGAGTTGAATCCCATCCAGACTGGTTATGCAAGAGTGCTTCCATAGAAAAACAAGATGAAATGGGTCAGGAATTTAAAATCATTGCTCTTCCTACATTAGTCCTAATAAGCATTTGAAAACAATGCTGGAGTTAACTCTACAGCAACACAAACCACATTTACTGGATGAGTGGAACACACATTTGAAAATTTCAATTAGATTTCATAGAGAGGTTCCAAGGATGTAATATGAATCGAAGCCTAAATATTGCAGCTGGACTTTCCTCCTAACTTCCCCTGCACAGGATTAAGTCATAGTAAAAAAGATGTTATCAATTAGATTATACAATAAGGGACTCTTTGACTTCATTACCTGCAGTGTTTTCCTAACTGTAACAGATGCATTAGCAGTGCATTTACAGTACATACTCATCTTCAAGAAAGACTATTCAGTTTCTCCAAAAGAACATTGAAACTGAGGTAAAAATACCTCTGTGACACTTTTTCATGGCTCAGCAAACTCAGTATCAAAAATAAACTTAGCTCTCATTTTGCTAGTTTGAGTGATGTCTAAGTAAGAATGTCAGGTCACCTCTTTGCACAGAAAGAGAACAGGCTGCATTTGTCCTGTTCCTGAAAAGGTATGACCAAATGTACCCATGACTAAAAAAACCCCATGCTATGCAAACCCACTTTATAATTAAAAAGACAGGTTCTCTTTTGTCCCATTCTTCCAGCATAGTTATTAATACACATGCATTTCTCAATTCCTTCCTGGGAACAGAACAGCATTTAAACAAAAGTAGCTCCATTATTTTTCTGCATGGCTTCTCTTTGTCTTTATTCTGTTCTGGTGACAAGTTCACCTGAAGGTTAAGGAAGTTTAATTGCATTACCTATAAGCTTTGACACTGAGGAGTGGTTGGATGCAATGATTTTTCTTGGGCTAAAGCTGACTAAAGAAGTTCCTACCTCTTCTCAAACCCAGCAACACATGCCTGTCCTCTGGCGGCCAGTCAGCCCAGCCTTCTGAATTTTGCTCACATATCTCAGTCAGATGTATGTCTATGATCTAAATTGGATCAAGAAAATGATCCAGATTGTGGCAGACTGTTCAGAAAGGGGGGTCTTTTGGGTTTGGTTTTCGTTTGGTTTTTTTTTTAATCGTCACTAGTTCTGTGTTTATAGTCAAATACTACAAACAAGTATATTCAGATAAGTACAAGGCAATTAAACTTCATACACATTCAATGAAATAAAGAACAGGATAAAAGGCAAACTCACAGAAGTTTGATATATTTTTGCCTTTTATTAGCAAGGCCAGCCCTGACTTCCATTCATTCAATTTTAAGACAGCATCAGTGATTTTTGCTAACATAAAAAGCTTTAATTTTTCCATTTACTCATTCTAGATACGGAAGATGTTGTGAGTACATCTCTTCAATGCCTCAGTATTTTCCTGTTTGATGCTGAGATTCAGATGATTTTTTTGACAGCTGTTTGCAGAGAATTTGCTGGCATTAGCAATGCAGCATAGATCAGGCACTTTCATTAATTAATGGAAGAACACAAGTGTGTGGTGTTCTGGAAGCAGTTGCCTTTGTGCTGCTGGGTATGCAACACAGTGGTGAGGGTCTGATGCAGTTTTACCCCAGGTGGCCTCTCAGCCCACACAGCTACTCACCTGCTGCCCTGGTCGAATGGGGGAGCAAACCAGAAGAGTAAAAGTGAGGCAACTCATAGACTGAGATAAAGACAAGTTAATAGCTAAAGCAAAAGCCACACACACATGCAAAGCAAAACAAGGGTTTCATTCACCACTTCCCATGGATAGGCAGGTGTTCAGCCATCCCCAGGAAAGCCAGGCTCCATCACCTGTAATGGTGACTTGGGAAGACAAATGCCATCACTACGAACATCCCCCCTTGCTTTTCCTCCCCCC